>WOFM01000384.1:1550769-2175157 GCA_011428145.1 Ericerus pela
GTACACCCGGCCTTACCCTAGTACAGGGGAGAAAGGAGCTGCCGGTGATTGCTACGGTCATCGAAACACTGAATCGGCCACTGCCTGGAGTAGCAAAACATAAAATTGTTCTCGGACGCTCCATGATACTGCGTCTCCGCTCCAGCCAAGGAGAAATTGAGGCAATGTTCCCATTGGCCCCTGTGCCAATGGTAACACCAGAACCTCAACTACTCCCCACTTCATCTCCCTCTTTGCAAGGGTGAGAGGAGGAGACTACAGCACAGAGAGGCGCAGGATGTGGAGAAGGGCGTGGCTGAGGACGTTCACCTCAGCAGGAAGCGGACCACCGAGAGGAGCTCCGCCTCCAACAACAGCTAGAGGAACAGGAACGTCGAAGAATAGACAAATTGCGTGGTCTCGCGCAACAAGTGGCGTGAGATCAACTACGGCTGGAACATGTGGAATCACAAATTGACAGAATCCGCCAAAACCGTTCGGAAATGATCAAACATGTTCAAACGGCCTACGGAATGGGAAAGGACCAATTCCAAGACGAATTTGTCCGCCTCGCAATCCAGCAAGGTAATAGTCAATCTTTACATACCGATTCAAACAATTCCCATAAGTGAAGTCGATTGAATACCGATCAGAGTGGGTCAGTGGAACCAACACAGAAACGTGTGTGCGTTGGTTCCCCCTACCCCACCGCTGAAAACTCTGTTCAAACTGACTCGAATGATTTAGAATCGAACGCCCCTATTGGACATTCGAATCTACAAAAACCATTTGACACAGTAACCGAATTGGTTCCCCGACCTGTTACTAGTAACATGGCAAACCTACCAAATCATGCAAGGGAAGTGGACCCAATTCCACGTTGTTGGGAATTGGACCCCAAAACGTGCGCAGAAAAACCAGCTCTGAATCTGAAACCTCCTAAGTACTTCCTTGACAAATGGGACGGCACGATTCTGAACTACCCAGGTTTTATTCGAGGCTTTAAAATGTATGTGCATTTGCAAACAGATATTGCGATTCCTCAGAAAATAAAATTATTGCAACAAGCAATGCCAAAAGACATTGTGGAAAAATTTTCGCACTTTGCACCTGACGATGTAGGTTATAAACAACGTCTCCAATTCTTGCATTATAGGAATGGGGATCCAAGTAAGGTCAGAGCAGAAATCTGGTATAAGATAAGCGACTTCTCTCATACTAACAACACACTACAGTCCATTCAAGACACAATGGATGGATTGGCAGTCCTCGTAGATCGTTATTGGCTGGTATCACCTGTTGTAGATGAGGAACAACTGATCAACGTTACAGTGAAAAAATTTCCACCTAGGTCTTATAGGAATCATCTAAAAAGTAATGAACGACACGTTTCACATTTGTTCTCGGCCATTAGGGAATTTATAAAGATTGAAGAGATGTTCGATAAGCAACGTCCCTCCAACAAAGACCCTAATAGAAACACAAGTTCATTCAAAAAGAAAAAGCCTAAAGGCAATTCAGAATTTTTGGCCGCAACCTTACAGAAAGGTAACGATCAATTAAAGAGAAAGGATAAATCCAATCCCAAGAAATCAAATAGGCAGAACCATAGCGATTTGGGAAACTCATCTAAGTCTCCCAAACCCTCTTCTGTTTCAGAACGCCGAGAACAAGAAACGTTGAACCAAGCGGCTCAAGACACTCCAAAGAGCATCTTGAACCTGGCTCACTTGACGCAGAAGGCATGCCTTTTCTGCACCAACCAACACCCATCTTTCCTCTGCCACAATCCACATTACAACACGCTGGAACAGTGGCAGAGGGTATTCAATGTCCGTAAGTTGTGGACTCGGTGTGCAACTTACCATGCGACACAGAAGTGTCAGCAGAAAATTTCCCTCTGCTGCCAGTGGTTTAATTGCCACGCCACCACCCACAACAGCTGCCTGTGTCCAAATGCCCCGTACCCCATCCAACGTGAGCACAGGGACAACTGGTTCACAACACTGATGCAGAGGAAGGAAGCACACAGTAAGCACCGAGTTGATTTTACTAAAGTTTCAAAACCAACTGTTGATTTTGATACTATAAAATCACGTGTTCCACAGGGCGACTGCGAAACTAAAATTGCGCAGGGCCATTGGAACGGTGCAACTCAGTGCAGCCTAGAAGGAGTGCTTACCGATGAGTAGTGAGTACTTTTCATCATTTATTCGCACCAAGAAGAGTTCAACTTTTCTTGCTTTTCAGGCGTATGCTCAATCACCACACTTGCAGAGGGCAGTCAAATTACGAGGGTTTTTTGATTGTGGCAGTGTAGACACCTTCATTACTAAGTCTTATGCTTTCATATCCTTAAAACTAAAAGGGTATGAAACAGAAATTATAAGACTTAAAGGTGTACAAAATCAGACATCCAACGTCTTTAAATCATGTCTAGTAGACTTCGAAATTCTGACACCGAGTGGGTTAAAGGTTCCGATTACTGCGAAAACTATTAATAGTATCACGCAAAATTTGAAACAACCCGATTTGTCAGAATTTCATTAAAGTTTTCCCGAATACTTTGGAATTGAGTTCTACAAGATAGACGATGAGCATACGGTTGACATATTGTTAGGCAACGATTACATGTGGTTGTTCGTGACAAATGTACAACATATCTCTCCGACTCTAACTTTGATAAAGACAGAGTTTGGATATATGTTGGGAGGTATCATCCAAAATCAAAAACAAGTGGATGATATCTTCACACCTATCTTCTTAACCATCCCACAAGAAGTTGAGAATTTATGGAGGTTGGACGCCATTGGTATCGAATCTTACAATTTAGTAGAAGCTCAAGCGGAAGCTGACGCTCTTCAACTCTTTTATAAGAATGTCAAATTGGTAAACAATCGTTACCAAATCAGATGATTGTATAAAAACTATCCACCACCGTTGGCGGATAATTTTAACCTGTCATTCAAAAGACTTGAGCATCAGCTCTCCAAGTTACAAAAGTTACCTGAATTCTACCAACGTTATGACAAATATTTCAACTTACTCATAGAGTTGGAAATGATAGAGAAAGTAGATCCAAAATCCAAGCCAGATATTGTACACTATCTGCCACATAAAGGGATCTTGGACCTAACGAAAAGCACACCACTCAGGGTAGTATTTGACAAGTCAGCAAAGACAAAACAATCAAAGCATTCAATCAATGACTGCATGTTCAAAGGGGCAAATCTCCTGCCAGATTTGCTCCAGATACTTTTTTCTTTCCGTAAGGATAAATACACCATAATAGCCGACATTAAAAAAGCTTTCCATCAAATAGGGTTACACCCCCTTGATCAGGATGTAACAAGGTTTCTGTGGGTCCTGAATCCACAGAAACCGTTAACTAGGGAAAACTTAGTAATCTTCCAATTCCAACGTGTTCCTTTTGGAATTGTGACAGCACCATTTTTGTTGGCGGCTGTTCTGTCGCATCACTTCCAACAGGCGAATCCGGAATTTTACAAAAAACACTCTGACAATATATATGTAGATAACTTAGTAACGTCGTTGCCCACATATAACGAAGCTAAGGATTTGCACGATCAGGTTAACAAGTTGATCGGGGACATATCAGTGGAGTTGTCACAATGGGGCACAAATTGCACCCCATTACGCGATGACTTTGCCCCCGACCACGCATTGACAAAGCCGATTGTTAGGATTCTTGGACTTTCTTGGGACATGGACAAAGATATACTTTATCTAAGTCCGATCAAATTTAAAGACCAAGAACCCGTCTGGTCAAAAAGACTGTTTCTCAGAGCAATCTCACAATTTTTTGACCCCCACGGTTGGTTCGCTCCAGCTTTCATTCCTTCACGAGCTTTTATTAAAAGGCTTTGGAATGAAAACTACAAGTGGGATGAATCCTTACCTCTGTCACTGCAGCTGATAGCGACAGAGCTAATACAGGATTTGTCTCAGTGCACAACATATTGCCTTCCTTGCCAGATATACCCGGGTACATATAACCCAAACAGGACGCAACTGCACGTGTTTGTGGGTGCATCCCAGGTAGCCTTTGCTATGGTAGCATACTTACGCTTCCATAACACAGAAAGCAACAAAACAATAACCAGATTTGTCATAGGGAAATCAAGAATAGCACCAATGAAAACGGTAACAATCCCCAAGTTGGAGTTGTTAGCCGCATTGATTGGAGCTAGAGGAATAAAAAACATTAGGAAACCATTAAAGTTAGAAAACTGTCCGACCTACTTATGGTCAGATAGTAAATGCGTTATAACATGGTTGTTAGAGCACAGAGTGTTAACGCAATTTGTCTTGAATAGGGTTACTAAAATAAAAAGCGTTCCTAACTTGCAATTTCGCTAGGTTCCGACAACCAAAAATCCAGAGGATGTCGGATCACGAGGGGCAATGGTGAACAATTTATTCAGTATCACATGGTGGTCAGGACCAGCCTGGTTATCTGATCACCCAGACTCATGGCCACAGACTGACTTACATGTAATTCAGTCTCTACCAGACCTATCAGAGGATGAGAACACCATATCTGTATTCTCAACCTTAAGGGAGTTTCTCAAAATTTCTGACAAACTGTCCAAAATTATAGCAACTTCAACTGACCCTATATTTGACAATCACAAGACTGCCAAATTAAACAGACAGTTGAAATCTCGTAAGGTAACTATACCAAAGTTTGTTATGAACTCCGTAAACCATGTTTGTGAAGTCAAACTGTTTGCCACACAAGTTGACCAACAGTCACAACAACTGCTGGATCTATCCCACAAATGTCGAATAGACCCACTGGCAAACTCACCTTACGAGAGCTTTATACACGAACCGTTGAATACACCATTCAGCATCGATATAGACAAATTTAACACTCTCATCAGTCTTAAGAGAATCTTTTACAATTGCTTAACAGCTCTTCAAAGATTCTCGAGAAAGTGACTCACTTGTTGTAGGTTGGTTTCTCCTTGGGCAATACTGCCCAACAATTATCAGTTTGCATTACTTTGCTTCATCTATGCAGACCAGAAAAAATATATTTCTGGCCTATGTAATACACTTCTGTCTCATAATCCACCGGAATATGTGGCATACGAGAAGTTTCATATCACCCTTGACAAATCAGGACTCCTGAGGCTGAGAAATTATTTGCCTGTAACACCATTTACCGAAGACATTCTGTCCCCGGTGTTGTTACATCCAAAGTCTCACCTCACCAAGTTAATACTGTTGAATGTTCATACACTCAATAGTCATACAGGCATTAAGTTTACACTAGCGGCCTTCCGTAGGACATACTTCGTACCAAAAGCAATGAGGATACTTCCTAAAGTATTAAAATCCTCTTGCTTAGGGTGTAAAAAGCTCAATAAGCAGCCTTTTACGCAGCCAACCCATTTGATATCCCTGATTTCAGATTGGTACCATTCACACATCCTTTCACCTATACAGGTATTGATGTATTTGGTCCATATTCAGTCTTCAATGAATATTTACCAAAAAAGAAAAAGGCTTTGGCAACTCCGACATCACCTCCATATAAAACATGGATTCTGATATTAACTGTCTATCCACAAGAGCAGTGTACTTTCTCTCTATCTCATCTTTAACCACACAAGAAGTGTGGACGGCGTTCCAGACGTTCTTTGCAGATCGTGGAACACCAAGGGCAATCCTGTCTGACAATGCTGCCCAGTTTAGGTTAGTTGCAACCAACTTACCCAAGTTCTGGGAAGCAATCACATCAGACAGCTCCATAAGTGACAAGCTTATGCAAAAAGGCATAACTTGGCACTTCACTCCACCTAAGGCTCCTTGGTATGGTGCGTCATACGAGAGACTCATTGGAATCTTTAAACAGGCTTTTGAAAAGGTCATGGGCCCCCACTCTCACCATCCCTTCAATTTTCAAGCAGCGCTTAAAAATATACAAGTGATGATGAATGAGAGACCACTCTGTCCTGCAGTCGATGAATGTGAGCAAGCTACTTTAACGCCTGCACACTTTCTGCACGCAAAGTTCAGAAATTTTACCCTTGACCTAAACAAGCCTTTTGACAAAACCACCGTAACGTCCAGAAACCTTCAGGGCCTCTGGAACACTGACAAGGACAACCTTAGTAAGCTCTGGGCTGTGTGGAAGGGACTCTATCTCACGTACTTGCGGGATAGAATCCCCAAAGGGGTAAGCAACGCTTACCGAATGGTTAGCTTCAAACCAAAATGAGAGACATTGTCCACGTGTTGGACATAATGACAAAACCAGGAGTCTACAAGTTAGCCACTGTAGTCAACCTGATGACATCTCGCGATGGCCTAGTACGTCACGCAGATGTTAGGCTACCCTCATATAAAATAGTGAGTAGGCCTATTAAGTTCTTAGCTCAACTGGAGATAAGTACTGACGGTGAGGACTCTAATCCATCGTTGGATTAGAATCTATCCGATTAAGATCTGTAAAAGCAGGCATATATGCACGCACTACCTACAACTCCGTGGCCAGTGGCACCACTGGAGTTGTGCTATCTTTGAAGTCATGACAAGTCAACCTTGCCAAATATTTACTCTACCGTCCAGCTACCTATTCAGATCAGCGGGTAGAGGTGATAGCTGATCGCGATCCACACACACCAAACTTGTGATAACCTTGTCAGTGTCACAAATTCATTTAAAAAATTGCTAATTCTTACTTTTCTTCCTTACAGAGTCACTCCTTTATAGCGCTGACACCTGACTGCCCTTCCAATGAATTGTCTGGCAATTTTGTTGGACCACAAGTCAGAAGATGGGACCCACATGTGGATCTCAACTTCAAAGGAAATAAACTTCGTTTTATTATACTTATTTTAGATTTGTGGCCCAGATTATAATTGGTAGTAACTTGTACCATATATGTATATATTTCTTGTAAATAAATATCATTTGTGTACTTGTGTGTGTATGTCAACTAATCTCTTTTTTACAGATCTTGTAGGGACGAGTGAATCTCCGAGGATTCACGATGGACACCGCCCCCAGTATCGTGGGTGGGAACATCCACAATCTCCTGCGCGCCTAGCAGGCGTAAAGGGAACTCGCCTACTGAAGAAATGTAGGTAGGCGAGTGACTGGGCTGAGGAGGTTGCTGTAGTTACGGATCTAGTGAGCGAGATAGGTGTGTGACACATATATTTTGTAGTCCTATGGACGTTAAACACACATTAATTATAAGTGCCTACAACTGTAGTGTCTCTGCCACTACAGTGTGTTTTTGGAAAAGTCCACGAAACTTTATAGCTAGTTTGTTTTTAGACAAATAAAGAAAAACGTGTCCTGCCCGAAATAGTTCAAGTACTAGCTAGGTATAAGAAAAGTATAACATTAATAAATTTATTTTAAACTTGTTATTGAATTACCTATGTAAACATATAGTACCTACTCACTACGTGGAACAAAAATCTCCTCGTCATTTTAGCCCTATCTCGTATTACAGCAAAGGTCCTAGAGATTCCCACAGTTGTTGTAGGAAATACAAAATATTGATCGAATTCCTCAAATTGGTTGTAAAGTAATTAATAAACGGGAAGAAAACATGTTTTGTTCCTAGAATAATGAATTTAAAGTAAATTTCTTGGTGTCGTACAGTTACTATATGTACATATTACCTTAAATTTAATCAATGTGAACAGAAAACACGTTTTCATTGAACATTTTTTACTTGTCCTAAAGTGTAAGTTATTATTTATCGTTAAAATTAGGCGAGTTTATCATGAAACACGCCGGTGGTAGCGATACACCTGAAAAAATTTCTGCAACTGCGTATAGAAGGAACAAGATATGATTTTAATAAACCTTATTTAGAAAGAAAAGTTTTCAAAATCTAAATTGAGTTTTCCCAATGTAGAGAAAAAAATGAATTTTCTCTGTAATTGAGAGAATCAGAGAAACAGCGGGTAGAACTACGTGATGATGGTTAGGACTGACATGCGAGCATCGTATTTGGTGCTTGTTGGTTGGTTCTCAAGTGTCGGTCGTCAGGTAGCAGTCAGCCAAAACTTGTAGTTATATCCCGAATTATTGAATGTAGTCTTTTATCAAAATTAAAATATCATCATTATAAGGTGAAAATGACAAAGCGAGACAAATAAAAAATTAATTTACTCAAAAAAATTACATTAATCAACGTGTTCGTCTACCTGCCATAGATTGTGAGAAAAACTTTTTCAAATATACATTGTATTCTAGCATATGTTTCAAAAGTTTAGCATCTCACACAATTTTAAGAACCTAGGTTTACAGAAATAACTCAAACCTATTTAAGAAGCATGAAAAACACTCCTCTTGCGCAGTTTTAAAAGTGGACTGATTTTCTTTGAAGAAATTTTGCAGGTTCTTCTGTAAACCGTTAGTTTCATTAAATTTGCTTCGCAAGAAAATTCATTAGAAGTCCTTCAATGTTGCGAATGTTTGAAATCTTTCATCATTGAAAATGATTTTACCGAGTGACGTTTTTGAAATTCACGACTGACTTATTTTTACCAGCTTTCATCGAGAGAAATGAAATGATATCGATGCATTATAATGGCATCAATATACATAATTATCTACAAATTCCAATAGAAACGTTGGTATTGGAACGCCTGCGCCATAAATAAATGGAGTAATACTTCCCGCAGTACAGGGTATTAGAGGGCATCCCTGTGCCTCAAATATGAGGAAAGACACTTCCCGCATTACACGACGAAATGAAACTGGTGGAGACTTTTGGTATCATCTGCCTATTGAAGAAAATTATTCAAAAATTTTTGCTGCTTACCACACTCATTTTCAACGACAACGATCCTTGCATCTAATGCGAGATTTTTAAATTTTATTTTTTTCTAAAAATCATTAGTAACTAGGCAAATGTGTTATCTGATGTATTTTTGAAAAAACTGAAAGTGTATTCAAATCGATTATAAAAATTGGTACTTTGCCTTACTTCGAGAATTTTTCGGTAATCTTTAAAAAAAATTGTTCTGATCGAATGGATAGCTTCCTTTTCTTCTCCGAAGTTGTTTCTAAAAAATTGGATTAGTTTAAAAGAATTTTGGCATTTAAAAAATTCTCATGATGGATTGACCCACACAAAATTTTTATAGATATAATGACTATGAGTACTCATCAAATGGTATAAGCGCAATATTTTTGTTTATAAAAATAAGACAGAAAAAAAATCATATTGAAAATTATAAATTTACGGTTGAAAAAGTTTAAAGTACGTACCGTTTTTGTTTGCGCCTTCAATATTTTATTGTCAAGTCCATAAAACATTAATTTATGTCCTCATCGATTAAAATTGCTTTTTCTACAATTAGCAGATGTTCCTTAAGTGAAATACTCCCTGCAAGCCGTAAGTATTTTTCGTTTTTTTCACTTATAATTTAAGCCTAAGAGGATGAATGAAACGGATTTGATTACCACTCATGCTTAAAACTGATGGAATTTTATGTGGAATATTATTTTCGGAAAATATCTAAATTCATTATAGGTTCGCTATACCATTGCCCAAGCTTACACCAGAGAACTATCGTATTATGATCCATGGATTTGGTGCTCATAATCCAGAAGACATTCCCACTACCCAGAATCTTATGAAATTATATACATCCATCATGGATGTGAATTTGAAGACCGACTTAGTGAGAGGTTACATTGCTATCTATGACTTTGCTAACATAAGTACGTCGCTGCATAAATTAATCATGAACTCGTGTATAACATCAATGCAATTTATGAAGGTACGTACAAAACAAAATTTTTAAATTTTTTTTTATATCAAGCCGACAGTGGTTCAGCCAAAATTTTTAAAACAAAAGAAAACATTGGGTATTAATAAAATATCTCAGGATATTACGATATGTTCATTGAGACTGAAACTTGTTACGTTGAAATTTGTATTTTGAAGAATAAATGTTATATTGGCAGCGTGATTTTTCGTTTTTTGTTTTGTATAAACATTAAAATCCAGAAAACGTCATATACATTTAAAAAAATTCTAACGCAGCAGCAGCTTCGTTAGAAAAAGTAGGTTTTCGAAAAACGTAAAATTAGGTACTCACTAAAAAGTAATATTTGTTCCGAATTACGTTCCTATCAGATCAAAATTAGGCATTTTTTCGGCGAAATAAAAACGAAAATAATGTTACCAGAAGTACCATGTGACCAAGCCGCACCAAAATTTATAGCAAATTGTAATATTTTTTGCAAATTTCGTAGTTAATGATCGATAATGTACCATCGTTAATTTCTGTTTTAAATTTCATAGCTATTGGTCCAAAATTAGAAATTTTATAACCAAAACAAAAATGAAAAATACCGAAAGTACCTTATGGCCATCCACATCAAAATTTATACAAAGTTATAAAATATCATAATGAATATTTTTTTAAAATTCCGTAGCGATTGGTCAAAAATTAAAAATTTTATTGCTAAAACAAAAATGAAAAAACCATACTGGAAGTACCGTATGGCCGATCAGTAACAAAATCAATAGGTCAAGTCCTTGGCTTAGTACTAATGTTCTTTCTAAATTTTGTTAGTATCAGATGAAAATTGCAACCTGTACCGCGGTAACAAGAAATTGGCTTTTATATATATGCATATATGTATATATGTATATATATACAAGCCCTGAGGCGCCGCTTCGCGGCACTTTGGCTTCTATTGACCTGGCAACACTGATCAATTTGTTATTAAGATGGAAACAATGAAACATTTGTAACTGGCGTAAGCGCCTTGAATTTTGTTTCTTAAACATCAGGTTTTACTTTTATTATAATGATATATACACATATATAAATTTTAGTTATTAATGCCAAAATTTTCCTTGAGTTATGAAACAAAAATTGTACCTCCTCCTACCCCCAAAATCCTTCCATGACACCAAGACTAATAAATAGATTTTCAATAGAGAACTAACTTAAAAATTGTTTTCACCGATTGGTGAACACTTCAACATCTAAATCATGCATGCAACCTTCATTCCACTGATGAGAAAGCAATTAATGAAAAGGTATAGAGCAGGCGAAGAGGAAAATGAATCAAATCGAGTTGAATGAGCCTAGCTTTTGTAAGGAGGGTCAGCGGTAACATTTTTTCATTTCACTGGCTTCGTTGCATGACTGTTGCATGACCGTTTTTAGTTTACTACCCAACGCAAGGAAGTTTCACTTCAAAAATTATTATGCTGTAGACGCTGCAGCTTATACAGTACAATAGGGACTTACATGTCCCGATTTGTGAGGAAAGAATAAACTTATATTAAGGAACCGTGACACACCCATTGCTTTCGCTCAGAAGCGCCACTAAAAGTCGGCCTTTACGTATTTGTAGCAAAAATAGGTATTATTTTTCGTAAAGTTATGCCTAAGGTCAATTTTTCTTGGTTTTTGACATAGAATAGTGTACCTGTCAGGATACATAAGATTTATGCGTTAAATTTATCACCAGCCGTCAAGTACTTGGTCGATTTGGGTCTAAATGTAATTGGAAAAAAGTTATCGAGTAAGGTAAACAAACGTTTCCTATCATAGCCATACGTATTGAAAAACATACAATAGTAATTCTTACCGTTTATAACCAAATTAATAACTTATTCGAAAAACATTTGTAGGTAATACTATGGAAAAAAGATCCAAAATGTTTGACTGATATCTTTCCGAAAGAAATTTTACCATTGGATTACGGCGGAGAAGAGCAGTCAATTGATGAACTAATAGGTAGGTACCTACCAACAATGAAGATCTTCTTTTTAAAACAGCTCTAGAATGAAAGTAAATTAATCTAAGACATATCTAGGCCATTATAAACTAGCTAACATTTATTTACATATTGTTTATATTTTTTTTAGAAAATACTCTCGAGAGATTAATTCATCATCGCGATTGGTTGTTGGCTACAGACATTGAAAAAGCAGATCTCAGCCGTATATCGAATTATTCTTCAACTAACACAGATGAATTTTCTATGAGTGGAATAGAAGGGTCGTTTAGAAAAGTATTATTCGATTAGCGAAAATTTATCACGTTATCACGCTAATAATTATTAATGGAGTCGGTAGGACATACGTACGTACAGATATTTTTTGAATATAACGATGTAGCGTGTAGGGGGTGGGACTAATTTGAGCTACCTATATTTTCATTTTTTTATTTCGTTTGCTTTTCTTATCAATTGGGCTCACAGCAAGAAAATGGAGGTAACAACTGGTGGCTGCTCGCTAACTTGACCACCATCTATTCTTCATGCCTGAAGCTCTGGAATTTATAATTCATCTTTCGGCACTTCTGTTTTGTACGTCATTGTCCACAACATGGCTCTTTTTATACGCTTTTACTGCAGTTACTAACGCAACTAAATGTGACATACTTCTTGCACTAACATTTGGGGGTGCTGAAATTGGATTTAAAATTATCACTTACCAACATGCGCATTTTTTCAACACAAGTTTCATTTTATTTTTGCATCTGTCATTATGGTTACATAGGTAGTAGTATGGAGTTTGTTGAAGTCAACAACCCGGTGTTCAAGTCCCATCAGACATATATGAATATTTTGTATCTTTTTGTTTTGGTTTTTTATTAGATTTTAAAAGCATATTTAAAAAGAAAATTATTTTTAACCTAAACTTATTATTAATTTAAAATTTGTTTTCTGTTTTTAATTAATTTCAAAATGAAGTTATTAAATTTGTTTTTCCTATTCGCTTGAAAGTAATTTTTTCTTAATTGTGGTTAAATTTATGACTTAATAATCACTAGTACGTCTGCACCTCATTTTATATTACGTATTCTTATGCATGGTTAGATATTAAATTCTTTATTTTGGACATCAATTAATTCTTTTTTTCATTTAATTATTAAGACTGATATATGCTCAACGTACACTCAATACCTGTTCACCTATATTTTTGTAGCATAATAATCATGTTCCTCAAAATGTATTATTTTCCTTTCTAAGTCTGTTTAAGTGTAAGTATGTATGTGAGGTAAACATGTGTGAGCTCGGTCCCATTTTATTTGATTGATTTGGTTGAGGAATAAAGTGTATATCCAGAAAAACCTGCTCTCTTCCTTTTAACCTGTTGTTCTACTGTATTTACGTTTCTAGAATTGATGATTTTTGCACACTACAATGAAATAAAGTGGTAGAGCGAACACATTTATGGAGATTTTCTAAATCATTTTCCTCATTTATAAGTGACCAATGATCATGAATGATAAAAATTATAATTTTTTTTTCTCCTATGCACTTTACAGCCAACTTTCATCATTGAAAATTATTTTGCTGAGAGACATTTTAGAGAATCATGACTGATAGATTTTTGTCACCTTTTATCAAAATAAATGATATTAATGTCAGTGTGTACATTAGTATAATTATGCTTCTTACAGTATGGGGTGCTGGAAAGCACTCCTGTATCTTAAATGTATGGAAAAACACTTCCTGCATTACAAATAGAAGTTGGAAGGGAATTTGGTAGAGGCTATTGATATAAATTAGAACCTTGATTATCTGCTCCTCCCGCTCGGATTAAGCAACCTGCATGTTAAATTTAATATTCCATTTAAAAAAAAAAAAAAAAAAAAAAAAAACATGAATCAAGAATTTTGAATTATACAATCCATATTCAGTTTTGTCGAGAAAGGCAAAAATGAAAAACTAACTTTTTTATTCAGAATTAAAGGCATTTCTTTTGATGGATTAATCATTAGGAAAAAATGTGATTTTACAGCAAGTAAAGGATTGGTAAATAGCTGGAAAAAACACCGTGACGTTTTCAAGGGTAATTTCCGAAACCTTCAATCATCCGGCCTTTTTAGTGTTTCAACTAGGGGTCGGATAATGAAGTTCTACTGTCTATGAATATCATTTCTCTCAATAAAATAAAAGTTTGAAATATTAGGCAGGTACTTACCTATTCTTTTGATTTATGCATACAAATAAAAAATATTATTGAAATTTTTGCTGGTTATCTCAATTATTATTTTCAATGATCATCACGATGTTTGTATTTGATGAAAGATCTGAAAATTTTTTGAAAATGTTAATTCAACATTTTTTTTTACAACGTACCTGTTAATAAAGAAGACAATATTATGTATACCTTGATGGTACATAAATCGGACAATTTTAGAACGATGCATAATGTAAATTCTTTACGCATCGGCTTGTGCGCATGCGTTATTTTACACACCATAAAAAATTTGTAAAAAAAAAAGTATTAAGGCTAGGATTTGAACACAAGTTTACACGATTGGATTTAGCCCCTCAAATGCATTTGATGAAACCAGGAAATAAAAACAGTGTTTTAATTTTTTCTTTGTTCAATTTTTTTTTTGTAGGAGGATGTTGAAAAAAATAGTGGCTGATACGCGTATATATTGTATAGTAAGTGACTGATACTCGTGTGATTTGCATTACTCGACTCGTGCTGAAAAACTCACACTCTGATCAAAATCATCTGCTGTATACACTTGTATCAGAAATAACTATTATCCAAAACAACAAAACAATAAAATACTTAATTGATCTTGAGGTACCTACCTACATAAAATTTAAAAAATCTCTATTATGCATTTACCTTTTCCATTGTTCACTTAAAATATCCAACCTAGTCTAATTAAATCGTATTAATCTCATCGAATATTTTTGACCCTCTCTTAACAAAAATCGATTTTATTTTCATGATGTTTTCATTTCAAATTTTGTCTTGATAAGATAATTTTTTTGTGTTTCAAACGAGATAACTTAAAATAATCAGTTATAGAACAACTTGCTCGATGAAAAAACGACCGACATGATAAAGTTCAAATTATTACGATGCCAAGTAGAAATTATCAAGTGAAATTATTCCACTTGAACTTTAATGAAAATTATTAAGTTATAAAACATAATACTCTAACCTAAGTAGGTACCTACTTCATTCGCGAAAAAAAGAGATTGTAAGTACAAAAAGGAAAATATTTCTAATTACGTAGGAACTTATACCTTTTTTAATTCCGTTAATCTGTTTGTGACATAACTATTAATAAAAATATTATTTAGCCTAATTATCTAGTGTAGGTAAGTACAAATTAAAGTCGCTCACAAATGTGGAGACCAAGCAGCTTTAAAAGTTTTTTGTTTTTTTTTTCTTTAACTTAGAACGTGTAATTTTTTTTCTCGATTAAAATAATTCTTTTAGCCAGAGTGACGTGTATATTTTTCTAGACGTTTTTCTGCATACAGACTAGAGAAGAGACGCTATCATCATGGTTTACAGATTCGAATTGCCTTCTCAAGAAGATGTAGAAAAAATATACGCTGATATAAATGCGTCCAAACAATCGATTGATGTGGGAGTCCAGTATCTGATGCAATGGATGGAGCAACAACCCCATCTACCTGATATTAAAGGTCAGATAGCGTACGAATTAAGATTTTTTACCAATTTACTACAAATGATAGGTACTATTTCAAGTAGAAAACTTTATTTTCAACATTTTAAAAAAGAGTTGTATATTATAAATGTGTTTTCAAAACGAAAAAAAAGTCAGCAATTTGTACCGAATTTGAAAGAATGTTCAATAAATTAAATATTTAAATGGTCAATAGGTCTTATAAATGAACAAAGTCTGTAATCGCATAATCCAGTGTATTAGTTATCACATGTATGTACAACATATCTACAGAAATCATCACACTCAACTATTGCCTTTTATAACATTTAATTCAATTAGTACGCGACACAAAGAGGACTAGAGGTTAAAAGGGTAATTATCAGGTTCCTAAATTTTTAACATGAAAAGCAATTTAAATTTACTTTTTTTAGTGCCCTATGCTTAGTATTCTTATTATTTTAGTAAATCCAGGGACTTGAACGAATTATAATTTATGTTTTTGTGTTTATACCTATAGAGCTATTATGGTTTACAGTATAATCTTACAGAGTTAGGTCATTTTACAGCTACCTATTTAAAAAAAAAAGAAAAGAATTTGGGCTTTTTGTTTTTTTACATTCCTGTTATTATTGTTTTTGTTGGAAAAATGAGATACTGATATACAAAATGCGGTTGTATAAATTTCGCATACCTAATGTTTTTTCTGTCCACGTTATATACCACATAGTATTAAATATAATAGAGGACGCCGGTGAAACAAAAAACGGCACCAATTTCATGATAAAAATATTCGTCATTGCTAAGGTACCGACAATTTTCAATTTCATTTTTATCTACGATCTTCGTGTTAATTGTGATTTGTGAATTAATAATTATATTTATTTATTCATTTAATTAAATTTTTTTTCTAATTTCTGATTATTGTTCATGGGCCGAAATGAAAAGCAAGGAAATTCGAATTTTGTACCGAGGGAGTGGGAATAAATAGCTTCAAAAGTGGCGCTGTTTTTCGTTGCAGCGTTTAGATGAAGGTGCGTCCTCTAGGTATTATATTTAATATGTACTCTTTATTATATGTACGCTGGTTTTAATCTTCTATTCTTCGACTTTAGTTCTAAATATACGTTACGGGCTGTGATAAAACAATAAAAGGAATCCTATAACCTTGACAGGTTCATAAAATATAATACCTATGTGCACAAAAATTCATCTAAATTGTTCAGTTTAGTTTTGAGATTAATTACGCTGAAAAACACTTTTCTAAAATTTCCTCTTTATATATGAAAAAATATTAATAATGATTAATAATATAGATGAGTAGGTACTACCCTTATAAAATATTTTCTTTGTGGTGTATGTGCACACATTTAATCAGCTGAATGTTGACACAGGTCGCCTACTATATGCACTGACTTCTGTTGCCAGTGAAACAAATGCAACATCCAAACAAATTTAAGTGTGGTTTCTGTGACTAAGAATTTTAAAATAAATTTACTATTGTGGGGACTCTACGGTAAGAGGTTAGGGGCTCGGACCCCTCGACGACAGTTGCCGCCCCAAAGGGCAGGCTAACTTATCGTCCTTGTGACGTTAAACAAAACACACAATTACGTTCGATCGTAATTACCGGCAAACACACGCAGGTAATGTACGAGTACGAATCGTGACGTCATCCATCAATCAATGTCACGACTCGTACACGAACCGGCCAGCCATTACCTACGATAGTAAGGGATGATGCGACCTGGCCACCCTTATCAACGTATGTAATATATTACGTACGTGTATCTGTGTGTGTGCGCCAGAACCCGTATAAAAACTCTCAGAACCGGCTCTAAAATCGCCAGTGTTCGGTTTGGTTCTGGCTTACCCATACGCTTGTATGCAGTAGCTGAACACGCTTAAATTCTGTTGAATTTCCTTCTGGTGAGAATATCTCTCACGACAAGGTATTCCACAACTATCATTCTCATTATTTTTCTATAGGCAAGTACATTAACACCCATATTCACAAATGTCTCTTTAACCCTCCGGACCTTGACCCTTATTTAAAAACGAATTTCTTCACAATTTTGCATTGAAGAATATAAAATTGTAAGAGAAGTTGTTTATTAAAGCGAGATTTAAATAAAGGGCATTGAAGTGACGATTGCGAATATATGGGTGTAATTTTTGTAGACGATTTATTCTACTATTTTTTTTTCTTTTTAAATAAAATTCATAAAATTGGTATGCACTACCTGAAATTTTGAAAGAGGGTGGCAATTCAGCACTCCAGGCCCCAGCTCCTTCCTTGTGTGCATCACTGAATATACATTCGTTCCTTTCTTGAATAAATAGTAAGAATTTAAATTTAAATTTAATTTTAATGAGATAGTATCTTGAGTGCTTTGGAACAGAAATGAACAATTTTATTTTCTATCATTAGCCTACCTACTTTATTGAGGAGATATTTAGATACCTTCATTGATGAGAGATGGTTTGAAACTAAAGGTTATGCTTTCTAGTCTAATTCCTCGATCCTTCCCACCATTTACTGATAAGTCACACTAGCTGTATCAAAATCCTTTATTCCTACATTTGGAGTCGAGTCAAACTGTACACATTAGAGCATAGATTTAGATTCGTGACTAGCTGAATGTTGTCGAAGGGCTTATATATGGAGTTCCTGGGAATTTGAACTCGCTAGTCAAGAAAAAAGGCTTAACCTCTAAAAATTATTTATTTCTATCAGTTTTGGTAATTTTTTGGTGCGAGAGGGGGTCAGAAGATACAACTGAGAATAGGTGGATCCCCTTTAAGACGGAACTATATACAATCTTGACGTCGAGGTATCAATAATCTCTTGAATTGTCGTATAACTTCCATCCATGCATTGCAGTAACCTGAACGAATGTTTCTTGTTTTTTGTTTTTTATTTTTACTCATCTTTGTTACATCCGGTAAATTCGTTGATTCTCTTATCCCCTAAACTACGAGTTGTCCATTGTATATGACACCACTGTGTCATTCTTATTTGGCAATTGGCACAGACTGGCACAGACCATATCCCTCCATATCCTATTCACTTTAAGAACGACATGACATTATTAAGGCAGTTAAACGTATCAACATAGTTGAGAGTAATCAATCGACTATTGAAACTTAAAATTCATAACTTTCTCGGCCACATAATTTTGAATTATTGTTTTTCCTTTCCACTCAGCCTACAATTTGCATGTGACATAATTTCTTTCTTAAAGTGAACTTGATATACCTATACCCTATTCACTTTAAGAATGACATGACGCCATTATGGCAGTTACACATACCAGCACAGCTGAGCGTATTCAATACATCATTGAAATTGAAAATTTATAACTTAATTCTCGATCATATAATTGTGAATTATTATTATTTTCTTTCGCCTTTACCTACAACCTGCATGTGTGATATCCTGCCTTTCTTGAAGTGAATAGGGTATAACATTCTCTCTTCCTGGTGAAAAAGTTAATTTTAACTGTTAATTTTTTTATGACAGACAAAGAATTCTTATCAAATTTTTTGGTCGGGTGCAAAAATAGCTTGGAAATGGCGAAAAAACGGATAAATTCTTATTATATTAATAAAGCGCGGATGCCAGAAATCTACACCAATCGAGATCCATGTTCGGCAGAATTCAAGAAATGCATGAAAGCTATGTAAGAACTTTTATTTTATATTAATTTAATTTTTGGATTATACGAATGAAGAATTTATGATTTTTATAACATTATTTAGCGAAGACTTCTATTAATTGTCTTCAGAGAAAATTCCGAAGAATATAAGTACGGTAAAAGAAGGCCGCTTTGTCCAGTAAGACACGTATTCACCTTTATCAGATTTTATCAGGAGGAAGTATTAAAAAACGACGAAAGTCATTGTTTTATTTTTGATTTCCCCCCAAATTTTCCGGTTTGAAAATAGCAAAGGGGGATTTTTTAACCACTAGTACTTCCGTGGCATTTTTGAGAATGATGAAACAGGATATGCCAAATGTATCCATTAATGATACAAAATCACAATTCTCAAGAAGATTGGTACAAAAATAAGGGAAATATAGGTGAGACTCTCTGAAATAAAAGGTAAATTGCTGTTTATCAATTGAGTCACACAATTCAAACAAAATTTCAGCAATAATTTGAAAACCCAACGCATTATTTAGGCAAAATTTTTACATTAATGTATCTGCAAAATTTTTGTCCTCTACAAACAATGGTTCGATCTCACTTGGGATCTGTAACATTGACGGAATATATGAGATTAAATTCATTAATCGAATTACGGCCATTCCTAGCTTTTCTTCTGCTCGGGGCAAAGTCCCTTTTGGGCGCTCTTAAGATAATGGGCTTTACGCAACCCATCGACACTATGAAGTGTGACAATAAAGTTGGTGAACAACTTTTCAAATAAATTATTTATTTTAAAAAAATGACTAAACGATGGTTATATCCTTCAGTGTAATCACCCTATACCCTAACATACTTCAGATTTTCATTAACTTTCGCCGGAGCACGCCTCACGCACACTCCGTTCCAACAACATAAGAAAATTGAAAAATAAAAAATATATAGCCACTGAATATGTACCTCTCATGTAAATCTGATAGATTGGAAAAATACATGTGTAGTTTATCATTTTGCCACCAGACTATACCTACTGAGGTACATAAAACACAAATGGTCAAAGTAGCCCCGGTTTACATAACAGTACCTGATTCACAGGATGTGGAAATTAGAAAAAATTTTGTTAATTCAGTTCAAGCTTGGAAAATTTCATAAATATATTTTTATAACATCTCGATTCTTGAGAATAAAATTAAAGACTGCAATTATAAACTCATTACTTCATTATTCATAAATCATAACAATCATACGCAGCCTAGGCTTACCAAAATTCGCTAATAAAACCTTACCTATCCCTTACTTTTGGCCAGGCAAATTTTTCATCATTCGTTGTTATTGCTTACTGAACTGATGGTGAGGCATCCAAAATCAAATGTCTCATAATGTCTGACCTTCATGTATGTTGGTATTCAAATAATAAAGACCTCATAATGCCCTACAGATAAGACATCATGCAGCCAAAACACTGATATAGAATTGTCTTGAAATGCTCTACTATTCAAGACATTTTCATTTTTGACTTTGAGTTTTCCTGCGGCTGAATTATTTTTGACTGAAGTTAAGTTTCTTGAACACAGTAGAACGTAGCTTACTTTGTCTTCAATTTAGTAAGCAAATTAATTTATATTGAACAAGTCAGCAATAAGCATAAAGTGTCGACAGAAGAATCTAACAAAGTTTTGATCCATACAAGGGTTGAAACCTACAAAAACAAACAGCAGAATTATTTTGTTAAAGACATATAATTACGAAAGAAGTATAGTGTTGACAAAGCAGAAAAATAAAGTGTAAGCAAAAATAAAAATAAAAACCTTAGCAGACAACAAGTAGGGGCAACTATCAGAAAATTCTTTTGTCCTCACCCATCTGTTTGTCTTCATTAGAGATGGTGATTTTGTTGTGTGAAAGACTTCTATTAGAAACTTTAGGCTTTGGAGTTTTCATGTGGAAAATGTGGGTGAATGAGGTGAAAAATACGATCTAACACAGATGAAGATGAATCAGAAACAAGACATAACTCTGTGCAAGAGAAGGCTCTACAAGGCCTTTACAGACAGAGCAATGCAGTCATCTGAACAAAGCTTGTCAAAAAGTTTATCGGCGACACATCAAATTTCCCTCTTAATTAGGACAAGAACTCCATTCGATCGTACTGTCAACTGTTTTCATCACCCGCAGGTGTACTAAAAACGATTGCCTCAAATTATGATATGAATGACTGCAAAGGGAAACTTTATTCATCACTACTAATCCTACATGATATAGAGAATAATCCCCAGCTGTATTTGTCTCCAACCTAATCTAGCCTAAGTTCAACTACCATCCCAGTGTCTTCATAGGTAGATGTAAGTTCAGAATGTCTACATCCGTAGATGGTACAATTCATTAAATTGCCTACACAAGGACTTTAACATACAACTTGATACTTGAACTTGCTACTATTCACCTACACAAGAAGGACTACTTGCAAAACAAACCTAATACCAGGTATCACTTAAACAAGAGTGTTTGAAAATTTAGAATTCATTTTACAAGTTGTCTTTTTTGTCGTCAAGGTTTCCCCACTAATTGTCTTCATTTAGTCATCACAAACACAAGCAGATAAAGGAAAAAGCGCAAGCATCAATATACAATGCATGTTATTGAAGGGGTTTTTAAATACGATACACTTTTGTGTTCTATAAGATGAAATTGTTGAAAATTCAAATTCAATCGAAATATTTGATCAAATGAAAACTTCCAAAATTTTTCCTGCTTGTTTTACATCGATCGATTTTTTTTTTTGTGTGTGTAAATATCTGAGCTCTTCGTAGAGGCTCTCTACCTTTGATAGGGGTTACACGAAACTTACAAGCGTCATGGCATCAGAATGTAAAATTCGTTGATGTGGGTGTATGGGTGTATGTATTCCATGTACATACGATTCTTGTTAACATGGTACAGAGCATAATTTTCATTTAATAGTCACAAAATTTGGTGCAAATGTTACCTCTAATACAAGGAACTGACTTACCAATATTGAGTTTAATTGGTCAATTTGTTCAGAAATTATTAGTTATTTACTTAAATTTTTTCCCATATCTTGGGATGGGTGGTGCAGAGCCATGAAATTTGGAGGGTATGCTAATATCGCAGGGGACGATATATTTGGATAAAAAAATTCTTTAAAAAATGTGTTGTGTGGTGAAAGGGTCAAAATCCACAAGTTTTCCCAGGGAGGTCAGAGACCTCGAAGTTAGCTTACAACCTTTCTTAAAACAACACAAATATGTCCTCAAAATTTAAGCCAGATTGATGAAGCTGTTCTGAAGTGATGGACATATACAAACAAACTTTGGTATCTTAGATAATTATAAAAATCACGTGTCTGTAACGCTTATCACATGACCAGTTTTACAGATATAGTTGTAGTGGGTAGAAGCTTATAATTAAGTGGTTTAAGGTCCAGCGGACCATATAAAGTTGGTTGGAGTCACACACCTGCATCGCACGCCTTGTAACTCACAACTGCCTCGCCTCAACACCAGTATCCCCACATAACTCTGTTAGGAGTGTAGTGGGAGAACCAGCGCACAGGCTATGTGCTGGGACCTGTGGGCGGAGCCACAACACTGGCGGCGGTGAACACAGGAAGCCTTCGGAGGCTCCCCATGAGATTCACCTTTAATCTGAAATAGAAAAAGACATGACAAGTACATATTTTATTTAAAAAATTTAAAAGTACAAAATTGTAGAATTGTTTTTACAAACACAAAAAGGTATATTTATATACATATATATATACATTTTTGAGAAACATCGTTTCTGGCAATTGCTGGACGCCTTAGCAAGAGGAATGGAGGATTTTTATTGGCCATAGAGAACGGATTCTGTAAAAGGAATAGTCAGGGAATTAGCATATTGCAAACATTGTTAGTGTTTTATATGAGTACTCTGTTGCCTATTGTCTGTGATCCTACGTGAGGTTACTTGACAACAATAGTGGGTGCCAAATAATCAAAAGTATACCTTTTTACCAGCATAGTATTCAATTATGGCGGACCCCAGGGACATTTAGGAGATTATTAAATCTAGGTCTACAAGTGTCAAGTCAGAGGTTCATCTAAATCAAGAATAAAGGTTTAATTATTTCTAATCGTTATTATTCCTTGATTTGAGCTCGAGGGGAGCTAGAAATTTCAGCGGTCGTGAAGACTGTTTTTTGCTAGAAAAATCAATTTTCGCATGTCTGATGTTTCCATCATGCGATTTTTCCAGATTGGTGATCCGAGCGAGTTTGTAAACTCCAGGTTTAGACGCGTAATCTAAAACATGTACTATGTCATTTACCTGTGGTTTGTAAGATACCAGTTGATATGCGTTAGGTAAGGCTATAGGTGGCCTGTCCCTAAGATAGAGTAAATACTCCCTTTTCCAAGATAACCACAGTTTTGTGAGATAATCTTGGTCAAGTTTCCACATATCAAGTAGCTGTCTAGCTGTAGGAGTTGAATCTTGTGACATCTTGTCAGGAGGGACTGTTAAGTGTCCTAAGTTTGCATGGAGAAAATGCACTGGTGTCAAGGTATGCTGACCTAGATCATCAGATGATGGGCACAGAGGTCTTTGATTGACCATAGTCTGTATGTCTTTTATACTAGACTGAAAGGTATGGATATAAATGGAAGTATGACCATGTACATGGTAAAAGACTTGCTTTATTATTCCGATAATGCGTTCATACACTCAGGAAAAGGTCCAAATATATCTACACCCGTATAGGTAAAAGGGTGAGTGAAGGGTATTAACCTTAAATCTGGAAAGATGCATGCATCGGTTGCTTAAACGGTCTCGTTTCAGATTTTTTGCACAAAATACATGATTTTTTCAAGATTTGTGGGAGCAGTTTTAATGCTTTAGGAACAAAATAATGCCTACGGAAGTCAGCTAAAGTGAACTTAATACCCGTATGTACATTGGTTAGATGTGTATGCATTAGAATAAGCTCTGTCAAATATGACTTTGGATGCAGTAATATGGGGTTAAGCATATCTTTTGCATATGGTATTTCTGGTAAGTAATTTACTATAAGCAGAATCCCAGAAGGATCTAAACAAATATGAAATTTTTCATATGAAACATGTTTAGGTGGATTATCCTTCAAGAGCATTTCAAATATCTTGGAAGAATATTTTTTTGCTCACCATAAACGAAACATAGAACTGCAAAATGAAAGTTACAGTCCATGATTGCATATGGCTCCAACGAATGTTTCCTTTTGATTCTCTGATGGTTAAATCGTCGGATAGCTTTGAGACATTGGTAAAATGTATTAAGCTTATGAAGGGAATTGAAGTTTTCAATTTTAATCCCAAAAAGAGTGTTGGTTGGCGAGTGGATGAAACTCGAATATTGTACTAGAGACTTTTTAATGTCTTGATGACTTTTTGACAAGTTCAACGGTTGTGAAAATTGACCTATTTCAGTGTCCGTTTCCTGTACAGGATTTGGAGTAGAATTAGGCAATATTAATTCACATTTGGAAGTTTCCGAATTCAAAAAGAAGTGAGGGATATTTCTTTTCGACAATTTTTGGATCCTTAGCAACTTTGCTGATTGTTGTTTATCAAAAATATCGTCCGACTCAACAGGTAAGGAAGTGGTAAACTTAGGTGAGATGCTTAAACATTCTCTGAGTGTACAGTACACTGGTGTGGATTCTTCTTCAGGTTGGTCAAATAAAGTTTCAAGAATATGAAGGTCTGTTTTAGGCCATAAACTGGAGTCTTGGGATAACCAAGATGGTCCAGTCCACCATGAAGATTGAATTAAATTTTCCACTGTGGATCCTCTGGATCCTATGTCCGCAGGATTTTCATCCGAAGGTACATAACGATATTCAACAGCTTTATTGCTTTTGATTTCGTTTACCCTATTTGAAACAAATGGGGGTAATATTTTGCGCTCTAATAGCCACGTAAGTACACACTTACTATCTGACCATAGAAATGCAGGGAAATTTGTTAGATCCATAGGTTTTTGAGCAGTACGTAGACTTCTAGCGCCGATTAAGGCTGCTAATAATTCCAATTTTGGAATGGTTATGGGTCGCATAGGTGTTACGCAAGATTTTCCCATAAGAAAACGTACTGAGTAGGAATTTGACTCCTGATTATGGAAACGTACGTAGATTGCTATAGAAAATGCTTTGGATTGTAGATCCCTACATAAAGTTGTCTCGGAAGACAGTAACTAGTAGTTTGCATCAAATCATTTAAAATGTCTGTAGCTACGGATTGCAATTTTGCGGGGATTGGTTGGTCCCATTTTAGCCCTTCAGACCAAAGTATTTTTATAAATGATCTAGAAGGTACTAAGGACGGAGCAAACCATCCAAGTGGATCATAAAAGGATGACATTATTTTTAAAAATAACCTTTTTGTCCAACAAGCTGTCATAGCATTAGGGGTAGGGATGTACATAACATCTTTTTCCATGTCCCAAACTAGACCTAAGACCTTGACTAGAAGTTTATTTAGAGCATACGAAGGATCAAATTCCTGTCTCATTGGTTTACAGTTAGTTCCCCATAGAGCAAGTTGCATGGAAATGTCATTAAATAATTTGTTAGATTTGACATATAATTCCTTTACTTTTTCATAAGTAGGCAACGATGTTGCTAAACTATCAACATAGAATTGTTGTAGAAATTTGTTGTGAAACTACTTGTCAACCATTTGAAAATGGTACAGCAAAATTGCTGCTAGAAGAAAAGGGGCGGTAACTATGCCAAAAGGTACACGACAAAAACAAAACAACAAGAGATTGGTTAAATCTGAAGGTTTTGCAGGATCTTTAATCCAGAAGAAATGGGTTATGTCCCTATCCTCTGGATGTAGTCCAATCTGATGAAAGGCTTTCTTTATATCAGCTACAATACCATAAGGATCTTTGCGGAAACTTAGCAAAATGGAGATTAAATCCGCTAAGACAATTTTCCCTTTATACATACAGTCATTCAGCGAATGATTCGACTTTAGTTATTGCGGAACCGTCGAATACAACACGAAGAGGAGTGCTTTTACATGGGTCATAGATACCTTTATGGGGTAAATAATGAGCCAATTTAGCGGGCCTCTCGTGATCTATTTGTTCAATCATTTCCAAATCTATTAAAGAATGAAAATATTGATCATACAGATGAAAGAATTGTGGGTTCTTAACCATTCTAGGTAATTGTTGATCTAAACGTTTAATCGCTAAACGATAATTATCAAGCAATGGAGGTGGGTCGAACCTATATAGCCATCTAATTTGGTATCGGTTATTAACAAGCGTTATATCTTTGTAAAATAATCGAAGTGCTTCAGCCTCAGCTTCAGCTTCAACCAGGTTAGTGGTTTCAATACCTAAAGTATATAATTTCCATAAGTTTTCTACACTTTGGGGTGACGTAAAGAACATTGTAGTAAAAACATCACTTTCCACCAAGGGATTTAGGGATCCGCCAAGCATATGGCCAAAATCTGTATTAATAAGAGTTAGATTTTAAGAGAGTTGTCTAACATTTTTCACGAAGGACCACATATAATCATTTCCTATGAGTAAGTGTATCGTATGTTCACGATCCAACTCAGAAAACTCAATATGATCATATTGTGGATAGAGAAGTTTGAATTCTGTGAAATTTTGTTGACTAAGATTTTCAGCCAAATACGGTACAGTATTTGCCAAAAGGGGAATTTTGGTTCCATTAGGTTTCTCGAGGTTAAATTTCACCTTGTGAGATCTAAATTCACTTGATTTTGAATTTGCAGCACCTTTAAATCGTAAAATTTGAGATTCATTCAAAAAATTTTCCTTAAGGTGCATATTTGCAAATGTGTCGGTAATGTAAGTTTCCTTACTACCAAAGTCAAAAAATCCATTAATTTCAATAGGTTCTGAAGTATTCGACACATAAACATACGATAAAAACATAAGAAAGTGCGCAGAAGTATCATTATTATTAAAAAATGAACAAGACTCACTGAGGATTGGTAGTCCTGATGTTGTAACCACTGTTGATGGTGTAGGCGCCTTTGGAGCTACTCCTTGGGATTGTTTAGATCCGCCATCCTTGACCTTGTTGTCCGGATATGGAATTAAAGATTGATGGTCATTTGAAGATGGGTTAATTTCTTTAAAATTTAAATGTTTGTCAGACATACTTTTTTCAGGCAGGTACGCCTTATAGTCCTTCATGACCATGATCCACGCATCACATTTCCCCATGGTGATGGGGTAAGGAGCTTTGGGGCAAAGGTTTGTATGATGACCTTTGCCCATACAGTCCAACCATCTGCAATACGCCGGTGGTATGTGTCTGCAAAACTCCTCATCATCACTATGCTGGAAGCCACATTTGATGCAGAGATCATGTTTGTCATAAAACGACTTACGCTCTTCGAGTGTGTTGACAATGCAACAAAGGAAGTTGTGGTGCAGCTTGTCACAGAATATGCACCTTCCCTGTTGTGGAACTAGGGGGGTGTGTAGAATGCTGTTGGGGATTTTCTTCCCTTTTGGTAGTTTGAGGAACACAGTTATATCCGAAGCTGTAAACAAAGAAGATTCAAAATCTTTAGTTTCAGACGTTTTGACACATTTAGCAGGAGGGCTTTTCTTATTAGGATTAGATTTATCTCTTCCTTTTTTAGACTCATTTGATGTAATAGCAAAATTTTTTCTGCCTTTAGGTTGGTTAGTACCTTTGTTTTGTTTTTGAGGTTTTTCAACTTTCTTTGGTCCGAACATGCTACTAGGGTCTGAGGGTTCCCTTATTTTTATAAAATTTCATATAGCCTCAAACAAATGTTTGACGTGACATTCGTTAGACTTAAGAATATGTTGATATGACCTAGGAGGAAACTTTTTAATAACTATATTATAAAGTTGTTCCTCGTCAACGGTTGGGCAGACCGAACGCTATCTTTCTATTAAAATGGAAATAGTATCTAAACTGTCCAAAATAGAAGAAATTTCATTAGTAGTAGTAGGGATTGCTGTTTGGCTTTCCCATAGAGCTGCTCTGATTTTTGATTCATCACCAAACCTACTGTCTAAAAATTTTAGACGTTGATGATAACCAACAATATCAGGCAAAAAGTGACTTATTTTATCATTAATAAATTTAGGTAAGGCACCTTGTAAAAGATTAATCTTTTGAAGGATTGCAATATCCTTACGTTTATTTACGTATTCGTTAAAACCATTAATGAAACCAGGATATCGTAAAATATCCCCATTCCATTTCTCTAAATAGAATTTAGGTGGCTTGAGGTTGGTGAAACTGGTTTCTACATTATCTTGAGGTTGTTGTTCCCAACATTTAGGAATATAGCCAAAAGAAAGTGGATTTGTTGAAAGTGAAACGTTAATTCCAGAAGATGATTCTTGTGGGATTTGAGGTCCCTCATTATCTAATACAGGATGGTTAATCAAAGATAAATTATGTAGTGATGTCGATGAATTTTCTTTTGGAATTTGAGATGACTCACCTCTATATTTTTTAGAAGTGGTCACATGCTCATTTTCCTCAGAATCATCATTGGCCATCATAGCATGCCTACGTTTAATAGTATTGGATGTTTGATTACCCTTTACTAGACGCGGGATTTTGGATCCTTGAGCCAATGTGGGATTGAGATCTACATCGTCCTCTTCTAAAGGTGGTAGGTTTGGTGAACCTGCAGGAGCTTCCTGGTTTGGTTTGAGATATTTAGTCTCAAATTCAACAACGTTGAGATGAAATTTGTGGCAAATTGTCTTCTCGAGTTCAGTGATGGTTTTTTCCCATTTTTTGTACTGACGAAAGGTGTTATCGATCTCAGTACGAGACTTGGTGAGAGACTTGCCAATTTCTTTGGCACGTGCAAGCTGTTTGGCTTCTAATTCAGCTTGTAGTTTATGCTGCTCCTCCTCCTGTTGTTGAAGGGAGGTTAAATCCCAGAGGGGAACAGGTTGCGGTGCAACTGCAGGCGAGTATTTCTTAATTAAGCGTGAATGCTTAACTAATAAATCCCGTCTGCAGTTACATGCACGGATGATTAAATCCCTATCAATTTTAGTAGAGAGATTTTTCATATTTTCAATACATGAGTCAATCGCATCTTTTTCAGATAAGATTGCCTCATAATCAAAGCCTTTTAAGACTGGCGTTTGAAGAATTTCTTCAATATGCCATGCGCAGGATTCACAATCCTCCACAACAGTGGTGGCTACATAGGTGTCATCTGAGGATGTTGAGTCCGATGATTCCGTACTGGGACTGCGTCTCCGTCGAGATCCTTGAGTATCCAAGATTGCTCTCGAGCGTTTAAGGAGTTCCGCATCCTCTTCTTTTCTCCGACATTCTTCACGTTGTTGTAGGAGTTTTCGCTCCTTTTCTTGTTTTTCGGCCGTAATTTTACGGGCCCTTTCCTCTTCTGCACGGATTCGGGCAGCTTCCTCAGCTTTTTCTTTGGCGGCTAATTCAGCCTTTTCCTTAGCGGCGAATTCTGCTTTATTTTTCTTGGCTGCAACAGCCGCTTTTTTCTTTTTGGCTTTCTTAGCTTCTTCTAATTTTTTGGCTTCAGAAGCCTTGTCAGCTTCAGCAGCTTTTTTAGATTCCTCAGCTTTCATGGCTTCAGAAGCCTTTTCTTTGTCCACTTCTTCGGACCACGGAAGATTGTTGGGATCTAGTAGATCGTCTTCTTTTTGGGAAGAGACAGAGGAATCTTGAATTCCTTTTTCTGTCATTTTTGTGTGTTACTGAGAACAGAAAAATAAGAAAGAAATTGTTTTGATTTCATCAGCATATTATTGCTGTTTAATTACTATGACGTGTGTTAAATGTTTTATTCATTGAGAAATGGTGCAGAGAAAAATTAAATTTTTTAAGTATTAGTGTCAGCGACGCAAACTTCTTCTCACTAGTGTGAAATTATTGTTTTACCATGTATCAAATGATAAATATCAATATTACGTTAAGTGGATTTTTAGTCCGATTTTTTGAGTATTTTTAGTACTGAATTTTTGAAATTTTTCCAAGTATTTATGACTAAAGAAAAATTGGGCATGACCCTAGGACGAAAATTCGTTTTTTAGTCACAAGAATGTTTAATTCAGAGAATAATAAAATTATTTCTAAGTCTTAAGGAACCGTTAAAAAATCGGGCGTCACCCTAGGACAAAAATTTGTATTTTGAATACAAGAATGATAAATTCTAAAAATGCAAAAAAGTTTAAATTTTTGACAAGTCCTAGGGTGCCGTTAAAAAATCGGGCGTGACCTTAGGACAAAAATTCGTGTTTTTGATACAAGAATGGTAAATTCAAAATTATTTGTAAAAAATATAAAAAATTTTACCAGTCCTAAGGAGCCGAAAAAATTTGGGCGAGACCTTAGGACAAAATTACGTATTATTAGTACGAGAATGATAAATTCTGATAAATGCACAAAAAATTATAAGTCCTAAGGAGCCGTTAAAAAATTGGGCATGACCCTAAGACGTAAATTCAAATATTATGCACAAGAATGATAAGTTCTAATTTATTAAAATTTTCTAAGTGTTAGGGTGCCAATAAAAAATTGGGTGTGACCCTGAGGCGAAAGAATAAAATTCTATTCGCATCATTATTTGAAAAATATGCACACAAATATATTATATATATGCTAAAGATTATTTAGATCTGAGACCTATAATTTTTTTGTGAAGAGAATGATGAGTCCATGTAAGATTTCAAACGAAAATAAAGACGCTATAGTCTAATTATTACGTGAGAAATTAATATTCTAAACAATGGTATAATTATTTAAGAATATAAGGATATGGTCCTTTAATTACACTTACTGAAATTTGGGTAGAATTAAGGATGAGTATAGTAATTGATGATGATGAAGTAGAAGTTTCTAGCCGCTACCTCTTGATGTAAAAAATACGCGTAATTAAGCACAAAATTACGTAAAAATTTACAAAAACGCACAAAATTAAATAATGCGTATAAAAGGACGTAATAAAATACGCGAAAAAGGTGAAAAAAACAGCAATAATTAATTAATAAAGCAATTAATTATGAGAAGGCCCAACAACGTTAAAAATTCGTACAAGGAACTGGTAAAGATCCTTGTACAAATTCACGGATGTTGGCGTAAAAACCATGTGATGCGCATGGGCGCGAGTCAATGTGGTTGATATGGTTGCTCCCTTGCTGTTGTTACTGACACATCCTTGAACGTAATTTACGTGTGTAGTAGTAGGGTGCATAATACTTACACACGTATTTGTGTATGTATTGGTAAGATGGTTAGTCTTCTTGCGATGCAAGTCGATGCTTGCATCTCTATTATGTTAGGTGATTTTGACCTTGATTCGGCAAATAAATGCAATGACACGAATATTCATCTAATTTTAGACGAAATTCGGCCGTTTATAATTCCTATTTTTAAGACGTATGAGTGCGAGAGAGAAAAATATAGGATTTTTTTGTCCATTTTCGTCTTTTTTATGTGCTCGTAATTTACGTCAACAGAAAAATAATAGCATTAATTTGCGGAGTTTTTTAGACTCTTTCATTTTAGACATAGCATGATTAGTGCCGTATATTGTTAAATAATTTATTTATTAGACAATATGGAAGATATTATTCTTGTCTTAAATTCATTGTTAATGAAAAAGAGGGGAAAAAAATACGTAATATTTTTGAGCAGATAAATGCTAGGGTTAATTTTATTAATTTTTTTGTCAGTAATACCCATAATACGTGAATAAATATTCGTGTATAGTAGAATGATGAGTTCTTTATAGGAATCCATTATTAATGGGGGCGCAAGATTTTTATTTTTGCCGCTAAGTGGAGAATTGTTAGTTCTAATTTTTTTGTGAGAAGATGATTAGTCTTTATTAAATTATTTTTCTTTGTTTGTTAGACAAAAAAATAAAATAATACGAATTATTAATTCGATGAACCCTTTTAACTGAAAAAGTTAAAGTCCAAGTGAGGATGTTTAGTCCACAAAAATACTTCGTATTTTTGTTCAGAGTTTGAATAGTGGAAGTGTTTTTAGGCTAAGAATTTTTAATTCAGGGAATTTTTAATTCCAAACCACCAGACCATATTGCTCCAGCTACCATGTAGTGGGTAGAAGCTTATAATTAAGTGGTTTAAGGTCCAGCAGACCATATAAAGTTGGTTGGAGTCACACACCTGCATTGCACGCCTTGTAACTCACAACTGCCTCGCCTCAACACCAGTATCCCCACATAACTCTGTTAGGAGTGTAGTGGGAGAACCAGCGCACAGGCTATGCGCTGGGACCTGTGGGCGGAGCCACGACAATAGTTGGCTAATTGTATATTTGAATCTAACTTAAAATAATTTTTTCTTCCTAATATCATATCAATTCGTGGTTAATTGATAAGATTTTTCAGCAGGGCTACGTATTATGACATCATGATATGTAACCCTGCTGAAAAAACTTCTCTTCCCGAGATGCTCGTGATAATTCCGATGTGCTTTCTAGTTTGAGTATGTTTGTGTGTGGTTGTGGGTAGTTGTGTGTGGATGTGGATTGTTGTGTATAGTTGTATTCATGTCCCTTGTCAATTGAAGTTAAACGCAACATTTCAATTTTGAAATAAACCTCATATTTCATAATTACTCAGCCTCTATTTAAGTGGGAGAGCTGGGGTTCGTATTGCTAGAAATAAGAGAAAATTTTCAGTATTTCCATATGATTTTCTAATCATCTTCACTAATTTGGAAATGAAAAAAACGAAAATAATGAAAGAATCGCCATTTTTTAGATTTTACATACTTCTTATCTTTCACTCAATGATTCCTCGGCTGCTATTTAAGCTAGAGAGCTGAGAATAGTATCATTGGAAAGAAGAGAAAATTTCAATAAATTTACCATCCATATTTTTCTATCCTGTTTCTAACGTATTTTTTTAATTTTTTTTTTTTCAAAAACTTACGGGTGTTTTAGATACTTGATACCACTGCCCAAACTTACTCCAGATAATTATCGTATTGTGATCCATGGATTCGATGTTCGTGACCAAGAAGATATTCCTACTGCGCAAAATGTGTTAAAATTCTTTACTTCTCTCATGGATGTCAATTTTAAAGCCGACCTAGTGAAAGGTTATATTTCTATTTGCGACCTAGCGAATCTGAATATATCTTTAAATAAATTGTTCATGAGTTTATACTCAACATCTCTGCAAATTATGAAGGTAAGAAAAAATCTAAAGTCTTTTCCAGCTGTAACAGAACGCATTTCTGCTAAAAAACAATTTAAAAATAAGTCTAAAATACAACCAAATAAGTTTAAGCTTCTTTTTTTCGAAAAATTTTTTCAATACTTTGTAATGAAGGTAATTCAAGGGAGAAAATATTAGAAGGGGTACAAGAAGATTTAGGTAGGTATTCGATTTTTAATTTTTCTCACTGATTCATTACGTCATATATCAAGGTTAAGGGCAATGACCATTGGACAGAATCTCGAAGTGAAAAACGTCAAATTTTGTATTGACTTGCCCCTAAAATTTTGTAAGGGTTTAAAAAGTTGTCTTCCCCTCTATTATTTGGCTCTTCAAATGATTATAAAACATTTTATCCGGAATAAAATACATAATATATATAACTACATATTTTCCGCCAATCAACCATGGTAAGAGTGTACTTTACAAAAGTGTCGAATTTTTTTATGACTGTCATTCAAAAACGAGTCAACTGATTTTGCTCAAATTGAATACCAAATGATTCCTTAATAGTCTCTAATTACCATAAAAAGTTTAGGCCAAAATTTTTTAATTTACTGGAGTTATAGGTATGACAACTTGGTGGGTTTGCAAAACTTTGAGAACCCCTCCCTCTGAAACTAGCAGGTAAATTTCAAAAATTTTAACACAGATATATAGCTTATGAAAGTTTCTAACAATGTGCTAAATTTCATTACGATAGGTAAAAAAGTTGAGGCTCCACAGTCTCCCAAAAATTTCCAAAATGAGTAAAAAGTCAAAATATATATATTTGATATATATGTACACAATAGTGATAATTTTGATCTTTCCTATTAGGAAAAATAAATAGGATTTTAGTTTTTTTACTATAAAAAGTGGCTAGTATAATGTATTCCAAGGTTTAAAATAATCTTTTCTGACCTAAAATTCAATGAGAAACCAAATGTTGCTGGTTTGAAGTCGATGCAAATAAAATTGTCGAAGATAGAGTTAAATATTGAATTCGGTATGGTGTCATACATTGGCCTGAATGATCACCCGATCTAAATCTATGTAACTTTTTTCTTGTGGGGACACATTAAAACTAAAATCTACCATTTGGGATGATCTTATGAAACTATTAATTGTTTCTTTACAAGATGCCATTACCTATTGTTGTAGTGATATTAATGCTCAACAGCTGAGTTGGGTGAAAACAGAGTTTTTCAACCGCTTGGGACACTGTGTTCTGGCGGAATGAAAGCAGTCAAATAAAATAAGCTAGGCTAATTTTATCTTAATCATATATAGTAAACCTTGTTATCGTATTGCATTATGAAAAACAATTTACTAATTTTATTTTATATGTTTGACGTAGAATGGCGCACCGGTAAGGTTGCATAAGATTTATGTTCTCAATTTAACTCCAACTTTTCAATTCTTAATCAATTTTTGTTTGAGTTTTATGAGCGAAAAACTATCGAGCAGGGTAATAAATTTATATTATTTTACATGCAATTTTTTCCCCTTAAATCCTAATTATAAAATTTAAAACTTTCCTGTCTTCATAGGTGATAATATGGAAAAAAGATCCGAAACATTTGAATAAAATATTTCCAAAAGAAATTTTACCATCAGATTACGGTGGTGAGGAGGTGTCAATCGATGAATTGAAAGGTAAAGTATCAATTAGTTAACCACGACGACATGTTTGATGTTTAATGTATATTTTAAATGATCAGTAAATCAAAAATTGATTAATTTTATTTGAATAATTACCTACTTGGCAAAAAAAAGGTTAGGTACCTACCGTAAATTTATCTATCAATTCAAAATTCACAAATCAATTTAAAAACAGATGTTATCCCTTAACTACTTATCGGTACAGCCAAAAAATTACCTTTTTTTATTTTACCAAGAAGACTTGAAAGAGCAAAAAATCCTACAGATAAAAAATGATTTCCAGTATTAGTGTCTTCTTCTTCCCTCCTTTTTTTTTGTGGAAATGAAAAACACTTTTGATTTTTACTACATTTTATGACAACATTTTATTTTTAAATAATTAAAAACTAATTTTAGCCCCGTAAACACCAAACCTCACGACTTTTCAAGGCATTCACAGTTATTTTTTAACAAGTTTTAGCCTGTAACCTGGCTACTGTCAAATTTTAGGGTAGAAGTTCAGTAAGCAGAATATTTTATCTGTAATATTAGCATCAGAATAAAAATTAGTGGTTTTTTTTTCACAGGGAATACTCTAGAAAGATTAATTCATTATCGTGACTGGTTGATGGCTACGGACAATGAGAAGGCAGATCTCAGCGGAGAACAGAGCTATTCTTCAGTAGAAGACGTAGGTTCCATGTATGGAATGGAAGGATCTTTTAGAAAAATATCGTTCGATTAACATATAATTTATTCTATAAAATAACGAAAACAGTAGAAAATCGATGAAATTCTTAAGTCGTAAACTTGAAATTTTTTCATGCAGCGTAAGCGTAAGTATAGACATTTAATTTACGCCATATTCACCAACTTAGAATTCGTCAAACGTTATAAAAGTAATTCCCGAACGTGAAAATTACATTTTTTGAAGAGATTTTTGTTTATTTTATCTTGAGGATCGTATTAATCCAAAGAAGGAAAATATTTATATTTTTTCTTTATTGTTCCACATTTGCGAGTAGAGAAATGCAAAATAGTTACTTTTTCGATTTTTTCTCCAAATTTTTCAAAATTTTCATTTTTTATATGTTTTCCTCTTTCTTTCTGCAACACCGCTGTAAATACAGTCAAAAAGGAAGAAAAATCCGTATAATTAGCCTAGAAGAATGAAGGCGAAAAACCATTTTGAAAATGAAATTATTTCTAACAAAGATTTTATTATAAGAAAATGTTCGAGGTCCTTTCCCTGGATGCTGGGTATGTAAAAAAAAGTTGAACTTTACCTTCGATATTCCTGGCGCGGGGCTGAACATATGTAATTGTTCTCTGTTTTTTCAATTTTACTCAAAAATGATAGGTTTTACAAAAAAAAAAAATACTTCCATAAAAAAAATATTTTCTACATAATTTCTCACCAAAAAGGTTATTGACAAAATTTACCTCAGCGTCATAAGATAGTTGCTGGAGGTCTGAAAAAGTTTAATTGTAGTATTTTTGCAACTTTATCATGTATATCTAATACAATAAAAAAAGTGACGAACTTATTTTTTCTTGGCATTATATAATGTTATTAAATTATACAGAAGATAATCTTCATCGATTGGCATTAACTCTGCACGTGTGTTGAGGTAAGCATGTACATAGCATGAAATACACGTGTCAGAGCATCACGCGTCAGAGCATGTTAAATCTGAAACAGAAAAATTAAAAAGAAGGTTTGAAGCAGCTGTAATCGTGTTTGTGTTATTTGTGAAAAAAAACCACACGGGATGATTCAAAGGGAAGCTATTAGGTAAGCTAAATTTGAGTTATTTTCTCTCTATAATCGTTGAATTAATCTGGCACAAGTGTAATATCTTCCCATGGTCCGGACATTTTGTAGTAAGTAAAACAAACCTACTGTGGCTGTATCTTATTAAGATAGGCAGACCTAATTTACGACATCCGCATTTACTACTACCGCCCGTCTTAAAGGCGCAAAAAAGTTTTTCAACATAGTGGGCAGAGTCAGATCTGCATCAGTTGAATGTGGATTAAACACAGACTTCTTCTCACCATCTCATTCATGAATATTTCAGAGATGTTAATACTACATATAACTAGATTTCGAACTCGGAGATAAAAGTGAAGCCAAACGCCGCCATCTTTGAATCGGGCATAAGCACCATATCAATATATGGTTAAAACAGAATTTTCATGTTCATTTGTATTTTATAAGTAGTAAATTGCATTTATTTTGGTTTTAGGTATATTATATTTATTTAAAATAGAAGTAATACAGTAATAATGTCACACTTTTATTAATTAAAAATAATTTTTTTTTAAATATAAATTTATTTTATTAATAGTGTTTATTTTTAACCTCTATAATAAATGTACAAGCCCGCAGAAATTAATTCGTTCTTTAAAATTATTTCACAATATTATTCCCCTAAATTATTTATCCGATATTTTCCCATATATTCGATGCCTATGCACCACTACCTACACAGACATGAACAAAAGAAAAAGTTCATTGCTTCCGCCAAAACAACAAATTCTATGAAAAAGAATTGACTCAGAAAGAAGAGATCTAAAATTAATGAAAAGATCAGAAAAAAATATAATGGGCAACAATCTCTTCATCAGGACTTTAGTGAGTTAAACCTAGTGTTGGAGTGTGTTTTAAGTAACAAACTACATGACTTACCAAAGTACGATGTAACTCTGTAGGTTTTTTTTAAATCGAGCTAAGAAACTTACCGCAAAAGAAATATCTGGGTGAGTAGTGTTAGCAAGATATAAAAGTGACCCAATAGCCATCCTATAAGAATTATGAGGAGGTAGGGGTGTTTCTTGAATTTTTGGAAAATTGGTGAATGAGTTCATTAGAACTAACTGTTCACCACAATTTTCTAACTTGAATTCTTGAATTAGGGTTTTGATATAGTCCTCTTGATGTAGACAAAGATTACCAGTGTTATTGTCAATTTCAATTTGAAAACCGACATAATGACTTGGGGAACCTAAGTTCTTGACTTCAAAATTTTCTTGAATAGACTTGATAGCATCTTGAACAACTTGATCGCTGAAGCCCATAATTAAAATGTCGTCAACATAAGCCAACATCATGACAAAATTATTATTACTTGATTTCATAAAAATGCAGCCTTGATGTAATAATGGTACAAAACCCTTACTCTCGAAAATTCTTGAAAAATTTTACATACCACGACCTAGGTGCAGTAGCTAACCCAAACGCAGCTTTATTTAACTTGACTGCATAAAGTTTATTGTTGAGATCAATACCCTGAGGTATTGAAGTATATTTATCTCGATCAATACCCTGAGGTATTGAAGTATATTTATCTCGATCAATTTCGCTATTGAGAAAAGCAGTATTAATGTCTAGCTGTGTAATTCTTAACTTAAGTTTACAAGCTAAAGAAAAGAACCAACAAATTGTGGTTCCAGTTGCAGTAGGTGAGTATGTATCTTGAGTAGTATATTTTTCTTGATCAACATCACCAACTATTATAAGATGAGCTTTGAAAGCTCCATCAGGTTTAATCGTAAAAATCCACTTCCTTGAAAGTAGTTGATGACTCTTAGTAGATGATTTTGGGACAATACGCCAAACATTGTAACAATTTAGTGACTTGATTTCTTGAATAATTGCTTCCTTCCATTTAGGCCAGTCAGGTGATTTTAATGTCTCTTTGTACGATTGTGGTGCATTAAGAGAAGAAACCTCTGTTTCATCTCTTTTATTATTCGCATCTGAGATACGAAGAATTTGCACATAGCCATCAACCACTTGACTTTCTTGAGATAAATCCCAATTATAATTAATTTCGATTATCTCATCTTGGGAATTATTTTCATCAATTTGAACTTGAACAACGGGAGGAGCTATATTTTGATTGGGACTTGAGCTTGAATTTACTTGATTTTCTCCCACACTATCATTATGAGCAATGTTAGTAGATAGAGAATTATCTTGATTTTCAACTTGAGTTAAATTTTCATCAGTAAAATCTAATTCTTGGTTACTAAATTCTTGAATAGTTTCTTGACATTCACTAATTGCATCCTTAAATGTTTTACTTTCGTCAAATTTGACATTACAAAAAATGTTAGTCTTTTTAGTAGCAGGATTATATAAAATATAACCTGTTTTAGTGTAACCTACTAAATATTGTTTATACTATATCAAATTTTCGACCAATGGGTTGATTTTCTTGAAGTACATAAACCAGACAGCCAAAAATGTGAATGCTTGATAAATCAGGCTTATTACCATAAAACATTTCATAGGGAGTCTTGAAATTTAGTGCTTTATGTGGTGACCTATTATATAAATATTCAGTCGCACCAGCAGCTAAGCCCTAAAAAGAAGTGGGAAATCCACTCTCTTGAATTAATGAACAAATCTTGATTTCAATAGTTTGATTAGCCCTCTCAACAGTACCATTATGCTCACTAGTATAAGGACCAGAGGTTTCTCTCTCAATTCCTAAATATTCAATTAATTGATCCATGGCCTGATTAACAAATTCAAAACCATTATCACAACGTAAAGTTTTACATTAACCTTCTTGAGGAAATTGAGCTTTAATTCTCTTGACATACATCTTGAAAAACCTAGTCACTTCATACTTTTTCTTGAGTACAAAAATACTAATATATCGAGTATAATCATCTAATAATACTAGTAAATAAATGTTTTTCTTGACAAAGGTAAGGGGGAGATAGGGCCAATCACATCAGCATGAATTAATTCACCTGGTCTTGAAGCTCGCTCACGATCTTTATTGAAACGTTTACGAGTCATTTTTGTTTGGTTACAAACATGACAATCTTGAAATATGTCTGGACAAATTATCTCCGGGACACCAAAAGCAACAGAACAAAGATGATACAAATTTGGGGAAGAAATATGTTCCATTCTTTGATGCCAAATATTCCCTTCATTCACCAATTTTAATCTTTGTTCGTCACTAATCATTTTCTTGACTTTTCAAACTTTTCTTTTACCAGTATTTGTACGATAAACTGGTAAAGAATTTGAATTATTATTATTACTTGAATTTTCTTGACTTGATACCCCCTTCAAATCCTGCAAAATTTTACCAGAATTTGCGGAGTCAATATTACTTGATTTATTTTGTTGATTTTTACTTATCTCCATTTTATCAAACTCTACCTTTTTAATTCTTGATAGATTTTGAAGGCTGATTCGAGATGAAAAATTATCATCTTGATAGGTTGTGCTACATTCATCCGAATCAGATTCTGCACTTGAGCATCAACACCTCGGCAAATATTCTCTGGAAGATCCAGGTATACAATCCATTCGATTACATTTTCCACTGCCAAGTCATTCTTCATGTCACGCTCTCACATCTTGAAATTTTGTTTACCCTTATGCTTTTCATTGTTTCTGTACGTACATAATGGAATAAGAGGGACTATTTGAAATTGACCCATTGTTGGGTAACATTGATACTGAAATGAAGTATTCATAGGAGTATAAATGTTACCCGATGGAACTTGATTTCCATCGCTTACAAACAAACTTGAATCATAAAAGGTCGAAAAGTAGCTTGACACTTGAGTTGTAGGCATAAAGCCTGCTCTTGATTCTTGAAAATCTGGTATTTGACCGGAACTTGACTCTTGACCGACAGTTATTAGACCAGATAAGGGAGTGAAATGACTTCTTGGAGTAATTTTCAAAAAATCAAGTGTGGCGAGTACGTTTGATGCAGAGTTGACAATCATGCAATCGACGTTTGATGACAATCGAATTTCTGACGAAACACTTGAATAATTTTGATTAATATTTACTTGACTTACAAACTTGATAATTGGGCAGATGGTGATTTACTTGAGCTCGATGTGGTTACTTGACTCGACAAAATATTTGATGAACTTAACAACGTCATGAATGAAGTATCTTGATTCAGCTTTCGTAGTGGAACAATTTTCTTTTGATTAAAATCAATGGTTGGTGATAACGGTTGACCTGGTTGAACCTTTTTCACAATCTTTCCGGAATCCGAAAAAGTGACAGTGAAATTAGGTTCAGCTGTAGTACCAGTAGTTGTCTTGATTTCACCAGTCATCTCGGAAAGCTCTTGAACAAGTGGTAGATCTTGAATTAGTACAATCTCATTTATCGTATCAGTTGTTACAATATTCACAACCAAATTGAACGACACTTCCTTGATTTTTGACAGCTGCTTCTTCTTGGTCACCAGAAGAGCAGGAGCTTGAGATCAACCACAACGTGTTTTCTGAGCCATGAACGCAAATTTTGGTATACAAAACCCACAAACTTCTTGATACGCACTTGAAAAATTAGTTTATACTTGATTTACGAACTTGATATTTTTGTATTATTATACGACAGCAAAACTTGACGGATAACAAAGGTGCTAACACACTTGAACTCTGCTATCACTTTATATTTAAATCAGAGGAGACGTTGTTCACAGGTAACTTTATGGCTCCTCATTGGTTGTGCGCATGCGCCTGAACTTGTCTTCTTTCCATATAGTTTATTATAAAACGTCGACAAATTAACATTAATTTGTTGACAAATTAAGGGCGTCAAATGCACACAAATTAATGCCATTAAACGCATATAAATTCCCTTTGATTCATTTGTTTAAGAACATTAATTTGCCGATAAATCAAAGGGAATTCATGACAAATCAGTCATTGAGTTACACACAAATCAAAAGGAATTGAATAGAATTCAACGACAAATTCTATTCAGTTTGTCAACGAATTAATATCTATAAACACACACAGATTAAAGGGGATTTGGGTGTATTTAACGGCCTTAATTTGTCAGATTTGATTCCTTTTGATTTGTGTAATTCAATGACTGATTTGTCGATGAATTCCCTTTGATTTATCAGTGAATTAATGTTCTTAAAGAAATGAATCAAAGGCAATTTATATGCGTTTAATGGCATTAATTCGTGTGCATTTAACGCCCTTAGTTCGTCAACGAATTAATGTTAATTCGTCGACGTTTTATAACAAACTATATGTAAAGAAGACAAGTTCAGGCGCATGAGCACAACCAACAAAGAGCCATAAAGTTACCTGCGAACAACGTCTCCTTAAATCAGATGCCAATTTTTAACAACTGAGTCAAATTTAAAAGAAAATTTGCTTGATTTACTTCATAAATAAACTTGAAAACAACTAAAAATTAAACATAATTTATTATAAGAAAAATGAAACATAATTAATGTAATGTCGCTATATTGATTACAATAAAGGAATGAGCGTCACGTCACCTCATGACCAGAAAACAAATTATGATAAAGTAACACAGATAAAAACAACAAGAACTTGACTGTGGTACAGTGATGCCAGTGTTACCACCTACTGGTATCTAACAATTTATTATTGTCGTCATTTAATATTTTTAGCCAAATGTAATTCAACGTAATAATTGAAGTGAGGTTTAACCTCCAAGGAAAGAAACAAGTTAGTTGAAATGCATTAAACGAAAGTGTAATTTACAAGTTTGAGGAAGATGAGCGATCTCCCTCCATTACGAGATTAAAGATTGAGTGGAAAATGAGTTTCAGCATTCTCGAGTGAATGAAAGAAAAAAGTCATGTTTGTTTGTACAACCTGAAAAATTAGTAACGCTAACTGTTAGTGAGCGAGTGTAAGTGGAGTGTAGAACAACATTAATGTGTATTTAGCATAATGGTGTATTTTAAACTGGCATTTTTATTATTTCTGTTTTTAACTTCAGCTATATATATATAATGACTACGACATACACTCTCCAAACCTTGTTACTGATAAATTATAAATTGTATTTTTCACCCAACCTGATAAAAAAGTCAAAATTTAATTTGTAACTTGGTTTGTGAGCTGTTGAGTACAGTTCAACTCACTCCACCTTGATCTTTTGATCCATCCTTCTGTGAGAAGTTGAGGAAGAAATCAACGGATCGTGACGACTAAAAACATATGAAACGAACCTAAACTAAAAACGACACCGAACAGAGACTAGACACACACATTACGAACACATAAATAAAGACACAAGATTCACTAATTACGAAATTTTTATTTCCACATTAATAGAAGTGGAGTTGTTAACAACATGAATAACAAAAAGCGACTAGAGGCGTATGATTACATAATATCACAGTCAGGTACAAAACACTAAAAATCACAGATCACAAAAATATATCGACAGTGTTGCCACCACAAATGATACGTGAGAATAATAGTCTCGAGTATAATTTAATTTGCTATAATTCTCACACCTTCATAGCAGGAATATTAACATAATTCTATTTGCACTTAGTGCTTAGACAGCATTGGTTAACCATCTTGTTTGATGTAACAACCAAATGTTTACCTACCATGAGTTTTGAGTAGGTGGAAAACATCTTTAGTATAATTGTGAACCATTTTGTATGTGACAATTGTCTTTTTTTCATTATACGTTGATCTGCCATGTAACACACTTGTTTTTATTTATTGTGAGTTTAATACTTAAAGATCCTGAAAACCTCTATAAAAATACAATAAATCCGTGATTCTCATGATTCGTGCCCACTCCTGGTTTAAATTTTTATCCTCTTAACTTCTTTTAACATTCAATTTGGTAACTTTTAATTTTTAATCCAGGCTACATTGTTTCCTATCATTGACGACCATCCAAATCCAAAACAGCGGGAAAGAATCTTCCATACAATATTATTTTATTGTTATCTATCAGTAATATATCTAATACAATAATTATTAACTGACCAATTTCAATCTGATTGTGAACCATTAACTTCATCTTAAAACTTGTATTTTGCCATCTTGACTCTTGACGTTTCATACTCTTATGTTGAAAATAAGAATTCTCCAGGTAATCGCTAAGTTGGTCCATCTCAAATTTGCGTTCGTTAAATAATTTTAATATCAACATATTTTAGTGGTAATTTTATGAGTACTCCCCTTTTAAAATGGATTATGAAAACAACTTTCTTAATCCGGACGAAGAATTTGAAGTGCGATACTCGGATGAAATGGAAGTGCTTCGGGAGATGGAGCAGGATGGTTTGTTCCTTTTTAGTTTAAAGTTCATTTATGTTGTTATTGCTTTATTTGATATATATATGTAACTTCTTGGCACTCATCAGAGCTTTCCGATTCACATTTTGGTTCTTCAAAGAAATTTCACAACATTGAACTTCAGCCAGTGAAAAACAATTCTATAACGCCCGTTTCTTTGCTAAACAAAAGTGATGAGATTATTGCCTCATCAGAAAAACTGTCTCCTTTACCATTGGTGGTTAGTTCAACTGTAGACTATGTTTGTATTATCTGGAACAAAGATTATGACGTTATTCATTGATTTAATGTTTGATTTTTGCGGTAGGATATTAACAAATCATATAATTGTGAAACCAGAGGTGAAAGGTTATCATTCTCTCAAGAACCTAGCTGTAGTAGTGCTACCAAACGATCAGTTCAAGATCTTTTTGGTGATATTGATGACATCGATTTCGAATCCTCCTTGGGTAAGTGAATTAGTTACGTTTTGATCTATTGTATTAACAATTTTTCGAATCGAATTAATTGTATCATTAATTATTCAATTAGGTACACAATTTACTTCTGTCAAATCAAAACGTCTTCGACTCACGGATATTTTCGTCCCTGATAAAATTGAAGATAAAGATTCATTGACAATTTCAAGAATCTTGGATAAGCGACGAAATATTCATACAACTCAAAACACTATATTAGGCTTATCTTACTCTGGAATTCCGTAAGTTACAACGTAACAGCTGAGTTTTATTCGCGAGAGCTTCGATTGTAAATTTTGACTCATTTTCTCAGTGAGTTGTGTAAAACTGAAGTCATTTTAACAAGACGAGTTCCTAAGTACTCATTCGTAACTTTAAGAAATGGGAACAATGAAAAATTCTACGCAAAATTGCACTCAGATGATGTCCTAAATAGCAAAGTGAGTTTTTAAGGTGAGTGTAATGATTGAAATATTTTGATGTATTATTATTTTTCTTCGTTCTAGATCATGTCTGTCTCAGAAGCGTGTAAAACTTTTCGACTATTGTCAGTTCCGTTTGAAAATATTTTGGCTGAAGCGAATGCTATTGTATGACTTTTAATTTTATATCTTCATAAATATTTTATCGGTAAATTTGGTACACAATGCAATTTTTATTGATAGCTTGACAAGAAATTTGCCCAAAGTGAGACCACCCCAAAAAATAAAAAAGCAATATCGCAGTTGAAATCTGATATTTCGGATTTATGGGTTCAGAAGTACAAGCCTGCGTCGTATTTTGATTTATTGAGTGATGAAGTTAGTCATATTATTTTTATTTTCATGCTTGGTTTTTTTTGTTTTTTTTTTAATTAATATTTGTATATATTTTAGAATACAAATCGAACATTATTGAAATGGATGAAATTATGGGATAAAATCGTTTTTGGTAGAGAACCAAACATTTCCTCTAAAAGCAAATCCGAAAGTGGTTTGTTAACTACATTTGTGTATCCCTCTACTTTATTTCCTTTTATAACTCTATGTCTGTTTTTGCAGATGAATCAAAATATACAAAAAAAAATTATCTTGAACTTGATGAAGAATTAGATGATTCGGGTTTACCTAAGTTTAAAATAGTATTATTGTGTGGCCCTCCAGGTCTGGGAAAAACCACTTTGGCTCACCTGATTGCTCACCATGCTGGTAACTAACTATTCCAATGATACTCCATTACGTATGGTTGATTGTTTTTTTAATGTGGAACACATTTTTATTTTTACTGTGGATTAAAAATAAAAGTATGCTGGCCGCTGGCACAGTGCAAAGTTAGGTGCGAATTTATGTGCGAAGGAGTGAAAAAAGAGAAAAAGAAAAAGTGTGTCTGTGTAAGTAGGTGTGTGGTTATGTGCATGTGCATGGCCCAAGAGAATCTTTTATTTTCAGATTTTATTATGTAATACTCTTCTAATCTCTAATACATTATTAGACATGTTATTTGAGGCGCTGAATTTGAATTTGATGTTAATTTTGTCATTAGACCCATTCTTAAACCCTCATTTAGTCCAACATGGGAGAGAATTTTTTATTGTCAGATTTTATTGTGCAATATACCATCAAACATGTTTTTTGAGGCGCTTAATACGAATTGCGCTTAATACGAATTTGATGTTAATTTTATCATCGGACCCATTTTTCGACACTCATTGGGCCCAAAAGGGGGATAATTTTTTATAGTCAGATTTTATTGTATAATATATCATTGGACATGTTTTTTTAGGTGCTGAATTTTAATTTTATGTTAATTTTATCATTAGACCCATTCTTAGACCTTTATTTGGCCCAAAAAGAAGAGAATTTTTTATTTTCAGATTTTATTATGTAATATATCAGTGAACACTTAGCTGAGGGTTAGGGTTAGAGGTCCAAGACATCTGTTAACCTAATCTGACACCATGAGTAGCTAGTACCTATATATATATTTATAATTTTATATAAAAGCCAATTTCTTGCTACTACAGTATAGGATGAAATTTTTGTCCGATAGTCATGAAATATGAAACAAACTATAGTACTAGCCAAGAACCTGACCTACTAATTTTGTTGCAAATCGGCTGTATGGTACTTCCTTTATTGCTGTTTTTTTTTATCTTAGCTATAAAATTTTTAATTTTCAACCAGTAGCTACGAAATTCAAAACATCTATTTATAATAATTTATTATAAGTCACAGTTAATTTTGATGAGAATCAATCATTGGGTACTTCCTGTAATACTATTTTTGTTTTTATTTTGGCTATGAAATGCCTAATTTTGGACCAATAGGACTGTAAATATGAACAAATATTTATTACGAACTATTTTAACATGTTACTGATTTCGGTATAGATCAGATAGACAGTATTTACAGTTCTGCTATTTTGGTTATTATTTTGGTTATAAAATGCTTGATTTTGAACCAGTAACTAAGAAATTAACAAAGAATATCACTATAATTTATTGCAACATACCCGAAATTCTAATGCGGATGAGTAGAAAGTTATTTCCAAAAGTAAATTTTTGTTTAGATTTTAAAGAAGATGATTATTTTTAATTGCGTAATTTTACGTTAATAGTTACAAAATTTAATAATAACTTTTTGGTGACCAATTTTATAATTTTCAAAAATCTACTTCTAACGGAGCTGGTGTTGCGTTTAACAGCTATTGAAATGTGTTCCATATTAAATGTTTCATTCTACCTCAGTTGGTACTGAAACGCGCTTTTTTTACTTTGTTTAACGATAGTGTTTTCTAATTCTGAATTTTAGGATATAATCCAGTCGAAATGAATGCTAGTGACGATCGAAGTCCAGATATTTTTAAGCAACAACTCGAGGCAGCCACTCAAATGAAAGCAGTGATAGGGAAAAATCCGAAACCCAACTGTCTCATTATTGATGAAATTGATGGAGCTCCAGCGGTATGGTTGTACAAAATCTACGTATATATAATTTTTGGATTAATATAATGAATAGTTGATTCAACTTTTCACAGCCTTCGATTGACGTACTCATTAAGTTTGCAAAAGGAGAGCTAAGAACAAAAATGAAAAAGAAATCAGTATCAAAGAACACAGGTAAACTGAAGAGACCAATTATTTGTATTTGTAACGACATGTACGTTCCTGCATTGAGAACATTAAGGCAGATGGCATTTGTTATTCAATTTCCGCCGACAACGGTTTCAAGGTGAGTTATAATTTTCATTTTCTTACTAAGATAATCGTATGTTCTTTGTGAGATAAGTATTGGTTTGCATTTTAGATTGGCTAACCGATTACTCGAAATTGCTCGTGCTGAACTTATTATTACTGATTCGGGAGCCATGATGACGTTATGCGAAAAAGCTAATAATGATATACGTACCTGTTTATCCACCATGTATTGCTTAAAAGATCGACCAATTAGACTTTCTACCATTCATAAAATGAATATAGGCAATAAAGATATGCAGAAAGGTTTATTTTCTGTGTGGCAAGACATTTTTCAAATACCGGATCCCAAAGCGTAATTATTTTGTTGCATGTCTTTTAAATATTACAAAAACCGATAGCTCTCAAGTCAGTTGAACGTTTTGGTTACAGGAAGGTTAATATTGAAGATGCCGAACTGAAGAGAAAATGTAAAACTGAAACCGAGTATCTGATGATGAAACGGTAAATTTTATCAAATTTGTTTTTTCACTCTAATTCTGCATTACATTATTATTATAAAATTATGTTTTTAGAATGCGGATAATTTTGAAATCTGTTCAAGGAAATGGAGATTACGATAGACTGGCGCAAGGAGTATACGAAAATTTTTTGAGGGTCAAAATATCCGATAGTTCCATGAAAAATGTAAATATTCGTAAAAATAATTGTTCATATTACCATTGTTACCATAAAATTTATCGCAGGTATCAAAAGGCTTATCGTGGTTTTGTTTTATGGATAAACTGAAAACTAATATAGTAAAAAGTCAGATTTATACGTTAATGAGTTATTTGCCTTACCCCTTCGTAGTTTGGGGATATTTATTTGCTAATTATCAACGAAGTAAAATTAATTATCCCAGTATGATGTATGAAGTAAGTATTACAAACATTTTCAGTTGGAGCTTGATTAGGAGAATTATTGAACTGACGTTTTGAAATCATAATTTTAACAGTTGAGTACGAGACAAACGAAGTATTTTGAATTAATTCAAGAAATACTGAAGGGTATGGAACCCAAAATTCGCGCATATTGTCATCATGAACAATTATTGCTAGATACATTACCATTTTTCATGTACATACTGAATCCTGAATTAAGAGCGGTACGACTTTTTTTCGTTTAATTTTTCGTAATTTAACAAGAGTATCTATTTTCTTAAATCGTAAACTTCTCTATAGAATAAATTGGAAAAAACTTCGATCTATTTTTTCATACATCAGTTTGTAGAATAATATGGTTATGTTGTGATTTAGGTTAACATTCAACTTTTTACCAATGCGGAAAAACAAGCCTTACGACAGCTTATCGACACAATGATTGATTATAACTTGAATTTTGTACAAGAACGAACTCAGAATGGCAATTACGAATTTACCATCGATCCGTATGTATTTGATTGATATTAACTTGTTTGTATCATTTTTTCAAACGATTTCGTAAACGCCGAGACAAAATTTATGAAGGAACTTGAAATCTAAATATATTGACTACGTTTATATAGCCTTTTATCGCTGAAACTGACGAAAACTTAATTTGTTTCTGTTCACAATTTTTCCCCAATATGAAAAGCCCATTAATTAAAAAAGTTGGAAATGACTAAAATTGGTGCCTAGGTAGATCTTAAATCTTGAATCTGTTCTTACTCATCTTGTTCTATGAAAATTAGAACAGAAGTTTTAAGATGCTTGTAGATAGGTGTTTGGTTTTTTAAACCAGTATTTGTCATTGCATATCTGAACTATGAATAATTTAAAGCAATAAAAATAAAGAATTCGGTTTACGATGTTAGAGTTTCTTTAAATTAATCAATATTTTGAGGAAATTTATTTTTCTGATGTCGTGCATTATTTGCTACTGAATTATCACTGATACATGCAAAAATGAAAATAAAACAAAGATTCTTATGAAATTCATATAAATGTTCGATCCTCGCTGGGTATTTTGAATTTTACTTTAATTATGGGTAGATCAAAAAATTCCAGCATCAAAATTGGTAATTTGCCTCTGAATAATTAGCCAGGGTCACATTTTCAATTCTTTTACCACGATTTCGAAATTCACAGGAAATCGACATACCTAAGCAAGATTATTAGATAAATTTTATTTGAAGTACGTTTGATTTCAATGTAAAACACGTTTATGGCCTCATTTTTATAGAAGTTGTACCAAAAATGTGTTAATGTATTACGAATTTATTGGATCCGCAATGGCAGAGGAGGCGATAGGTGCTAAGTTCAAAAGGATAGAGCATCTTCGGCTTATACCTTTCATTTCACCCAATTTTGTATAAGATCCAAGGGAAGAGCCCTCAGTGAGGCGCGAAGTATCGAGTTTTTTCTTCAGGTTGTGAAAATCATGCTATTGAAAATATTATGATTTTCCTTTGGAGTTGGAGTTTCAGCCTCTGTTAACTTCTTAATCGTATTAGAATTGCGTGATTTGTATTTTATTCTTATTCTTCAATGTAATTTTGTTTCTAATTTGCAGAAATATCGACGAAGTTGTAGAGTTTCCTGACATACCGAAAACCAAACATCTCATTTATTCTTCAAAAATGATGATTAGTCGCGAAATCGAACAAGAAAAACTTCGACGACTAGATTATTCGTTGCATAAACTCCACATAAATGATGATCAGCGTCTGCCGACTTCGGTTCATCAAGAATCTTGTCCTGATTTCGAAAGTCTCGTCGTTGAAGAGCCCATGGAGAGTGAGTCAAGATCGAATTCACGCTTCGTATTTTTGTTCGGTGTTATTGACTTTTTTTATTTTTATTTGCAGTTAACCCTCCAAAATCGCAAAATCATTTGCAAAAATTAACCCCAAAAATAATTAAAAAATCACCTTCCAACCTGGTAAGTTGAACATTGAATTTATTCATTTAATATTATTTTTCGATCATTGAAAACTATTCGCCCATTATTACGTGAGAGTAAAGAGACTAGAAAATTCTCATTACCCTTACTACATTATGCATGATAAATTTCACCGAGACCCGATGGTTAGTCGCGATTAAGTAATAAATTATTTAAGCGAAAGAAGCGTCCAATTCAATGAGAGAAACAAACAAGTAAACAAAAGAAAAAATAATAAAATACGGTTTCTTCGTAATATTCATGTATCTTCTTTTTAAAAACATTAAAAATTAAATTTCAAATCCGGTTGACGTAGAAGGTTGATTAAAAAATGTTGAGCGAAAAAAATGAAGAAATAGGAAGAAAAAAAGGGGGCAGAGGAAGAAAAAAATTAAAATAAAGGATTTCGAAACGAAGAATTTTCCCCATCGTGTTGTGTAAAATGTAGAAAAATCGTTGGAATACTGGCGTTTATTCTTGCTTTCGCATTTTCGTCACGCGGCGCGCTTCAATTATTTACTCTTTATTACGGTGAAAATTATTTCATGAAGAAAAGAAAAGCAATTTAAAAAGGAATGGAGCTTTTTAAAGAGTAACGGAGCGGAAACGAGCCGAAGAAGTCGAAGAGACGACGAAGGACGGGTGCTGGAGTGTCGAAGTTCCGACGAATAAAATGAAATAGTACGCTCATTATGCTGGCTTATAGAGTGTGTTATAATATTAATTGCTGTATAATGATAAACGTAATAACAGACGGGGGATGTTTTAAATACACAGATTTTCTGTAGAATTTTTTCCCCACTCTTTCTTTTTTCATAAGCAGTGTTTCGCAAAATTAGCGGTGACCATTCTTTCTCTTTTTCATCTCTAATCGTGGAGTGAAAATGAAGGAAATTACAAAAATTACCTCGGTCTTTCTGTTTCAATGTCTTTTCCTCTTTTAGGAGAAAAACTATTCGAAATGAATAAGATATTTTGTGTAAATTGGCAAGTCTCGTTTCTTTAAGACAAAATGTGAAAATATTTTGGCTCACATTCAAGCTCAACAACGAATTTTCAATTATGCAACATTAAAAACCTTACATCAGTTTTAAAATTTACAAAATTATTCGGAGTGCTTAGCCCCTAAAAAAATCGAAGTTGGGGCCATGCTGAACGGTGATTCGAATGCCGATTAAATGATGAAATCGTATAATTACAGTAGAAATAATGACAACAGACACCGACTAAAGCAAACAGTTGGCTCCAACACACCAAATTCCTTGTCCAGGCAGAACTCCATGTACTTCTATGTTGAGGAAAATCGGCTATAATAAATCCAGCAACTACACTGACCGAGCGAGAGGATTTTTCAGAGGGGGCAGAAAAATGACATTAATTGATTTTAGTTTTTTCTGATCTACTCAAAATGCTTCTTACAGCTTAAAATTATTGTTTTTTCACTTCCGTAATATGAATTGTCAGTAACTCTTCCAAAATAAAGTTGACGGTTTATTTTTATTTTTCAAACATTAAAAGGTCCAAAATTATAAATTAAACAAAATTTTTGAAAGGTGCCTTCAAATCCACTCTCTTCATATTACCATCTGCAATTATTGAAGAAATTGAAGCAAGCAAAACGAGCAACTCTGGTTTCATGATTATTTTTGTCGATTTGTTCTCGAAACAAAATTTCACTAATACAATATTAAAAAGCTAGTCGCTTGAATTTGTACTGGATTTAGTTTTGACTAGCTAAATCGTTGCTTAAAAATCAAACAATTCGAACAAATTTGAATATTTAAATTTATCTTCGTTCTTCTCTTGAGAAAGAGAGCGCGCGCGCACGCTCTCCTATTTGATGAATTGTGACCAAATTTTGGTCTCACACACTTGTTAATCCGTAGATGGCTCCTACAAAATTTTGCTTCAATAGCTTAACTATGAAAGATATAACCGGAAGCATTGAACTTTTCAGGATGTCAGCTTTTTTCAAACCACAAATTTCGGGTTCGAATCCCCTCCAATACCTTATTTAAAAAACAAAATACCTCTAAAAAAAAAGTACTGATCTTATGACTTCATTTTTTTCTAGTTCTTGTTTTTCCTATAGTTCAATCGTTTCCTCGAGATATTTTGGTTATGGACTGTTCCTTTGAAAGTTAATTCTTAGTTCATCTTATGGGACTGTCAGTTCTGGGAGTGAAAACTCAAAAAACTTGGAATTGTAATGTAGTTAGGAAATTTCCTCTGAAAGAATCTGTCCACTTGGACAGATTCTTTAGACAAAAATACTCTTAGCGTATGTAATATATAGGTACAGATAGATAAATATCCTGATGTGCTTTGAATTAAATCGAGGTACCTACCTATTATTATTCATTCACCAGACAATACTACCTATAACAGAATTAATTCATTTGTTCACTCGATTACCAAAATGGAATTTTAACAGGTAAAAATAAGTTGACAGAAATATTTAGTGTACGTTAGGTACCTAATTAATTTTTATTTTGGGACTATTTTTCCGGGGGAGAATTGGTCTACAGGGGTGAAAATCTTGTTAATTATCTGGCCAAAATCTGATGCGTCAAAAATTTTTGATAATTAATACGTGCCTACGTTTCATTAAATTTCCCCCAGATTAAAATTTTCACTATTAGATCATTTCTTGACAAACGCATGCTTGTATAATGTTCTGTTACCCTCGGTTTTCAATCTGAAAGTCAAGAATTTGTATAGAATATTCTTGCAACGTGTCTTTTATTTATCGAATGTCATTCGAGGATAATCAAGTTCTTCACCTAAAAAAAACTTATTTAGGATTCCAGTTAATAATTCGACGATAAAATTTTTTGAAACTATTTAACATTAGCTGTATAAAAAATTGTGGAATTTTTTGAAATTCACTCGGTCAGAAACATTTTTGGTAGTTTTTCAAACCCACTATTTAAGATCGCGTGACTTAGCGAAGTTGGGATTGCGCGTGCGATAGTTTTTCGTTTCATAACAAACAGGTACTAAAATTGACCTCACAGAAGGATTAGGGGTGGGGATGATGAAAATTATCTGGTAGCATTTTTCAATTTTCACATATTTTCTTTATATATATATATACACCGGGTGATTCACATTTTGACGCACCATATGAAAATAACGGTATCCTGACGTTTTACCGAATCATTTTTACCAAAAGACTATTTCACGGAATGGGCCACTAATGCAAAATCTGTAATACCGAACATATTTTACCGAATTCATTTTACCAACATACTTTCTACCGAAAAACCAAAAATTTGAAAAGCTGTCTTATTTTTATTTTATTTTTTCAAATATTTGAAAATGCCTTTTTTTTTATGCCTTTATTGTACGATGGGAGATAAGGTGAGATAAGTTTTTTTTTTCTAAATTAAAAAGACAAGTTGACATTTTTCTCTTCCTTTATCATTTGAGCGTTAAGTGAGGTTTTTTTTTTTTTAATAAAATGCACTAAAATATTTCTCTATTTATGCTTATATTGTATGGTGGAAGTGTGGAATCCTGGACCCATCCAAATGTTCTGAATTACAGACGAATCCATTAATAATATTCTGTTCAGTAGTATAATTTACCTGGCCAGTAAATTATTAAGTCTGTTTCTTTTCGAGAGAAGATAACAGCGAATATTCTGATGAGAATATAATACGTTCCTGGATTTATTATTGTATTTAGTTGGCGACGTCTTTATCTTCAATTCCACCAAATGATGTCTCTCGTATTCTTATTTTTTTAGAAGCATGCTCATTTTGGTTTATGTAGCCATACCTCAGTCCATTTTTAATCGGCAATCAAAGAAATTACATTGATTGAAATTGTTCAAGTTGTTGGAAAAAGATAAATTGTTTTACATAAACTCAATGAATAGTAGTGAGAGTTTATGAACTAGTTTGCCAGGATCACAGAATTCATGTGCCTGATTCAGTTTTGGTTACATCTGTGGGTTAACAGATCTGTAATGTCATTTTGGGGAATCACGTGTTTGCAAGTTTGATCAATGTCAGCTGCAAATAAAATGGATTCAAATATCATCGAAGAGTGTAATCATTTATTCAAATACGTCTTATGTAAGTTAACTCTTTCTATATACAATTAGTGTTAAATGAAATGACTTAAACTTCGGTATACTACACACATTAAATGTCCCATCATTAAACAATGACAGATAGGTTAGGCTAGGAGTCTCGTGGGCTGTTGTTAGAACACGGATCTACTCCCTTGCTTTTCTCTATGATATACAACATTTATTGTTGCTGTGAATTATTAGTCACATAGTGCACAGAGTTTTACGATACAATCTGAATTATATTTTTCTAAATGTATATTGGCTACCAGTGTTTTCAAATGTCACAAAAGTATGGTGAGGTGGTTGTTTTTTTTTGGGTTTTTTTTTGTTTTTTTTTTTTTAATAAAAAAGACTGGGAAATTGCATTTTTCTATTCATTTTTTTAATCAAAATTTAAAATAGTAATTAGTATTTGAGAAAAATTCTTTTCAATGAGAGGTCTTTCAATAAAATATTTTTGGTAAATCAGAATTTGGTCAAATAGTAGTTCGTAATTTTCCTTTTGGTGTTTTGGATTCCATAAAATTACTAGGAATTAGAGATCGGATGATTATCAATAGTTATCGATGGGAAGGACTATCGTTAGTTATAGATAAGTTATACTCTTATCAGCTATTGATAGTTTCCAAATTTCAATTTTTTACCATTAAAATTGCCAGTTTCAAAAGAAAAAAATTTTTAGAAATGTATTCTTTGATTGAAAATTTTATCCCTTTACTAATTTACTTTACCTAGCAACTAATGTACCAGTTTGAATATTTCTCATTTACTGTCATCTTTTTTGTCATTGATGTTCGCAAATTTTTTTGGTTGGGTGAGGTAGGAGGAAACTATTGATGGTTATCGATAAGTGAAAATTCTGATAGTTCTTATCCCTGCTGGGAATTGAAATTAACATTTGATATGTCCAAGTTTGAATCACTCATTTACTTGTGGAGAGTGATTCACAATTCTTTCCAACATCTTAATAGTTTTGTTCAACCAAATTAGGGCCTATTTTAATGCATATTTATTTTAAGTACAAAAGTAAATCAGTATGTCACTGATATTGATATAAAGAAATAAAATGGAACTTATTTGAAGTAAGATACTTGTGGGAATGTGTAGGAGGTTTCAACTTGAATCAAGATTAGGATACAGCCATTATATCGGTTGCATTTTTTGTTTTTCCCCTTTTAAACAGGTGTTTTATCTTGTGTGACTTTTTTTTTTTTTTTTTTTTTTTTTTCAATCAATTTGTAGACTACTTTTTACTCATTTCTCATAACTTTTATTTTGTAACTAAAGAATCTTTATTATAATAGAAATTAATTTGTTTGAATAAAACTATCAAGTTGGTGCAGTGAATTGTTTATCACTCTGAGTGATTAAAATTTTAACGCACCAAATGTTATTTTGTTATGGCGTGTTCAAATGTGAATCATTTTGTATGTATGTATATCGTGGATCGTTTAGTACTGGATACCAGCCACCCTATTTCACCAATGTTAACAAAATGTATCAACATTGTAAGTGTTAAATGGATGTCAGTTTTCTGCACATGTGCAGTAAACTAATGTCCATTTAGATGTTGGCACAGATTTTCATGTTTACTTGGGTGTTCAGTACTAAATGATCAAAGATGTATATGTAACGTATTGTACTTATATTATACCTATATGGTCAAACATTTGTGTGCATAGTTTTGAAAAAACTGCCAAAAGGATAGGCTAAAATAAACTCCAGGAAAAGTGGTTTTTCCAAGATTTTGAGCAAACTACAAAAGTGATTGGGCTGAAATTTTCATGATACATCGTTCTTTTCTATTTGCAAGTTGATAGAGATTTGTTGCCTACAGTAGTTTCTGAGAAAACTGGAAAAGAGAAAATTGCTGGAAAAAAGTTTTTCTAGAATTTTCTATAGAAGGAATAGAGATGAAATTTTCACCAAATGTAGTTCTTATGTAAGACTAGGTCGGATATTAGTTTAGTACTTATTGATTTAGTGGTTTCAAAGAAAAATGTATAGCAGAAAATAATTGTTGAAGAAAAGCAAAGTAATTGGCCTATGTTACTTGATGTACTTTTTTCGTACTTACGGCGCAAGGGGTTATTTTACTTATTTTACTTAAGAATGTATCAATGAGATTTCGATAGATCGGTATGTTCGTTGATATCGCTTATTATCGAGTATTTTTTGAAATTTTTTCATGCCTTTGGATTTCAGGATTGCTTATCTATCTATCTATCTATCTATCTATCTATCTTTAATACTAAAATCAATGTAAGTATATTTGTTTGGCCATAACTTTAGAGCCGCTCAGCAGATCAAGATAAAATTTTCGAGCTGTATTTAAAGCCATCGTAGAAGTCTCTAGTCCTTTTGGAAACAAAGTTATTAATTTTCATCAAAATTTGTTATTTCCCGTACAAAAACGTACAAATAGGGGTAAAAGAGAATGAAAAAATGGCGAATTACAGTCGCAGCGCAAGTGAAGCTGTTCGTAACACCTATTTGTTGAATAAACTGTAAATGTAAACTGGAAACTCTGTTTTCTGGCGAAGTATTGCTGTGCCAGAGTTTTTTCATTAAACATGAAATTTTAGTTAAAATTTCCTCTACATCTTTTCAAATTATTTACCTTCTAATTTCATTATTTCATTACACTGATTAGTCGTATTTGGGAAACAAAATCCCATGACATGACTAACCGTCTCAATGGATATAGAAAGCAAAATACTTTCAAAATAAATGTGCTAATGTTGAGTCTCCCTATTATTGCGAATAATGGTAGAGGAGGACAAACGGGCTCCAACGGTGGCGCTGCTAAGTTGAAAGTCATTAAGGGATGAAATAACAATTCACGATGCTCAACCCCTCCCTTTCGTTTTTCTGTACTTAGCTCACTGAAGCCTATCCCATAATAATTAATCTTTCCTTTTGTACGCTATTTTCTTTTCTACACTACATTACAAATAAAAAGATGTTCGAGTTGTTGTTATCGTTTCGCTAATAAAATATGATGAAAGGCATTTAAGAGGGTAAAATTTTCAAACGGTAATCGTTTACTAATAAATCTGCTCGTACTTCATTCCTAATGGAATCGGAAATTCTTTTTGTTGTACAAGACTGTAAGCGGTGAAGAAATGTTTTTCTGCCTCTTTTTTCGTACCGTGCTATAATTCTATTCTGGCTTGCTTATTTATTTATTTTTATTTTTGTTATTGAAACGTGAATACGTCACTCGAAATTTTTAATTTCAGTCAAAAAATATTTTGCATCGAAAAATATTTTCAAACTGAAGGAAATCTGCTATTGGTTACCAGCAGAAATTGAAAATAACCATTATATATGTTGTTTATGGTATTAAAATAAATGTAATGCATTTCGTAGACGTTTCTGTAAATTTTACTTGCAAGAAATAATCATTCTTTAATTTAATACATGAAAGACTATTCTGAGTTCCGTTTCTAAAATTTTGCATTTCGAGTGTGATTGAATGTTTTCTAACACTATTTGCTATGGTATCTATATAAAATTCAAAAAGTCCGGTGTGGGGATTAGACCATAACTCGTATGAGGAAACGACGACAGTTGTCACCTTTGGTGACAATTATTCGTGCCTTGCACGTTAAACCAAAAATACAAATGTATGTTCGTTTGTACTTGTCTATTTTTGCAGATAGACAAGTTACAAATCTCGGACCATGACGAATCGATAGATAACGATCTCGGCGATGTCACAGACCGATACGAAGATGCATTCTCCGTACTTTACCGTTGCCATAGCAACTGTATAAAGTACGAATAAATTATCTACACTATACCTATGTAAATATTACATAGGTGTGTATGTGTGCGTGTAGGGAGCCGGGTATATAAGGCCAGAAAATCATAGACTAAATCGCCAGTGTTTGCCAAGGTCTTGGCTCCCTTATACCTTTCTGGTATTTTGGCATAAACACGCAAATTGTTCTGTTGAACACCTTCTTTATTGGTTTTACTTTCCACGATGTAAGGTATTCCACATCTGGATTTCTGTCCTCACTTATTTTTTGTACTTCTCATTGAGCTAGAAGGCTGAAAATTGGCATAAGGGCATTACTATTACATTTTTTTTCAAAATTCTGAAAACATGAAAGGGGCAGCAAATATGGGCCAAAAACACTTTTTGAAGCAGCGTTTTTTTCATTGTCAGTTGGATGAATAACCGTCAAAAATTGTTGTTTTTTTTTTTCTAACCGATTACGTTTTTACTGATAAGATTTCCTGGAAATTTTATTAACTGGTGCCAATATATCGATAAGCGTAGACTTTCGATTTCTTCAATTGTGATTTAATCATCGTTTTTTCACAATCTGGCAAAGACGCATGGCTGACGATTAGTATTCCATATTTGCCTCATCAACTTATAAAATTAATTAATATAGCTATCTTTGGCGCCTTCTGTTATTGTTGAATATGTTTGTGCGCAAAAATAGTAACTTGCAATATGTTAGTAGGTACTCATTTTTGAAATACCATTATGAGGACTTTCTAAATATATCCAACACCGTTCAATTTTTTGAAAGATTTTCTGAAAATCATCTGAACATTTTGTTTTTATAGAACCCATATATTAATGTCTGAATGATTGTTTTACTAATGTGATTATTCTTGAAGTCTACTTACTAGGTACAACCTCGCAAGGTCCTAGGTCTACTTATGTTATTATTCATACACATGTTATGCTATGTTGTAATAAGAGCTGAAGGAAGCTTTGTTATTTTTCATCTGGTAGTGAGAGTAATGACTTGACTCAATGTAAAAGTGGCTATTTCTAGCCTCCAGTTAGGCTCAAATTTTATTGAAAAACTTGGTAATTGACTTAAATCCAAGAAGAAAAAAATAATTTGAAGTTGGAGACAAGGTGTTTAGATTTTTATTTGATAGCCTTTATCAGTATACTTCGTCTATGTGTATGCGACATCACATGTGGGAAGTGGAGCGATGAAAGAAAAGAAAAACGCCCGGCTTGATTGACTTTTTCATTCCGCCGGCACGAGATTTATTTCTAGTTTCTACGTGTGACGTCATTTCACGAACACTAATAAACTGTACGAGTATACTTTGTAAAGGAGTAGTCCATATACCTTAGTTGGTGAGACTCATTGATTCATGAAACACAGATAAGCTCATTCTTTCTAAGTAGGTTTTCTATGAAAATCTACTTATTCATCTTGGTGTCATGGAACAACTTAGTGGTAGAGATGGATACGTCTTTCATTTCATGACTCATGGAAAATTTTGGCACCAAAAACTCAAATTCATATTTTATGTAAGCCAATTTTTCGTTACCGCGGTACAGGTTGCAATTTTTGTCCGATAGTCACCAAATTTTGAACGAACATTAATACTAAGCCAAAGACCTGACCTATTGATTTTGGTGCGAATCGGCGGAAAGGTAGGTACTTCCGGTACCGCTATTTTCGTTTTTATTTTAGCTATTAAATTTTTAATTTTAAACCAACAGCTACGAAATTTCGAAAAAATATTCATTAAAATCTATATTTTAACTTTCTATCAATATTGGTGCGAATCAGCTGCACGGTACTTCCGGCAACACTATCTGCGTTTTTATTTTGGCCATAAAATGCCTAATTTTGTACTAATAGGAACCTAATTCGGAACAAATATTTATTATGATTTATTCAAACATTTTACTAGTTTTAGCGTGGACTGACCTGACGATACTTACGGTGCAGCTTTTTTATATATTATTTTGGCTATAAAATAATTGATTTTGAACCAATAACTAAGAAATTTGCCAAAAATATTACATCTAATTTATTACAACATGCTACCAATTCTTGTAAGGATCGGGCTGAAGGTAATTCCAAAAAATATTGTTTTGTTTCGATTTTGAAAGAAGTAATTGTTTTTAAGTAAGTACGTACGGTAATTTTTTACTGTACTTACTTTTAAGTTCTTCTAGAAACTTTTTTCTTCCTCCAGTAAACTGCATTATCGTTCATGGTATTCGTAGAGTATAAATTATACGAATTATTTTCGAAGTCGGTAACCCCGAAATTTCACTCAATATTTAGACGAATAAAAGCCTTTGTTGTAGGCCTACGATAGCCTTATTTGCAAAATTCATTTTTTCCGCATTTTTTTTTTCGTCTTTTCAGCGTATAACCGATTTTTTTCAACCGTAGATTCTATTTCCAAAACATCGTAAATCATTTTTCATATTTTTGTACGTACTCATTCTCGTTTAATGACACAGAAATTTTGTTGCTTCTTCGTAAATTTTTTTTCTTCCGTATTTTGTATGTCTTTGTATAAGTTTCTAGTTACTATACTTACTTTCTTCAAAATAAATTCATTTCACCCTTACGGAGAAAAGAAAAAGGAAATGGAGGAAAATATGAGAACATAATGCGAAAAAAAATGGGAACTACTCGCGAGGCTAATATTAGAAAACACTTTAAACACAAAACGGAATCCGATTCGAATTTTACATTAACCAAGAAGCAAAGCGAGCGTTTGCAGTGCCATGCCGCGTCACAAAGATTTTGATTTATTGTTTTTGAAGAAGTTCTTGTGAAATTCTCGGCGAACTTTCTGATACTTTTACACGAAATCTTTTATTCATTAAGCTCAACTGTTTGCTAACGATATCGTAGCAAAACCCTTTACGAAATTTGAAGAAGAATTATCGCGCGTTGTATTTATTTTCTTCGTTGAAAACGCGGTGAAATGTTTTCTAAGTCAGAAACTAACAGAGAAAAAAAACAAATACGATTTATTACTATAAGCGTGTAGGATATTGAAATGGTCTTCCTTTTATTTTGCACCGAAACTTTCTCCACTTTTAGTGACTCGAATCGTAAATTATGTTGGAAAATACGCGTCCTCCGGGAAAGTGTATGAAAACGTTTTTCGCCGATTAACATTTTTGTTTATGAATTTACATCTCGGCAAACTGAACTAAATCACAAAACTAGAAGAACCCTCGCCAAAGAAGAATTTATTGTTCCTGTAAGCTGAGCAAAATGGCTGCAAACATTAGGCTTATTGAAATTTTGAATACGAAATTATTTAACATCTTAAACGTACGGTGCGTACCTAACAGAGAAACTCTCTAAACCGTGGCTGATTTCTCATTTTCAAATTCACCTATTTAAAAAGTACACAATTCGATTGAATCAAAATCTTCGTTTCCAGTCTTCGTCGTTAGAATCAAGATTTCTTATCAGTTTGGTTGTTTCATCACTGAGAAAAATGTTAAATTATGGGAACATTCACTTATAATAGCTATTTTTTCAACCGACTTCACAAAATAAGGAGGTTCTTAATTTGACCCATATGTATATACGTTGGTCCGCGAATTTCTGGAGAACTACTGGACCGAATATGATGAACTTTTTTTTTAATGATAGAGCTGGTGATACGATAGTGGTCCCATACTTACTACAGTAAAACACCGTTAATACGTTCTCGCATAAGAAATTTTTCTGCATATTACGCTTTTTTTTGTGGTCCCTTGATTTGCCATACTAAAGCTATGTAAAATTTCTCCGGTAAGACGTTACTAAGAGTAATAACATCTTACCGCATTATCCGTTTTTTAGGCAGGTCTGGCCAGTTTATTTCCAGAAATTCGGAACTTTTTGAGAAAAAAAGTTTTTTTCAGTTCTACCCTTGAAAATCAAGTAGCCTCTTTAGAGAATTAGTGCCACACTATTCCAATTTCAACATCAAGTTTTTATAAAGTACTGAAAATTCCGCTCTCTGCCTCATTGAACAAATCTTATTTCAACATAATTTTATTCCTCCTCAATTTTTTTCAGCAAAACATCAAAAACATTTTATTTTAATTTTTTTAAATAATTTTTTAGTTTTTCCACTTCCCGTATATTACGTTTTCCCGCATAGTACATTTTTCACTGTGGTCCCTTGAAAAACGTATTAACGAGATTTTGCTGTAAGTATTATTGTTTTATTATAATCAGCAGTATAGATCGTTTTTATTTTTGTTCGTTTCATGTGTGATTTATCCCTTAGATTTAGGGATATTTTTCGATTGTTCTAGAATTAATCTATCAAATTTTTCAAAAAATGGGTTAACTAGTTATAAATTCTTATTAAGCCTGCTACCTTCCACTGGATATTCCATTTTTTCTGAAAATATATTCTGTACCTACTCCTATTTTTCATCTGTGGATTTAATTGCCGAAATGATAACGTTTACATTTCAAACATAATGGCTTCAGCCTGCGACACTAATTAGTGCAAATTAGAGTTCGTGGATAATTAAAAAGAAAATGTCTCATTTTTTAATACTGATATTTTTTTCAAAACGTGTATTTTTAAAATAATCGAACTACTGACTGTATTAAATTGTTTGATATTTGAGGGTCTGTTGCTTTTTCAACAAATATAACTTCGAATTTTAATCGATTTCACTTCTTCAATCGATTATTATGACCTGCTTCTGTTCTCTAATTATACTAATGAGTCCTGTAACGCTTTATTTAGGCATTAAAAAATAAAAAAACTTCCGACCATTTCAAAAAAGTTTCTAATTGCTAGTTTCAGAAAATATGTTCTATTGTATATGTGGAAATATAGAGCAGTGTCAAAGTTGCAATTTTCACATAACTGAGATTACATGAAGAAGAAATGTTCTCACAACTACAGTTTTCAATTATTCAGTCTCTTCTTTGGAGCAGAAAGAACAATCGAAAGAAAACTGGAAAACTGTTTAAATTTTTTTAAGATTGCCCCAAATCTTCAAGATGTTCATTACTTACTTCAAATTGACTATTATTTGCCAAAACTTTTTCCATTTTTTGCTCGTTTTGGCATTTTTTGGAAGTCTATGGAGTCTCCCCTGTTTGATCTTTGACAATGAAATTTGAGGTAGAGTTAGAGGCTTTCATAAGCTACATATTCATGTTAAAATTTTTGAAATTCATTCAGTATTTTGGAGGTAGTGATTCTTCAAGTTTCGCAAACTCACCATGTTGTCATCACGTTAATTCGCGTAAATTAAATGATATTGGTTTGAAATTTTTATGATAGTTGGAGACTATTAAAAACCGGTTTTGGTATTCAATTTAATCAAAATCGGTCTGATGGTTTTCAAATGACAACCATTAAAAATTTGACATTTTTGAAAAATACACACAGACCGCGGTTGATGCGTTTAGGAGATATTTTAGTTTACATTTACGAAAAAGAGGCGAATATTTTGACTTCTTACGATTATATATAAGCCCCACATAATTTTTCGTTTCTTTTGAAGTGGTTGAAAGTCCACATAGCTCACATCAGAGCACGCCGGTACCCTATTCCAAGAGCTCTTGATCGGACAACCCAAGCTTTATACGATCATCTCGTAAGAGCAACTTCGTCTCGTAAACGAATGCGTTCTCTCCCTATTGACCACAAATACAATTGGAGCCTTTGAGAGATAAATAAAGAAAAATCGCGCCTGTTATAGAAATACGTGTATCCATCTTCGATATAAATAATGGTTTTCAATGGTTAGTCGACGTATGTAGACGAAGAAACAAATACCAAAGAAAGAAAATAGTATATTTAAAAAAAAAAAAAAATGTGGAAGAGTAGGAAAAATGACGTACAAGGGATAATTTAATGCCGTTACCCGGGTATAAATAAAACGTATTTTCTTCGCCAAAAATAGAGAAAACTAAAGAGCAAGTTGAGAAGAATTATTTTTCTGAATTTAGGTGCAGAGATGGAAAAAGAAAAAAATAAATAAATAAAGGACTAACAGCAGCGAGCTGCTAAGAAATTGGTAGAAAATGTTTGAATTGATACTAGAAAACTACATTTTTTCTTTTTCTTCTCCATAATGAAAGAAAAGTGGAAACGATGTGACAGTAAACAGTTGAAATATAATAGGATTTTTATCTTTGTGCGTAAAGAAGGGGAACAGTTCACCGAGGTCGTGTATTGATAGGGTAGGTGGAGTCGAACCCCTGGACGGTGTAAATCGTTGGGCGGAGTTGTAGCCCACAAATCCTAAATCCAACGCGTTACATTAATTTAAAAAAAAAAAAGTACCATATCCTTGTATTTTTGGTTTCACTTTAATCCCAGCTTTCTACGTACACAGGGTGCTCGTAAATTCGGTTAATTTGCTTCTTTTTTTGAATACATATAATCGATTTACTAGAAAAGGGACACAACTCAAAAAATGTCAGTAGTTTTGATAAACATCTATTCCAAATATTTTTCTTCATGTAAAAGGTTCGTTAAGTTTTTGCTTTTGTGATATTGAACGAAGAAATGACTAGCCTATCTTCCAGATAAGTGGCCTACTTTTAGGTTTTATTCGTGTGAATAATTCAAAATTCATAATTTTTGAGTTCTGTCATTTTTCTTGCAAATCGACGATATATTTTGCGATACAGAGGAGCACTTTTTCTATCAACATTTAAACTCACGCTTGGCGTACTGTAGAACACTGGAACAACACACTTTTGTGACGTAAAAACCACACTGGAGTATGTCACTCCTCAACTTTTAAAATTTTACATTGAAGTGACATATGTAGATACCTTGCTGAAAATTATACCCACTATTCACCCAACCTAGTAAATGCTTCAACATGATTTAACTGCCAAATTTATTTTTTTTTTTAATTTACTATATTATTACGCCAAAATATATTTTAATGCTAGTGTTGCTCTCTTTTTTCGAATAAAAAAATTGTTTTCATCCGTCTCTCCCAAAATTCATATTTTTGTGAAGACAAACATCTTGGAAACAAAAGTAAAATTGAGAGAGAAAAATGCAATCTAATTTTTCTCAGCCATGGATATGAAATGAATTTATGATTTATAATTATAAAAAAAAAAAAATTACTAATTTAAATTTAGTACATTTTTTCGGGGAAGATAGAAAATTGTTGAAATCATTACATCCTTGTGTAAAACAATTTCAGAACACTGAATTATAAAAAGTTGCATATGCACGAAATAAAAAAGCTACCTCGTGAAAAAAGACATAACATACACCCCACACCATTTAAAAGTCACTCAAATGAAAAATCGGGTAATGGTTATTCATACAGGTGAATTTTACTTTATGTCCAGAATTAATTATGCATATTAAGAAAATTTTAGGTGCACTCCATAAAATGAAAATGCTCAAAATAACCTCGTGGGGTGTATCACACGTCAGTGTGGTATTCCAAGATTAACTTTAGAATGTTTTTTTTTTGAAGATATTTCTCGTAAATTTATGAATTTTATTCTAAGTCATATTGATCAGTTCTTTGTTTTCTCACAAAAGAATTTGTGAATTCAGTTGAAGAGTGGGGAAGCCAAGAAATCTTAAGGCCAAACTGTCTAAAATGGAGTTTTTTGTCTCAATCAAATGTACCTACTGTGGAAGTCCCTTATTATGATCATGCAGCCGTGTAGTGTAATTAAAATTATGTAGTTCAGATCGACCAACCTTTTTTACTGAGAAGAGAGTCGTTTAGTGTGTTTAAATTAACTGCCTGGAAGCTTCAAAGAAGGTGAATTTTCGAAAAGTTTATTTCTCACATTCTGGACTGGTTGAAATGGCAAACGGCTTTGGATACCTTTCTCAAATAACTTTTTTTTGATTTGGTAGGTACTTTTGTATTGATTCATTTTTTTTCAAGAGAGAACTGTGCTTTAATACAGTTGATGCAATAATTATTTGTGATACAAGTGCGTAAAGCAGCAATCACCTACGAGTGTCACACACTATTTTTTTCAACATTCCCTAAAAAAATTTGACCAAGAAAAATTTTTTAAATGGAATCTAAATGCTACAAAAACAACAGATTTTTCACTAATTTGCGTTTTTTCATTTGTTCTTTCTCCAGTAGCTCAGGATGAATGAAAAATTTGATGAAATATAGATTAAAGTGAATTTCCTCTTCTTCCAACTGTACTGACCTGAGCTTTTCAACTTAGATAGCGGCTAAGGAATTATTGATTGAAAGAGGAGAGCTTTCTAGATTCTAAAAACCAGCCAATTTTCCTTAATCAGCATTTTTTTCATTTGTTTATTTTCAAACAGCTAAAGATGATTAAAATATTCTAGGAAATTCTGTAAATTTTATCCTCTTTCCAACAACACAAACCCTAGCTCTCTAACTTAAATATAGGCTGAGGAATCGTGTGAAATAAAAGAGGTTTGTTTCAAAATTGAAATGTTGTGTTCAATTGATATATTCAAGTGGCAACTTGACAATCAGTCTTTTACAAGTTTAGGAAATGCAGAAATTTTGTAATGCTGGTTAAGAAATATGGCGCATGGGTAACAAAGACAGCCATTTAATATTCTAATCCAGTGCGAAGTTGCGCATGGGCGAAATTTTACTTTTCAACATTGGCTTAAGGTAAAATCTTCTCCTTCACATAGTTAACACACGAAAGTGTGTGTTTTATAGTTGGGTGTTGCAAAAAATGATTTTTTTTAAATACGGTATATATACAAAATGTTGTATTTTTGAGGGATGTATGGCGCGATGAAAAGTGCCAATTCCAACCTCCTACTTTTCTCACTTCTTAATTACATTTTCTCTTTCCTTAACTTATTTTTCTTGCTCACTTAACTACTTTTTCTCAATTGTTAATTATTTTTCTCACTCCTCAATTTTTTTCTCATGTCTAATTTGTTTCCTCAATTTCCTCCACACCTATCATTGTCTTTTTTTCTGTCATTTAAATTAATATCTTTTTTTTTATTTTTTAAAACATTCTCTGACATGATGGAGTTTTGAACCATTTCCTCAAAGAATAAGCCAGAAAACTACCAATTAGGCTATGAGAGTTTTCCTTTATTTGTTTGTATCAATTAATTTTTTTTTTCAATTTCATTGACAATCTGCTTATTGGAACTTGACACTGTGATGCACTAGTATCATTTGCTGATAAGAAGCTTAAAAACAAAATGGTGGACTTTTTTTTAATAGGTTTTTTTGTTAACTTTGAAAAATGGTATTTTTCGATTGAAGTCAATTTACATGTCAATGCGAATGATTTTTTATAGTAAATGATGGAAAATAAAATCAATAACGATCATCTCGTACTCAAAACCAACCATAAAAAGATTAATTGAGGATTTATTTAGCATTGAGTTCAGTGAATTCTTGTCCATTATCCGGTTTTCAAATGTTACAAAAATATCTGCTATATGTCAGCCATTTTGATGTCGAGTTCCAATGCTTAAACATCAGTTGCCAACAAGAATTTTCTTTGGTCCGAAATGGGGACAGGAGGTTTGGATTTTATTTTTCTATATTTCTTTTCAATTTTTTCCCATTTCCTTTTGTCATTTTTTCATTATCTTTTTTCTTCGGTTCTCTGATTTTTTCTCTTATTTTTGTTGTTTTACTGTCCATGGCTCAAATTCAGCATTCCTTACCCTTTTTTGCAAAAAATATTGTTCGCAATTTGGTCAGAAGGAGCGATTACCATCTCGTACAATTAGCTCACTTGCCTGCGGCTCGTGTCTGCAAACATCGCACTTGTTAGGGATTGCTCACTTTCCTCCCTATTTGCATAATATACTATTTTTCACTTTACTGAATTATATTGAACTTTTTTAGACTAAAATTTACACCATTGCTTCGTGAGATAAGCCTCTTATTGTGATCATTTTTCGTTTGTCTTAATGCTTAATAAAGCTACTCCCACTGTATTTGTTATGACCAATAAACAGCTTACTGAACTAAGTACTTTCACCTCTCTCATCACTTGCGGGGAAGGCCCAAGAATAGCGTTTTCCTATTTTTATTGACCGAATGACATCGTTTTTATTAAATATCTGGGTAGAAATGATTTTTGGCTCTTAGGTAGCTTCTTTAGTTTTATATATCTTCAATTATTAGTGCATTGACCAAACTGACGAGGAAATTATTAACATTTAATCATTTATGAACAATCCAAAAAAAAAAAACAAAAAAAACAGCTAAGCTTCTCTATGCTGTATAACAGTCAAGGGTTTTCAAACCGTTTTCAAATACTTAGCTATAGGGTAGGGTCGACTATGAATACCACCCCAAGACTATTAAAATCTTAGTCATGGTTTTGTATACCATACTCTTCAATCAATGTAACATTCACACCCTCGATTCCTACAAGTTTCTTGCAATCTAATGACCCCAATCATGAGCTGTGATTCTTGAGTAAATTCGCTGACGTTCGTTATTTTGCGAATAAATTTTTCAACCTGTAATATTCACATAAAAAGTTTCGAAACAAACGAATTTAAATAACTGTTTATTTCCATTTCGTAACGTATGGGATCGTGTCTGAATTCAATTTAAAAGTTCAGTTTTTCAAACATACAGCTGTTTTCTTCGTTTTCCGGGAAAAATTCGCCCTGGCGAAACTTTTTCGATGCCCTGTAGCTCGTAACCAATAAATAAATCTTTGCAAATGGACTCGTAAAAGTAAAGGGAAATAGCTTTTTATTTATGTATCAGTAAAGATAAACGAAATAGCTCCGGTTATTTTTCTTTCTTTTCTCTCATGTTCTCGTTGGAAGAAGTCGTAGGAAAGGAGACTGATGGTCAGATGGGTTTCATATTCAGCAAGAAGGTATATGTGTAAAGGTAGGTACGAGAATATAGCTGTGGTTGTTCAATTACCTCACAATGTGAAAGTATATCTATTTATAACATTATTTTCATTTTAGTGGTATTTTCTACCCAAATACTGTTTTTCTAAATGGACGAATTTATCTTTAAAATATGCAGTTAGTCGAAACATCTCGGGAAATTATTAATTTTTTTTTAATCTATTTTTCATAATTTGTAATAAATTGTCTAAATCCATCTCATCATAATTGATTAATTTCCTCCCATTTCATTTTTTCCCTATTTACTGATTTCCATCCTCCGGTAAACAAAACTTTATAATATCATCTACAGCATTTTTCATTTTCTAATCTTCTGTGCCTCCTCTGTAACATTACCTCGTGACTTCAGTAACAGATATATGTGGCTATATATTTTCAATTTCTGTCTATCTCTTAGTTACTTAGTAAAATATTGCTACGTAGCATCGTTGGGTAGGTACTCTCTAGTATTAAAATAATTGTCTAAAACCTGTTCACCTTTCACTTAAATTGGAACATCTAGGTACCAACAGAGCTACAAAAACGTTCTTTGTCTTGAAATACTCACGACTTTAAGCGATATTGAATGAGCTTTTATTTGCTTGATTTAGTCTTCTAGGACCAAGCTTATGTTGAAACATTAGACATGATTACTCACTTTTTACTTAAACTGGAAACATGACGGAGTTACAAAAACGTACTTGATCTGAACACTCAGAGTCTTCACTATATACTTGAACCTAAATATTTTTAGATATATTTGATATACAATGGCGTACAGAGGCTTCAAATATATGTAAAACATTAGGCATTACCAAACGACCTCTCATTTACATGGTTTAGTCAATCGGAACTAAAATTACAAAGGATCATAGGAAATAACAATTTTAAATTAAATTTTCCTTTCATTCAAATTGAAATATAATACAATGGTATACTTGATATTAAAATACTAGGGATGTTATACATTACACGATGAAATGAACCCTTAAACAATATACTTGATTTGATCCATCTGAACTAAAGTTATGGTGGAACACCCAACATGTTTTCAAATACCTTTAATAGTTATAGAGTTCCACTAGACTAAAACTGACTGTCAGTTCTACAGAAGAAACTGTCTATTGGACGTATTACTGTAACACTGAATGTAAGTACATTCGTTCGATATAAGGTCATTTACTCTTGACTTTCTTTGTAACAATCAATGAATACTCCCGGCGTCCAGATCGTACGTTAGATCAAGTTTGTATTTTTTTACATGAACTTATTTTTCAGTAATGGATATGTAGCATTATTCTGAAAAAAGTCATTTAGGGCTGAATCCAAAAACGATAGGTACTTAAGTAATTCTTATATTTTTTCCATTATCAATTATATCTATACATAAACATATATAGATATAACTGTGTTTAAATAAGTAATTCTTAAGTCACTGTTGATACTCAAGTATCGGTCTTGCATTCTGACCTTAATGTCATGAAGACTCTAAAGAACTCGGCAAATTTTTCACATGTTGTAACTGTTTAATTCTATATTAGTAATATGTTGACTCGAAGGACCTCGAGAGAAACCTGTTTCCTTTGAGGAGGTTGAACCGCGAAGCAGCCATGGGGCGAACCTCCTCTTGTAATTCTAATTATAACAGGGCTGGCCAAAACTTGGCCCCCTACTTCAACGGTCATTCGTCCACTGCGCAAAATAAAATTATTTCTCCCTCTTTCATCACTGTTTATTACATGGCAAATAGATGGGAATGAGTCCGCGGTCTCATTATTTTTGGAAGTTGTGGCCCATAGGTTGAAAAGTTTGACTAACCCTGAATTAAAGTATCTATTGAATCTAGTTGTCGACTGTTATATTCAAATTGTTAGCTATAGTTAATTGAAAAGTTCGGCTGAATTATGATTTGATTAACTCCCCCAGTCATTTCGTTGATAACGAGTTATAAATTGTCTACTAAATTTTTCTGATGCTGCCGTGACTACGAAAACTCATTCACATTCACAATAAACTCATTGGCTCAAAATATGGGGACTGTTGTTTGTACTTGTGAAGTCACTCCCTCATTATAACCTTTCATTTTACTCATTACGGCGATTTATAAAATATACCAATACTGCTGCCAACCTTCCCCAACGAAATAATGTTTATTTCGCATGAAGCTAAAGCCAAAATAAGTAAATAAATAAGAGCTTATCTTTTAAAAACTAGTTTTTAACCTAAACTTATTTTTATCTTTGACTTTCTGTTATTTCAATCGAAACTTGCTCAAAAATTTACTCACTCGCTTAAAATTCGTTTACTGGAGAATCGTTCTCTAATTTTTTCTTTCCTCTGAACTTTCAACTTAAATCTTAAATTAATGTTTTCTCCTTTTTTTTTCCTCAATTTTACATGAGCTGTAAATGAAAACTATTGCAAACAAAGATAATCTATATGATATTATACAGCTTTTAAATTCCAAAATTGATTACATCTAGAGCGTATGATGATCCTGAACACCATTCAGTTCATTTTGTGAAAAACAATTTTTGTTTTCAATTTGTTTTATCTTCTGGTGTATCATTATTGTTATATTTACTTCAATTTGGTCTTTTATTTCAGGTGTCTAAGGACTTTTTCGGTCGTGTCATTGATAAACCGCTGACGAAAAGTGCTACCGGTAAGCTATTAATTTTCATTGAAATAGTATATATTTCCTTTTTTGTCGAATCATTTTCTTCCTAGTTGCAAATCATTTTCCCAATGTACCTACCGACTACAATCAATCTATCGTTTTCTTAGTCTGTTCCAACTCAAAACTTGCTCAATTACAAATAAGTATTATCTTGTCTTAGAATTAATTATTATATTATTACATACCTATAAAAATTTCGATCAGAAAGAGTCAGTCAATCTTCACCAAAAAAATCAATCATTGAAAAGATCGATCATTCGATCAGGAAAATCCATGTTTTTTCTCATTAATTTTAACCTGGCTATGAAACTCCCATGACTCCACGTAAGGTGCGTCTACCAACTGGATGGCCTTTTTATATTAGTAATTGGTACTTGTGCCTGCCTAATAATAACTGTGTTCCACATATTTCTTCTACGCATCAACCGCGGTAAGTGTGTGTTTTTCAAAAATGTCAAATCAGTGACAAAACCGGGGAAGGCCTACTATCAGACTTGCACTAACATAAGGAAAATCTATCGTAAAAATTTCAACACTATTCCTATTATAGGTAGTTCTTCAAAATTCTGGAAAAATCAATTTTCAAGGATTTTTTTGTTCTCCAGTTTTTTCGGAAACTAATGGACCCATAGGCATCAAATTTTTTCAGACCTGGTCCTATATAAATACTGCGGGTCTTGAAAATTTCAGCCTTATATCTTTTGTAGTTTTCTCAAAACGATGAACCAAAAATTCCCTCATGCAATTTATTCTTTCTCAGTTTTCTCAAAAAATACTGAACAAATAAACACCTAACTCCTATCAGACTTGCACTAACACAAGGAAAATCTGTCGCTGGACCACCATGAGATCACCATCTAAATATCATTTTGAAAAAAGTTTATGAAAATTGGTTCGAGCAGGGCTGTCTAGCTGAATAAATAAAGTTTAAGCTAGTTGTAGGCTTTTGGCTTAAATATTTTCTTAAATTTGTTGGTAAATAACATGAAATTAATTTTTTTAACCTCAAAATTTATGAATATACGAGTAATTTGATAATAAAAAGAAAAATTAATAAAATTTCGGTATGGTAGAGAGAAAAAAAGCCAAAAGTGGAAGAAAAAATATGACTTTCAGAAAGCTTTCACCTTGAAAAAAGTAGAGCATAGGCTTCTAACTTAAAGCTGAGAATACCAAAAATATAGCTTTTAGCTTTCAGCCTTTGGAATTTAGCTAGCTTAACAGCGGTCCTAAGAGTGAGAATTTATACTCAACAAACATTTAGAAAATGGGCTATATACAGATCGAATTGATAAAGAACCTCTTTTTTTTTTGGAAGTTGGTTAAAAATATGATCTTTCATATTCTTCAGGTTACATGTAAAATTTTGGAACATGTTACCTGATATGCAAACAGTCGTTTTGTTTATTAACAATATTTTTTGGGGGGTATTCATTGCCATAGATCAAACAGCGGGAACTCCATACACTCCCAAAAAATTCCAAAATGAGCGAAAAGTTGGAACATATTTATATCCTTGTGTATAGAAGAATTTGAGTGACCTATACATATATTCACGATCTACGACTCGGGATCGGCGCTTTTCCGCACGTCCCGCCATTGCACTAAATCCAATAGTTGTATTTTCTTTAAAAAATACATTGAAAAAGTATGGAACTAAAAACTTTTTGGGGGACTATTCTGCCAATATTCATCATATGCGTCAATAAAATGCGCATGTGCCTTGAATATTAAGAGAATAGCCCCTCTAAAAGTTGTTAGTTCTGTACTTTGTTACATTGTCGACACGGCTAATGTTTGTAAAAGAGAATGTTTGTGCGTATTTTGAAAGTGAAATGTTGGAAATTTTCAATTTATCTGAATAAAACTTTTTTCAATATTGCCGGTTGATAATCATTGACTCAGTGCTTGGTTTTCAGTTCTCATTTATGGAAGAGAGTAGCATTTTTAGTAGAAATTAATGAATAGATTATTGCAAAAATAACTAAATAAGTAAATCAAACATGACAAGAATGGACAACAAAAAAATCAAACTTTTTATTAACAAGGAGAAAAAAGAGTAAAATGAATGATCGATCATTAGAGTTTTATAAGATCGATCTTTTCGATTATCAATCTCAAAAAATGTCGATCAGATCTAAGTTTCAAGCTTCGATCTTGCTCGATTTTCGATCTTACCACTGTATGTCGAATTACTCGCCTTTTTTTTTAACTCAAATTTTTAACGGGTTATCTATGATACGAAACTTCGCATATATCTCCTTGACTTTTATTATGAGGACAGTAACGAATGCGAAGGCTTTTGGATCGTGGTTTTTGATGGATGTTAGTAATGTGACATCTCGAATTCTCGATATTTCTATCACCCGTCTGAAAATAATAACCATAGTTGAAGCGGAGTTTATGAAACTTGAAACCTACACATGTCAAAGAGGAACGCTAGTTTGACAGATACTCTTTCAGAAAAGCTGTTAAAAATGAGAAAATTGAGGTCGGAATAAAAATTTTAATTCTATAAGCAGCATATCATCTTTCGTGTGTAAATGTTGTTTTGATTCCAAATTGAGAAAAGTGGTGTTTATTTCTGTATTTTCTAAGGTAATCATCTTAGGTAGGTACATGTTTGTAATTACTCTATTGGCGTTGCTTTTAAGAACTTGAAAATCTGAAAATTATGCAATAAATGCCGATTTATCTACGAGAAATTTAAATGGGGGGCTAGAAAATTATTTTAAAATTCACTAATCTGTCATAAATAAGTTCAGAAAATGGAATAAGGCAAGGTCACACTTTGAAGTGAAGAAAATGAATACAGTTCAAAAGTTTTGAAAAATTTGTTGTAGAGGGTAGGCCCTTCTGTAACTGTCTTTGTGCTGTTAGGAGGCCCATCTTATAAAATAAATAAAAATTAATGCAATGTTCGGAAAATGTGTTTCTGTTGGACATTCAGTCATTTTATTAATGAATTATCCGAAAGTAAATTCGATATAATTAGTTCCCTCTCTATTTTATTATATTCCTGCTCGCGAAATTATGTGTACGTTCGTTGAAAAAAACTTATTCGAGAAAAAATGGTTTTGTTTGTTTTATAGTGGCGCATATTCGTCGAAAAACATACAAGTACAATATTTGCTCCATTAAAAAAGTCCTGAGGCGTTCTACAAGACGTAAAAATAAATTATTCGGAATATGTGACCACAATTCGCTAGGGATTTATTCTTTCGTTTCATTTACACAGACATTCGATGGAACCCTCGATTATTCGTGCCGTGAATCTTTTAAAAATTGTTCCAAATGTCACGAAAATTAATCATTATGCTAGTGTTAGCAGTTTTACAATTATTTCGGCATGTTGATTTAAGGATATGACAAGAAATGCTGTTTTGTGTGTACAGTAGTGTAGCCTACCTATTTTATATTCTCTTCACATATTTTCAAATATTTTCCTTTTCCGTTTTCCTTTCTCTTCCCTCGCCAAATAAAATATTACGCTTATAATTTCTTTTACTAATTGCTCTGATTTTTATAGCTTCTCAGAACTAAGTACAGTTTTTATTCTTGCGGTGAAACCTATTTTCATTTATTTACTTATTTATTATTATTTTTTAATTAATTTGGTTCGTGTGACCTTGTTCCGAATTATTTTGAAAATTTTCATGTTGACTGAACGCTTATGAGTTAATCCCTATCCTATAGGTACGTGTTCCATCTTGTGTTAAAAAACAGCTTTGAAACTAGCGGTACACGTTTTCTTTTCCTTTTTTCTTTACGGTAATTACCCATTCAATGGTCTATTTTGTTCTCTTATATCCCTAGGTAATAGTCGAAAAAACTTCAACTTAAAAACTTAATTCAGACTATGAGTATATTCTCTCAAAAATTTGAGAAATAATTTTATTTATCTTTCATGATTCTTGTGGGGACTCACTGGTATGAGGGAAAGGGGCTCCGACCCCTTGACGACAGTCGCCACCCCAAAGGGCAGGCAAATAATCGTCCTTGTGACGTTAAACACACAAATTACGATCGATCGTAATTACCTGTATGTACTTGCAGGTAATGTACGAGTACCAAATCGTGACACAATAAGATGATGTCACAATTTGTACACAAACCGGCCAGCCATCTCTTATCTTGATGGGGGATGATGCGACCTGGCCGTTCTCACCAACGTACGTATTATCTTACGTACGTGTGTTTGTGTGCGTGTAAATAAGCACTATATAAACCACCTAAATCGGCTCTAAAATCGCCAGTGTTCGGTCTGGTTCTGGCTTATCCGTACTTATGTACGAAGTGGCTGAACACGCTTAAATTCTGTAGAATTTCCTTCTGGTGAGAACATCTCTCACAACAAGGTATTCCACAGTGGTGACCTCGACATGATTTTTGGCTACGTCGTGAGGTTTCTAGAGGTATGTTGCGTTATTACAAAAATTTGGCGCGGTGTGCTGGCAAGAAACTCGCTTGCTGGGCAAATAAAAATATTTGTTTGCAGACTAAGACACCTTTTAGGTTGTCAAAGTAGAGTCTGCTGAAGTGGGAATTTATACCCCTCTCTTTAAAATATATAAACAAAGAGAAACCAAACAGTTGACCTAAGGAAGAAGGTTGGACTCATCCCCCAACCCCCCCCCCAATTTCGACTCGACACTCCACAAATTTACCAAATCTGGAAGTAGGCCCTCAACACCCAGAATTAGCACGACTGGGAACTGTAATAAATAAAGATCAATTAGCAGTTAAAACGTTGAGAAGTGGTCGAACTTTAAGCCAAATTTCTGACCCGAAAACACCTGTCCTACAAACACAGGAGCCAGTGTTTTCAACCTGCAAGGAAGGAAGTGGTTGTGTGGAATATGCTTGTCATCAGAAAGACACAGCAATGGTCCCACCACCAACCGAAAACCCACAACCATCGCAGGGAGGTAGTAGTCAGCCACAGCCGACACCCAAAGTCTTGGCGCAGATCATGCAACTTTTGCAACTACAGCCAGGGCAGAACCCCAACTTCTATAGATGGAGGATAGAGATCCCGGAATTTCTGCCCAATGAGGTAGACTTGTGGTTGACACTCTTGGAAGGCAGGTTCAACACGGAAAACATAACCCAGAACCAGGGGTATCTCCACATCTGTGGAGGCATGCCCCCACAGATAATCTGCCACATTCCGGATATTATGGAATGCCCTTCGACAGAAGATGATAAATATGCCTGGTTCGTCAAGAAGATAAAGAATGTGTTTGGAAAAATGAAAAACCAAATCATCGATGATGTGATGGGTGGTATGAAGATGGGGAACAACAAACCCTCAATCTTTATGGCAAAATTGAGACAGAAGGCGGACAATATCGTAGCCCCTTCTGTCATAGGCAACCAATTTTGTAAGCAACTTCCTCAAAGTGTTGTGCAATGCCTAGCCGCCATGGGTTTGACCATGATAAATACATCCGCAGACTTGGACTTCCTTGCAAAATCAGCAGATAATGCGCTAGAATATACCAGGTCAAAGCCTGTGGTAAGTGCAGTATCTGCAGAGACTGGTGAACTCGCTCAACTTAGAGCCCAAATAGCTCAGTTGACCGAGGAAGTAAAGACGAACAAAAGCCAAAGCTCAACAAAATCCAATAGTAGCTGGCGACAACGATCTAAGTCAAGAAACAACAACAACAACAGTAGCAATAGCAAAGGATGACACTCCCGGTCCAGAGACAGTAGATCAAGTTCCAATAACAGGGGCCAGAGTTCAACTCCCTCGAGAACATCATCACCCAAAAACCAGTCTCGAAATTGATATGAAAAGAGTTGTTTCTTCCGTAATAGGTTTGGCGCAGAGGCCACCAAATGCAACAACAGGTGCAAATGGTGGGACAAATCCTATACCAAGGAGGCGTCAAACTAGAACGAGGGGCCATCTATGTGGCCAAAGACCCCTTAGAAAAACACTCATGCTGCCTGTTCATTAAGGACAGGACAAATAGGAGATGGTACTTGATAGACTCAGGTGCAGACTTGAGTATATTGCCAGTAAGTAGAAATCAAAAAGTACTCCCTCCAAAATAACTATCTCTGTACTGTGAATGGTCAAAACCTTCCAGCTTATGGACTTGAGACCAGCAAAGTCGACATCACACATAAGGAAAAAATGATGTGGTCCTTCACGGTTGCTGATGTTCCAAACTCGATCCTGGGTGCAGATTTCCTTGCACATTATGGCCTGATCACTGACCTCAAAGAGGGCAAATTGATTGATAGTGAATCTAAAAATTATGTGGATGGCAAAACGCATGCTTACAGATTGGACACAAATATATCCAGCTGTACAAAAGTCTACGGACAACTCTTACGGATCCTGTCTGACTATCCTGGAGTCACTAAACCATCAATTCACTGGCATCCTACCTATAAACATTACACTGTTCATTACATAGAAACTAAAGGACTGCCTTGCCATGCTAGAGCACGAAAGTTACTGCCTGACAAACTCAAAGCAGCATGGGAGTATTTCCATCGCATCATTGAGGAGGGCATATGTTGCCCCTCGATAAGCTCATGGAGCTCCCCTATCCATATGACCAAAAAGGCAAATGGAGAGTGGGGAATTGTTGGAGACTACAGGGCCTTAAATGCCAAAACAGTTCCTGATCGCTATCCAGTCCCCAACATAATGGACTTCAATGTGAATATGAAGGGTAAAACAATCTTTACCAAAATAGACATTAACTATGCATTCCACCATATTCCTATGGCTGACCAGGACGTACCAAAGACAGCCGTTATAACCCCCTTTGGACTATTCAAATACCTTCGAATGTCGTTTGGACTTAGCAACTCAGCAAAAACTTTCCAAAGATTTATCAATGGACTGTTTAGGGAATTGCCGTTTGCATATGCATACTTGGATGATATTTGCATTTGCTCTGAAGGCGGTGAGCAACAGCACGAGGAGAATGTAAGAGCCGTCATACAGCGTATACACGCTGCCAGGCTTACTATCAATGTAGGTAAAAGCTTATATGCACAGACTGAAATTGACTTCCTCGGCTACAAAGTCTCGACCGAAGGCATTTCCCCCTTGAAGACCAAAGTAGAGCCAATATTGAACTTCCCAAAACCCTCAAATGTTGCTGAACTCAGGTGTTTCTTGGGTATGGTGAACTTCTATAGACGTTGCATGAAGAATGCAGCAGCCGAACAAAGTAAGCTGTTTGCACTAATTAAGATAAGTAAAAAGAAAGATATGACTTTACTCGAATGGAATGAAGAAGCTGAACAGGCCTTTGAGAAAATCAAAGATACACTGACAAATGCAACTGTATTGGCTCATCCAGACGAAAGTCTGCCATTATGCATGAGTACCAATTCCTCTGATTTTGCTATTGGTGCAACCCTGTACCTACTTGACAAAGACAACAAGAAGTTACCGCTAGCTTTCTTCTCGAGGAAGCTCTCAAAAACAGAAAAGAACTATAGCACATACGATAGGGAATTGCTCGGAATTTTTGCTGCGATGAAACATTTCAGGCACCAATTAGAGAGTAGATGTTTTTCTGTGTATACTGACCATAAACCCCTAACATATGCCTTCACACAAAAAGCAGAACTTTCATTGCCGAGAAGAGCACGACAATTAGACTATATTGGTCAATTGACTACCGACATCCAGTATATAAGTGGAGAACTTAATACTCCAGCTGATGCCTTGAGTAGAATCGAAGCTATCTCGGCTCCTGTCCAATTGCCTTATGCTGAAATAGCTAGAGCACAGCTTAAGGATGCAGAATTGCAAGAGTTGTTATCGAACGATGATACTACTCTCAAATTGAGACAGAGAAAAATTCCCGGTACTGATGTTTTATTAACATGTAACATCGGTACCGGGAAAATATAGCAGGTTGGCTTTCAACAGTGTACATAATCTGTCACATGTCGGGCCAAAATGTAGCGCTAATTTAATTTTGGCAAGGTTTGTATGGCCACGAATGAAGTCTGACTGCAACAAATGGGCTCGCAGTTTCCTGAACTGTCAAGAATCCAAAGTAGGAAGACACACTCGCTTGCCCCTCAAATCCTTCAAACAAACAGAGCAGTTTAAAACAGTACATATGGACTTGGTAGGCCCATTGCCACCATCTCAAGGACACAGATACCCGTTAACGATAATAGATAGGGCAACACGATGGCCAGAAGCAATTCCTCTATATGAGATGACAGCTCCAACTGTAGCTGCCAGGTTATACGACACCTGGATTGCGAGGTATGGAGTACCAGAAGTCATAATTACGGACCAAGGTCGCCAATTTGAGATCTCGCTCTTCAAAGAGTTAGCAAATAAGCTTGGTGTTCAACACAGTCATACCACAGCTTACCATCCTCAAGCCAATGGCAAAATTGAGAGATGGCATAGAGCTCTCAAAGCCTCTATTATGTCTCATGATACAAAGAGATGGGTAGATGTACTTCCAACCATCCTCTTAGGCCTTCGATCTGCCCTACAAACAGATACAGGTCATTCTGCAGCGCAATTAGCGTTCGGCAAAGAGCTACACCTCCCAGGGGACATCTTCACAGAATCGAAGGAAGTCAGCCGCGAAATCATGGTGCAAAATATACGAAATGACGCCAATAATTTTCTAAAACAGGCAGCTCACCATGGCCAGCCCAAGATTTACATCTCGGAACACTTGGCCAATACCTCACACGTATTTGTTAGAGAAGAAAAAATGAGATCTGCGCTGGAGAAACCATACGCCATTCCTTACAAAGTAGTATCACAAAATGAGAAAAACTTTGTGATACTCATTGCAGGCGAACCTCAAACAATTTCAATCGACAGATTAAAGCCTGCATACATGGTAAACGACGATAAACAAATAAAAAGGTTGCAGAGGGAGAACGTAGAAAATATGCAGACAGATTCACTAACATACATAGAAGAATCTGTCGAAAAATGTGAAAAAACAAATTCACAATTAGAGAAAACACCAAAAATAAAAAAGTCTGTAAAGTTTTCGGACGATGTTACCACTAAAACATTTGATCCGGAGGCCCCCATATGCCCACAAAAAAGAGGCAGGCCCCTAGGCAGTAAAAAATGTAAAAATTCCCATCCTTCTCGCAAGTTTGAGAGGTTAATGCGAAGAAAATAAAATTTACTCCCGAAAAAGTAATATACGCTACGTAAGTTTAAACCCGCTAAAAAATATGCGAAGAAAATTGGAATTCCGCGAGACAAAAGAAACTCCGGAGATAAGCAAACGAGGAATATCAACAAAAAGAAAATGACAGGAATAAACAAATCCACGTGCGATATGGAAATAAACATCGCAACGTGCGTTTATTGTCAAACACAAAGATAATCTCAACGTTGTGACGTCACAAACGGAGATTCTTTTGTAATAAAATTCAAAAAATATATTCTCTGAGTTTATTTCAGGCATAACTTTGCTTAAACCGATCAGAACTTAACCGGAAAACTTGCATACAACCGAGAATTTTTAGCGCTATCCCCTCTACATGCTGATAAGAAGATGCGAAAAAGCTAAAACAAAAGTGTAATGGTAAATCGAAAATAGCAGTAAATTCACCCGTTTTAGAACTGTCTTAGATTTTAGACGTGTTTTCTAAACGATATTTTTGGTTCCTTTTCCTGCAAACTTATTTCCTATGTCGCAGCCAACTACCATCCCAAAGTCAGCCACCTCCCAGACTGCTCAAAAAACCGCTGAGCTCTCACAAACTCAGAGGAAAATTGAGCAGAAAATGGAGCTGGATCGGATAGAGGAGGAGCTGTTCATGGACACAGCTCCTCCAGTAGAGAACGTCCTAGCGGAGATGACGACTCTGCTTCCCCCAATAGTCTCTCCTCCCTGGTCACTGCCGGAATTGACCCCAATTCCGGAACCCCCGAAACAAGAGTCAAAACCCGTGGAGACTAGGGAACCCATGAAGTTCCTCTTCACGGCAGAGAGGGCAGCGAATGAAAAAGCAAAGATGGCTGCCCTAGCATCGGAGACTTCAAACTCCCCGATGCTGAGAAAGCCACTCTTCAAACAACCGCTGCCCCCTCACTCCCACCACCACCCTTACACCTGTACAAAAAATCTACCACCTAGGCGTAGGGGAGAAGGCAGTCGTGCCCAATACCAGGTGTGCGCCGATGCAAGATGGCAATCATACGAATGTGTCAGTGCTGCTGTTGGAAGCGCACTAGCCAAGTGGGAGGCAGACCAGAAGAGGCACTGATGAACCCGCTAGTCTCCCCAGGCCTGCACAATTTGATCATTTTTGTGGCGCAAAAACTGGGGGGGAGTAGCTGTGGGGATTCACTGGTATGAGGAAAAGGGGCTCGGACCCCTTGATGACAGTTGCTGCCCCAAAGGGCAGGTAAATAATCGTCCTTGTGACGTTAAACACACAAATTACGTTCGATCGTAATTACCTGTATGTACTTGCAGGTAATATACGAGTACCGAATTGTGACACAATAAGATGATGTCACGATTTGTACACGAACCGGCCAGCCATCTCTTATCTTGATAGTGGATGATGCGACCTGGCCATTCTCACCAACGTACGTATTATCTTACGTACATGTGTTTGTGTGCGTGTAAATAAGCCGTATATAAACCACCCAAATCGGCTCTAAAATCGTCAGTGTTTGGTCTGGTTCTGGCTTATCCGTACTTATGTACGAAGTGGCTGAACACGCTTAAATTCTGTAGAATTTTTTCTTGTGAGAATATCTCTCACGACAAGGTATTCCATAATTCTAATCGCGTTTTCTGCTGCCTTTGAAAAGATTTTTAATCAAGTGGTGTAGTCTTCATCTTATTTATGTATCTGTGTCTTTTGACTTTCAGAAAAAGTTGACGAGATCGTTAAAAGCGATATCTGGTTTCATTTCAAAGAAGGATTTAGTAACGCTGTTCGCAGATCTGTATACATTAAAGACTTGCTGCAGTAAAAAATGATTTTTCCAGCCATTGTTTGCCTTATTTTCTTGTTTATTCTTAGTCAGTTGTCCATTTTTTAAATAAAATTCTTCTTATACTTATTTGTATTTTAGTTAATATGGAGTCTTCTCAGGTATTATGACCATTGTTTTGGCGCAACCATCTGTAAAACAAATTTCCTAAGCGAGTCGAGGAAAAAAAGGGTTGATGATTTTTTTTTAAATGAGGTATCACTGCAGGGTCAGATTTAGAGGAGTGGAAGAGGATCTTGCTGCCGGGCTCTCACAAAAACGGGAGGCCTCTTCAAATCAAAAGTATCATAAAGTACCATTACTTTCAAAACGTATTTTTTAATAGTGAAAATAAAGTCTAAAGAACTTTATACTAGTATTTCTTAAGGGGGGAGTACATAACTTGTGCACTGGTCTCCCCAAAATAAGTGGGACATTCAGTACAAGATTTGTTGACGATATTTTTATTGTCATTTCGATATTCGGGAGAGTGAATCATTTTTTTCAATTTCAAAGAGCTATGTTAGTTTTGTTATATTGCAATTGAAAGTAGAAGGAGGATCATTCAGAATGATATTTTTCATGTATTTGTAGGTGTAAAGCTGATGATTTTCTTATATTATCTTAATGTCCAAATGATTGTAAGTAAATTTAGAACAATTTCAGCTAGACATACTTCATGGTACAAGTAAATAATAGTTTCTCCCACTAGGATCATCAGCATATATAAAATCAATTTATTAGAATTTTCTGATCAAATTTATATTATGAAAAGAGGCAAATGACTCTACGTGAGTGTGCTGTAAACGTAGACTGAGGGAAGGCCTTGATCTTAGAAATAATGAATAAAATTACGTTGCTTATTCCTACCATGTTTGTTTTATCTTTGATTGAACTCGTAGATTGAAATGCATGATTCATTGTTCTTAACCTCATATTCATATACCTATAATATATTCGTATATGATGTTTTTTCTATCGAATAAAAACAAAAATTCGGAAGAGTGTCCAAAACCCGTACTTCGAAGGATTGCGGTAGTCTTTTTTTCATTAAGTCATTACAACAATTCTTACTTTCTGATTAAGTAAGGTAGGTAAGGTCAACTCCTCAAAAATTTTGGTCATTTCCCCAATGACATTTTGAATCCAACGTTTTTGGTACAAATCGGCCAGATGTTACGTCCGCTACTTTCTATTATGTTGCATTTTCGGGAATAAAATGGTCCTAAAGTGCGTAATTTTTAAATACGAGTCACGAAATTTGGTGCAGACATTGAATATATTATATTCTAACATTCTACAAAAGGTTTCAATTGGCCCAACGGTTTTTATGTAAAAATTATTTGAAAAAATGTTCAACTATTGCTAAGAAGTGTAGATAATTCCAGATACAACAAAAAAGCTGCGTGGAAATCAGTCTTTTTGTTATTTTATTTGCTAAAAAATCATTTATTAACTTGCGTACGTATTTTATAACTTCACTAGCTATGACACGCGCCTGCGCGATTCGCCATTTGTTTCATTCTCTTTTGTTCCTTTTCGTTCGTTTTTGTACCAACGAATTTTGGTAAAAATGGAAAACTTCGCCTTCAGAAGGGCCAGAGGTTTCGAAGATGGCTTCAAACATGCCTCCGAATAACACAAATAAATACTGAAAATTTCATCTCGATCTGAGGTTCTAAGTTATGGGCCAACATTGGGTTTTATTAATGTAGATAGATAAATAGATAATAGTACAATTCATTGTAAATTTCTTTGACACTTCATTTTGAATTCTGCCAAATAATTTTGATGTTTTAATGTTTTTATTGTATTTATTATAAGCTTTTATTCTGCTCACTACTGCGATTTTAAAATTTACCTGTACTGCAGCCAACCTTCCGCAACGAAATAATATTTATTTCGCACGAAGCTAAAGCCAAAAAACAATAAATAAAAGCTTATCTATTAAAAATGCGTTTTTATATATTTCATTTATTTATTTTTCGTATCAAGAAAACCTACATTTTCTCGCGTGACCTCTTGCTCTAATTTTTTTGCTTAATATCATGTTGACCTATGGTACCAGTTTTTACTGAAATATCTCCCCGAAAAAGCTGGTGGTATTAAAAATGTAAAAATAAGGAAAATTGTAAATTGTTTCTCTTTTTTTTCTGGTTTAGTTTTCTTATTATTCTCTTCCTTGGCCATAATACGTAACTGGGGTAAAGCAGGATAGACCAGGGCACTAGGTCCACTCGGAAAGTTTTTCAAGTTTTAGCTTGAATATTTAATTTTCATCAAGGCGGAATCCTGAATTTTTCTTAGGACACTCAATTTTTCACACACCAAAAATCATGGCCCACCTTAAGAAATATGTTCTAATAACGCCAATGTCCTTGGCTATGTTACTGATTTTCAAATGAATCCAATACCGAATTTTTCATTAAGCAAATGTAAGCAATTGCCTAGAACGGGAAATTAGAAAAAAAAAAGAAAAAAAGAAAGAAAGAAAAATAAAATGGACGCCGCACGGCTACAGAGTAGTTTTTCTTCCAGTAGTGTATTGTAGATTTTACGTTGGGTGGAGGGGGGAGTACTGGCAAAAAAAAATTTTATTTGCACCTCTAGCAAATTTTAGAGTATCTGTTGAAAAAATTTTTCGTACTCCAAAATATTACCTACCTACCTACTACTTATAGGTATCGTCTTATAATATTTTCTCTCGTTTTTTGTACCTAAAAACAACTCCCTCCCAAAGGGTAGGTACGCGCACGCCTCTGCTTTCTTCCATAAATAACGTGGAAAAGGCGATAAAAGTAATTTTTCCTACAAGTGGCGTAGAGCTAAATGCGGCTATGTGTGGATCTAATTATCTGAGAGTTACTATTCTGTCCATCCGGCTGTACAAATTTATGTTTTTTCTTGTTTACGAGGTACCTGAAATTCATTTTGCTATTCGAGAAATACGCATGAAAAATGATGAACCTCGCCGTTCACGCCAAAAATGCACTTAATCCATTAGGTATAGAAAATGGATGAACATCGAGATTGTAATTTAATAGTAACGCTCTTGATTTCACGTTTTCGTTCTGTCTCCTTCTCTCTTAAATTCGTATTTTATATTCTGTTTGTTGGTGGCAGTCCCGGGTGGAAACGCGCTTTTTTATCACTCATCATTTGATTACCGCACCACTGATTTCGCATATATTTATGAGATTTTGTCGTAATATCATTCCAGAGTTCGTTAGGTACCTACATTTACATTTACCGTACTTATAGAATTTTTTTCGTTTTTGCGAGTAGGTTGGTACATTCATTGGGTGATGAAGATTTCGAACATGAAATGAAAATAAGCCGTAGCATCATTGATATAATTTACATTTTCCTGGTTGAATTTTTCCTTTTTTTTTGTGTATTTGATTTGCTTGCTGTCGGATTTTTATTCAGTATGACGATATCTACTTCGAAAAAGTATCTAAGCATACCTACTCAATCCTTGATGTTTTTCTCTATATTTCTTTTGTTTGACGTGAATTTTAAAATCGGGTGTTGAATGTCTAATTCTAAAATCTGAAGGCATATGCACAGTCTCACTTTCTTTCAGACAAGAAATACTTTGCAAATTTGTTTTCCGAAAAATTAAATGAAGAAATTGAGAAATGGTTGTAGTCATAATTATGACCGAAAATGTTCAATCAGAGTAGGCCTACATGTAATAAGGTTCAAAAATATAGCTAAAGAGAAATTAATGTCTACGAAAAGTTTTACACCTGGAATATGGTCTTATATACCACCCTGTAGGTACCAAAATTCTCTATGGTTTCATATTTTCACATTTATTTCTGTGGAATACCTTGTTGTGAGAGATATTCACACTAGAAGGTTTTCAACAGTATTTGCATGTTCTACCACTTCATATGGTGAAGTATGGGAGAGCCAAATCCTCGGCAAACACTGGCGATTTTTGAGCCAGTTCTGAGAGTTTATATACAGAATTTGGCACACGCACACAGACACACATGCATACGTACATGTACGTAATTATGTCATGCGTTACGTCGTTTCTTGCCTCTGTTGAGGTGATAAGAAATGACGCAGCGCGTTTGGTACCGGGCCGTGACATCACTGAGATTGTTATCAGGTAATTGATCTCAGCCCGTGCAATGTATCTTACCTGTACGTATGTACAGGTACGAACATACAAACGCACCAGTGTAAATTCGTTTAACGTCATAAAGACGATTATTGCCAGCCTTTGGACGGCGACTGTCGTCGAGGGGTGCAAGCCCCTATTACCTCATACGAGTATTGCTTATCTGTGGAATTTCTTTTGTTATAAATATTCCCAGATTCTTGTGTGTATTTTTATGCGGGTTTGCAGATTTCGTGGCGGATATTAATTTTCGTGAATATTTTTGGTTTCTCCTTGCCAATCTCTCGGATTTTTAATTTTGAATCTCGTTTTTTCGGTTTTTGCTGCCAAGGGGCCTGCCTTTTTTTTGTGTGCATAAGGGGGCGGATGGATCGTAGTGTATTTTAACAATCTCATCACTAAACTTCACAGTTTTCTTTATTTTTGTTTTTTCTACTGGTGATTTTTGTGATTTATCACCATTTTTGACTGATTTGTCCTCAACTTTTTGTGGTTGTGTGATATTGGACTGTGCAGTCTGTTTTTCTTCTTCTATTTTGCTTTCTGTCATCTTCCTTGTTGCTCTTTGGAGCATTTTTCTGTCGTCGTTTATAAGGTACCCAGGTTTCAATCTATCAATTGAAATCATTTTTTCTTCACCTGCGATTAGTATCACAAAATTCTTGTCATCTCGTGATACAACCGTATAAGGACCAGCGTATGGTTTCTCCAACGAACATCTTATTTTTTTGTCTCTGACAAACACATGAGAAGTTGTGACCAAGTGTTTGGAGACATAAATCTTTGGTTGGCCATGACAAGCTGCCTGTTTCAAAAAGCTGTTAGCATCAGTCCGTATGTTTTGGACGAGCATTTTAGGGCTAATTTCTTTCGAGTGGGTGAAAAAATCCCCTGGTAGGTGTAGCTCTTTGCCTAGTGCCAACTGCGCCTCAGAGTGACCTGTGTCTGTTTGAAGAGCAGATCAAAGGCCCAAGAGGATGGTTGGTAGTATGTCAACCCATATTTTGGTGACGTAAGCCATGATGGAGGCTTTCAAAGCTCTTTGCCATTGCTCAACTTTACAGTTTGCTGGAGGATGGTAAGCTGTGGTGTGATTATGTTGTGCACCAAGCTTCTTTGACTGCTCTTGAAAGAGCGAGCTTTCAAATTGACGACCCTGGTCCGTGATGATGACTTCAGGTACGCCATAGCGGGAAATCCAGGTGTTGTATAACCTGGCAGCTACCGTGGGAGCTGTCATCTCATAGAGAGGAACTGCCTCAGGCCATCGAGTTGCTCTATCGATCATCGTTAACAGGTATCTGTGTCCTTGGAATGGGGGTAATGGACCCACCAAGTCTATGTGTATCGTTTTAAACCGCTCCGTTTGTTTGAAAGATTTAAGTGGCAAACGAGTGTCTTCCTACTTTGGACTCTTGGCAATTCAGGCAACTGCGAGCCCATTTGTTGCAGTTGGACTTCAATCGAGGCCAAAAAAATCTTGATGCTACTAATCCAGCAGTGCATTTTGGTCCAGGGTGCGATAGATTGTGCACACTACTGAAAGCCAATTTGCGATACTTTGTCGGCAGGAATGGCCTATTCTTGCCTGTACTAATGTCGCATGTTAGTAAAACATTAGTACCAGGGATTTTCCTTTGTCTCAATTCGAGAGCTGTGTCATCGTTTGACAACATTTCTTGCAATTCTGCATCCCTTAACTGTTCTTTAGCTATTTCAGCGTAAGGTAATTGAGACGGTGCCGAGATGGCTTTGATCCCACTAAGAGAATCAGCTGGAGTGTTGAGTTCTCCACTTATATACTGGATGTCCGTAGTAAACTGTCCGATATAGTCCAATTGTCGAGCTCTTCTCGGGGAAGCTGGATCTGTCTTTTGCGTGAAGGCATGTGTTAGGGGTTTATGATCTGTATACACAGTGAAACATCTACCCTCTAATTGGTGCCTGAAGTGCTTCAACGCAGCAAATATTCCCAGTAACTCCCTATTGTATGTGCTGTAGTTTTTCTCAGTTTTTGATAACTTTCTGGAGAAGAAAGCAAGCGGTAACTTCTTGTCATTGTCCTTTTGGTACAGTGTTGCACCAATAGCAAAGTCGGATGCATCAGTTGCGACACATAATGACAGATTTTCGTCTGGGTGAGCTAGTAGAGTTGCATTTGCCAGTGTTTCTTTGATGTTTTCAAAGCCTTTTTCAGCTTCTTCTGTCCAATCGAGTGGAGTCTTATCTTTCTTTTTATTTGTTTTGATCAATGCAAACAGCCTACTTTGTTCGGCTGCAGCATTTTTAGTACAATGTCTGTAGAAATTCACCATCCCCAAGAAGCGACTGAGTTCTGCAACATTTGAGGGTTTTGGGAATTTCAATATGGGCTCTACCTTGGTCTTCAGAGGGGAAATGCTATTGGTCGAGACTTGATAGCCGAGAAAGTCAATTTTGGTTTGTTTGTATAAACTTTTTCCAACATTGATGGTAAGTCCAGCAGCGTGTATACACTGTACAATGGCTCTTACATTCTTCTCATGCTGTTGCTCACCGCCTTCTGAGCAAATGCATATGTCATCCAAATAAGAATAAGCAAACGGCAAATCCATAAACAGTCCATTGATGAATCTCTGGAAAGTTTGTTCAGAATTACGGAGTCCAAACGGCATTCAAAGGTATTCGAATTGACCAAAGGGGGTTATGACCTCTGTCTTTGGAATGTCCAGTTCAGCCATTGGAATTTGGTGGAATTCCCAGTTGATGTCAATTTTTGTGAACATCGTTTTACCGTTCATATTCCCGTTGAAGTCCATTATGTTTAGGACTGGATACCAATCAGGAACTGTTTTGGCATTTAAGGCCCTGTAGTCTCCAACAATTCGCCACTGTCCACTTGCTTTTTTGGTCATGTGGATCAGGGAACTCCATGAGCTTTTTGAGTGATGGCATATGCCTTCCCCGATTATGCGATCATAGTATTCCCGTGCTGCTTTGAATTTATCAGGCAGTAACCTGCGGGCTTTAGCATGGCAAGGCGGTCCTTTAGTTTCTATATAATGAACGGTGTCATGCTTATAGGTCAGATGCCTGTGAATCGATGGTTGAGTGACTCCAGGATAGTCTGACAGAATCCGTAGGAATTGTTCGTCGACTTTAGTGCAGCTGGATATGTTGGTGTCCAGTTGGTACGCTAGCGTTTTGCCTTCCACCCATAGACCAGTATTATTGTCTATGATCTTTCCATTTTTGAGGTCTATGACCAGGCCGTAGTGTGCGAGAAAATCTGCGCCCAGGATCAGAGTTGGAACGTCCGCAATTGTGAAGGACCACGTCATGTCTCTTTGTAAACCGATGCTTACTTTGCTGGATTCTATTCCGTAAGCTGGAAGGTTTTGACCATCACAGTTCGGAGGTAGTATTTTGGAGGAAATGCCTTTTGGTTCTTACTTACTGTCAAAATGCTCAAGTCAGCACCTGAGTCTATAAGGTAACGTCTCCTGTTAGTCCTGTCCTTGATGAACAGGCGGTGTGAGTACTTTTTTGAAGGATCTTCAGCCGCATAGACAACCCCTCTTTCTAGTTTGACGGCTTACTGTACGTTTTTCCCCACCATTGGCATCTGTTGTTGCACTTGGTGGCCTCCGCACCAAATCTATTATGAAAGAAGCAGGATTTATCATCCCAGTTTTGAGACCGGGGTTTGGGGGATGATGTTCTTCTAAGGGGAGTTGGACTCTGACCCCTGGCAGAATTACTCTTTCGGTCTCTGGACCTGGATTTTCTATCGTTATTTCTATTGTTACTCCTGCTTTTTGAGCGGTTGTTACTTCTACCATTTCTTGAGTTATTGTTATTACTCTTCTTCTTTATTTTGCTAGTCAGCTGAGCTATCTGGGCTCTAAGCTGAGCTAGTTCTCCAGTCTCTGTTGATACTGCACAAATCGAGGATGCTGATCTCGAATGTTCCAGTGCACTATCGGCACTCTCTGCCAAAAAGTCTAGGTCCTCTGAATTGTTAATTACTGTGGTACCCACAGCTGCCAGACACTGTACAACATGTTGGGGCAGTTGCTTACAGAACTGGTTCCCAATGACCAACGGCAATACGATGTTATCGGCCTTCTGTCTTAATTTGGCCATGAAGATGGAGGGTTTATCATTTCCCATCTTCATTCCACCCATGACATCATCTATTATCTGGTTTTGGGTCTTACCAAACACATTGCAAATTTTCTTGCAGAACCAACTGTATTTGTCTGCTTCCGCCAGAGGGCATTCCATGATATCCAGAATGCGGCGTATTATTTCTGCGGGCATGCCGCTTCAAACGTGTGTGTATTTCTGGTCGTTCTGTAGGTTCTCTGTTTTGAAACGACCTTCGAGGAGAGTCAACCAGAGTTCTACCTCATTTGGCAAAAATTCCGGAATCTCAATCCTCCCTCCGCCTTTGGATCGCAGGGTTCTGCAGAGTCTACATCTGCAACAGCTGTAGTAGCTGTGCAAGCACTTTGGGGGTCAGCTGTGGCTGACCACTTCCACCTGTTCCAGGCTGGTTTGATGTCGGGTTCGTCGTACTTCCATTTCCGTTTGTGTTGGGCATTGTAGTTTGCTGTTTCTCTTTTGAGTTACTTCTGGCAAAGGTTCCACCAGACTCCGTCGGTTGTCAGTCTGGTGTCAAAGGGTCGGAGTATTGGCTCAGAAGACAACCACTTCTGAGGGTGCGAGCTGTTGTCTCGTTCTGGTTGACAACAGCTCCCAAATGCAAGGCTTCTGGCCTCCGGGTTTGTTTTTGTTTCTCCGGAGTTTCAAAGACTTCAGAGTCTCTGGTTGAAGCTGGAGGAGTTTGCGGATAAGGGCAACTTTGTTCTTCCAGGTCTACTTCTCTTGGTTTTCTTCTGGCAAATATATTTGGAAGGGGGGGTTAAATTTCCCACTTTTAAAGCAGACCTCTACTTCGACAGCCAAAGGTATCTAGGTCTGTAAAAAAATTTGTATCACAAGCGAGTAACTCGCCAGCGCACCGCGCCTAGTTTTAGAATTGGGTGATTTTTGAGCTGGTTCTGAGAGTTTATATACAGAATTTGGCACACGCCCACAGACACACATGCATACGTACATGTACGTAATTATGTCATGCGTTACGTTGTTTCTTGCCTCTGTTGAGTTGATAAGAAACGACGCAGCGCATTTGGTACTGGGCTGTGACATCATCAAGATCGTTATCAGGTAATTGATCTCGGCCCGTGCAATGTTTCTTACCTGTACGTACGTACAGGTACGAACATACAAACACACCAGTGTAAATTTGTTTAACGTCATAAAGACGATTATTGCCAGCCTTTGGGCGGCGACTGTCATCGAGGGGTGCGAGCCCCTATTACCTCATACGAGTATTGTCCCCACAATTTCCATTTACATTTTCATCACTATTTCTTATATCACTTTTCATGTACCTTTTTTTAGAAACAAACTGTTTCTTGGTAAACTAATGTATCTCACCAATAGGTACAATAGTTTACCTCAAAGACACCGGCCTACATAGTTGACTTTTGTCAATACTTGTCAATTGTAAGAAAAATTGTTTGATACTGGTCACCATTTAAAACTCCTACTATTTTTCCATATTTTCCATTCCTCTTGAATTTATGCAAGCAAAAATAAATACAGAAAAATAGTCACAGAATTCGAATAAGTTCCCCGAAAAATGGCAAACACTCACGAATATTCTTAATGACTTGGTACTTTTTGATTAGCTTTTGTCAAATCAAAATATATAAATTCTAGAAACACCAAAAACATTCTCATACGCTTAGTTTCTTGGAATTCTTGCCAATAAATCAATCCAAAATTGACAGCCTCGGTTACTCACCAAAAGGCTCCCTCACTTCATCTGCCAAGTCCCCTATTTTGACGTAGACTTTGTAAGGTCATTTCTACCTCAAAATCGCTTCCAAATTGACAGAACACGTGTTAACATCTAATTTTTACTTGTATTGAATTTTGTAGAAAAAGTCTAAAGACATAAGTATTTTATCGAAGTTGAACTTTATCTCAAATATCTCTTCCGCGCATCGTTCGTGATAAGTGTGTACTTTCTAAAAGTGACAAATTTTGTAATGGCTGCCACTCGAAAACTAGTCGACCAATTTTGTTCAACTTCAATACCAAACCAATCCTTAATAGTCTGCAGTTATTATCAAAATTTCAAGCCAAAATCTTCTAATTTATGAGAGTTATCGAGATGACAATGTGGTTGGTTTGCGAAAATTTAAGAACCCCTTCCTCCGGAACTACTGAATGAATTTCACAAATTTTAACACAGATTTGTAGCCCGTGAAGGTTTCTAACACTACCTCAAGTTTCATTGCCATATGTCAAATAACGGAGGCTTCAGAGACTCCCAAAAAATGCCAAAATGAGCAAAAAGTAAGTATAAAAAATTAATACAAGGCCTGAAGCACCGCTTTGTGGTGCTTTGGCTTATACCGGCACAGGACTTTTGCCGATATAAATGTGGTAACACTGTTAGATTCGTTATATAGTGGAAACAGCAAAACATTTTAAAAAATTTTTTTGTCAACGTGCTTATCAAATACACATGAACATTAACAAAAATACAAATTTCGTTCAAATACTTTCTACTGAATATTTGGAGGGTTTTATGTTTATTGTAGTGATACATGACGTATATAAGAATTAAAATGACCTGTATATTTCTGATATACGACTGGATCAGTGCTTTTTCATCGGTCCCGCCCTTATGTCCCGTCATTGCATTGAAAGGAATAGTTGTATTTTATTTGGAAAATACACTAATAATCCAAATAAAGTCAATATTATTCTGAATCTGTATCTGTTTAATCATAAAAGATCATATGTATATTAAAGACACCATTCTAAAGCTTTTCATTTGCTTGGCACGTAACATTGAGGGAATGGTCATCATGTTTGATAAAAATTCTCCCACCCTGTACTCTCCGAGCAATGAAAACATTCGGTAACACTCTCCTGCTCAGCTCAGTGAATGTTGCTCATTAATGAAAGTAGTACTCAAAAAAGCGCACCTAGCATTTTATATGCTGCTAAACAGGTAGGTATTACTTAAAGCAGGCCTAGCCAAAGCTAGTCCCACCGGTCAAATTTGGCCAACAAAGACTTTTTTTTAGGCTTGCCACCTCAACAGCCATTCATCCACTGTACAAACAAGAACTTTTCTCTCCCTTTCCCTACTTTTTATCACGTAGCAAGTGAGAGAGAACTAGCCCTCGGCTAATTTCATGTGAGGAGTTGTGACCCACGGATTAAACTCTGACTGAGAGCTAAATAGTTTGTTTCTCATTGCATTGGGATAGTAAAAACGTGCATTTGTTTTCTGCATCGATTTCTTCTCAAATTACCCAATTAAAAAAAGTATTTACCTACTTACCTAATGAGAAAGTACAAATAATTAATTGTTGTAATGACTTAATGAAAAAAAAAAAGACTACCGAAATTCTTCTGAATAGAGGTTGCACACTTTTCCGAATATTTTGTTTTATTCTTGAGAAAAAACATCACATACCTACCAATATTATGTATGAATACGAGTTAAAAACAATGAATCATAGATATCAATTCACGTATTTAATCAATCATAAAATAAACAAGATAGGAATAAGATATATAATTCCATACATTATTTCCAAGATCTAGTCATTCCCTTATTTTACATCTACAGACACTCACAACATCTAAAACACACTCACAGTGCCATTAACCTCTTTTCCTAATAAATTTAATAAGGAAATTCTGATAAATTAATTTTATAAGTGCTGATGATTTTTCGTCTTTTTTTTAAGTGAATAGGTTTTCTATGAAAATCTATTAAGTAGTTTTTCTGTAGAAATCTACTTATCAATCTTGGTGTCATGAAACGATCTTTGCTGGAAGTCGGTACGTTTTTCATTTCATAACTTGATTTTGATACAGACCAGCCGAATGGTACTTCCGATACAACAAGTTTTGTTTTCATTTTGGCTATAATATATTATCGTGGGCGTAGCCTACGATCACTCCACGCGCCTGGCCATTGTCGGACATCAGGTGCGAGAAGGTGTGTGACGACGAACTACTTTTATAGTCCTCCGACGTTAAAAACACATTATATTATAAGTGCCAAACCATAGTGGTATCCTACCACTATATGGTAGCAGAGACAATGGGGTTCCTCGGCAAATCGAATCTTTTTAATAAAATCCGATTCAATTAATAACCTTGGAAATTACAACTCAAAACAATTTTAATCTCTCTTTCAAAAAAAAAAAAAAAAAAACCGGTAAACGAACTAGAAATAATTTGTTTCCAACTGCTACTGAAATCGCTTCCACTCATCAAACGAAGTTTAATTTATTTATTTTATTCAACTTCACGGCATAAAAAGAATCGAAACTTATAATATTTTCGATTCCCTAATAAGAAAAAGAATTCGGAAATACATAAAATTTTTTTTCCGGACTGACAATAGAAATTTGAAAACAATATTCTCAAATTTATACACGTCAACATGCCACTTCAAGGTCATCTGAAATCTTGAACATAAAATAGAAAGTACGTGAGAATTAAATTCCCACACACACACCAATTATTTCCATTGATACAAAAATATTTTAAATAATACAAATGCATCAAGGAACTCTAAACAAACATTCATTCATAGTTACATGAATGAACGTAATTAATTGATACTTACTACCGAAAATTGTAGGCATCTGAAAAAGGTTAGATTTATTTCCCGTTACACAAAATAAATATAAGACTAACTAAAAAATACAACTTCGCCGATTAATAAGAAGTCGACGAAAACATTGTAAAGTCATTTGCAGAAATTAATTCATTAATTACACCTGCATTTATATCAACAACTCATATTACACAACCCTAATCGGTTATTACAAGTGAATTAATCGTCCTCTAATAGTAATACGTATATTATCCGTAAACTACATGTAAGTTTACATATAAATGTATACATAATATACAGGCGAATTCATAGGCTAAGTTACGTATATACAATACATAATTATGAGCAATGAATTACACATCAAATTATATGGTCCTACCTAATGCGTAAATTAGCCGTAAATTTACAAGTAAATATACACAAAAATTAATAGGTAAAGTCTTACATATTTGTCAGAATATTTACCCATACACCATGTGTAAATATATACGAAAATATATACGTAAGTTCCCAAGTAATGGCGACTGAAAAAATCATATATATAATTTTTTCTAGCCGCCCCCAGCAAAAAAGAAAGTTGAGGATTAACAATATCCTCAACATACCTACATATAGGCGGCAAATACAAAGTACAGCAAATAAAAGATCGGCCAAAAATATAAAATGAATGATCAATTTGCCGTACACCCAAAATCCAAAGACAAGCATAGCAAATACCTAAAAAAGGTCTTTACTAAGAATGCCATCCTAAATAAATATAATAAAACATCAACCTTCTAGATAAAAATATATCTAGTGACAATGAAACAAAAGATAGAAACATCTTTTGTCTCACCTACAACTTCATGAAAAAGGTCTTCATAAGAAATATTTGAAGGCAATAAAAAACGTTGCTATCAAAGCAGCAATGATATCAGCACAGCAGGACAAAAGAACGTCAGTTAGGATGCTAACTCTTTTGTCTTCATCACAAACGTATTTCCAATAAAAAACGTTCACAGGAATCAAAGAGTTTGTAATAAACTTACTACTACAAACACACCTGCAACCCCTAGAGTTCCAGCAATGCAATCAGCACTATTGGACCATGTGATTGCAGATAAAATAGATCGCAAAACCCAATACGCACAAAGATAATTAACCGATTCTTCACTCACTTTTTAACAGTCTTTGAAGAATGTCTCCAGTTGACTATAATTACGTATTTTTGTATGTTATATTTGCGATCCTTTTTTCCGGTACTTCAATTATTATTGTGCGATTTTATGCTATTTGTTTAGCGAAAAATTACATTTGTGATTTCCAAGCCCGTCTGGCAAGGAAATATTGTGTTTGTCAACCGCTGGCAACTTGTGAACCACATCCATTTTTCCAATTTTCAAATTATTTGAAAAAATTAAAATTGTGAAAAAACATCGGACTGTTCACGAAACCAACATCGTCCAGCTCACCGGAATATCAAAAAAGCATTTTCTTATTGTGGAATACCTTGTCGTGGGAGATATTCTCACCAGAAGGAAAATCAACAGAATTTAAGCGTGTTCAGCCACTTCGTACAAACGTATGGGTAAGCCAGAACCAGACCGAACACTGGCGATTTTAGAGCCGGTTCTGAGAGTTTATATACTGTTTTTGGCACACGCACACAGACACACTTATTTACATATACATATGTAGGTGTGTAGTAGAATTCACGTCATTTCTTATTCATTGCTGAAGCAACTGATAAGAAATGACATAATGAGTTTGTGTACTTGTCCGAGACATTACCGAGATCTTTATCTATCCTTTTGTCATCGGCCAAACTTTGCATCTTACTTGCCTGTGTGTGCAAGTAAGAGCATACGAACAAACAATGTATTTTATATATTGTAGAATATAATACGCCGATAAGGAATGGCGTGTGTACGAGATCTATAGTCCCCACACTTATCATCTTTGTTTTATAAGGAAAAGCGTAAATCCAGTAATTGGTAAGTACATGTTCATCTTACGGATCATTCAAAGTGTGGATCTGGAGATTATGTCGAATCTCCAAATCACTTCGTCGCGCGAATAAAAATTCAAAGTGCAAAAGGGAATTTTGCGCAACCCAAATTTCGTCTATTAATAATTAAATTTCGATCTTTGACAAAAAACTGAAATTAAGAAAAATTAATAAAGACGGGATATAGGCCTATTCTCGGGAAAATACTACGTAAGCAATATCGGAAGCCATATTGAAACGCTCTGTAATTATTCTCGAACCAGTGAGCTAAGGTTTGAGACAAAAATACGTAATTAAATAAAATTCCTTGAATTTAGCATAATGAATTGAAGTCCTCGAAATCCCCAAAAAATTTTGAGAACAAAAAATAACCAAAAGTTCCTCGAAGTACCTAAAAAATTTCGAGAACTAAAAGCCATCAAAATTAATTTTGTATGTCCCACAGGAATGAATGAAAAAATAACTTTCCCAAAATAAAAACGTGTATTTAAAAAATTAGTAGTGAATTTTAAATTGAACAAAATCGCGACCCAATTTGGAAAATTGTCATTGCACCCCAGGGTCACATCAAAATTTTTTTAGGTCTTAAAAACTTAGAAAAATCACGAATTGCGAACCTACAAACGGGAATTTTAGCCTAATGAGGACCTAAATTCAGAAAAATTTGTAAACGAAATTATGAAACAGGCTATCGGATACAAACTAGAGACCTATGGACGGGACTTTTGATCTTATAAGGACCGAAACTCAATAATTCAAACTAAAAAATTAAATATAGGTTCAATAATACGAAATGAGGACCTATGAATGTAAAGTCCAACCTACCCAGGACCGGACAAAATAAATTAATTTCGTATTATCAAAATTTTTTTTGGTAATTTATTAGACAAATTATTAACCTAAGAACGGGGAAATTTAGTTCACTAACAACTAAAATTCATATAATAATTCGTGAAATATCCCCAAATAATAAATAAAATATGAAATTATAAACAATGCTCTAAAAAATAATTATTCGGAATACCTAGGACCGGAAGGATTAATTTTTAATAATAATTCGTGTAAAACCCTTCCAAAAAACGATGTAAAAATCTCAAAAACATAAAAATAAAAAATTTTTTTTGAGATCCATTAAATTACGTACGGAAATTCGACGCACAAAGTGAAATATTTTCCAATCAAAACCAAATTTTTTGAAAAATTAGTCGCGACTCAGAAAATTCTGAGAAACGATCACTTTTTTTAGATAAAACAAACTTAGAAAAAATAATTTTGCGCCCACCCATCTCCTTCGAAAAATACGATTAACTTTAAGAAAAAATATAATTAAAAACGAAAATCAATTATATATGTCAAGACCAATTTCATCAACAAAATTTTCAAAGGTGTCCGATCCTTTGAAAACATAGGCGCGTCTCAAAAAATTTGAAAACCTATCATTGCGCCCTTGGGTGATGCCCAAATTTTCATTTTTCTAAAAAACTTAGAAAATATTCAAAAAAAGAAAATATATATGTATTAATATTTTTTTTCTCTCCACTATTTTGAAACGATTAAATCTAAATTCAAAATAAATTTAAAATTAATTTGAATTTTACAGATTATGTCGACACCAGGAGGAAACCCCCCAATCCCGCCAGATCTCACGCCTTATGGTCCGTCGACAAGTAGGCAACAGGTGGCACCTCAACTTCCGATGGAGACAGCAGCTCCAGAGGAAAACATCTCTTCCTCCAGCGCTACATCTCCAATTCATATGGTGGAAGCTGCTAAAAAACTGGCCCAAGAAACCAGGGCCACACACGAAACTCTCGAAAGAGAGATGATTGAAAAGGCCAAAAAATCAGGCCAAGCTGTGGAGGACAAGAGCAAAACAGGCTCTATCTACAGCAATGAGGGCGCTGTTGATAAATACGACACCCTCATTGAGCGGTACCTAGATTCCGTCTCATCAGCCGGAATCTATATTCAAGAGCTGGGCCTGTTGATGACATCCCCAAATGTCTCCCTCATCGATGCCCAAAAGCAGATTCCAGTCATCAATGGAATTATGGACGAGCTGCAGACACCAGCTCTGGGAATTCAGTCCCAGAGGTTACTACTGGCCCGCAACTACAGCCAGAAACTATTAGGCCACCTAGGCCTGATAGAAGCCACGTTCCCATTGGCATCCACCTCGAAGCAGATGGACACCACCTCCCCAGCACCGCATCGCATCCGAACGCTGTCCCCTGAATCAACCACCAACCAGCAAGAGCAATATCAGCCACCTGCTGAATAGAACTGGGAACAGGAGATGCAGGAAGAGGAACGGCGATGTGAGGAGCAGTGGAAGGCTGAACTAATTGAAGCCAACCACAGACGCCAAACAGCGCTACACAAAATGGTGCAAAGAGCCACTGAGGACCACCTGCGCAAGGAAAAGTACAAAAGGACCTGGAAGCCATAAAGGCTACGAGGAACAAAATCGTCAAATCAGCGCAGGAGGATTACAGAATTACCTACGAGGAATTCCGTGATCAATACGTCATCCCGGCCATCCGTAGAGGTAATAATACACCTACGTACAATAATGATTCTGATAACCCTAATAAAAAGAACCCTCAGAACAACAAAAATAAACGCGATTCATTTGATTGGACAGAAGATCTAGAATCAATAATTGATTCTAGACCCTCGCAACATAACCAAACGAATCACAACCCACTTAAGGAAACAGAAAATGTTATCCCACAAACAAATACTGACTCAAACACCCCTCAAGTGTATGAATCAAATACTGCTCTCGTACCCAAACCTATTGTAGGAAGCCCACTACAAGCTCAAAATCAAAATAATATTATAGATCCCATTCCCCAATGTTGGGAATCGGATCCCAATGATGATATTGAGCAACCGGCTATGAATTTAAAGGCACCAAAATATCACCTAGTAAAATGGGACAGTTCACTTCTGACCTACCCAGGATTTATTAGGAGTTTTAAAATGTATGCACATTTACGTAAAGACATACAAGTGCCCCAAAAAATTACTCTTTTAGAAATGAACATTCCTAAAGATATTTCGAAAAAATTTAATCATTTTGCTCCTGACAATGTAGGCTATAAACAACGTTTACAATTTTTACACGATAGGTATGGGGACCAAAGCAAGGTACGAGCGGAAATTCGGTACCAAATTACCAAATTTCCAGTCACTCGTAATTCAATCTCATCCATACAAGATGGGATGGATGGGATAGAGGTTCTGATTGATCGTTATCCATTGGTCTCGACGGTTGTTGACGAAGAACAAATTTTCAACGTCACAGTAAAAAAGTTTCCACCGAGATCATATATCAATAATCTAAAAAGTAGTGACAGACATGTGTCACACCTATTTTTGGCAATACGTGAATTCATAAAAATTCACGAAATGTTTGAAGACAAACATTCTTCAAACCAAAATTATGAAAAACCAAAAAGAGGGCAACCTAAAGGCAACCCCACCTTTTTAGCAGCCACTTTTCAAAAAGATAACGAACAATCAAATCACAAGGGAAAAGATAAAATAATCCCAACTACAAAAGAAATAATTCGAATAGGGATAATACTAACCCAAAATGATATCTTGACTCTTCTGTTTCAGAATGTCAAATTCAAGAATGGCAGGTCAAAAAAGTTCAGGATACACCAAGATGTATCCTGAACATGCCAAACACGCCACAAAAGGCCTGTGTCTTTTGTGGTGAGAAGCACCCGTCGTTCCTGTGCTACGACAGGAGGTGGAACACGCTGCAACAACGGCAGCGTGAATATACTGAACGCAAACTTTGCAGAAGATGTGCTCAGTGCCACGCATTAGAGCACTGCATAGTGGAGCCATTGAGCCACTGCAAGTGGTTCCACTGCCTGGCACAGGATCACCATACAAACCTGTGCCCCAAGGCTCCATATCAGATTAACAAGGGACACGGAGAAAGATGGTATGCTACACTCAAAGAACGAAAAGAAAATTTGAGTACGTATACACTTGATTCACCACAAGTTTCAAAACAAAGCAATTTTGACACTAATGAGTCATGTGTTCCACAGAATGTGCCATCCTCTGAAAACATGGAACCACAGGAGGCGCCTACAGAGCTCACAGTGGAACAGAAGAAGTGCTTGCCGATAAGCAGTGAGTACTTTTCAGCTTTTATAAAAAATAAGAAAAATTCGACTTTCTTAGTTTTCCAATCATATGCTCAATCATTATACACAAAACAACCAATCAAAATACACGGGTTTATTGATAGCGGAAGTATCGACACTTATATCACGAAAGCATATGCTTTCGGATCCTTAAAATTAAGAGGATACGAAAGAGAGCTTTTGAGATTAAAAGGCGTTGAAAATCAGAAATCAAACATTTTAAAATCCAGCTTAGTAGATTTTGAAATTATAACACCAAAAGGTAAAATAGTTCAAATTACCGCGAAAACATTAAATAACATAACGCAAAATTTGAAACAACCTGACCTAACAGAATTTTATAAAAATTTTCCTGAACATTCAGATATAAAATTCTCAAAAATGGAAACTGAGCATAAGATTGACCTATTATTAGGTAATGATTATATGTGGTCTTTTGTAACGCAAATCGAACACATCTCACCGACTATTACTCTGATTGAAACAGAATTTGGTCATATGTTAGGAGGTATGCTTCCTAACCAGACCAAAGTCGATGAACCCTTTACGACTCTCTTCAATAATCCATAAGAAGTCGAGAATCTATGGCATTTAGATGCTATAGGCATCGAATCAAATAATCTGAAAGAAGCTCAAGCAGAAGCTGAAGCTTTGAGACTATTTTACAAAAAAGTAGAAATAGTCAACAACAGATACCAGATAAAATGGCTACATAAGAATTATCCACCACCCTTGTCTGATAATTACAACCTAGCCTATAAAAGACTGAAACATCAATTGCCTAAAATGCAAAATATGCCAGAATTTTTCAAGAAATATGACAAATATTTTGAGATGTTAATAAAGTTGGAAATGATAGAGAAAGTGGATCCAAAACAACGTGAAGGAGTTATACATTATCTCCCTCATAAAGGAATTTTGGATCTAACAAAAAGTACGCCGCTGAGAGTAGCATTTGATGGATTGGCAAAAACAAAACAATCAAAACATTCAATAAATGATTGCATGTTTAAAGGAGCAAACCTTTTACTAGATTTGCTCCAAATATTAATATCTTTTCACAAAGGTACCTACGCTATAATAGCGGACATTAAAAAAGCCTTCCATCAGATAGGGTTACATCCTGGTGATAGAGATGTAACAAGATTCCTATGGGTAAAAAATCCATCGAAACCTTTAATAAAAGATAATATAATTATCTTTAGGTTTCGATGAGTACCATTTTGAATAGTTACACCACCATTTCTATTAACAGAAATATTTATGCACCATTTCCAACAAACAAACACGATTTTCTACGAAAAATTTGCAAAAAATTTTTACGTAGACAATTTGGTAACATCGTTACCAACACATCAAAGTTTGTTAGCCCTACACAATGAAGCTAACAAATTCATAAAAGATATTTCAATGGAACTATCTCAATGGGGAACAAACTGTGTCCCATTAAGAAAAGACTTTGATCCCGAACATGCATTAAGCAAACCTCAGATCAAAGTTCTCAGCTTGACATGGGATATGGATAACGATGTAATATTCATTAGTTCACCAAAACTAAAGGATCAAAATCAAAATTGGACAAAACAAATCTTTTTAAGAGCCAATTTTTTGATCCCCATGGTTGGTTTGCACCGGCATTCATTCCGTCCAGAGCTTTCATCAAACAACTCTGGAACGAAAACTTTAAATGGGACGAATCTTTACCACTGTCACTACAAACAATAGCGACACAACTGGTAAAGGATCTTGGAAAATGCATAAACTATGTTCTATCAAGGCAAATTTACCCGAGTAAATGCCAACTACATATCTTTGTAGATGCCTCAAAAACAGCTTTTGCCATGGCTGCATTCTTACGTTTCAGTAATCCTGAAACAAACAAGAATGCAGTCAGATTTGTCTTAGGAAAATCAAGAATTGCTCCAATGAAAACTGTAACAATTCCCAAATTAGAATTGTTAGCAGCACTCATTGGAGCAAGAGTGGTGCACAACTTACGTAAACCACTCGACTTAGGTAATAGCCCAAAATATCTATGGTCAGACAGTAAGTGCATTCTAGCTTGGTTGTTAGAACGTAGAGTACTGACCCAGTTTGTATTGAACAGAGTTATCAAAATTAAAAAAGTAGAAAATCTACAATTTCGATACATTCCTTCAGCAGAAAATCCAGCAGGCATAGGCTCAAGAGGGGCAACGGTGGAAGAAATCTTCCACACAAACCGGTGGTCTGCTCCTGAATGGCTTAGTAACAGTCCTGATACTTGGCAAGTAACTGACCTACACATAATCCAATCATTACCTGACACAACAGAAGAAGAGCAAACTACACCAGTTTTCTCTACTTTGAGAGAATCATTAAACACTTCTGAAAAACTTTTGGAATTGTTACCACAAGACTACGACAAAATGTTTGACAGTCACAGACCTGCCAAACTTAATAGACAACTTAAATCTAGGAAAATAAAAATACCCAAATTTAAGTTCAACACAATCAACCATGTTTGTGAAGTTAAAATATTTGCTACACAAACAGAACAAGAACTGAATTAAAACGATTCAGAACTTAACCAACAAGAAATCCAAGATAGTTCACAGCAAATCCTGGATTTATCATCTAAACCAAATAGACTCTCTCAAAGCACAATCCCATATTAAACATTCATACATGAACCAACTAAAACACCGTTCAATATAAACATAGAAAATTTCAACACTTTAATCAGTCTTAAGAGAACTTTCTACCATTGCCTAACAGCAATAAGAAAGTTTTCAAGAAAACTACTTACAAGAAATAGGTCGATTTCACCATGGGCAATATTACCAAATAACTATCAATTTGCACTATTATGCTTCATATATGCAGATCAGAGAAAACACTTTTCTGATATATTCAAAGCATTATTAACATATAATGCACCAGAATATGTAGCATACGAAAAATTCCACATTGTCATAGACAAATCAGGACTGTTAAGACTTTGGAATTACGTACCAGTAACACCATTTACTGAAGATATATTATCTCCAGTAATGTTACATCCAAAGTCCCACTTAACAAAATTAATACTATTAAATGTACATACATTAAATAGTCATACTGGCATAAAGTTTACAATGGCAGCATTTCGTAGAACATATTTTACACCAAAGGCAATGAGAATACTACCAAGTATTCTCAAAAAATCATGCCTTATATGCAAAAGGCTAGATAATAGACCTTATGCACAACCAACACACTCAGGAATGCCGGACTTCAGACTAATGCCTTTCACGCATCCATTCACCTACACGGGAGTGGATGTATTTGGTCCATATTCAGTATTTGAGGAATATCTACCAAAAAAGAAAAAGGCACTAGCAACACCAACCACTACGGTTTACAAAAAATGGATTTTAATTTTCACATGTCTATCCATCAGAGCCGTATACTTTCTATCTCTGTTGTCACTGACCCCAGGAGAAATATGGGTAGCTTTCCAAACATTCTTTGCTGACTGCGGAACACCCAAAGCAATGCTGTCAGACAGTGCGGCCCAGTTCAAACTGATAGCAACACACTTGCCACAGTTCTGGGAAGCAATAACGTCTGACAGCACCATAAAGGATAAACTCCAACAAAAAGGGATCACTTGGCATTTCACACCACCCAAAGCTCCTTAGTATGGTGCCACATATGAAAGGCTAATAGGAGTACATAAGCAAGCATTCAAACGTGTCATGGGGCCACATTCACATCATCGTCACAATTTTCAAGCTGCGCTTAAACATATACAAGTCATGATGAATGAATGTCCCCTCTGTCCAGCACCAGACAAGGCGGAACAGATGACGCTGACCCCAGCACACTTTATGCATGCTAAACTCAGAAATTTCACCTTAGACCTAGATAAACCCTTAGAGGAAACAACTCTAACGGCAAAAAATCAGAAGAGTCTATGGAGAAAAGACCAACAAAATTTACAACAGCTTTGGGCGGCATGGAAAAGCCTCTATCTTCCTTACTTAAGAGATAGAGTCCCTAAAGTCATAAGCAATGCTTATCGCACCGTAAATTTCCAACCAAGAGTTGGAGATATAGTCCATGTCCTAGACATAATGGCAAAACCAGGTGTCTACAAATTCGCTACAGTAGTCAACCTGTTGACATCACGTGACGGACAAACACGTCACGCAGACATTAGGTTACCTAGCTCAAAAATAGTGAGCAGACCTATTAAGTTTTTAGCACCACTGGAGCTAAACACATCAGAAGTAGCGAACCAAACTTAACAAGTTTAACTCCTACTTCACAGACCTGTAAAAATGCACATAGACTCACAAATTTAAAACCCCAATGGAAAGTGACACCATTGGAGTTAGCTATCTTTAAAGTCAAGACAGCACTTGTTCTGCCAAACACTTACTCTCACTGTCCAGCAACCTCTTCAGGATAATAGAGGTGAGAGGTGATAGCAGGTCGCGACCAACCAAACTAGAAATTAAGATAATAATTGTCTCAATTTCACTATCAGACTAGCAAACACTAATACACACAATCTCTTTTCTTTCCAGATTCACTCCTGTATGGCACCAACCAATAAATTACCCCTCCAGCCTCCTCAAAACCAATCCGCAAAGTCTGCAGGGGTACAACTCAAAAGTTGGAGACCCCTAAGGCCTCCAACATAAACAAAAGAAAAAAAAAAAAAATTGGATCAGTTCCTATTATTTTTTGTTTTTTTGTAAATAGTTTTTTTGTTTTGTTTGTTGTACCTCATAAAAAGTACAATTTTTTCTATGTTTTTATGCATTCATAATAAACAATAATTTTGTACTTTTGTCTATGTACTTTAATGATTTTTTACAGGCCTACGAACGACCAGTCTTGGAAGACTGACACCGCTCCCAGTATCGTGGGCGTAGCCTACGATCACTCCACACGCCTGGCGGGCGTTTGGAGAACTCCTGTACTGAAGAAATGTAGGTACAAGAGGACTGGGCTGAGGTGGTCGCCAACAGTCGTTGTCGGACATCAGGTGCGAGGTGTGTGATGACAAACTACTTTTATAGTCCTCGGACGTTAAATACACATTATATTATAAGTGCCAAACCATAGTGGTATCCTACCACTATATATATAATATATTTACTATAATCTAAACATGCTATCACTTTAATCCAGGATCGGCCAGCTGACACGCAACGTAAATTTTTGTTTCGATTTTATAAGGGATAATGATTTTGAATTGTGTAATTTTAGATCAAATTCTACAAAATTTCATTCAAATACTTTGAAAAACTCTTTTTTGTGGCGTTAAAATTTTTCTGAATTGACGTTTCTTTCTGTCAGTTGTCCTTTATTGAATTATGAGGCTTTTACTGTATTTTGTTAGCTATCTTATGTGATCCCCCGAGCTACTTGTAATTATTTTCTCTTCCTCTTCACATTTAGTATACTATTACTTATCTATGATGTAACCATCATTTTTCATTTTATTTACTCGATGGGAGACCCATTGGCTTTCTTGTTTACAATCAAATTTTTTAGTTCGTATTTTTGTAAATTTTGATTCTTGCAGTCGTTGAGTCCATAACTACAAGAGAGTGATCCAAGTTTTCTAGTTCGGGACAGTAGTAGGCTATATACGTATGCCGAAATGAAGACGTACTCGTAGTGAAATATTTTCAATCATAATAGTCTTTCAAGAATTTTTGAGGCGTTTGAAAGGTACAAAATTTAAAACGTCAATTTGTAGAATTAGTATCCAGCCATTACTTTCCAAAATGACGTCTGTAATTGGTTTCTTATCGCAGGCAACTCAAATTTGAAAAAAAATTTTTTCAAATCTCCAATTTTTCTTTCTCTTCTCTTTATTCTTTCATGAGAAAATTTTTTTATTTTTCTTTTGATTTTTTTTTTCTCGAAAAATTAATTTACTGAAATATGAACAACTTTTTTTCTTCATTATTTATTTTTATTCGTTTGTTCTAAAAACAGAATGCATTAATAATGAAATAAAAAGCGGTTACAATTATAACGGTATACGATGGTATACAGTTTGTTTTCTTCCAAAGTAATTATTTCCAACGGAAAGTGAATAAGGACAAAGGGGTGGAGGAAAAATTGGAGGGTGACAAATAAAAACAGTAAAAGTTTCTAAAATCTATTTTCGCGTAATTTACGAAACATTCTAAGTAAGAGTCTAATGATTAACTATCGTATTTACATTTTGTTTTGTACATAAAAAAAGGAGGAAAAACATAAACTGTTATAATTTATTAAAAATATTTTAATAATTTGAAAAAAAATAACGAGAATGGCGATATGAACTACATCGTTCTTCGCCACTAAGTAATTAACTTTTTTGAACTCGTACAAGCCCTTCTTCATGTTGACCACTCGTACACTCACTGTAGAGTATTCTTCAAATTACTCTAATTGAATCCATTATTAAATAGGCAGTAAATCAAATTATTTATTTTTTTGTTGGTAGATAATATTACAAAATATGCGGTTAATTTGAAAGTTTGTCCAAAAGCAACGATGATCATAACAATTACACACCCGAGTATACAAAATTTTCGATTTATTTCACTCTGAGGTTACGGAAAATGGAAAATAGAAGGAGGATTAGGGAGAGAAAAACTTAATGTAGAAGAGAAGAAAAACGGGGAGTAATTATTGCACTTTTTTTTTGCCGTCGTTCTTCGTGTAACGATCGAAGCAAAATACTTTTTTCCTTCCACTTAGGATTCGTGACTAGAGGGTTGCGTTCCATTACTCGAAGGCGGAGTTAACGTTAATGGCGTCGGTTGCGATATTAAACCGGAGGCGGTTAAGGTGGTTTCCGATTTTCGAGCCCAAGCTTGTAGGGTCGTCAATGAAGGCAACTGTAAACCGAGACCGACGCTGCTGACCGGTAACTGGAGAGCAGCAGCTGCGGCCGCTGCTTGCTGCTGGAAACTGGCTACCTGGTGTAGACTTTGCAGCAACGCTGCCGAGTGCTCTTGGGCCTTACGACGTAATTCGGCTACGCTAGAGGTTCGTTGTTCGGCATTCGATCCGGTATCGTTGGCGCCGGCGAATAAGCTATTGCCGGCTAGTGGCTTTACCGGGCAGCACGAACAAAGGCCTGGAAAACCTGTAACGTTAAATTGCAATGTCGTCATTACTGAAGACCTGAAATTTATTCGCCTTAAAAAAGTCAAAATACGTGTAGGTATGGTTTCTAATATTTTATTTCGCTAATGTTTCATTCGTTTTTGAACATAGGCAAAAGTCATTCAAGGTTACTCCCCTTAATTTTTTATCGTAGACGTCGAATTTATCATTAGGTATCTATATATTATTCGCGAACCCAACAAATACCAAAAACTGAAACTAACTTCGTTTTTTTAGAGGAGAACCCACATTTTCTTTTTACATTTTAAAACTAGAGAAAATACCTTGAAGATTATACTGATGAAACATCAAAGTCAGTTGAGTATTGACGAAGTCTTTGAGTTTAAATATATCATAGAGTGGCCTTTCTCCTATTCACCCTTGCCAGTATAGTTGCGTATCTTGGTGGGTGAATGTACTTTTTATCACACGATGTAAATACGTACCTATATAGATACACATCGTATTATAAAAAGTAAATTCACTCGCTGAAAAGCGCCACTGCATTAGCACGGGTAAACCTAATGGTAAATCAGGAAAACGCCGCGCCATGATTTATCTATACTCAAAGGACGAAGAAAATATCACTCGAATCTGGAAAATTGGCAAAGGACGGTAGGTAGCAGCATTTACATTAGGTTGCTGCTCCTATTGTCACTGTGGCTAATTGTGCGAATTTCTTGATTTAAGTGATAAAATAAATTTGCTTACAAGATTTTTAACATCATCGATCGCTAAATAAACATTTTTCAATTTTTTTCAGGTTCTTCTAGTTTTGGTCTTGAACTCGCACGATCGACACCTGGTCTCATTATTACATAATTGGTTTTCATTAAACCACGATTCTCGTTGATAGATCATTACAATCACTGATTGTATTTTATTTCACCGCCAAAAAATAATATCTTCATTACTGGGGAGTTAATTATTTCCTCTATCCTACATGTGGTGGTATAATCGGCTGAAATCTATTGGTGCTCCAGTATGTGATTGAAAAATTTACGGTGATAGGCCATCGGCCACTGGATCCCAGCCATCCCTCTCCTTCTCTTCAACATCATATGCGTCCTTTCCAGACGCTAGGTGAAATGGCTACGTAGCCAAAGTCAAATTTAAAAAAAAAAAAATGCGAGTACCGCCACTCGCGAAAATTTGGTGTGTAAATATCTTGTTGCATATCGCAGCAGTGCTGCTCGCCGTGCTCGGTATGCAAACAGCCAAAGTAAACCAAACAAAACGCACCCACGGCTCACGCAACATGCGCAAACGATACGCCGAAAAACGCTACCCACAAAAACGCACACAGTCACACATACTTACATCAATGAGACTTACAATCTATAAATCTCATACTCTAAGTCTCGCATGATCCCAACAGGTTCACATATTTAAAAAAAAAAAAAAAAAAAAAAAAGTTAGTTCGGTACCCGACTATATCGATACTATATGATTAAATATTTTCTCGAATTTTTTTACCCAAATTCAATCTAAATGGTTATCTTTAATCAAAAGTTCTGTTGGGCCTCTTCTGCAATTTAAAAGTATCATGGTTTGTTAATCGCGCTTGATAAAGGTCACAAAATTCTATTGGTACCTAGTTACATAGTTACACGACGTATAGGCTTCGTGAAATTCGCAAAAGCTAGACTGTATATTATACAACGCAGTGTTCCCCTGTCATCGTTTGATTTCATAAAATTCTTTCACCCATTAATGTATGCCGTTTCAACATCACATTTGCGCCCGTAGTTGTTATATACAATCAACGCCTCATTTCGTATTTATTACAGCGTGGCAATTAATATGCCCCTTCTTTTTTGACTTCCTTTAAATTAATATTTTATCACATCGTCCCTTCTTTTGCACCTTCGTACGTTTCATCTTTGGCGTTTGAATTTAAAAAGCTCTTTGTTTTTTTTTTTGTTTTTTTTGTTTGTTTTTTTTACTTTCTGATTAAACTTTTTTTACATACCTACCGTATTTCTTATAAACAAAATATTCCCATGTTGGTGAATATACATGCCTATTTTAATTTTCGTTCAAAGCCTTTAGAATTAATTTCAATTTTTAAGAAATAGTCTCCACGGGTATGTGGTAACGATAAAATAACGAATTTTGGATTTTTTTTTTTTTTCATTTTTCATGGTAATTGCTGTGACTTTTTATAGAATAATTACCAATTTTAAAATCAAACTTTCGAATTTAGTTAAGGTTTATGTATTTTTGAATGAAATAGATTCGCTGCTGTGAGACCGGTTCTGCTGGGAGGAGCGAATGTAAAAACGAATACCAATCTCTCATTGGTTGTGTTATTAATACTAGAACACAAAAACCATCCAAACCCGGATTTGTTAGCTTTTCTTCCTTAGCCAAAAATATTCAAAAAATTGGGTTGCGCTTTTTGTTTTTTTGTTTTTTTGTTTTTTTGAGAGAAAAAGGAAACAGAAAAGAAACCCACGTGATTTCCTTTTCTCCAGCAATTTTTTTGTTTTACATCTTGGATAAACCACTTTTCCAGAAATTTTTCGTTCTCCAGTTTTCTTGGAAACTACTGAACAACAGGCAACAAACTCCCATCAGACCTGGTCCTATATAATGACTACTGTCCATTAATATTTTGGCTATATCCCTTTTTCAGTTTTCTGAAAACCGTGAATACAAATTTGGGTCGATACATATACATATAATATATATATATATTTAAATTTACAGGTAATGGGGCGGACTTTTTTCTTAACAACAGATAATGTGGCGTATTTTTTCCAGTGTAGCGAACCATGTAGCGAACTTTTTGGTCTACCACATTACCACCTATCCTTTTTCTCAGGAAAAGATGACGATAATATTTAGACCCTTGGAAGTTCATTGTATTAGGGAGCGAACTACATAAAATCGATTACTCATCACCCTTTCAGCTAATACTCCCTCCTCAGCCCCCAAGATATTTTAAACCATACTTTTCTGTTGTCTTCTTGATTTAATCGCCTAAGGGTCAATCCTAAAAAAAAGTTTATCCTTAGTGAAAAATTTTCCCATAAAATTTTCTACAAGTAAGGTCATTTACATATTTTTCATATGCGCCGTAGTTTTTGAGTTGAAAGCTGACAAACATTGTATTATACAAAATTTTGTTTTTTAAGGGGCTGTAAAAGGAGTAGAATCAATTTGACGATTGGAAATGTTTATGTTTCATGATGTCCATTACCCAACACACAACCTTTGCATAATATTTTCCCAAAATTGTTTGAGAAGAAATATTTTTTCAGGTTGACAGGTAGTATAATAACCTAAAGGTGAGTACTCATTGGTATCATTCTGCCATGCCTTATAGTCGGTGTGTATCATGATACAATATAGCACAAATGATACCTACAGCTCTCATTTTGTAAGGCTTTGCCTAGACCTTTATGGCATTTTCAAATTCTATTGAAAATTTTTCGAATCCTCGTAGCACCTTTTGATGTGATTGTGGAATACCAACATTAAATGGAAAATGGTCGTACTGCATTATCGTATCATTTTTTAATACAGTATGAAGTTACAGACCTCATACACATTGAGATGATATGATGATACAGTATGGAGAAATGATACAGATGTGTATTCGTCTTAAAAATGATAAAGTAAACCACTGTCAATGAAAAAATATCATTAGGAAAAAAGGAGCAAGCAAGATATAATCCCATTCTGATAAAGTTGAATGAATATAGATCGTAAAAACAATCCCACCACTTTACCTGTTATTTTCTACATATATAGTAATTATTTTTATATCATTATAATAAACGTACAACTCGATTTTTTAAAACAAAATTCAACGAAAATTATTCAGACAAAATTAAAGGCGCATGCCCCAACTACAAATGTTTCATTGTTTCCATCTTAATAATAAACTGATCAGCGTTGCCAGACTAGTACGAGCCAAAGCTCCACTTTATACATACATAGTCTCAGCATCACGCTTCGATTTAAGGAAATGACTCGGAATCATATCCCATAATATTCTATACTTATCTAATATAAATTGAAGTCTTTTTTTTTTTCATTATTCTACCCCTCCCACCTAACAAATTTTCTAATAATTTTGGTTCCACATAAGTTCTTAATCTTAGATAGTTTCTTAGAAGTTTCATTTCAAAATCTCTATTCCAGGAATGTACTTAGGGTCAAAATGTTTCATTAATAGTTTTAGTTTTGGACCTGTACTGTTGAAAGTGAGTATGATCAATTCTCATTTGTGGTTGTACTGTCATTTCTGGAAAACAAAAACTCAAAAAACTGAGCTGTACTTAGTTCGAAAGTCTTCCCTTAATGTTTTGGTTCGAAACATGTTCTTTTCAAAATTAATTGTCTGTCTTCCTTTCGAGGTACCTAGATTACATTCAAAAAAACTTGAAGCTGTAATCAAATTGAAAAGTTTTCACAAAAAAGTGTAGTTTTGGACCAGTTTTGTTGAATGACAGCTGATTACACCTGCCTGGAGGGCAGGTAATGCAGCTTGTAATATTATATAATATAAAAAAAAATATTGGGTGAAAATTGGAAAATGATACCGATCATTTTCTTTTTTCATGAAATCGATAATTTTCATCATCCCAACCCCTAACCCTTTTACAATGGTACAACTACTTCTATTCTTCTCATATAATTAATTAATTAATTTTTCATTTCATCTTTTTTTTTAATTTTTCCAAATTTTCTCGTGGGCCGCAAATTTTCCAGGTCTGTGTTGCGGTGAATGACCAAAAATGGTGCATGTCAACAATCACCGATGAATTTTGACATGCACAAATTTTTGTAGTGAAACTCATAAAAAATATTCCTTTTAGGACATTCGTTGATGAATGTTGACAAAATTTAATACCAATTTGTAGGAGTGAATGTTGATGATTACGTTTTTTCCAAGTCAAATCGAGCATTTATGAGGGGAGCTCCCAGGCCCCCTTAGCTTAACCACTACTTCTCCCAACCTTTTAAGAAGTAATTCGCTTCCCTCAAGCATCCTTTCAGGTGATTTAAGCCATATATTTACCAAAATAAAATCCACTTCACCTCAAACGGAGTATAATTATTTGGGGAAAAAAAAAAAAATAATAGCTTGGGATGGGCAACAAGACAATTAGGTACTGTTTTTGCTGTTACTTCTTTAAATTTATTAAAAAATTAATCTATTAGCACTATACTTGACAAGCAGAAAACATAATTATCAACAATCACAAATGCCACTTCAAGTTGCACTTTTTGGACACTGACTAATACAATCGGTGATTGTCGAAATTCACCGCATTTCGGTCTTTCAGCGGCTTTCAGTATAACATATAGGTACATATTATACTGGTACACGAACTGGTACCCACAGCTGCACTTGTGTAGTGTCTAATAATTGTTTTAACCGCTTTTTTGTCGACCTAAATGAAACCCGATAAAGAAAACAAAACCGATTGAGACAAAGTGATCATATCCACTTCACCAACCAGTAGTCGTTAGATGATGAACAAATAGAGGGGGAGAAGTTTTTTTCAATTCTTTTTTCTACTCCTTTTTGTTGGTTCAAGAAATATTTTATCCGTTTTCTGTTTTCACAGACTGTAAAAATTTGTAACTTTTCCTTCAGGGAATCTACGGACTTCCTTGGTGGCAATCGGTACTTTGCCAGTTGCGTCCCAAATAAACTAAACGGGATGAATTGCATCCGCAACTGATGTAAGTGATGGGCCAGTTGCGTCTGTGGGAAGAAGTGGAGATAGGCCAATTGCGTACCTGTGAGGAAATATGTAGACACTCAGACAATTTTTTTTCTATAGGAAGTTTTAAAAATTGTTTTTTTATTCTTTCAGGTAGTCCTTTGATTAACGTAACATTTTTTTATTTATTTAAAAAAAAAAAAAAAAAACAACTTACTTTCGACAGACGCATTTTACCCAACTTCCCCTGCCTTCAAAACAGTTCGGACGCAATTAACCTTTTTAGCAAACTACTAATGGCCGCAACTAATACATCTACAATCCCCTGGCTAGAGCATCGGACGCAATTGGCACCCAACCTGGCAATAAACCTTCCTTAGAATAACGTACAATTTTTTCTGGAAAATCTCATGCAAATCCGTCCTGTGGTTCTGAAGTGATAGTGTTTCCAACAGTTTTTAGCCCATAGTATTTTATAATAAATGTAGAGGTATGAATTTGAGCTGGAATCAAAATTTTTCGTGGGTTATGATACAAAAAACGTACCCATCCCCAGTTCGTTTCATGAGATCAAAATTAACTAGAAAATTTTCATAAAAACCCGACATAAAAAGTTCGTATCGTGTCATCTGTAGGTACAGTTGAGAAAATAGCCGAACCATTTTATATTCGAACAGTTCAAAGATAATTATTCAAGGGTTTCCCATTTCTCAGAAAATCTTCCAACAATTTTTGACACTACAATACTCCTACCACTTTATAATGATAGTAGAACAAAAAAAAGAAAGGGGGATAAAAATAAAACAATGGGAGACGGTAGAAAACCGTCATAGCCGAAAAAGAGGTATAACAAAATACACTCGTTTATTTCGTCGTACCTATTCATTAATTTTGTAAATTATAAGGAAAAATCATCCTTTCTGCTCGTGGTTCGTTTTTGATAACTCGAATTACAATTTATATCCTGTTTAGACAGTAAATTACGTTTAAACTTAAGTGAAACTGAAAACTTACGGCATCATTAATAACTGACTTTAATTTTCGTCAGTGAGACAGGGATAGGTGTTTTATTTATTAATGCTGCAAAATGCGGTAACCATCTTAGGGAAACACCAGTGGGTATTATATCATTAAGTTAATGTAAATTTATAACTACGTCGCCTCGGCGAATTCGCGTAGTATATTTCGTCGTTTTCAATTTTGCTAACCTAATTTGAAAATTGCGAACGTTCTCATTATTATACTCCACAATGTAGACGAAAAACGAGCTTCATACTTTATTTCTAAGCAATGATTTTAGTGAAACGAATGACGTTATTTAGATACGAATTGGAGGTAGAAAATAGTCTAGTTGTGGTAAATTACTGCGAGGATCCTTTTTTTTTCCCCTGAAAAACTGTTTCCTTGATGGCTAGACTTGGTGTAAAACTAAAATGAACTTAGATGGCGCCGTGGATAAATTTAAAGTTTTAGAAAAAAAATTCAAAATTCAAAAAATAAAATAAAATAAACTAATAAAAATAAAAATTCGCTAAAAATAGAAAAATAATATTTTTAAAATTTCACCGGGACTCCAGCAAGATCTAGAGATTATGTCAATTCGATCAATTTTATTATAAAACTTTTTAATTACTATCACTCCAGTCAATAGATTTTGTTGTAGAAATTTTAAAATATTTATTTTTCTCTTTTTATTTTTATGTAAGTTGTTAATTATTTTTGATTAAGAGCTTGTTTTTTGTGCTTTCTTGTTTCTTCGTACCTACATTAGCATTACTTACAATTCTAAAGACTTTCTCATCGATTTAAAAGAAGAAAACAACCACCTGGGTAATGATAAGGGATCATCTTGGGATCACCCTATCAGTCTATCATTTAAAAAACAGTTCACGAAAATCAGTCCTGTTTAGTTCCAAAATTGATAAATTTTTCTTTCCAAAAAAAAAGTACAGATCTCTCATCGAAAGCAAAGATTGTGATTATTGAAAATAATGAAGTCAATCTGCAAAATATTTTGAATAAGCTTCTTAATTTCTAAACAAAACAAGAAAATACTAAATATTTCAAACATATGGCGACATCACAGGACGCAGAAGGTACCAAATAAATATACTTAAAAAAAAAAAAAGAAGACTGAGGATATGGTTACTACAAATGAACTAAAAACTTATGATTAAAGTACTCTAAAAGATAAGAAACAAGTTTCTCAATCATCAATTTTCATCAATTGAAATATTAAAAAGTTTTGTGACAAATTAAAAACGTCACAACGTTTCTTTTACTGAACAACTACAGCGTTACTTCTTCCATAAAATTTAAATATTGCTGGACAATTTTTTTCAAGTATTATACAGTAGTACCTGAATGGTTCACCCAGCTTTGCTCAGATGAGTAACATAGTTAATAATTTATCTTGCACTAAAAAATAAAAAATCATTTTTCAATTCAATATCCCAATTTGAAATTCAATAATAAAATTCCATATCAAAATCCCATGTCAAATTATTGTCTAACTAATGAGATTCAAGATCAAGATTCAGTTTGAGACATTTTTTATCCATTGTGTTTAGCGTTAATCCAAAACTTTTATGATATTATGCAGATTACAAATCTAATAATCACATTTGTTTCAGGAAAATTTTTTATTGCGAGATGTTATCACTCACTGCTAATGGATTTATTGAGATGTTCATATTTCTGTTCAATAAATTTTCTCAACTTGAGGCCTTCCTATCAGTTTTTTTATACTGAAAAACCTGTAGGCTAGTGCCTAAATTTCAGATATGTTGTTGGTCTAGTTCTTCAGAACACTTTTACATACATACACATACATTATACATACACACACACACACATACACACACACATACTCATACATACATATATACATATTATATTATAAGTTAACAGATTCAGTTTTTGTAACATCCTGTTTGAAGTATAATCATTAATGAATCATATACATTCCCTTTCATGAATAAATTGATGTAAACGGCCTTCCAAACATTTAACAAAATGTATATTATATGTACGCATAATGGAGAGAGACTCATCCATAGACCTTATAAATTATAAATGAACAGCACATTTGGCCTAAAATAAGTGTTATCAGTTGTTCAGATGTACGATGAGAAATTTAGGACACTTGGTAGGCAGCTTTACATTTTGATTAAGCAGAGTTGTTTGATATCATTAATGCAAACACACAGCCACACAAGCATCCATGATCAGACAAAGAGGATTTCAGAAAAATCGTATGAGATGAGAGTAGTTATACTTCCTCCTTTTTTGTCTTTTTTCCCCTTTAAATACAATGTACAATCTGCCTAATCCATTTTGAAAGATATAACGTGAAAATAAAAAATAAAAAAACAATTAAAAATAAAATTACAAAAAACAATTTTACTGAAATAAAAATTTGAACACAGGTCACCAGGGTAACAGTCTATGCCATATTGCAAGGCCCATGGAGAAGCTTGCAAATTTTCTGATTTAAACAGCACTACATACATAAGGTACCACGCTAAAAGCACCTGTGATAACACAAATAAAAATATCCTCTTTGACTGAATGTAGAGGCTTCTAACAGCCACACAAACTCCTATGTATCATATGAATGCCAAGTAGGTTAATTTTTTTATTTTATGTTGAAATACTGGTTTTATGGCTATTTACTCAATCCATTATACTGCATAGTCAGAGGACTCATTTTCAACTCAATTAAGGCCAGCGCCCGTGTTATTCAGTAAATGAAAAGTTGTGATGTTTTTATTTGTCAAAAAACTGTTTAATATCTCAATTTTACCTAAAATAAATTATTGAGAGAATTTTTTTAAATCTTTTATTGCACTTTAATCACAAGTTTTTGGTTCATTCGTAGTAGCCATCAACGTAGTAAATTTTCTGTCTTAAATATGATTCATTTGCAACTCTTTAGTGGTAAACAATGTTTTGTTGAATTTACTGACCATAATACAGAATCCTTAATGATATATTCGTGTAAGTACAGGTCACATGAGAAAAACGAGAGATAATTGATAAATCTTTAGAAAGTTTGTGTAGAAGTAAGAAATCCAAACAGCATTCAAAGGTATTCGAATAGACCAAAGGGGGTTATAACAGCTGTCTTTGGTATGTACTGTTCAGCCATTGGAATTTGATGGAATGCTCAGTTGATGTCAATTTTTGTGAATATTGTTTTACCCTTCATATTAGCATGGAAGTCCATGATATTTGGGACTGGATAGCAATCAGGAACCGTTTTGGAATTTAAGGCCCTGTAGTAACAAACAATTCACCACTCTCCACTTGCTTTTTTTGTCATGTGGATTGGAGAACTCCATGAGCTTTTCAAGGGGTGGCATATACCTTCCCCTGTTATGCAATCATAGTATTCTCATGCTGCTTTGAGCTTATCAGGCAGTAGCCTATAGGCTCTAGCGTGGCTAAATGGTCCTTTAGTCTCAATGTAATGGACTGTGTCGTGTTTGTAAATAGGGTGTCTGCGTATTGATGGCTGTGTAACTCCAGGATAGTTAGACAGAATCAGTAAAAATTGTTTGTCGACTTTGTTACAACTGGAAATATTTGTGTCCAGTTGGTACGCTAGCATTTTGCCATCCACTGATAGATTAGTTTCACTATCTATGATCTTTCCATGTTTAAGATCTACAACCTGGCAAAAATATACGAGAAAATCTGCACCAAGGATTGGAGTTGGAACGTGCGCTATTCTGAAGGACCACATCATGTCTCTTTGCAAATCAATGTTTACTTTGCTCGTTTCTATTCCATAAGTTGCAAGGTTTTGACCATTCACAGTTTGGATGTAGTATTTTGAAGGAACTACCTTCAGATTTTTGTTTACTGGCAATATGCTTAGGTCTGCACCTGAGTCAATTAGATATCATCTCCTGTTTGTCCTGTTCTTAATGAACAGGTGGCATTAGTATTTTTCTGAGGGGTCTTCGGCTGCATAGATGGCCCCTTGTTCTATTTTGATGGACTAGATTTTTTATAGTTTCCCTCACCATTGGCATCCATTATGGCACTTGATGTCCTCTATGCCAAACTGGTTGTAGAAAAAGCTGGTTTTATCATCCCAATTTTGAGTCAGAGATTTGGATGATGGTTTTCTAGGGGGAATTGGATTCTGACCCCTGGTAGAACTATTTTTTCGATCTCTGGATTTTGATTTTCTATCAGTGCTTTTATTATTGCTCCTGCTTTTTGAGAGATTATTATTTTTTTTTGGTTTATTGTTCTTTTTCTTCACTTCAGTAGTCAGCTAAGCAATTTGGACTCAAAGCTGAGCTAATTCTCTGTTCTCTACTAACAGTGAATTAACAAAGGATGTTGATCTTGTATGTTCCAATGTTTGTCTTAGTTTAGCCATGAAGATGGATGGTTTGTCATCTTCTCATCTTCATTCCATCCATAACATCATCAATAATTTGGTTTTTTGTTTTTCCAAATACACTTCTTATTTTTCTGTAGAACCAAGAGTATTTTTTTGCCTCCATCAAAGGGCACTCCATAATATCTGGAGTGTGACGTATTATTTCTGCTGGCATACCACCACAGATGTGTGTGTATTTTGGCCATTTTGTAGATTTTCAGTTTTAAATTTACTTTTGAGGAGAGTAAGCCCAAAATCAACTTCATTTGGTAAGAATTCTGGAATCTCTATCCTCTGTCTTAGGAAAATAGGGAGTCTGCAGTAACTGCAACAACTGAGCTAGTATTTTGGGGGTCAACTGTGGTTGACCACTCCCACCTGTCCTAGACTGTGCAGTCAATGCATGGTTTGTGGTATTTCCACCAGTGTTGGTATTAGGCATGGACATTGATTGATGGTCTCTTTGCCTCTGCTGTAATTCTTTGGATTGTTCAGCAAGCGTATTTGGAAGGAGAAGTATAGACTTCCCACTTCATAAGACAGACCACCTCTTCAACAGCCAAAAGTGTCTAGGTCTGTGTAAAAATATTTGTATTACAAGCGAGCAACTTGTCAGCACAATGTGCCTAGTTTTAGGAAAAGTACAACATGCCTAGACACCCACAATGTGGCCAAAAAATCCAGTTGGGGTCACCACTGTGGAATACCTTGTTGTGAGAGATATTTACATGTAGAAGGTAATCTACAGCTTTGTTTGTTTTACCATTTCAAACACGAATGTATAGAGAGCCAAATCCAAGGCAAACACTGGCGATCTTGTAGCCTGTTTTGAGAGGTTTCTTTTTGTGGTGTTTGCATACACACACAGATACACATATGTACATATACATATGGTATTATGTCATACGTTATGTCATTTCCTGTCTCTGTGAGGTGATAAGAAATGACACAGTATGTTTGGTATTGGTCCATGATATCACCAAGATCTTTATCAGGTAATTCATCAAGGTCCATAATGTATCTTACCTGTATGTACATGTAGGTATAAACATACAAAGGTATGTGCATGTTTTGATTTAATGTCATACAGACGAAAATATGCCAGCCTTTTGGCGGCGACTGTTGTCAAGGGGTGTGAGCCTTTGTACCTCATAATAATCAATATGTAAGTTGGTGATTTTTCAAAATCCATCCTCCAAGAGGGTGACTGTATCGTGAGCCAAGCCACGACGAAAGTGCTAGTTATCAATGTTTTCGAAGACATACACTTTTAGATCAATGTTAATAAATGCATATTTATAAAAATTAATTTTTAATATATTATTATTTCGTGGTCAGATCAAGATGAACGAAATTTATTCCTTAACCATAAATACAAATCTGATGAAAGTGACGAAAATAAGTACTATATCCGCCTAAATTTCTTTACAAGGAGTCTCATTGGGTGAAAAAAATCCCTACTGCTAATCGAGCTTAAATTAAAATCGACGAATTTGGGTTCCACGAATAAAATCTAAATAATAGGTATTGTATGAGCAACTTCAAACATCTACTCAAAAAGGTGTGACATTATTATATTTTTTCCTCTTGATGCCGAAAACGAAATTTTTTTCTATTGAAATTTTTCACTTTACTTCCTCTATGATCTGCGTGCTGCCCTAACAAAGAATTCTTGACAAGCCGACCGCCCTAACAGTGAACCAACATCCTCCTCCAACTTCCTCTTCAAAACCAGGAAAGATATGCATTGTCAATTACCAACCAATTTCACTCTTATTATTATTTAGCACCTATCTTACCTACTCTTGAAGCGACTTTTTACTCTCGATTAATGGAAGAATAAGAATATTAAAAAGTTAGTTAAAGAGTCACTTTGGGATATTGTGTTGCTGCAGCCGAGAAAAAGAAAAATGTATTAAAAAAAAAAAAAAAAAAAAATAGAAGACGACGACGTTAAGGTAAGGGGATGAAAAAAGAAGGAAAAAAAAGGGCTCACAAAAAACCCCTCAAAGACGGAATAACTTCGGTTTATCTTTTCAATAAATCTTCGCTTAACTTATCCCATTACAAGAGAATTATATATAATGTTACTTGAAACACTTGGGAGGGCGTACGTTAACAGTTTTCTGTACCAAAAGGGCACGAGAAAATGAGAGAAAAAAAAAGTAAAGAGGAATTTGCGTGTGTCGTCGAAGAAGTATATCGTTTACGTGTATATATGGGTATATACATGGACGCGAAGGGATTTTGGGATCACGGTGGTGGAGGCAGTTTACGTTGGTGGTCCCAGGTGCTATAGCTACATACAGAATTAAGCTCCTCAATGTGCACTTCCATAACTTAATTGCATTTTTCCTCGCCGACGTTGTTCCTTTACGACCTTTTCAGTCTCCACCGACGACGTTATCACTCTTGTACCCTGCATAATGTTTCGTAAAGTCAATTACTGTTGTTGTCTTTCGTCTGAATGTCGATTCTGTGAAACTTGCGGTACCCTACAAATTGATGTAATAAAATAAAGTGTTGCAGTACTTTTTCGTTTGATTGCCTAATTGACTATAGCAATTCTGCCGCGAAACATAATATATCTATCATTTTTCGATATTTTTCGTTAGAATTGTCTTGAAGCCTAAAACCTTTTTTTTTTTTCTTCATTATTATTTTCCCGTAATATTTGAATAGATGCTTTTTATTTAACTTTATGGCAGCGATGAACCTATAATGAAAAGAACTTTGGTGCAACAATCGTTCTACTAGAAAACATAGGTTTTCAAAAACTTGCCATATTACAACCAAAATTGGCAACATGTTAGTAGAGTATAAATTTTAAATAATAATTTTTAATGATTGCACTAAATTTCTCAGTTTTTGATTCAAAATTACTCTTTGAGAGACCAAATTCATAATAACATATTGGTCGCATTTTAGAATTGATCATAAAAAATATTTATTCCTAATTTGGTAACTATTGGTCAAAAGTTAAGCATTTTAGAACTATAAAACTTCCAAAATCAGAACAAAATTGGACGTACTGGAAGTACTGTTCGATTGATTTGCACCAAAATCTTATAAACAGTCTTCAGATTCGTACTGGGGGGTTTATACTCCGCGAAAAAAGTTTTTTGGGAGTTTTTGGTGTTCTAGAGCGTGTATTTTAATGTGTTTTTGTTTCTTAGCCTTTGGGGATTTGTCATCGAAAAACCACCCATTGATCCGCCCAGACGCCCTCTTTGAACATTCACTTGAAAACTGCTATTCATTTCACAATTTGGGGATTTCTGCGTTTTTTGAAAAAGTTAGAATTCGGTTTCCCCCTCCCTCTCTGAAGCTCTAACTTTAATACGTAATAGTACACCTCATAAATAAAACAAAAAAAAGTCCTTCAATATTTGCCAAGGTAGACTGAAACATTTAATCAGGTACACATTTTAATATCTGTCAGGTCTTCACCATATACGAGCACATTTAAAAACAATTTTCCTTCAAAAGCTGAACAAAATAAATTTGTTAGAAGTACTTTCCGGTCAATTCACAACAGAATTTCTAGCATATTGCAATAAATTATAGTTAATATTTTTTGCAAATTTCTCAGTTATTGATTCAAAATCAAGCATTTTATAGCCAAAGCAATTTTCAAAAAAAGCTACACTGTAAGTACCACCCGGCCAATAGGCGCCAAAATTGGTATCATGTTAAAATAGGCCATAATAAATGTTTTTTTCGGAATTTCATTTCTATTGGTCCAAAATTAGGCGTCTTATAGCCAAAATAAAAAAAATCAATAGGTCAAATCGTCGGCTTATTATTAATGTTCTTTCCAAATTTATTATGGGTTACTACAAGTTATGCGGTTTTATGCGTGCGCACTGCATACGCACTCAACCAAACACCTACTCACACAGACACATTTTGTTCTTCTCTCTTTCTTCTTTCCTTCGCACTTAGATTCGGACTGAAATTTCTCGGCGATTTGCGCCAATGCGCACCAAAATTCATGCCTGCCGTCTAACTTTTTAGTTTTTACCTCAGTACAGAAATTAAAAACTGTGTTCCACATTTAGAAAAAATTGTTTTTAAACTTGGAAGAAGCTATAAGTATACTAAAATCATGACATCAATAAATTTACCACAAAACATTTTCATTTGTCTGTGTGATCCTATAGTACTCGCTACGAAGAACAAAAAAAGTCCTTTTCTATTTTTTTTCTATCTTCTAGAGCGAAAGTTCTTGGGGTTCTCAAATTTATTCTAAAAAATCCAAAATATTGCCTGATTGTTCAAATTGGTTGTAAAAAAAAAAGTGTTGGGGAACATTCTTGTTTCTGGTGGTAAGTACTATTGGTCTACGTATAGACAAATAACGTATTGAAATTACATTTTCTAATGTCATGCTTTTAGTATACTTAGCCTCTTAACCACTAAAAACGGGACACTATAATCAGATGAATGTTTGTCAACGTATTAGTGAGTTACTTGCATTCTGAAATTAAAATTGATTGACATAAATTTAATCGAGAACATTTAAATATCAATTAAAAATTATAATTTATATGTAAATGTTTATAATTATATAATATTTAAATCATTTTATAACTCTTTGCAACTTGTGTTGCCCGTTGAAAAAATACGATGAACTCGAATATCTGGGGGCATGATTGATAAATTTTGAGTTTAATATTTTGAGTTTCTAATTCTAACGTCATATCAGCTTCGGTGAGAATAATAGTGGACGTTTTCGGCTTCGCTGTCGCACATTTGATTAGATTCTCAAAAAACAGAAAATCTTCTTCAAATTTTGAGAAATAGATTTAGGCTTATTAGTACCTGTGGGTAAACCTCGATACCCACAGGTATTTTATATGGATTTGCGTGTTCTTTCTGTTACCATTTTGGTAAGGCAGCCAACCTTTTATAACATTGGAAACCGGGGACTAACGATAGGCATTGTCGGTGTATAGGTTAGGCTACACACGCACGTTATCCGCAAGTATTGGAAAAGATAGGCGCGTGTTTGTTGTTTAGCCTAACATTTAACCACTGTATGTGTATTAACATATGCGTGTTCACGCTAGGCTATGTTCGTAGCATGTAGGCTAAATGGAGAACAAATTTTGTAGCTTGTCCGTTAGCCCGTGTGCTACAAACATGCGTTTATGTTTTAACGTCAGTAGACTTAGGTATCTGGACTTGGTGATGGACCAAAGTCCACAGTCTGTCAACTGGAGCCGAGCCCAAAAAGAAGGGAGGAACATGGTCCCCACAGTACCTTTTCCATCTTTCGGTTCTTGGTATAAATTATTAACCTCTTCATTTTTTGTGAATTTTGAAAATATTTACTTGCTTTTTCAATAATATTATTTGATAATGTATTCTTGGTTTTAATTTGATTTTGCGATGGGCTTGATGAAACATTCTCAATTTTCCTCTCTTTAATTTGCTGTCTGAAATGTTTTACCTACGACAGTCTTATTTTGATAGTTTTTCAAAAAACATTTGATGAACGTCAAATTCGAACCTTTTTTTCGATAACGATTCGGTCGTTAAAATCTTTATCGCCGCTAGTTTATTGGGTGACCTTTACTTATCACTTCGCTCGTGAGATATTTGTTGTAATTATCGCCAATAAAGTATCCTTAGTCACGTTTTTTTATGGTAAAACTTTACGATGTAAACCTATCTTCACTCCAGTGAAATAGGACAACGACAATGAAATGCGGATTCTAAAACTGAAATTGTTGGAATTTAAAAAAATGATGGTTTATCGTTAAAAAATCGTAACTTAATCTATGAAAGAAAGTATTTTTCAGTAGCTACGAGGTAAATTCATAAAAAAAATCTGTTAAATGTCGTCCAAGTTTTTTTTCTCTCCTAAACATTAATCGGTATAAAAATTTTAGAGATGATTTGAGCCCGAATGACAGTTTTTTATTCCATCGTATAAATAATCGTCAGTTTTATGACTAATATTGATTCGTAGATACTTACTTGACACAAGTATGGGTCTCCAAAAACCAATCATTCATATCATTTTAGTGAAATAAACATTAAAAAAGTTGTTGTGGCTGAACTAAAGAATTCCTTTTTTGTTCCAGACAAAATGTTAAACTACCCATTTTTTATGGCAAAATCCCAGCTCTTGTGTGACATAATAATAAGTTCTATCAGAAAATTCATTAGATTACATTTTCTATGATTCTGAAGAAAAATTATCTTTCAAAAAATGGTTGACTCAGTGATGAACGTTATCGAAAGTTACCAAAATCGTTAAATACTTTGACAAATCATTAAAAAAATAAAAAAGGAAAAAAACAATGAGAAAAATAAAAAAAACTCAAAATAGCGAGAGAGTGGGGGGAAGTTTTTTAATTTTCTCTTCCTCGTCTTCGTAGCATTACGGATATTACGGACAGAGCGATTTTGCCTATTATTTAAGTAATATAATATAATTATAGTAGGTATTAATTAATTAATTAAAATATTTGTGGTTAATAAAACCCATATTTTCTAGCGTAGCTTGCTGCGCCTACAGTTTTTTCAATTACTTTTTACGCATTCTCATTTGAATAAGTATGAACTTTTTTTCTTCTTTTTTTTCGTTCTGCAGGATGATACCTTCTTTTTTAGGTAGGTTTTGCGAAAAATAATGTGACATACGTGCATATCGTACTTGTATAACAAATAACTATGATTATCACTCAATGAAGATTCAACTAGAAAATCATGGCAAAGAAGACTTCACTTCACTTTGCAGTCTCTATTGAAATTTAAATCACGTATTGTTTGAAAGAAAATAAATTTGCCATTTTGTCTCATATTTTCGTCAGATTACTCATATATTCAAACCGTTCTAAATATTGCAGCAACTTTTTTTCTGTGTAAGTTCTGTAACTTACGCATCTTCTTACTATACTTACTGCAGTCCGGATTCTTCCGTATTTTTTTGGCTGCGTCATTTTAAAATATTGTATAATTTGTAATTTTATTTTAAGTATAACGGTAAAAGCTAGTTTATTATCTTACCTTTAAGACCAGGAAACAAAGGTGGAGCAAATGAAGATGACAAATGTGGCGGAAAGAAAAGTGGCGGATTAGATCGAAGTGTTGAATTCGCTTCGGAAACGGGTCGAAAACTGCTTCTGTAAGAAAACGTCAACGACCAAAAAAATTTTATTAAAAGTGAAGCAAAGCTCACTCATTCGAGGTTGGAATAGAAAAACAGCTAAAAACGAAACTGTTGTTAAAACCGGTGGGTGGCCTATATAGAAGTGGATCGTTTAACAATGCTTTGTATAAACTCCTGGGGCTCGTAGTTCCTTTTTTTTTTTCCTGTTGACGACAATCGACCGTATTGTACTGAAGCACCCGATTAAGGCCACGTGTCGCTGGTGAGTGGATGATGGTATCACAACAAAAGCGGTATCAACAACAATAACAGCGACAACTAGCCTATAATCTCATCAGACGCGTTTCGCTGATTTATGAAGACTTGTGTCCATACATACAGTACTAGCCTACATGCTTGTAAATTAATAAAAAAATTTCGTAGGCATTTCTTATCATCCACTACCAAATATTTAACTGTCCTCCAAAAATTTTAAAGATTTCTTTTAAAAAAATGATTTCAAATAGATTGGAAACGGCGTAAAAATTTGAAGCTACCTCCTTTGAACTTATACAGGGTGTTCTTGAATTATTGATCTAGTTGTCGATTTTCTCCCATCAAATTTAAGTGCATGGAGAAAAAGTGGGATAAGTTAGATGGAGCAAGTTTTATAGCAATGCATACGAATCAGTGCTGTAGTCTGGAAGTTTTGCCAGGGAAAGCGTTTCATACTTTCGAGGGGGCCATCATAGTTACTGAATGTCGATAGCAATGACAGATGAAAAAAAAACAATTCTAGGAGGCGAGCCCGTGGTCAGAAGGAGCTGAGTCCCCTTTGCTCCCTTTCTTGACTACGGGTCCGACACAAATGGTAAAATATGATTGAGCAAACATTTATGACATTTTGGGTAGAATCCGAATAATAGATCATCGAAAATGCATGAAAAATTCATGTCTAGCTACTTCACTCTTTCTCACTCTCTCTCTTTCTTTCAATTGTGAATGGTTTCTGTTCAGGAGGTACGGGGACTCGAACTCGCACCGGCTGAACACCTAAAACCTCCCTCGTTCACCGCCACAAAAGACAGTGCCGTACTCATTCGGCCACGGTGCCGGTTGAAGGTGATCGAGAGAGTAGCTTATATGTGCGTGTGGCGGCTGCCACAGTTTAATATTTCATAAGTACTAGTATTGTTTTTACGATTAAAAATTTTATACCAATTTTTTTTATTATAGCCTAATTTATTTTTGGGCTAAAGTGTCTGAACTATTTTATACTTTTGTTTTAAAATAGGGGCTAAGTTGTCAATTTAATATGAAATGAAACCTAAGCTGAGCCTAACAGTTTCACATATGCAACCCAACCACCGCTATCAGTTCATTTGACTGGATAAGTCAGGACTTCATCGGTATCGTCTTGGAACAGTATATTTTGCTGCTAGCGTGTAAAGAGAGGAATGAATTCTGAACACGTAGCGATATTTGAATCTTGTATGAAATTTTTTCTTAAATTATGGAATCAGGTTTCGAACTTGTCACTTTTCACATTTAAAACGACAGTATTTTCATATACTTGCCTACCTAAGAACAAAAAATCCCTCTCATAACACTCTTGAATAATACGTTTTCCCACCTAATATACTGTTTCATCATGGTCCTTTGATTTGCAATACTGAATCTGTGTAAAAATACGTTTTCCCGCCTAATACATTTTATTAGGTAGGTTGAGTTAGGTTTTTTGACCTGTTGCTTTGCCTACCTTCGTCTAAATCATTAGAATTTCCTTTTAATTTAAAGTAACATTTTTCATATCCTGGATAATACTAAATGCGGAGCATATATGGAAACTTTACAATTATTTATTTCAGAATTTGTTGCTGCATTCACTCTGAAGTCCGAGCATCGCTTGTTAAAAACTCTTTGTAGGTTGACGCATTATAAGGTCGTTGTTGTTTCTTCATAACAATTATCTGCTCTAACAACTTTCAGACTAACAATTTCATCAATGTATGGTTTAGAGTGAAGAGTATACTTATACTATGTATAATTACAAATTAAGACACAAGTTCATTTCATCCTTTGAAAATTTAAAGTTCGTAGCTTTTATTGGATTAAATAAAATAGAAACTGTTTCGTCGACAGTAGCAGTTTCTAATCCTAAGCCAACTAAAATAAGGTACCAATTAATTTTTTTTTCTTCAAAATAATCAATATAAATACACGTTTTTTGTATGTGTACGTTATTCTTTTTAATTTAACTTACATGATTTTTTTCAATACTTTTTTTCACCTTGGTCCCTTGAAAAACATATTAACATATGGCTTGAAAAAATACATCTTTGCAGATTAATGATGACTGATGAATAAACTTTGTTTTGGTCTTGCAATCTAAAAGACCAAGATCAAGACTGATTACCCAATAACCAAGAACAAACTAAAAACTGAAAAATATTTGCAATATTACTAAGTACTTAAATAATTTTCAATATTTTATGCTTTTGATGCTGAACGTTTTTTTTCTTTTGCACCTTACTTGAAAAATACATTTTACCTTCAATAATGGTAAAAATTTCGAAACCAATATTTAATTATGAGAAATCTAGATGAAGACTAAAAGTACTGATACAATACTAGGAACAAGATTGCAGGTTGTAAAATCGAAACCAAGACCAATGTAGTTTTGGGTCTTGGTCCCGGTCTTGCTCTTACTCATCACTTGGTCCTAATAAGATTTCAGTCTGTTCCATAACTGCATGTATTAAATGGCTTTAAGAAATCCTTGGCCCACCCAAAACAAAACTTTTTAAAATGTGAATGAGGGAGGAAAATAACTTAAATTTACTTCAAAATTTTAAATGGAGCAGTTAATTCGTCGATGTTTTCAAAAATACAAAGGTGTTGTATAGTTTTTTTTTCTTTTTAATAATTCAAGCTAAAATTCTTCTTTACATCGAATCTGAACTATTCACAAGTAATGATCAATTTGTAATGTTGTAAGCAGCCACGGTTAGGCAAAATCGAACCAAAAATAGCCTACATACACTATTTCACCCACAATAGAATTAATAGAATTAATTAGACCAACGTTATAAATCACCACTGCACAGTCAGCCAGGCTTTCCTTTTACTGCTTTTTATTATGCCTTTAAAAATATTCCAAAAGACAATGTACTCGAGGTGTACATTATGAATAAATCAATTTACTCACTGAGGTTTTGTCCGAGGTGGCCCATTTTCAGCGAAAAATTACCAAATGATCATATGGAAAAACATCATGTAGTTAAATTAAAAATAGTAACAATAAAGCATGAAAATTAAATCTGTGCTGTCTTATCAAAGAGCAAGCACTGGTTGATCGGAGCAGCAGAAAAAATTTTGCACCAAGATAGTAAAATTGCTGCTCTGAGGGGAAAAAAAAAGAAAAAAGAAAGGGAAGTTGAAAAACATATTTCTGTTGGAGATGGCATCCAGGAGTTTGCAGAAAATAAAATACAATCACCTTTGAGGAAGCGATGTGACAGTGGTATAAGAAGAATGAAAAGTTAATCAAAAGAATAAATTAATTTGGAGGAGACAAATTTTTTGTCTTGAGTAAACATAAGCTAAGTGGTTAGCCGAACCAAAGTGCTCACGGAAAATTTATTATTATTGGGAGAAAAAATTTAATTTAAATTTAATTTTAAAAATGAAATGCATTTTCGGCCATCCAATGATTAATTAAGGGATTTTAATTTTATTATTACCATGTTGGTTTTTATGTTAATTGAGGCTTTGGTTCTCCAGTTGATTTTAATTTTCTTTTGAAAGAAATTATTAACTCCATCCAGGAAAACTTCAAATTTTGGAAAACTCAACATTCTAATAGGCAAAAAAATTTTTGTTTCCATTTTGTTATCAATTGAAAAATAAGTTCAGTTAAAAATAGTCATATGTTGTAGCTGTTAGGTAGGAAACTAGATAATTGTTTCTTTGTGGCAAAAGAGCTTTGGTGACCAATAAAATTCTACCTAATGAAATTCCTGTTCAGTGATTCAAATCCCTCATATTTATAAAAAATGATGTTCTTTGAATGGCAAATTCTTGAATTACTGCTGAAGTATGATTTTTGGCCACTTAGAGAGATCAAAACGATGACTATTTACAAAAATAGGGATAATTTTGGCTATACAGAATTAAAAACATGGACCATATAAAAAAGTCGAACAAAACTCAATTTTTCCTCTTTGAATTAATGAGTAACATCTCTCTTAACCAATTTGACACCACAAATAAAATGTTTCTTCCTTTCTTTAAAGAGTTTGTCTGTCAACCAAAAAAAATTTTTTTTGGGAGTACAAATGATACTTTGTATCTATGGGTGTGTACATAGATGTACACACAACATCACACAATACTAAGAAGGCAGAGCTTGTTCTTCTGTGTTGACAAGTGTGTGAGCCTGGCTCAGTATTCAAGTTTAGCTAAGTAGACAAAATACATAGCTGTGAGTGCAAAAAGGTAGTTCGTGGACTTTAGTCCACTGGTCTGCTAGATAATCAATGAGTGTGTAATACCTCGTTTATCAACAATCACCCGTCGCCGCAGTATCCCTTTATGTTTCGTTAGGGTGATACAATGTACCTACCTACTCCTATACATCCTGTCACTATGTCAGTATATATATGTTATGATATTCTTCTATTTCTGAGTGGTCCATGTTGGTCCACCCTTAAAAAAAAGTTAGCTCTGCTATTGTTACAAAGTGAGCAGAGAGCAAAAAATTGTTGTACTCTTGCTCTTTTTCACTGTGCACTTGTTCTAAACTCTGCAAGTCATTTCTCCCTGCCAGAAATCTGGGTAAAATAGATCGCCTGAGACACCTCTTGAATTACTTATTTTACTATAGGTATCTATGAACTTATCATTTCTCCAGAGAAAAAAAGAACAAATGACTTGAAAATATTTCTTACAATAAACTACCGTATGTACAATACACAACATCTCATTTCTTTGTTCCCCTTCCTCTTTACTTTTCAACAAAAAAAAGTGTAAAAACGCTTTGCGTTCATTTTTGCCACACATATATACCTACTGTGGGTGAACATATATATATGTATAGATAGTGCACGTTATACGCTTCAAGGAATTCATCCTTAAGGCTATCTCTCTCTCCCTCAACGAACGAAATTATCATATTTTTATACCATCAAAAGAAAAATGTATATAGAGTTAAAAAAACGAATTTGCGAAAGAGTAAAAAAAAACGGACGCAACAACGCAAGGGGGTAACTTGGGTCGGAGGGTGAAAGAGGAAGATGGTGAGGGGGTTGCGAGCAGGCGAAACGGTTTGAGGGCGGGGCTTTATTTTTGACGAAACTCAATTTATTTGGATAGCGCGCCGTGGCATTGCCGAATAAAAAATTCCGAAGCGGGAATTCGTTTCAGCTTTTTATAATAATAAATAAGCGAGTGAAAAGAACTTGATAGAATTTTTTTACCGAATAAAAAAGCTTTAATATATTTTTCCCAAGTTTTTTCTTTTTTTTCTTTCTTTTCTTTTTTTTTTTGTATTCTGGTAAAAGATATTAAAGAGAAGAACTAGAAGAAGAAGACGTAGGAGAAAGTGAAAAAAAAATGGAAAAAAAAGTTCATTTTAAAATTAAGCTTTCTGGCGAACTTTTTTTCTTGCATTTAACTTATTTTGTTTCAATTTAAAATGCCATATTTTATTACTATATTCTCCTCTATACCTCCTTTTAAATATTAAAAGTTCATTTTTACATTCGAATACGATTTTGTCAGAATCGACTTTCTTTTTGAAGTTTATCGTCTTTTTTACCCCTCGAATAGTTATTTTACCTTATACCAAATATGTTGTCGTTGTTTCTACCTTTTTTTTGATCTTATGATTGATTTAATTTCTCTCCTATATATACCGAAGAATTGTTTACCGATATACACATATGAATATGGTAATTTTTTCGTCATGTTTTTCACTTGTTCTTTTAATTTAGCTAAACCAATGGTGAGGAATAATAGGAACAATCTTGCTGGACTAAATATGAACCCAAAAACGAAGCTGTACGCGATACAGGATGTTTTTTGAAAAGCTTTTTAAATTACCCATAACATTATGTAGTGCACTGTAAAACAAATAATATATGATGGATAAACGTGTATATTTTTCCTGTTCACATCAGTTAAGGAGTTATGTATGCTAAAAGGATGATATAAACAAATTTACTTAGTTAATTACTTTAAAATAATTGTTATAACTCTCCACGATGAACAAAGAAGGTCCTTTTCGGTTTAAGGTAAATGGTCTTAATGATGTCATAAACACAATTTTTATTATTATTTCATTGGGATAAGTTGGGTCTAAATTAAATAATGCCTTTGGATTTTCTTTTCCATCTCTGATAACGGCTTCAAAATAAATTGTTGAAGTTGGTTAAATTACGCTATGCCCGTATTTTTCTAACAGACCAAGCAATGGAGTGTGGCATAAATAAAGACGCCTTCCTATTGTAAAACAGATAGAGCTATTACGTATTTTTCTGAGGATGCCCTGGTTTATTTTGGTGTGCACAGCTGGGAGCAAGAGGCGTTTCTCTCACCCCTCCCTTCTCATCAAGAACTGTAAAAGTGGCCTTAAGTCCAGTTACACATCTTTAACACCCCCATTTCTAACAGGTTTCTGAGTAAAAAAACTTTAGCGAAACAGCAATGCTTTGCTAGAAAACCCACTTTGCTGGTGGAGATATAGATAGAGATAGAGATAGAGATAGAGATAGATATAGATATGAAGATGAGATGGAGAGAGAGAGAAATAAAGAGGTTGTGGATCAATACAGCAGAGTAGTTGTATGAATAGAATAAAGATGTACTCAAAGTAATGTCTCAGAAGTGTGTGTAATTGCAGCAGAGCTGTGAATTCTGTATATGGTATAAAGTGCAATTGGTAAACAAACATGTACGGAGATAAACAAATGAGTGGCGAAATAGTGCATCAGTGTAGCTACGAGTAAAGGTACAAAAGTATACAGGTAAAGATAGTCGAGTATTTGCAGGAGTGAGAAGGAAGGAGGATTGGTGGTCCGAACAAGAAAGAGTTTGAAAAAAAAATGCAAAATTATATCGATAGTAATGTATATTTATATCGATATTAATTGATATGTATAGAGGTTGTGAATTGAGAAAGTAGAAGATTTGTAACAAGAAATAAAGATATACTTGAAGTAACATCTCAGAAGCGTGTGTATTTACATCAGTCATGTATGTTATGAGTAGAATACAGATTGAGTGAGATAAATGAAGGTGTATGAAAATAAACGAGTGAGCGGTGGAATAGTGTTACAGTGTAGCCATAAGCGAAGATGTAAAAGTGTATTCTAAAGATAGTCAAGTATTCACAGGAGTGAGAGGAGAGAAGGATTGGTAGTGTCAACAATATGTATATTTATAGCTATCGATATACATTTATATTTAATTGCAGGTTTCTTGTTAAGAAGCTGCAAAAAACTATCCACAATTTTCCATATCTTTAGCAAAAATATTAATCTATCAATGTTTCATTGCTAAAAACTGCTTTTTCAGATATTTTTTGTTTCCAGTTGTCTCGAGAACTAGTGAACCGATGAGCACCAAACTTCTTTCAGACCTGCTCCCATACAAAGCTATCTTTCGTAAAAATTTTAGCCCTATCTGTTTGGTAGTTTTCTCAAAACCGTGAATGCAAAATTTTTTACAGAAATTTTTCTTCTTCAGTTTTCTCAGAAACTTTCGTATTAGTAGGCACCAAACTTCTAAGAAACTTGAACCAACATAAGGAAAATCTATCTTGAAAATTTCAGCCGACCCGTTTTGTCATTTTCTCAGAATCTCGGAAAAACGAATTTTCTAGGAATTTTGTGTTTTCCTGTTTTCTCAGAAACTAATCAACCGATATCCTAAAAACTTCTATCAGACCTGCTCCAATACGATAACTATCTCTCTTAAAAATGTCAGTCCTATCCACTTAGTAGTTTCTCAAAACCGTGAACATAAAATTCTAGGCGATACATATATATACGCACATATACACATAAAAAAAATTAGGTCAAAATGAAAAACTGGTACCAATCGTTTTCTTTTCTTATGAAACGGGTGTAATTCGGAATAAATATTTATTATGATCTACTCTTATATGTTACAAATTTTGGCGCGGATCGGCTGGGAAATTCTCACTGTGTACGTCTGTAGCTATTGTGGATATTATTTTGGATATAAAATGCTTGACTTTGAACCAATAACTAATAAATTTTCAAAAAATATTAACTACCCGTAATAGGTTTTCAAGAAACAAGAATTATTAATTCTGATAGTCACATTTATTGTCTGTAAGTTCATATGCGTAAATGATATGTTATGATTGTATGAAATTTATTAGCTGCTGACAAAATATTAGTCAATATAAAATTTAAAAGCATTATTTCTTAAAATGAAAAATTAATTAGAATCATGATAAAATAAGGTGAATAATCATAAAATTTCGAATGAAATTAAAGAAATACAATAAAATTACAAAAAATAAAAATAAAGGAAAACATGCACATGTAGATAATTTTTGAAAAAAGAAAAGTTCATACAAAATGGAAAAAAAAGAGGAAAAAAAAACTTTACTGGAAGTACCATCTGGTCGATTCGCACCAAAATTGGTAGCATGCTACAATAAATTATAATAAATATTTGTTTCAAATTTCGTACGTATTGTTCTAAAATTCTGCATTTTATGATCAATATAAAAATAAAAACAGTGGTACCGGAAGTACCTTCTGGCCGATCCGCAACAAATTCATTAGGTATTTTTCTTGGCTTAGTACAAACGTTCGTACCAAATTTCGTGATTATCGGACATAAATTGCAACCTGTACCGTAGGAACAAGAAAACGATATACATTTATGAATTTGAGTTATTGGTGCCAGACTTTTTTTAAGAAGATGAAACAAAAAATGTACTCACTTCCAACCCTGGGGCTAATACCGCATCAGATGTAATAAGTAGATTTTCTAAAGAAACCTACTTAAAAATTGTACTACAGGAAGTACCACATGGCCGATCTGCACTAAAATTGATAGCAACTTATATGGGATTATAATATTATTATTTGTTTTAAATTTCTTAGCTATTGGTCAAAAATGAAGAATTTTATAGCCAAAATAAAAACAAAAATAGGGATATCGGAAGTACCATACGGCCGATCCGTAATAAAATTGATAAGTCAGATCCACGGTCTAGTGCTAATGTTCGTTTCAAATTTCATGACTATCCGATAAAAATTGCGACCTGTACCATGATAACGAAAAATTTGGAGTTGCTGACGAGTACCGAAAGTTTACATAGTCGAATAACAATTTTAAATAAAATGTTTCAATGTCAGGCTTTTAATATACCTACGTTCTAACTCCTTAACTGTTGAGAACGGGATACATGACGTTCAGTCGCTTTATTAAACATTTTTTATTTATTTTGAGCTTGATCATCCACAGTTAAATTTTGTAGTTACTCAGGAAACACCCCGAACTTCTGGGGAGCGGGGATCAAGGGGCTGCCATTTTTTACACAATCATGTTAAAATAAGTGTAACTCATCCTATTTCCTTGTAATAAAACCTTTGTTTCAAAAATAATAGTAGGTACTTTCTAATTTCTCTGGGAAAAGGTGGCTTCACCAGGGTTTGGGGGACTTAGCCCTTCATTGACTCGTAGGTATAAATCGAAGAATTTTTATCTATTTTGAAGGCAAAAACTATGATCCAATAAGGAAAAATTTAGTTTAAGAATGTACCGTCATACTGTCATTTAACATCGGCGCCTGTAGGTATTTATAACTGAATAGAGTTGGTCTAATGAATTCTTCGAAAAGCTTTTTATTTTTCCTCCCTTAATTTCTTACCCTATGAAACTGAAAAACAATATGAGACTTTCAGCTGAAGTGGAAGTATCTTAATGAAAACATAAAGTTTTATCCCATTGCAACATTCCGCAAATAATAGAAAACTATTAATAAAATTCAAAAGACACTCTTCGTTTCATAGACTTTTGAATATGTTGAGTAATTTTACTCCGCTTCTTGTTGCTGAGTGGGCTGGATTATCTAATCGAACAGAATCTAAACAATTTCTTTAATAAATTAGATCTTTATGTCGACAAAAGCTAAGAAAAAATTTTATGAAATAAGTACTCGCAATGAAGTAGGCAGATCTTATCATCCATTAATTAAATTAATTTAATGCGATATCAAAGTGGAGCTGGCTTCATTTATAAGGAATTCACTCAAACTACGACCACTATAGTTTCTGAAAGGTCGGAAATCGGACCAAAATTTAGTAAAACAAAAATTTATTTATTTTTTGAGTATCTTGATAAGCCAAATTCTTGGACTCCACACTTTGACTATAAAGTATATGGACTGAGCTAACATATGGGGTAAGGAAAAATAAGTAAGTAGATGTTGCCTGGATGGCGCATTAACATCCGCCAACTTCTTTTTCCTTACCCCGTAGCTACAGTGTTATGGACATTTTTTCATCTTTTAGCTCAGTCCATATGCTTTATAGTCAAAGACTCTACAGTCCCCCACAGGTTTTTCCACTGTTCACTATCGTTGTTACCAATTATATTTATACTACCACATTTTCTTGTTTTGCATCACACCTTTCTTTGGTACACAATCATCGTACTTAACAATTAAACCCATTTTTAAAATATTAACAAACCACGAAAGAAAATTCACAATTGACCATCAAAACCAAATTTTAATAAACCAAAAACTATTATTACAATTCTTACTTCACTTCCAGCTTAAATTATAAATTTAATTTCCATAATTGACAATTATTTCTTATATAATTCGTCGACTGAAGTATCTGGATCTGTAGATGCTGATAACAGCTTCCCCAAACAATCGCAGTTTTCTAAAAAATTTAATCTCTCAAAATAGTTAACCAACTGGTTTACTAGAAACGCCGATATTTTATTACCAACTTACGGATTGGAATTTGCTACAGGAACTTTAAACAAAGTTGAAAAATTTTACAATTGGATTTTTGTAAAATATTCAAACTTTTGATGCAAAATATCAAAATCAACTACCAAAAATTTCTTAATATCCAAAAATTTTTATTTCCAAAAATTTTCATCGAAAATTATTATTCCTCCAATTACTATTGAGAAGAAGTAATTTATAAAATTATTTTTCAGTAATCAATCATCAAAAATTTCCCTTTGGTATTGGATTTAAATATTTTGTGAATGCAAAGCACTTCTACTAGCTTTTCATTTTGTATTACTTCAATTGACAAATTTTAATCACAGCCCCACCATGGCTGATGCAAATACTTCCATAACTCAACACGATAGCTTAAACTTCTAACTTCGTGAACAAAAATTTGTAAAATTACAAGAACATTACTATCACTGTTTGATTTTCAAAAGGAAACTCAAAAAGCAAGAAAACTAGCCAAAACATCAGATTATATATCCATACTTCCTAGTCTAGAATTTTCCATCACCATCCAATTTCTTAGAAATTGACAGAAAGGATCAAGAACAATGAAAATTATTTTATTAGGGGAAATCAAAGAAAAGATTTTGCCAGATTACTAAATTAGAAAGAGAAAAAAATGAAAACATTTTCGGATCAAAGTATTAAGAGAAATATATAAAAGAATTGTCACCGAGAGAAAGAGTTTAAAACCTTCAAGTCCCCATCAAATATTCTAAAAAGAGACAACTATCGGTCGTTTAGAAAGAAAGAGATGGAAAAGGTAATAAAAATTTAGAAATAAGTAGAAGTAACTGAAACAGAAGCAGTTCTTTTCTCAAGGCCAGAAAATATGAATCATAAAGCATGAATATCGTTTTACCATATATTTCAGAAAAAGCTGTCTATAAAAAATTACAATACCTTCTTTAATTGCCTAAAATTTCCACACTAATCATGAAAGATCGGACGAAGATTTATAAGAAGAATGTCAAGGTGACAAATCACCGAATTTTGGAGGAGAAAAAAAAAGAAGAAAAAAAAATTTCTCCTTTCAAAATATTGGCTAAAATCGTAAATTAGGGAGAAAACCGGCGTTGGATGAATTATAATTCAGCAGATGGAATTAAAACTGGAGGTGAGAAGAGAAGAGAGAGACAAAAAACAACATTTAACTGGTTAAAGAATAAAATTGTCTGTGTTATATATGTGTATCGATTTTAACTTCTACATTACTTAGATTCAATGGACTAATACTTGATGATTTTTCGAATTGAAGAGGCTGAGACAGTAAAACTTCCAAAATTTAAATTTCAACCGAACTATTATAATTAACAAAATTTTGTTAATAACCTTAAGTTGAAAAAGAATTTTTAAAAGATAAGCTTTTATTTATATTTTTTTGACTTTAGCTCCATGCGAAATATATGTCATTATATTTTGTTGCAGAAGGTTGGCTGCAGTATTGATATATTTTAAAATCGCAGTAGTGAATAGAATAAAAGCTTATCGTGAAAGCTTTTTTACACTAATAACTGATAAGACTTTCAGTTAATTTTTAACTGGAATTGCTCAGTAGAACATTCCGGAAATTTTTCAAACTTCAATCGTACTCATTCAAAATTTCATTTGTCTAACTTTTTTTTCTTCTTTTTGTTTAATTTTACCAATTTCTTTTTTTTTTTTTTTTAAATTGTGAATAAATTGAAATGAACACCGAACGCAAAAATTATTGCGATCACTAAAACTAATGATTACTCGAGCGTATTTCGAAGGTTCACGAATAATTTTTTCGACGTGTATTTAATTATTTTTTTCAATTAGTTAATTACTCGTTTAAGTGGTTTAATTATTTTAATGAGATACAACCCATCTCAAGATGGTTAAATAATTGACGAACTGTTAAGTCCGTGTTGCAGTCATTTGCGAATTAATATTGGGCCAACAGCTCCCAGGAAGTAAATTTTTCTAAAATTAAATATAAATGATGAGCGAATCATCTAAATTCGGTTGAGACTATATTCCTTAACAATTTTCTGTTTTTTAACCACCCGATTTTAAAAATCGATTCTGTATTTCTGTACGCGATTCATGGACACGACTCTGAGAATTTCACATACCTACCTACTAAATTTTTCTGCCTAAATCCACAATATCTTACTCCCAAAGTCCAGAATCATGATTTACTTAATATTAATTTTAAGTGAATTTGGTGTAATTTATGCAGTCTAAGTTTATTCCTAATTAGACGTTTCACCCACTGTAGGTATACATTTTTTTGGAATCACGTAGGTACCCAATTCTCTTCGCAAAAGTTAACTGCCCTACTTTCTTAAAAATACTGGTGCTACTGACTTAATTTCAAATGTACGTTAAGATGATCAACTGTTTTTCCAACTCCAAAAAAATTCAATCCTATCCATATACAGGGTATCTGGAAATAAAACAGCATAACTTCCAGGACCGATTTTTCGGGTAGAAAAAGCAAAATAGTTTATCTTGAAAAATGTTGAGAAATGCTTCATTTTCGAATCATATAGACTCCCAAAGTGGATGGAAAAATCAAAAATATGATAAAATTCCCCCAAAAATTGACAAAAATTATGGAAATTTTGTATGCGGGAGTAAGTAAATATTTATGTTATTTGCTTTCATCTAGATTTTAAAGCTTTATTATTTTACCTATTCACATCGATTGGGGTTATACTTTTTAAACAGCCGCATCATTTTAATCCTTAGTTGTATCGAAAAATGAGTCCTACCATTTTATTTTGGTGGTATACACAAAAAGTTTACACTTGGAGTACCTTCCTTTCCATGAAAACTCAATAGATTTCGAGAAAAATAGGCTTTAAAATTAAAATTTGATTAAAATTGTTCACAAACGTAGGCGAATCTCCATCGTTTCGTGCACTCAACCCACACCTACCGTTCATCCTTCACCAAACGTAAGTTTATGGAACAACTTCAACTTAACCTTAATTTTCAACTCTGCTTTTCTCAAAAGCTGCCGATTGTTCACAGAAAAGTTAAATATACTTTTTTTCTGTATGTTTCTCCAAAATACGATGGTGGGACTCACTTTTTGGTAACAACCACGAAGGGTTGCAAGGATATGGCTATTTAAAAAGTGGCAAACCCCTCCCTTGCCCTTGAGTATCGGAGAAACTCTAAACGGTATGTTAAGAGAATAAATATCAAAATAATTTTTTTATCATTTTTCACTTTTTTTAAGTAACTCACGATGCTGCGGTGGCTAGTTTGGGTTTCAAACTGTTTTGTGGACACGGAAAGCATGTATTTTTCAAGAAAATTTTCTTCCCAAGCCCCCTTGCTCCCCTTGTGCTAAGAAAAAGCCTACAATTTTCCCTTCAATCTGTACAAAAACACGGCCGTAAAAGAAAGAAGAAAGTATTAAAGATTCGTTTTAACGCAATTTCCATTACTGTAAATTGCTACATCACTTTTTTCTAGGCGTAAAGTCGTAAAAGAAGGATAAACTAGTATAGCAATCGCCATTTTCTCTTTATCCCTCATTTCCGTTTTCCTTGTAAACAAAGTAACCAGAGATTTTCTTTCTCGATTCGTTTCCTTCTACTGTGTTTTTTTTTTTCAGCGTTTTCTCCCGCTCTTCGTTCTTTTTTTCGCCAAACCACCCTACTGCATCCCTCACCCCCTCACCGTCCGAATAATTCCCTTTCGTTTTTCATTCTCCTAAACATATTCTAATGTCTATAAATTTCCGCTCGCTGGAGATACAACTTCCGAACGTTTTCACCATTTACAGAAACAAATTATTTTTCATTATTTCCTTTCATACTTCATTAGCTTAATCGATTTTATATCCGAAATGCAAACAAAAAAAAAAAATAAAACTACAACAACAACAACAACAACACTATAAAAAGTAATTGAAGAAACAGAAGGAAAAAGCAAACGAAGATCTAGAGAGGAAAACATAAGAAAATTATAAGTTTTTGCAACTAAATTGAGTCTTCTTATTTTTTTCAGAAAACTACACGATAAAATTTTCTGAAAATACTTTAATAGCTCTCCTTAAACGACAACGTTTCGAATTGATTTCTATTTCGCTTGGTATTAAAATAACGTATATTTATACCAGTCGAAAAAGTACATTTTTTTTCGGTGTTTTACTGCACGCGATTGTGAATTTTGACCTCAACAAAAGAAATTTGTTAAAATGACGTTGTAAAATGTTTTCACATTACAACCAGGAGAGAGGCCATTTAGTTTTACGGCTATTTGTCGCTAATAAAAACCACCCTTACAATGTTACTGTCATTAACTTTTAATTGTCTGCTGATATAGAGTTTAGCTTTTAAGTTTATTTCCTTGATTTTATGTCGAAATGTTGTCCCTTTATAGAATCGTTGCCGTTTGTGCGTCGTCGGTCGTTTGTTTGCACGAAACATAAAACAATGAAAAAGAAAAGTCGCAAAAACGACTAAAAATGGTATCTTTGTCGAAATTTAGCTAATGCGAATGAAAACAAGGTAAATTATTTTTGCCTAAATTTGGAAAATTTTCGTTTACCATCCTATAGGTGCGTTGCAATGGCGAGTCTAAGGGTTACTTTTCAGATAACAACTTCTCTGGTAGATTCTAATAATATTTAAAGGAGCTTTTAACTTTTTTTTTGTCATTACAAGAATATTAATTTAAACGTTTCGCACCATTTTAGGAACTAAAATTCTTCTACCATGCAGAGCCGTCTTTTCAACAAAATATTTTGCCCCCTTTCGAAATGAAAACTGTGGAAATAATGGAATTACCTTCTTTTTTTATATAATAATTTATAGCCACAAATTTTTCACTTCTTGCACAAACGAGATATTAATTTTCATTATATTTATGTTGAAATTCTCAGTTATTTTCAACTCTGTTGTCACTTTCTCGCTTTTTAGGAAACAAACTCTGTAGAATGTTGACTTAAAAACTAAAATGTTTAATAATTTCGAAAAAAAGGCCGCGGGCTGTATCGGGGCCCCAGCTACATATTTGAATGAAAGGGGAGGGTGGAGAAAGTGATAATCTACTGTTCCTGAAACAAAGGTTACAAGAAGAATAAGGTCTGTTGCACACTTCTACTAAACTACATTTTAAATGTAGTTTAGCCACACACTACGCAGCAGATTACAGCTATGCAAAAATTCGCTATTTTCCTACATAAAAAAATAAACAAACATCAAACGTTCCTAACTGAGCCACGTTTTAAATTTGTTCCAACTTCACAGAGTTCGGCAATGTTACTGGATGTGAAAACATGGCGCATCATATTGCTGTAATATGTGAATCACAACCGCTGAGCAATATTTAAAGCGCAGCTTCGCTGAGTTGTATGACGGGCCTAATACCACTTGGGTGGTGGAGCCTAGTTTCATTTCAGGAATATATTGTCAAAACCTCCATAAAAATACAGGCGTGACCAGATAAAAATTTAACTGAAGATTTTTTGATGCGTAAACATCTTAGCGCTCGGTGTCTATGGTAGGGGCTAAACGAGAATTACAATTGTCAGATTCACCTAACTGTAACTCTTAGAATTGTAACTGTTGTTTGTGTGCATTACATGACCTGTGGGTGTGGTTGCGCACGGACACAACTACACTATTATTATGTTTGCACATCAATCATTCATAAGTAAACTCCCAGTGGAACTCACGCCTTTTTTTTTTTTATGTTGAATAGCCTACATCTTACATTTTAAGATGGGTAGCTTCGTAGTTTAAAAAATTTGAACTTGAGTCTCCAAAAAAGTGTATAACAAACTGATAATTGGCTGGGCGAAAACTGGATTGAAGAAAGGTAGGTTCAAACAATCTAATGAACTAACTTTCGAGGTCATACGACTAATTATTGAGCGGTAGTCGCATCCGAGACATGCTATTTCAATAAAATTAGTCTAACTCAGGACTGGGACACCATAGAATATTCTACAAGATTTCATTAGTTTCATCTACATGAGATCTAACGATATCGTTAACAATTTTTGCAAAAAAATGTAATGTGAGTGAAACATTGTGGTATATTTCGTAATTTTGTATAAATTTCCGATATTTCTCGATATCTTTGTTTAAATAAGATAAAATTCCATCCCAAACACACAAAAGTACAAACAAAATGAAAGAGATGAGCTCAAAATTTCAGAGTTTAAGTAATCGATTGCCTGTGAACAATCGTTCAAAAGATTCAAAAGATCCCTCCCCCCCCCCCCGAGAAAGAAATTATGCTGTCCTATGTGAGAACTTTTGACATATATTTACAATATGAAATGTCGAGATTTATACGAAATAAGACTTAATCATATTATTATAAAGAATGCATAATATATTCTTTAGACCTATTAATTTAGCTGGAAAAAAAGTACTTCACTAAAAGTTGATGAAAACAAAACGGAAAAAACAAAACATGAAATGAAACGTTAAATTCAGACTGAGTGGCAATGTACCCCCAACAACCACGTGACATATTTTACCGTCCCTCAAAATATCTTTGACTATATAGCTTAATGGACTGCTAGAACTGATAAGAAATACATAGGGTTAAATGGAACACTGCTGAAGCCACTGTTAACAGGCGTTCTTTTTTACAAAAAACAACCTTTGGTGATTTTATCAGTTTTAGAAACAATGAAAAATCAGAAACAGCATACCTACTACATATGAAATCGATACCTATTTCATTTATCGTATGATAAACAAGTCAGAAATATGAAAAACTTGTACTTGTGGCAGCACTATATCTTTAATTCAGATTCCGAATGTGCTGGGACATTTGATTTTGGTATTCTCTGCAGTTGGAAATCCTACTGACTGTCAAATTTGCTGAAATTTTTCAACAAAATTGTAAGAAATTGTTTGTCAAAACTGAAAAATCATTACGGAAAATCATTTACTTTGTTCTGATTCAAACAAAATGACTTGGAAAAATTATCAGAAATATATTTCAAAACGAAGAAATTCGTGATATTTCAACAGACACCATCAATTTCTAATCACTTCAAACCTTTATAGGAAAAATAATATACCTACTTGAATCTTTTACAATAACTACTTATTTCAGGCATTTTAAAAACGAAAAATGGCAAAATAAAAGCCAGATTTTCATAAATGTCATCCAATTGTTTATTTTCATTAATGATCATATCATCTGAAATTTATTCTAAATTCGAAAAACATTTTCTCTGATCAAATAAAATAAAATAAATTTTCACTCAAAAAACATATTTTAGCTCATTTAGGACTCGCTCAAGTTTTTACTGTAGTTCAAGAAGTTTTTTTCAGATAACAAATCAGCAAACAATGAAATTATTTACCTAACAGCCAAATTTTTCAGTTTAAGAAAACCTTACTTCAAACTTTTCAAGAAAAATGGAACTCTCCAAAACTTACATTTTCACATTCTGAAGAGTTCGTCGATTAATTTAAATCATTATTCGAACGTTTCACTCATTAATTTCAGAAAATAAATTGGTATAGCGTTCTAACATTTCACTAGTATCTGCTAATATTGTTAGGAGTCATGAAAATATAACTCAATACAAATTCAGTTTTCACACAAAGTACCTTTTTCGAAAAGTAACGCCTGCATTATTTGGCTTTAAGATTTTATCAGTTCTAGCAGTCCATTAAGCTATATAGTCAAAGCAAAATACTGACGACCGTGGCTTCAACACAGCATCCCGTCCATTTTTTCTCTTTGGCCTCTCCTTTGGCCCGGATTTTCTCACACCATATTCGCCCCTTTCGTTTAGAACGGCTGCGTCCGCCTATGCACATCGGTCAGTTTTTTGGGCACAGAATTCGTAAGAGAAAGCGAAGTGGGCAGAATCTGGCAGCAAATTTTAAACTACTGAAAACATGAAGGTAACTGTTGTTCAAGTATCTACAATTATTATGGAATTTATCTATATTTATAGGGGGATATCATGAGGAAACATATATACAGGAATGTATTAACTTCATTAAACTTTCAGTGTCGCATTCATTTGTGAAATATTTTTCGAAAAAATCCAATTACACAGCTATTTTTTTCTCAGTTACATAAATTACAGTCACATGTAATTCTACCATAGAGAATTGATAAAGACTTTGAAAATTAGCGCTCCTGTAGGGACTGGACTTCTTCTTGCGAATACATTCGAAGTTGGTACAGTCGATGTTTTTCTTCGATTATGGGTAGAAACAAAAAAAGATTAAAACAGAGAAGAAAAACCCATTTTACTTCGCGAACATTTTTCCTCCAAAAATAAAATAAATTGCATTTTACCGTACCGCAAACGTTTTAATATTTTTTCTGGTTACCAACGTAACGAGAAAATTGCTACAAATCATTTTGGATTTCCACCAGCAATCCCTTCATAAAGTTAAAATCTTTCGCCTAGCTTCGCTTGCTTTTCTTTAATATACCTACTGCATGTATCATTCACAGGGTAAATTCGATGTCTATCAATTGACAAAAATAAATTCGTCATTACTGTAATTAAAATTACCAGTTCCAAAAAATGTCATCGTCAAAGAGTGTTTTTTTTTCTTCTTCCTTTTTTTTTTTTTTTTTTGCGTGGGCCAATATACGCGCACACAGTTATTTCAATGAAAGACAAAATAGCCGAACAAAATCTTATTAGTCAGTGTATATATAAAAAAAAATTCAGTACACTTCCAAACATTTATCTGAATTTCTACGAAAATCTCGTATTGAAGTATTATTACATTTTTTAATTAAAATGTTTGAATTTTTTTAAAAGTTATTATTCATTTTATTTCATTATCGTGAATTGTCAATATAATAAACCCGAAAACAATACTTCGGCCTTAAAATGATTCAAGAGTACCTATTTTTCAAATTTGAGAATTTTCGGAGTGAAGAATATTTTGTCTCTGGAAGAACTGGTGTAATATATATTCGATAAGATGAAGAAAATTCAGTTTTTCTTCCAGTTTTTTTTTTTTTTTTTGGGGGGGGAGGGTAGAGTTTTTTATAAAGAAAAATAAATTGAAAGGAACTGCACCGAGCTGTCAGAATGATGAAAACATTAATAGAGTGGTCAATACTTCTATTCACTCTTTTCTCTTCAATTCCGACGTTCGTGCGTCGAGTCAACAGATGCAAAAATTTGTCTCATTTTCAACTCTGAAAGTTTTGATGAAACGTAAATTCACCAAAATAGTTCACTGAAATCGGTTTTTTTTTTGTCCTGTTCAGCTTAATAGATTTGAAAAAATCTTAAATCAGGCAGTCGATTGTGTAGCATCCACTTGAATTCCTCTCTTAAATTAGATCATCGATTCATACAGAATATTCCACGCTATTTAAGCTAACTAGGTACTCTATTGTAAATGAATAATAGGTGTATTGGTTTTTTATGTTTTGAAGGAAGGAAGCTTAGTGGTTTTTGACTTTTAACACATAGTCAAAATGAATTAATGATATCATGAAGTTATATTTTCAGTCAGGGGATAGTTTTACTCGAAAAATTGAACAATTTTGAGGAAGTTCTGTTAGGTTGGAAGATCAATATTATGTTCTTCAATTAAATACTATTTTATAATTATATTCCTTTCAGTTATTAACAGAGAGCTCTCGATAATATTATGCGCGTTGTTCATTGGCAATGTCAGGGGTTTCCAAATGAAGGTGATAGCTTGATGAAGGTAATATACTTACCAATATAATTTAGATGTCTTTTCAAATGCAGTTGTGCCCAAATCGAAGCCTATATATTCTCAAAATTTGACGACGAGAGAAATTTGCATAAAATTTTTTACGTTTTCCTGGTCAAGAAGGATGGATACTATGATAAAATGCAGGAAGATCTAAAAAATATGATTTATAACGTGATATCCAAAGTTCGCTATGTTCATCCTTGATATGGAATATAACTTCTTCGTATGTTGAGAAATTCGATGATAAACTTTCAGTAGGTACTGTCTGTTTATTACCAAGAGTCCCAGAATGACTAGAAACTCAGATAAGAACTTCTGCACTTCAATATTTTTATTGAAGAACTATGAATATCGCAACGAATTCCAAATTATTAAAGGAATGTGGTTTGCGTGACGTAATGGTTAGGTGTACGGCTTTGCAATCGAAAGATTGCGAGTTCGATCGAGATCAGTGGGCAGCCACTGCCAACATTCACAACTCAAAATGGCGATGTTTGTTCGGTTTCAGTGGTGCTGCAGTAAGTAATTGTTGGTAGACCATTGACAGCCAGATTCAAACAACTCTTTCTCCCTGGGCGACCTCATGTAGGTACATCCTCTAAGTGCTGGATAAAATGATCACTTAGCCGAAGCTCATTAAAAATGTTAATATTATTTGAAAAAGACAATATTTCGATAATTTTTTATAAATGGGGTAAGTACATACAAACTGAGTTTATCGCTACTTTAGAGTCTGAAATAAAAATAATAATATGGTTTTGGCCGGAGGCTCTCAAACTGTGGTACGCGAGTGGTGGTTAGATGGTACTCGAAGTCGGATGATTCTAACAAATATCGAAAAAAGTAGCTCGTAAAATCTTTAGTGATATCTACGCAAAGTTTCTTGAAGTAGATAAACTGGTAGGACAAAAAAATATTCAAGAACGCCTAGCTAAAGCATTAAAATACCAATCATGAATGTACCTAACCTAAATTAATAAGCTAATTTTTTTTTTTTATCTCAAAATCAAATCAATCGAAGACAGATTACATTTTTTATCCTGGTCTCTCGACTCCGATTCATTTTAAGCTAGAATTATTAATTTATTTGATAGTTACTATAGGTACCTAAGTAGTTTTATTTCCAATCATGATTATAGTCATGCTCGTGCTTCTCTCTATAACTTACATTGATTTTTTTGATTTTTTTTTTTGTATTTTTTTGTTTTTTTTTTTTTTTGTTTTTTTATAGTCAAAAATTCTTTTGTTAATTTTATTATCCTCGTCCTCGACCGCTTACCACAAGATAACGAACGTAAAAAAATGTTCGATATTGTCTCACGACGTGGTGAGAGAATGAAGTTGTTTGCATTTTCATTAATGAACCAACTAACATTTTACACCGCGATGATATATGCGGGACAGTCTTAAAAACTTGTATGCTTCAATTAACTACATTAAAACTAATTACGCATTATTAACCGTTTCTTCACCACTTTTGTTAGCGTATTAAAATTTAATAATTGCTTCATTGTCGTCAACCAGAGTCACCGTTACGTTGTAGAATTTAAGAAAGAATAAAAAATAATAAAAAAAAAGGACTCTGTAATTTGATAGACTATAATTTCGGTTTAGAAATTCGGTTTCAATTTTAATTTTTCGCTCCCGTTGGAGAAATGGATGCGAGATTAATTCAATTATACATGGTAAGGTTAAAAAAAAAAAAAAAAATAGGAAGATACGAAGTGGTCAACATTTTTCCATTAACTCTCGTTAGGCTAAATCTGTAATTAAGTCCACAGGAACATGCGCTGACAGAATAAAAAAAGCCTAGTCTTCATCAAATTAATTTATTCGTTAATTTTGGTGGTTGAGAAGAATATCAGATCGAGTTACACTAACACACTCGGCACAAAATGACGACAGATATTGCCACATCATTCACAGTAGTGAGAAAATCTTTAAAAAACTATTGGGATCTGTGCCGTTAGTTATGTAGGCGTAGCCTAACTGATATTAGTTCACAAAAATTACACCTGCTCCTTCGGCCAAAAATGTTTTCTGGCTCATTGTAGCCTAATGAAAAAATTAGGTTCTGGATACTGTAATTAAAATGGGCCTTTTCAATCATTTTACCACCGTATTTTTTTTTTTTTTAGATTCCCTACTGTCTGAATGATCGACTTATGTAGGCCTACTTAGATAAATTCCATATTTGTTATCAGCTGCAGTTCCTAAATTCTAACATTGGTCTTCTCCTTTCACTTCAATTAGCAAAATAATTTATTCGCTAAACACATTGTGATAGCTGTGGAAATAGTTAAGCTAAAAATGTTGATTCAAATCAATATGAGAAATTTTAGGATTTTTGCATCGGTAGCCAATTGATTTTAATAATTACAATTTATCTTACAACCCCGCAATCCCATTAGCTGTTGCTTATCTTCTAATGGATTTTCATTGGATATAGCCGTTCAGTTTAGTCCAAAAACTTGAATAGCTCACGTTAAATTGTATCTCAGAGCAATATACCATTCCCTATACGTGTCTACAAGACCACACAATTCAATAAAGTTTTCGTATTTTTGCTCTTTCATTGTAACAAGTGATAATAAGGCAAATAATTTTCGATACTCGCTACATCAAATGAATAAAAGCGTCACAAATTTAAATAACCACCGTTCGATAATTTCGTTGTAATTATTGTTCGACTTTATTTTCTTTTCTTCTTTTTAATTCATTTCCTTTCGGTTCCCCCTATAGGAAAACTTATTCTTTAATTCCCCCAGCTTAAAATCAGTATTAATAAAGAAAAGATGGAGGGAGTAAAAAAGGGAGCGAAAAAGATCATTGGAGACCACTTAAAAAAAAAGATCGTTGGTTTATTTAATATTTCTTATTATGCAGCCTTTTTTTTTTCTCTCTCAATTTTTTATTTATTTTTTAGCGAAGTCCGAAAGCTAATTTAAGCATAATTAATATAGCTTCGTTATTTAATATGTCTTATTACTCTGCCTTTTTTTTCGTTTCAATTTTCCTTCTCTTTTTTTCTTTTCGTCTCTCAAGTTGGGAAAATAATTTGAACAAAGTTTGGCTTCATTTATTTAAATATTTTCTGGCCAAAACTGCCGAGGAAAAATATTAGGGTGACTTAAAAAAAAAAAAAAAAGTAAGAAAGAATACTCGGAGAAGGGTATTTTAAATTTTATAAATGGATGTTACACGCGGTATCGGATATTAGAAAAAAAAATTTTGAGAATTATGACGATTTTAAATTTTTTCATGCTATAGGCCTACTTGATTTTTACTAATTATTTTCTTCTTTTTTTTTCGAACGTAAATGTTACTAAACGTTTTTATTGTCATTATTTTTTATTAATTACCTCGGTAACTATTTGAAAATACAATAACGTACCTACTCGTAGATCTCGAAATTTATTTTACAATAATTCATAACACTGGTGGTGCTCACTTACTTAATTAAGATTTTAATATTTTTTAATTCACTCCATTGCCATTTTCAGTACAATGCCTTCTTTTATCAATATTGTAAGTTATTTTTATTCTCAAGAAGTTTATAACTTTATTTTTTGCGTATAGAGAGGGTAAAGAATATTTTCCACGGCAAAATCTTTCAAGAAATTGTTTTGTAGTCTTCTATTTTCCTTTTTAAGCTTTTTTATTTTTTATGGTATGTTCTTTCACCTTTTTCTACGTATTTTTTCGGGTCTCATATGATTTTTTCGAATTTAATATTCGTTACATCTTAATAAATCAAATTTCTTGGTGACTTCTTTTTGCGTAAAGAATCTGTACTTACCCATCCATACTAAATCCGTGAAATAAAGGATGACTGAACGATGTTGTATTAGACGTAATGACAGGTGGTTGTCTAGCAGAATCGTTTCCTCCTTTTTCGATTGATGTCGGTGAAGTTGAGGTAATACTGTCGCGTCTTAACGCATGAGAAGTTTCTCCCCTGTGAAGGAACAAGAAAAAAGAGAGTGAAAAAAAGAAATGTCAGTGTAGGTTTCACGTTGTATTAACTATATCTATGTCATTTGGTAAATTTAAAACAAATAAGGAAAATATTTTTTGCAACGAGTGTAATGAATGCTGTATTTGAGTCAAGGGCAATAAAACTTGCGTATTTCTAGGTTTAATCACTATTATGGCAGGGAGACTTTTGAAGAAAAAAAAATTGAATTAATTTAAATTAAAGAAAAAAAAAAGACATTTAAAGGTGTGGGGGAAACTGAGGTACCAATAAGTGCGAGAAAAAAAATTAAGGAGTGAGAAAAGTGAGAGTTCTGAAAAGTAACTACTTTCATTACGTCGAACATGGCTCGAAAATAAAGCATTTCGAAGACATGTTGCAAAACACTATTTTTTCGAGTAAAAAAATTGTTTTTTAGGCTGAAACTGAAGCAGTGTCTTCGATCACCTCTGAAAAATATGCCTTTTACCACTTACTATTATATCAGGGGAGTAAACAAAACCATGGTCAAAATTTCTGGCTCTTGAACAAGCGTTCAAGTAAATATTGCTCATAACTTTTGAACCAATGTTTATATTAAAACCAGAATAAGTACTACTGAAAAGCGTCTGTTGTTTTGAAATGTTGACCCAAATTTTTTTACTAGTGCTCAGCAGGGAGTGGAAGGGTATCCCTTGAACTAATGACAAAAAATCTCACTAAATAACGTATTACTCGAGAATAAATTTACCAATTAAAAACAAAAATCCATAGGTTTTATCTGTATTCAAAATTTGTTTAAATGCCTTCGAGTGAAAATAGCACCTTATATCGGGTTATAGCGAGAAATTTCTAAAAAATTGGCACAAAAATGTAACCAGCGAATGAACCATACATCCGATTAGAATTTTTCTAATCTCACATTTCGGGTTAGTGTACCTACGCTAATTGTCGAACATCCATACCGCACGATAGGTTTTTAAAATTATTTCACGTTTTCCTACCTATGAACTAAATTTCATTACCTGTTTGAACCACTGAATTCAGGACGTTCGATTTCGGCTTCAGCATCGCTAACTGCGCCACAGCTAGTTGGGCTTCCACTTCTTTCAGAAACGGATACATGTAATCGAGGATCCTCGTCACTGCTGGTACAAATGTCAGTTTCATCTGGATCCTGTGTGAACCATTCGTTTGGTAATTATAACGATTTTTTGGATATTCACATTTAAATTCGTTAATTGCGCAAAAAAATAATGCTGCTAAAATTTAATTTCGTAGCTGGAATTATGAAAACATGTTGGTACTTCGAGGTTACGTATCAGTTATTTATTAAAAACATGCTTGATATTCTACCATTCACTCTGTACGTTGGTTCGCGCCAAAATACCATTTTCTTTCTATCAGAACTGACCTGGGATTTTCGATAGTATACCTTAGCCCAGCTCCCTCTTCTTTGGCCCCAAATTTTCGATATTAGTTTTTCAATCAAAACGAATTCCTATACGTAGGATACCCACATTGCTGAAATAAATAGAAATTTCTTTCAATTCTTGTTTTACAGCTTCATATACTTTTACGTAGTAGGTTCATTTTTTTTTTTTTTTTTTTTTTTTTGTCGGGGTAGGATGGAAGTTAGTGAAATTCTATTTAAGAATGATGGCCTACAGGAAATTAGTATTCTAATATGTCTCTCTTTTATGCGTTTAACTATTTTTTCTCCTCTCCAAATGGGAACTTAGGAACGACCATGGCTGAGTAGATGTATGCATTTGGGTTTCAGGTCCTCCATTGCAACGAGCTTCATTAGTGTTTGTTATTTCGGTATTCTAATAAATTTTGACGTTAATTTTTTTTTTTGTCTGCATTCCTAAATGTGAAACGTGCGGAAAAATAGTTCGTCAAAATCAAAATTAATAATATTGTCAGCACTGCTGTTGGGTTTTGTTTTGGTTTTTGTTTCATCGAACTTCACTGTAAATCATTTGAAGGGTAAGCAGAAGAATTTTCTATTATAGAGTACATCTGCATACGATTTCGATACATCTAAACGCGCTTAACCCTTTATCGTTTTTGGAAGATTGTTGGTAGGTAGCAGGTGTTAACAAGCTTTGCACCTAAATATATCTTAATATTCGAGAAATACGACCGACAGATAATTCAAAAATGAAACCGACGCAATTTCACATTTTCTTCGCGTAATAAATCTGTCTTAACTCTTTCTAATTAGAATTTAAGGGATTTTCATCGTTAGCGAAATCACACTTCGCGTAATTATTTTATCGGAAATGGCGTCGGTCCTATACTTTTTTGCACAAACACGACGAATAACGATTCCAAAAATTTTTAATTAATCGTGAGTCTCGTTTTAGCCAATGTACGTATCTACTATCAGAAATTCTTAAAATCTTCTACATATAAGGATAGGTAACAGTTTCCGACGATGAAACGTTTCGCTCGGAGTTGATTCGTCTTCGAAAACTAGTTTTCAAAAATTCCTCTTTCTTTAACATTTAAAAAAAAAAAAAAAAAAAAAAAACATAAAAATAGACAAAGGGAGAAAAATAACTCTTTTAAAATTTCTCCAGCGTGGTCTAGAGACTGAAATTATTTAAGTCGAAGCTAATTAAAAATTTTCGTCATAAAATTAAATGGAATTGATGTAGGATCCTACATGATAAAGGAAAAAAGCGTCTACTTCCATAATCCCAGTCTCTTGATCTTGCTAAAGAAATTTTAAAAAGGTTTTTTTTTTATTTTAGCTTACCTACTTTTATTCCTATTTTTTGAAGTTTGTTCTATTTTTTGAATAAAAAAAAATTTAATGTAGCCTAATGCTTTTTCATTCTATTTCCAGTAGATTTGCTGAAGAAATTTTAAAAGAGTTATTTCAGTTACTAAGTAGTGTGATACGGAATGTTAGAAATATTATCACAGTTACTAAAAACTCGTGCCTGGCTGGTCTTAGGCTAGGTACTATAAATGTGGCCGTATTGTCTTTATTTTTTGTTGCAAGTTCCAATTTGGCTCATCAATACATTTTTATTCTAACTAGGAGAAAACAATTTAGACGCAAAGTAACTTTTCAACTAACTTCGAAAAAAGGATGAGGTTATCAATTTAATTTGTACAGAGGTACGTGTGGTTTTTTTTTTTTTTTTTTTTATTATTTATTTTTTTTTGTCTTTTTTTTTAATTATTTATTCCAGAATAATGTCTCAACCAGGGCAGTGATTTTAATGAACTTTTTTTTAAATGATAGAAGATGATCCTGTGGTATTCCATCTGGGATGGACACATCCCCTACGAAAAGAGAACATAACAAAAAACCACATACCTACACTAAACCATTTAGATCATTTTTTAGCTTATCTAGGAATCATATTGACCATGTTTTGGCACAACCCAAACCAAGACACTTACCTCAGATAGTACTGCTAAATATCTGTATTTGACCCATCTTTAGACATGAATTAGTTTAATAAAGACCAAGCTAGTCTCAATGCTTGAGGATGAGATTCACATGTGTAGAATGTTAATCAGAACTGTAATGTCCACCATTACCATTAAACAAAACACGTATTCACCAAAAAACACACTATGTATTCAAATGAACACATCATAACAAATCACATTGTACACAAAAATGTGTGCTGCCGCATAGTTGTAAAAAAAATTTATATGTTCACCAATCGAAAGCAAAATGTGGACAAAATTGTAAAAATAGGGACAAGTTATATAATGGTACATCCAGTAACCTAGTCGTGAATAAAAGAAGGGAAAGTAGGGGAAAGATTATTAAGTAAACAAAACAGAGGCGCTGATGTACCCTGAGTGGGCACATGGCATTTTGATTGGAGGCTTGGCTGAGATCATTACGGATACACTACCAAGAAATAGGGAAAAAAAGAGAAATCTGCGTAGGTAATGCAAGTAGCATACTCAACGAATAAGTGGCAGAAAATGTAATAGTAAGCCAAACTGGCGAAAAATTAATTTTAGTTCGTTTCTATGAGAAGAGGGGGTAGTGGTGGTGTCTAAAATTGAAAAATTAAAACACTGATAGGGGCAGCCGCATACGTTAATCCCATATGGTGAACCTGTTTGATTTTTTTCAGAATGGATGAGATAGTTTTTGAGTTATCTTTAAATAAAAACTGTCGTCATTCGTGAAATTTTACTTACTTTTGACATTGGAGATCGTTTGTGACTCTCATCATCTGGAATTTTACAATCATGATCCTGCTCTTCGCGTTTACGTTGTTCCTCTTTTAGTCTTTCCGCTTTCCTCCATTTGGCACGACGATTTTGAAACCATACCTGCAAAAATGAGAGAAAAAAATTAAATATACCACTAAGTTATTGAAAATAAACGCCTAAAATTTTGTAAAGAGTAAATTTATATTATTCTACCGCTACTATCGAGAAAAAAAAAAAAAAAAAAAAAAAAGAAGGGAAAGGGCGAATTTAGGAAAACATTTTAAATCTCATTCCCTGGAGAAATTATACTCTTCCCTCTGTTTTCTACTGCTGTTTTTTTTTTCTCTCACTGTTTTGATATTACTCGCTTTAACGGGTTGGTAAGGAGATGCTTATTTTACGTAATACTTCAAACCAAAATATTGACATTCGCGAAGGACCTATTATCTGTCAGATTAAATAAAAATTGAAAAATATCTGTAGCTTTTGGGTCTTGGCCTTCGAAGCAAAGCTCGCAACCCTTCAATGTTCGTTACTTGCGAATGGCTTTCGAGTTTTTCTTCCGTTTTTTTTTCCCTTTCCTTTCTTGTGAGATGTTAAGTTTATCATTTTTCATCCTTTCACTGTTGTGTACACTGTGTATATAGGTGTGTGCGTCTTTTTTATATGGTGCTAGACGTGACAGCATATGCCATCGTAATCACATTAGTCGCCACAGTGGTTTCATGAATGGGAATAGCTTTGCGATCATTGATGTTGTATCGAAGGCGGAGAGCTATAAATATCTAAAAATGGACAGAACATCGGTAAAATAGGTAAGAATGACAGAGCTTGACTTATGTGTCAGTTGAAAATTCCACTGAAGGAGAATAAAGTTTGACACCGAGATGTGCATTTGTACGGATATTTTGAAAGCAACATTGAGTTTTTGTTGTTTTTTTTTTTGGGAGGTGAATATTTGCAACGGTTTCAAATTTTGGTTTAAACTTATAAAATTGCTTTCCAGTTTCTACACCGCGTCCATAGCAGATTTAATTGCATTGTTTTCTTGAAATCTGTTATATGATTATTCCAATCAACCAGTACAGTGACTCATTCTAAAATGTTTTTATTGTCATACGTATAACATAAATTAGGCTATCTTATTCTTACGAACCCACAGACGGTAAAACTTTAAAACAATGTTATACTTTGAGGAAAATTAAGGTTTTGAGACAGAAATCTAATTTTCAAGTTGACTTGGGTATATTTATGACAATTTTTTTTCGAATGAGCTCATAATTATCACATCTAGGCTTTGAAATTTATTTGAACATGAAGAAGAAACTACGGTACCCATTCTATAAAAACCAGTAAAATTTAGATTACGATATACAAAATTATTAAGTTTCCTTCAAAGAGCTAATTTATTTATTTATTTTTTTTTTTTGAACTTACGAGGAAATGACGAAGTTGATAAAAGAGATATGGAACTCAGATGGTTACCGTACGGTTTCCCGATTCCATTTTTCCAAAATTTTGTCGCATGAACATTTTCCCGAATTTTTTTCCCTGAATACCAAATATGCAAATTCACTCTCCCTAAGAAACGTTTTCCATAACAAATATTTACTTTGACGAATGTTTTCCCGAACGTGTGTTTCTCATGGAGTTGTTTTATCATTTGCGTGCAATGTGAATGAAGGTACATAGTCTGTTGACTGTCGCATATGATGATCATAAACTGTTTTAAAACGTTACGTAGCAAAATAGTAGAAAGGAAATCATGAATGGACGCGTACATGTCAAAATTAATTCGCCTCCCCTTACCGCCCATTATATTGTAAAGGCAAAGAAACAACAACTCTCACCTCACCTTACTACCCTCTATATTTAAAATACAATTCGACGGTAGAGATTTTATTGGTTTATTGGACGAATCAATTTACTTTTTTCTGGACCTTTTTCTAATTCGTTTGGTAAAATTTTTTCGGAAGTAAGATTATTCGGAATTTTCCGTTTTAGGGACACAAAATTGGATGAAATTTAATTAGGGAAAGTGTCTACCTACGCGGGAACATTGTTCTTCGGGAAAACGGATTCCGGTCGGGACGTTTCGACAGGGAGGTCGGGGTGAGTCACCCCTCAGCCAAAAAAATCAGTCGAAAAATACACCAATTTTGAGAGCAGTTGGCAAATCCGAATATTTTTGACAAGCCGACTTGACAAATAAAGAGATTTTCGATAAGCAATAATTTTTTTTAGTCGGCAAATTCGAAAATTTCACCTCAGCTGAAAAATTTTTTCGGCACATCATTAAATTCTGGAAAAACTAGGTGAGAACTGCTAAAACAGATGAAGGCAAATAATTAGTCATTTTATGAAGCTACTGAAAGCATAGTAATGGTGAATTTATTTTGGAAAAGTAAAAGTTCCGTTATTATGTTCTATATTTTCACGTGAGAAAATATTACTCTTTCACAGTTTTTTCTCAACAAGTGCACACATATTTCGAAAATTTGCTTATCGCTCCGAGGACAGTAGGTGTTAGTAAACAGTAACTGACCGGAGCGTGTCAGAACTGTGTATAACCAATGCAATATTAATGCGCAAAAAATTACTTTATATAATTAAGAAAAATGTTTGCCCCATTTTCTTGAATTTATTTAACACAAAAAGGGTTGAATTTGTCCTCATTCAGTTTCAGATGGTGAATTTTACTTCCCAACTTTCAGAATCTTATAAAATGTAGAAATAAATTAGAGTATCATACTGGAAAAATTTCTATTTACTCATTCACGTGTTCACCAAAAATATGTATAACTGAATTGAAATAGTACTAATTTTTTATTAAGCAAGGAAACTGTGGAAAAAGTGCATTCTTGAGCGCTAAGTTGGTTAATTGCCTAATTTTTGCAATATGTAATTTCCTAAAGAAACAGATACAATTTCAAATGTATTTAAAAAATTTTTGGCTGAGCAAATCGAATCCTGGAAGGCAACACATTGTCCTTATAGTTTCTCTTATTCTAATAAGCTGAAGAGAAAGATTAAAGAAATTTACTCCATTACAATTTTCCAATTTTCGTGTATATTTATTGAGCATTTGGCCAAATATATTTTTCTTTTTCGACAATTTTCCGTTCTATTATTTATTCAATATTTTATGCCTCGCTATATTTTTTCGACGGTCGTTATTCCTTTATATTTTTTTATTATGTTTTTTTTTCCAATTTGAGAGCGTGGTATATACTTTTTTTTTCTTTCTTTCCTCTCCTACAGACTTTTTTGTTCTCTTGTTTTCAACGTTATGATTACTCTTTATCAAATGCGAAGAAAAAAGAATGAAAAATCCCGAAGGAAAGACCACTCACGAAACTGGAAGAAAAACTTGGAGAACTTCAGAGTAGAAAGAGAAAAACAACACAATAAATGCGAAAAAGTGAATACAAAGACAAAAAAAAAACAAAAAGCGGGAACGCGGTGGGTGTCTGTAATACAATATGCGCAGAGATAACGTAAATAATACGTTTTATAATATGAAAAATTGTAAAGTAGATTTCACGTCTAATTGGACAAATAATTGGAGTTAGGGAATGGGAGAGAAGAAAAAAAAATGAAAATCTTAGCTTGTCGGCACGTCTGTGGTATGACTTTTGTTATTGTCGTTATGACATCGAGTATAGCTGTTTGAAAACTTACCAAAACGCATATATATGAAGTTTTTGCATTCAATCTCTCTTTCACTCATCTCCGCTGTAATAATAAGAGTTTTATTCTGTTTTTCTGAACTATAATAGAATTTTTCCTGTTTGCTCGCACCTTTTTAAAACGAAATAACGATCTGAAAAATATGAACTTGGATTTCCATCGATTTATTATTCTGTTGTAACACTAGGTTGTGTGTCAAGGAGTAAAATGGAAAAGCAGAGGGAATGATATATCGAAGTGAAAAAGAAAAAATCACAATGTGAGAAAGTATTGAGTGGACCTAACCTATATAAGGTACACAACATCAAAAATTTATTATTACCAAAACTTGAGAGAATGGGAGCTACTTGCGAGTAAATTTTTTTTCCTATAAAACTATCTACCAAGATGAAAATTTTCGATTCAACTTTTATTTGTCTTCGTCAGCCATTTATACGAGCATTCATTTATCGTTGTTAAGCAGCTGATTTCGTTTTCATTGCGGAAAAGCAAAGGAAAATCTATATAATCTATATTATAAAATTCAATCCCACTTTTTGCATATTTATCCGCGTTTTTTGCAACACTAGCAACATTTCAATTTTGAAAAAAAAAACTGCTCTTGCTTCACTTCACGATTTCTCAGCTACTATTCAAGCTACAAAGCTGAAATTTGTATTATTGAAAAAAGGAAAAAATTTGCTCGAGTTCTCCAACAAAATTAATTTTTTTATCGCTATAAGTTTTTCACAAATCGGCCATAAAAAACTGCAAATCAATGAGAAACTTGCCGTTTTTTAATTTTTATTTCAAAAACTAATGATAGCAGAAAACAATTTTCAGCGCTAACCCCCTCTACTTTTTAACGACAAATTCATTTCCACAATCAGATTTTACCTAAGACGAATTAATTACAAGATAAGCCGACACAAAATACAAGAACAAAACTGGGCGCTCTGCATATTACTTAATACTATATATATATATATATAAAGTGTTTTCTGCATATTTGGCCACCTATCAAACATTAAATATAACATGTATATGTACATGATTTTGTTCATCTAAGATTTGTAACTTACTCGCGTGAAGAGGGGACGTAGCCTCCACCTCCCACGCTAGTATTGTATATTAAAATTTAAAACAACAAAGAAAACACGACATTTTACTGTAATTTAAAAATAGTTAGCGTAGTCGAGGAAAAAATAAAAACTTCATTAAAATATTATATTTGAATAATTTTTTTTTGAGATGTTAATATGTACAAACGAAACAACTGAATAGAATTCGAATCATTATGTTACGATAGATACGTAATCATTTATTCTAAATTTTTAATACTTCAATGTACAGTGGCTGTATCTCTGGGACCCAAAAATTACTCCACTTGGCTAAACTATTAGCATAGACCATATACGCCGACTTCCGTTGGTGTGCAAATGAAAGTGCACTCACAAAGAATTTTCTTGTGGGTATATTACACCCACAAGCGCGTGTATCGATGCTAGAGACTGAAATTATTGAAGTCGGCACTAATTAAAAGATTTTGTCATAAAATTCGACGCAATTGACGTATATTAGACCTATATATGGCAAAGAAAAAAAAAAAAACCGAATTCAATAATCCCAGTCCCTAGACTTACATCTTGCTGGAGAAATTTTAAAAAGGTTGATTTTTCTATTTTCATTCCTTTTTTTTTGTTTTTATTTTTTTTTTAAAATAGGTTCTATTTTTTTTTTTTTTTAATTTTAATTTACCATAATACTTTTTCGTTTTATTTTAATTCCAGTAGATTTTACTGGAGAAATTTTAAAATAATTACTTTTTTCTTTTTTTATATTATTTACCAACGCTTAAATCTTGAATCATCAGACTGTCCCCGTTTCAACACTGGAGCTTTCACAGTGAACCACACATTCCGCTGCCCCAAAACAAAACTAATCTGAAACTCCTCTGTGTTTGTGCCCTACTGCACGTTGCGACAGTGGTTCTCTAACCAATGTGATTCACCTTCTACGAGAAGTTGGCTTTGGCCAATTCCTCTAAACTCACACATCTAAACAGGAGCTCTGTAGCCCTTTCAGCAGCTCGGAATTTCGGGTATACAAATATTTTTCATACCAATCTACGCCTTCGAACAGAAGCTAAAGGCCGGCAAAACTTTGTTAAATCCGACGAAAGGATATTATATTCCCAACGCGTTATAGGTACCTCATATACAATCAGTAAAAATCAATATGGTAATCTATTGACTACGCAGGTGGTTAAGAAAAATTTTATTTATCTCACTTCAAAGAGTATGAGAAATAACAAACAAAAAAATTTGACATTTTTTCCCCATCTTTTCATTGCTGTAACTTTTTTTTGCAACTCGAACTCATGTCAGTGTTTAGATAACGCGGATTTATTTCCTTGATTTCATTGCCCGGGACCTCCCCGTAGAATGGTAGGCACTGGTTAAAGAACGGTTACTTCCTCGATGAGTAGTACAAGTGCTCTTTGCAGTGAAACAAAAAAGCGTGCTTGTCGTTAATTACTTTTATTATTCGCTAAAAAGGATGAAAAAAAAAAAAAAAAAAAAAAAAAAGAGAAAAGGAGGAAAATGAGTGAAAAAGAATTGAGCCAGGAGTGTGCACACCGTTGTATAATAATTATGAAGTGCCATTCTACGCGACAAGTCTATTCCGTCATATTTTTTGTTATCTAGATGCTTTTTCAAATAACAGCTGTACAACGAGGTTATAAAAATACTGAAATCATGTTTTTTAACAAAGCTCTCTTAATTTAACGATTAATAAACGATGCCTCTGAGTGAAAAATCTTTTTATGGTTGCAGCTTTTTTCTCTTTCACTGCCTCACTGGCTCTCTCTCAGTCTCTCTCTCTCTCTCTTTCTCTCTCTTTCGTTTTCTATTTATTTTTTGGTCTGTGTCAACTTTAAAGAACCTGCTAAAAGTGGGAATTAAATATTTTATATTGGTTCTGTAACATATATTTTCGTCTATTTTTAGAAATGACGAACATATTCGTCCACACAGTCTCGAATACCAAAAACGTAGATATTTATCAACAATAATCATCCTATAACTCTTTATAAACAACCACTAAATTACCCGTATTCGATTTTATAAATATAGATATATTACCTGTATATTCATGATCTACTTATGCCTGTCCCTCGAGTACTCGACGAGTCAGCACAACCCTATAATAACAACACCCTACCTTACTTAACCTATCCAACACATACGTTTTCATACCCTGAACGAGTATATAATCCCTCGATTCAGTGGAAAAAGACACAGTTCCTCGACAGCTACTTCTAAGTACCTGGAACCTCTCTAATAGAAGTCTCTAGTGAACAGATAGTCTTGCTTGTTGAATTGTGATTGTATATGTATAAATATTAACGTATGATTATAGGTACTGTAATGTACAACTTATTATTTTATTAAATGTGTAAACTCACTCGTGTGTTTTGAAATATTATTGAGTCTCTCACATATGTTAAGGTCCACTATAGTTTGTGGATGATAAACTTTAATTATTTTTAGAAGTATTACTGCTTTTAGTACGTGATATTTCGTGTATGGTGTAACATCGAAAGTGGTTCTAATTAGGTACTTTACCACCTCTTTTGGCTGTTACAGGTTCATGTTTGCTACATAGTATCAGCAAGGGAATACTTTTTTACAAGTTTTTCGTCCCTTTTTTAGAATTTTGTAGCCTTAAAAATATTATTTGATTTTTATGTAACGTCGAGATGTAAAAAAAATTGTAGCCTATGTATATCTTTATATGTATTGTTAATGTTCTTTTTTTTTACAATTATACGTCTTACTTAACGTTTTAATTTATACGCGTCCAATTATATCTAAAGAATGAATTAATAAAATGAGTTTTTTTTTTTTTTCGAAAACCTCATAAAAATGAACAAGTTAGTGAAAATTGATAAGAAAAACTAAAACAAGGCATTTAATTGACAATTTTTACCAACCCCCAATTATCCTAAAATTTCGAAATTTCTCAAGAAGAAATTGCTATTTTTGTATCCAAATTTTGATTAACTCGCATCATAGTTGGTCTCTTAGAAAGAGAAAAGGGGAAATAAAAATTCGTATTTTTATCAAATTATTCAGGATATTTCTCGAGAAGCTACTTACTCGAATTAGTACGTTAAATAAAACACTTTAAAAGAAGTAAAAAAATATTTAAGTGAACGAGTGCCTTGCTTTCAATGGTCAAGTTTAGGAGCTAGGTATGCTAAAAGCATGAAATTAAGTTTACCTTGTTAGATCATAGTGATTTGGGCACTCTTTTATGTTTCTCAGAATATCTTCAACAGTTTAATTTCTCCAACCTGTCCACGAGAATTAACGAGAACTATTTTCCTGCTCACAACAGAACATACGATAGACTTTCCTTTCATCTTTGTAGAACTCAATCAATCAAATTCTCGAATTGTCCTCATCGTGACGATGAAGCTACTCTGGCTACTGTAATCCTCATATTTTTCGAATGCGATTAAATCGAGAGGAATAAAGAACTCCTCCGTAAAAACGAAAAAAATCTTCAAATTTTTTCTGTAAAAGAAAAGGAGTGTATACGACTATACATATAGGCTATAGGTTTGTCGGTTCTGATCCGTTTTTACTATAACAACACCAGCAACAACAACGACAACGAATAAATAAATTGTCGTTTTTGTCGTGAGTCGACTATTGGTGTAGTTCTGCGTCAAAATTTCAGAACACACTCGCGCCTTTTGGAGCATTCATATTTTGGTGGACAAAAATGTGAATATTTTTCAAATAATTATAATATTCTTCCAAATCGTAAGAAACAAATCCGACCGTAAAAAATCAACGCAAATCTTACAGAAAAAAAAAGTGAAATTTGTCTATTGTCGAGGCCAACTGTGGTTGAAAAGTTTATATTTCTTTCGTTTCATCAGCTTTGGGGGCGATAATTTGCAACGATTCTATTTAATCTAATCATTTTTTTTTTTTTTTTTTTTGGATAGATGATTAGCGTTGATAAGTTAAACGAAGCCTACATATACGTATAATTATGTATTACTGAAAAAGCGTAACTATAACGCCACATATTTCGGGGAGGGGGCCGGGAAGGTCAGCTTAATTCTCTTTCACTATAGAACCGACTTGAGTGAAAAAATTCGGACAAAAAGTATAATATAAAAGGGATCGAATTAAAATGCGGTAACTAGTACAGCGAATGAATATTCTACAAGACCTATTTCATTCAAAAATTTGTTGTATGGAAAAAGTGAGGGGAAAAGAAGGAGACAAAAAGAAAAATCCCTCACCTTTCGACATTTTCGCGTTTAATTATGTACGCGCGAGAGTTTTTCGAGGCGAAATTCCGCAAAGATAAATCGATATAAATGTCATTTTAAATTTCAAGCCGTATTAATTTCATTTTTATTTATCAGAAAATAAAATACAAAAAAAAAAAAAAAAAAAAACAAAAAAAACGAACGTAATTTCTCAAGGGGTAGCTCTTATAACCAATCAGATATCGGCGTTACGAGACGGTCGCTTAGCAACGTTTCTGACAGTTATTATATGCGCACTACCTTTAAAGTAATCATCCCTTATTAGATTATAAAATATAACGAAACTCGACTTAAAACTTCTTCAAAATAAACTTGTAACCGTATTCCCGTTTTACTGTTTCCAGTCGCCTCATAATTCACTTAATCTCTTAACGATACTCGATTAAAATTAAAATCAACAACAGCTCGTATAATCGAATGTATCGAAAAATTAGAGAAAAGAGTGTGAGAGAGAGAGAGAGAGAGCGAGAGAGAAGGAGGGAGAGGGAGAGGGAGAGAGAGATAGAGAGAAAGAGCGAGAAAAACTGCGCGACAGAGAAAGAAAAAAGTAGATTTTTTGAAAAGCTTTTCATTTATTATTTAAAAACGTTTCGACTTTTTAAAACTTTTAAACAAATTTTCTCTGAACTTCGACGTCTGCGTGGTACCCGTACCTATAACTACCTACCCATATTTCCGGGGGTTTTGTGTGCGTTTCTTTTTGGTTTCTCGCTCTTCTAACATTGAAAATTAAGGAAAGAAATCGTTTTTGTTTGCGATATTTTGTCGTACAGAAAATCGAATCAATGATTGAAAAGTTGTTTTTCCCATTTACGAATTAGTATTTGGCTAATTTCTGTTGCTCACTATTTAGTTCGCCAAACAGCGAGCTTCGTGCAGAAAATTCGTTTAAAAACAGCTCGTCTCGCAATTGGTGGCCGTACGTAACTGACGAAAGGGTAGAAATCGCAGATAGGTACCAAACTTTTCCACCCTGAAACGGGTTATTCAGGCAGAATTTTCTCGATGAAGGAGTGGGAAGCGGTTGCGATAACGCGCGACAATAATAAATTTGTTGTACGAACGAAGAAAACACTTCACCTGAACTCGTGCTTCAGTTAGATTAATTTTCATGGCCAGATCCTCCCTGGTAAATACGTCAGGATAGTGCGTTTGCGCGAATGCTGTTTCCAGTTCTTCTAGCTGTAAATATCGAAGAAAGTACTGGTCAAAAATTTTACCCACAATTTTTTCATACCTATCTTTTTTTTTTTTTGTGTGTGTGTGTGTGTGTAAATAAACCTATGTAGTAGGTACCTGTTGTAATGTGAAGGTTGTTCGATTTCGTCGTTGTTTGCGTCTGACAAAGGAATCATCGTGTATTGCTGGATGATACGAGTAACTGGTGTCTGGAACAAGTTAAACAGTATATGGTTTAAAATTATTTTAGGATCAATTTCTTGAATCATCTTCGGCACAAGCCTTGGATTTTTGCTGGCATAGTTGCGTAACACTGTAGAATACGTTGTTTGGGGGAAGCAACAAAAATTATTTTTCTTTTTATATTTTTTTCACGTATATGTGTGTGGCCATGCGGGTAGCGGCACATGCGCCTTGAATTTAGTCTTAATAATTTTTGTTTAATTTTGAGCGAATAATTTTCGTCGAATTTTACCTTAAACAACCGGGTTGTATGTTTGTTATAATAATAGTTCAGCTTTATAGCAATAAATGATTTGAAACGTTGTTTCTTGGATATACGGGAACTTGGGGAGCTAAAGGCACCCATAAGGCCATAACCCATCATATAGACGCCGATTTATGAATTTTTTTTTTATTTAAGTGTTGTAAGAAGGATATTTCCCTTCGATCGTAGGTATAGTGAAGGGAATGAGGACCCCGCCCCTTGAATTTGAAAAATTTGTATTTTGTACTTTTTAATTTTTTTTTTGTTTTATTGTTCTTTTGTTTTTGATTTTTGCACGATACGATTAGGCAGAAGAAGATTGTAATCTTTGGCCTAAATCAAGGCGCTCAATATTTTCAGTGGATTTTTGATGGAATTTAAAATATACAAAACACAAATAAAAAATGAGAAAAAAAATCGAATTCCTTATTAATGTTTTGGTCAATTAATTGTGAAGACTGGTGATAAAACCTGAACGTAATGAAGTACTGATATCATTACTGATTTTCCAAAAATTATTTCAGGAGAGAAAATGTATTTGTACTTAATTTAAAAATCATTATAAAAACTCATGTCTTGATTAATCACGATTCATGAATGTCCAATAGAATTAGAAAGTTGTAGCATATCTACGAATATAACTATTAGATAGAAAGATTTGAAATTTCTAAAATGAAACAACTGAAAATTTGATATACTGTATTAATTGAAGATTAATTAGAAATTTCGAAAATCTATATGGGTTTTATGTACAAAGGGGTGAATTTTTGGATAAATTGTCACAAATAATTTAAAATATTCATCTCTTGCAACTAGAACTTCTTCTCTCATTTGTCCTTCCGTGAACAATATTTAATGTGGGAATTGGTAACATCTACACCATTAAGTGGCATGGAGGAGCAGGAACACATGGTTTAGGTAAAGACAAAATTCATCAATATTTATATAATGATCCCTGGAAATGACCGTTAAAAAAAAAAAAAGTGACTGATTAAAAATGTATGAAAAAGCTAACAGAAGTGAAATAAAATATTTGCAAAGAAATAAAATGTAGAAACCTTTTCTTTCACTTTATCAAATTTTAATTGTTTGGCTGTCTCTGGAGAGCGAAAAATCCAATGGGAACTCATTGCCTCACAGAGAAATGAAATGATTATAAATTAAGAAAGAATAATTCTCAAACAATTGAGAAAAATTTTTAATCAGTGAGTGTTATCTTGCAATGAGAGTAAAGATATTTTAAAATCGAAGCCAAACAAGTTTATTGAGTTGACGAAGGAAACTCTTGAGGTCAGCAAAAAACGCAACCCTCAATACACGTAGTTTAAACAATTTGTCCATAGGTATGTGTTATTGTGGCTCTGCCCACGAGGCCCCGGCGCACAGGCGATGCGCCGGAGTTCTCCCACTACCTCCAGTAGTGGACATACTGGTGTTGAGGCAACACCAGTTGTGAGGAACACGTACGAGGTACAGGTGTGTGACTCCAACAACATTTATTGTCTCCTGGACGTTAAACATATTATATATAAGACTCTACCCACTACATGGTAGCAAGAGCACTGTATATTATCCCCCAAATTTTCCTAATTCGCCTCTAGAATTGTTTCTAACAAATGGAATTTTTACTAATTCTGATAATCCCAAAAACGCTTCCACACAAAAATTTGTTTTCGCCTAACTCTCAAATTAAATAAGAAAATTTTCCTCGGAAATAAATCTTTCTTATAATAATATCTAATCCTTATAGATTAACGGAAAAATAATTTCTGTATTCATCTTTATCTTATATACAATCCTAGGGATTCGTCAACAAAGAATAATGTCTAAATTAAATAAATTTCTGACAGCCATTTTTCTTTTATTCATCATAATATGCGACGAAAAAATTACTATCCTAATTTTTCTCGCCGCCCCCAGCATTCTGCTGATGAAATAATTCAATTGAATTTTGTTCCTACTATATAGCCTGATAAAAAGAATTCGTCATAATTTGACAAATAAGGATGATAAAAATTAACGAAATTAATAATTTCAGTATTCTCCTTCTATCACGGAGTTTTTCCCTATTTGTAATACGAATGTAATATCGGCTGTTTCTGAACACGCACGTAGCTGCGCGAAACAACCAACATTTTTTTCACCTTGAAAAATATAGGATTTCTCGTAAATCAAAAGAAGAAGCGAATTATAAAGTTACACCCCTAATCACGTAAAAAATCGCTGCACTGCAACAAAGAACCCTCGATATCTAGATATTGCCCGCACACAAACGTAATAATTTACGTAAAATACCATTACATACGCAATGTATGTAGTATGCTGCAACAGCAGCGACAACAACAGGCAACCAAATTCTGCACGAGGACGAATGTGCACGCTAAAAATAGACACGTACATTGTCCTTCGACCTGTATTCATCAACATTGATACAGATCAAGTGCATCTCTATTTTTCCAGTGCCGTATGAATTAATGTTTTCTTGCCTTTTTTAATTAATTTGTTGTTGTTTTTTGTTCGCGATCTTTTGTTTTGTGTGACATATTTGTATTTAATGCAAATTTTCTTTTTCTTTTTTATTCTCTACACCATTTCTTTTACGTTTCTTGTATTCTACCCTTTTATTGGTGTAGTGGGCATCGTCCAAAATTTACACAATAAAGAAGAAACATTAAAAACTCGAACTCAGTAAGTTCTGATTATAATAATTTTTTTTTTTCTCATAATTTGTAATTATGTTCTCATACCTAGGTATATGGCCATTTCATCTTAATGATGTAAATTTTTTTTTGAAATATTATTGGCAAATGAATTCTGCAAATTCGTTATATAAAACAACCTGTTTCATGATTTTTCCCTTTAATAATTTTTAAAGATAAAATATTTTTGCCTTAATACTTAATATTTCATATTTTAGACATAAAATTAATTCAGTGAATTTGTGTAATTTTGTGAACCTAAAATGGCCTATTGCCCCAGGGTCACGCTCAATTTTTTTTCCAAACAAAAAACTTTAGTTGTTTGATAATTTTCCTAGGAAAAAAACAAAATCTGACTGATTTTACATGACCATTTCGAATTTTTCAAAATTTAGGAACTCACTTCCTGTAATATCCATACAGCTATTATATTTGCATCAATGGATAATGGTCAATTATACAAGTATTTTTTATGCATAAATATTTGTTTTTTCATTCTTAGTGAATTGTATCTGGCGTGACTTAAATACGTCTTATTGTACTAGGGTCACGCTCGATTTTTTTTTTGGATATTTCCAAAATATGCATATTTTTTCAAATTTGGTTAATTCTGTGTATTTGCGAATAAAAAACGTATTTTCGCCCCAGGGTCACGCCCGATTTTTTTTCTGAGCTTAAACACTTGGAAAAATTTACGAATTTTGATCAAAAATTACTTTTGTAAAAGCTTTATAATTCGTCATCTTTAAATATTAAAATATATTATTTTTGCAAAAAAAATTTTTTTTTCAATCCGTAATTGAAAAACTTAACATTTTTCCTTACGCGTAATCAGAGTAGGCAATATCTGTATACACTCGAAAACATTACATTCGCTAACCCTTCTGAATTAGAAATTTGTAACATTGACCTACATCTTTATTTAGGTCAATGCTCTTGTAACCTAGATTACGTATAAGAATAAAAATTTTTTTCTTCTTTTATTTCTTATTTTCTTTCCATATTAACGTCAACGAATATACTTACTATATATGATGATGAATACTTAGCGTATTTTTTCCAAAAACTTTTTTTTTTCTGACTGAAATGAAAATTATTTTTTCTTCTTTTCTTTCATCTCTTTTTAAAACATTATCTAAAATGTCGAAAGAAGAACAGCCAGATAATCTTCCACCCATCCTCGATGATGAGATTGATTTTAATATGCCCTTCTGAATCAACCCAAAGGTGGTAATGAAGTGCCGGATCTTCCTACAGAAGACGAAGATCAACATCTTCAAACAGATGAAGAGGATCAACCGGTTCAACAACCTGGCAATATAATACCCCCAGGTTGCGAATATCGATCTTTGTCACCATCCGAATCATTTCATTCTGGAACTCCATATTCCCAAATTTCTGAAATAGAAAATTTCACCGGATCTATTGACGATGTTAAAAATTATTTAATTTCTTTGGAAAATCTTCTCCAAAAACCAGTGGATCCTAAAGGTGACAATGAAGAAGTCCTTTTGGAAATTTCCGCCATTAATATGTGTATGGATGACCTCCAAGGAATCCCCAAAGGAGCTTCAAAAGAGTTGATCCTTTCAGCAAAAAGCCTGACTAGGAACTTGGTAGTGAAAAAATCTAGGATTTTGAAAAAATTCACTACCACTAATGTTTCTAGCAAACAGACAACAGAATCCACACATGATTCTGCCGCTGATGCTGCTGCAGCTGAAAAGAAAGCTGAAGAGGAGCGTCAGTGATTGAAACGGGCTCAAGAAATAGCAAAAGAATTCCTTGAGACTCGTGCTCAATTCGATAGTATCACTCAGCAGTATAGACGAATTGATGAGAAACTCAAAACACTCGAGTATACTGTTGAGTGGGAATTGAAGATGTGTATGGCCGAGTTTGAGAAACTCCACCTTCCTCGTGAAGAGACCACAACATCGACTACTTCCAGACAAGAACGTCCTGTTCAAAAGACTTCTTCTCAACCTTCGTCATCTGCTACTAAGAAGAATCTCGATTCCAGTAAAACCACGAAGGCACGGCAGCAACCAGTCGTTGTTGAAAGTAGGAATACCATTTCTAATAAACGTAGTTTACATCAAATGGCTAATGGAAACTCTGCTGAAGTTGAGAGCAACCACAATCCAAAAAGGACTAGAGGTGAGCAATCTTAAACTTTGGCAGAAATTCCATTACCTACTCAATTGAATGATTGTTCTTCAATTGATAATGCTTCAATACCTCGTGTATTGGAAACAACTGTTTCGCAAACCAGCATTCCTTTAATAAATATCGATTCGTTCAATCAGATCCCTAAATGCTGAGAACATGAACCTCAGATTCAAGTAGAACAAGGCTTTTCAAATCTGAAACCCCCAAAATTTTATCTTGAAAAATGGAATGGGGAGATACTTAGGTATCCAGGGTTCATCAATGGTTTTTTTCTCTATGTTCATCAGAGAACTGATATAGCCATACCCCAAAAAATTAATATTCTACAGGGTGCGCTGCCTAAATTTTTAAGTGATAAAATTAGCCATTTTTCACCTGATAAATTGGGATACGACCAGCGCTTAAAATTTTTACATAGTCGTTATGGCAATGAATCTAAAATTCGAGCTGCCTTATGGGAAGAAATTACTGCAATTCCAACAACTACGAATGACATTTCTTCCATTCAAGATGGATTAGATTCTGTTGTAGTTATGATAGAACGCTATCGAATGGTTTGCAAAATAGTTGATGAAGAACAACTCTTCAATATAATTGTTAAAAAATTCCCACCTAGGTCCTATTTAACTCATTTAAAAACAAATGAACGAAAAGTTAAACATTTATTTGAAGCACTTAGAAATTTTATTTCAATACAAGAACTTCGAGAACCGACTTGTACTTCGGTACCGAAAAAAGTTAATATTAACCAAAATAGTAAGCCTAAAGGCAGACAAAATTTTGCAGTCATTTCAAAAGAAACTGATAAACCTAAAAAAAGAAAGGATAAATCCAATCTAAAACGAGGTAAAAAACGTCAGAATCTAGATTCAACTGAAGATGTTAATTCTTTTCTTTCTACAGGCTTGTTGGGACCAGTTCTAAGAACTTCAAAGGGGAAGGAAATTCCAACCAGCGTGTTGAGGACCAACCCCACACCCACACAAAGAAGATGTATCTTCTGTAACGGCCAGCATCATAGTCACCTTTGTATGTGAGTTAATACTCTTGATGCACGCAAAAAGTTCTATGAGGACAATGAACTCTGCACTCGCTGTGTTAGAAAACATCCTGGCACAGCTATATGCAGAATTGCCCCGGCGATCCATTGCAAATGGTTTTTGTGCCTTGCAACGGATCATCATACAAACTTATGCCCAAAGGTGACTCATCCTATAACACTTCCGATCATTGAAGTTTGGAAAGATAGCCTTAACACCTACAAAGCACAGCTTCCAGACAAATGTGTGTATAATGATTCAATAAATCTTGCACCAGAAACAAATGTTTCATCTCAAAATATTAATTCCTCTGTTTCTCCACAGACCAAAAATGATTCAAGGAATCTGGAGCTCACGGTACAAAAATCCAATCAACCCTTAGGAGCTGACGGATTACCAGTTTTAAGTGAGTCAAAAACTTTCTTTACTAATAATAATACTTCTGCGCATTATTTAACATTCTTATCGTATGTTCATGCATCTCACTTACAAAAACCCGTAAAAATTAATGGATTTTTTGATAGTGGAAGCAAAGAAACATACATTTTCCATACTTATGCAAATAAGTATCTGAAATTGAATTTCTTGGAAAATATAGAATTTATGCGATTCAAAGGTCTTGCTAACCAAAAATCAGAAATTTTTAGATCCCATCAAGTATCTTTCGATCTTCAAAAACCTGATGGAACAACTGTTCCGATTATAGCAAAAACAGTTAGTCATATAGCTGATTCTTTATCTCATCCAGATTTCGTTGAATTTAAAAAGTTGTACCCTCAATATTCCCATATTGAATTTACAAAAGCAGATCATGAACTTACGATCCATTTGCTTATTGGAAATGATTATATGTGGTCCTTCGTGAGGAAGATCGTACAAATATCCCCTACTTTAACCCTAATTGAAACTTACTTCGGTCATATGTTAGGTGGCACAGTAGTTCCTTTAACTGAAAGTGATGTTTTTACTCCAATATTTTTGACATCTCCACAGAGTGTAGAAAATTTTTGGAAACTCGATATTTTGGGTATCGAAACCAACAATCTTGTTGAGGCTGAAGCGGAAGTGGAAGCACTTAGATTATTTTATAAAAATGTTCGTTTAGTAAATAATTGTTATCAGATTAGATGGTTGTACAGGTTTAACCCTCCACCATTACAAGATAACTATAGGCTTGCAATCAAAAGATTAGACCAGTAAGTTCCTAAAATGAAACAGAACCTCCAGTTCTTCCATTTATATGATCAGTATTTCCAATCACTGGTTAAATTAGAAATGATCGAACCAATAGAACATGAACGTCCTGGTGAGTTGATACATTATCTCCCTCACAAAGGCATTTATGATCCTACAAAAAGCACACCACTTCGTGTTGTCTTTGACGGTTCAGCAAAAACAAAATCTTCTAATCATTCTCTAAATGATTGCATGTATAAAGGTGCGATTATTTTGGCAGATCTAGTATCCATTCTCATAAGTTCTTGCAAAAATCCTTTTGCAGTTGTAGCCAACATTCGTAAAGCATTTCATCAAATAGGCCTTCACCCAGAAGATAGAGATGTAACTCGATTCTTTTGGATGAAAGATCCTAATAAACCTTCAGATCTACAAAATCTAATTGTTTTTCGCTTTTGTCGAGTCCCATTCGGAATTGTTACAGCACCATTTCTCTTGGCTGCAATCTTATTACATCATTTTCAAATGGTTGATAAGAAATTCCATGATAGTTTTCTCCAACAATTCTATATTGATAACTTGGCAACTTCCTTGCCAACTTATGAAGCCTTGAAAGAATTGTATGTCAAATCAAACAAGTTGTTTAGTGACATTTCTATGGAACTTACCCTTTGGGGAACTAATTGTGTTCCGCTTAGAAAGGATTTTGATCCTTCGAGATCTTTGGACAAACCACTACAAGGTATTAGGTTTAGTTTGGGATATGGATAATGATATCATGTACATTCCCACTCCTAAAGCCCTAACTGCTTGTTGGACTAAACGTCTGTTTTTAAAAGTGATGTCCTCCTTTTATGATCCATTAAGATGGTTTGCCCCAGCTTTTATACCATCTCGATCATTTATAAAAATTCTTTGGTGGGAAGGCCTAAAGTGGGATGAACCCATCCCAACTAAATTACAATCAGCAGCATCTGATATCTTAAATGATTTGATGCAATGTACTAATTATTGCCTACCCAGACAATTGTACATAGGGACTTACAACCCCGATACATGTCAATTACATGTATTTACTGATGCCTCTAAAACAGTGTTTTCAATGGCCATCTATATTCGCTTCTATAATAAGAATTTAAACACTTATTCAGTACGCTTTCTGTTAGGAAAATCACGCGTTACCCCCATGAAGCCTATTATAATTCCAAAACTAGAATTGTTAGGTGCCTTAATTGGTGCTAGAGGTTTGCGTACCACTCGCAAACCGATGGACCTGTCAAATTCACCGACACTTTTATGGTCCGACAGTAAGTGCGTTTTAACGTGGTTACTGGAAAGAAAAATTTTACCTCAATTTTTTTGCAAATCGAGTGTCTGAAATCAAGAGTATTCCAGCCGTAGAATATCGCTACGTCCCATCAGCTGAAAATCCAGCAGATATTGGATCCAGAGGATCTGTAGTAAATGATTTAGTTACGTCCCTTTGGTGGACAGGACCTGAGTGGTTAAGTCAGGATTGCATCTCATGGCCAAAAACCGATTTGCATGCGATTCAATCACTTCCAGATTTGTCTGAAGATGAATACTCTACTCCAGTATTTTGTACACTTAGAGATTCATTAAACTTTTCCTCAACATTATCTGCTTTTATTCCTGAAATATCAGATGACATTTTTGATAAACATTGTCCAGCAAAGTTGAGAAGAATTGAAAATTCTAAGAAAAGATTTATCCCGCAATTTTTCATAAATTTGCAAATGAATGAATTTGAAATTCAGTTACCGGTCTCACAACCGATTCCTCAGCAGGAAATGAAAGTGATAACAAACCCATCCTCTTAACCTGTAGATTTATCAACTAAATCAGAAAAAGGTTTGAAATCTCCAATAACTTCTTATTCAAGTTTCATCCATCCTCTTAGGAATACACCGTTTGGAATTGAAATTGAGAAATTTAATTCTCTGAAAAAGTTAGTTAAAACATTTTCGCAATGTATTAAAGCAGTCCGATGTTTTAATCAACGAAGGATTAAGAGGAAACGTTTGTTAACACCCTATGCAATAGTTGGAAATAATTTTCAATTTGCATTACTTTGTTTCATTTATGCGGATCAAAAGAAATATTTTTCGAAATTATTCGAAATACTTTTAGGTGATAATCCGCCCAAACATGTAGCATATGAAAAATTTCATATTTGTTTGGACCCTTCAGGAATTATACGTCTGAAAAATTATCTTCCAGAATTTCCTTATGCTAAGGATATGTTGTCCCCTATTCTTATGCATCATAAGTCACATTTGACTGAACTAATTTTGATGCATACCCATCTTAAATTAGTACATGCCGGAAATAAATTTACAATGTCTGATTTCCGTAGACACTACTTCGTGCCTAGAGCACTGAAAGTGTTACCGCAAATTTTGAAAAAATCTTGCGTGTTATGTAAGAAATCTGAGAACAGACTGTTCAAGCAACCGACGCATTTGTCATTGCCAGATTTTCGTTTAATACCATTTACCCATCCTTTTACCTATACAGGTGTGGATATATTTGGTCCTTTCTCTGTATTTGATAATTATTTACCAAAGAGAAAAAATAGGTTGGCTACACCAACTACACCCATCTATAAAAAATGGGTTTTAGTCTTTACATGTCTCTCTACACGAGCCGTTTATTTGATCTCAGTATCATCTTTGACTACCACAGAAATATGGACTGCATTTCTGACCTTTTTTGCAGATAAAGGAACGCCTAAAGCAATCTTATCTGATAATGCCGCACAATTTCAAGTACTCTCGGTATATCTACCAGAGTATTGGTCTACCTTTTTGGAAGAAAATGAAGTGAAAGACAATCTAGAATTGAAAGGCATTAAATGGCACTTTATTCCCGCTAAAGCGCCATGGTATGGAGGCGTATACGAACGCATCATAGGAATTATAAAGCAAGTCTTTTTCCGTGTTCACGGACATAATTCTATATATGTTCATACTTTTCAAGCTAGCTTGAAGGACATCCAAACTATGGTTAATGAACATCCGCTATGTCCATCTTCTGATGAATTAGGTAAAAATACTTTAACACCTTCGCATTTTCTTCATGCGAATCTCAGATCTTTGACAATCCCAATTGGTCAGACAGTAGAGGATAATACTCCTACAGTCACTCAACTCCAGAAATTATGGAAACTTGACCAAGAATATCTTTCCAAACTTTGGTTATCATGGAAAAGGGAATATCTTTTATATCTAAGAGATAGACCACCAAGACTGATACCAAATGCGTATCACACGGTGCCATTTCAACCTGAAATAGGAGACATTGTCCATGTCCTGGACTATATGTTGAAACCCGGAGTATATAAACTTGCCAAAGTCCTAGGACTTGAAAAGTCACATGACGGAAAAGTCCGACATGCACAAATTCAGTTCTCGAGTAAAAAAGTGTCCACCCGACCTTTAGAATTTTTAGCTCCCTTAGAACTAAGAATAAAGAATACTATAATGAGAAATTAGTTTCAACATTATCCGTAATTTTCAAGATTACCTGAGACATGACACATATAGGATAGGCTATTCAGTAATTTCATATAAATTAAGATGATAACCTACACTGTCTTTAGGGGGAAGCCTAAATTAGATACTATGTTGATAAAAAGGCATACTTCTAATTTTTGGCACCCACTATTGTTGTTAATGCACCTCACGAAGGATCGCGGGCAATAGGTGACAGAGCGCTCAACTATACCATTTTAAGAATGAGCTACCGACTTGCTAATTCCTCATTCTTCCTTTCCAGAATCCTTCATCTATGGTACCGACTCTTCATAATTTTGTTATTTTTTTTTTACTGTCCGGCAGTCGATGGAAGAGAAGAAAACTATATTTTACAGAAAAAATTTCTTTTCTTTGTTGTTTTTCTTTCTCTTTTTTAGAATAATTTAGTATTATTTCCTACTTTGTACCAGCATTTTTTATTTTTCCAATAAAATTGTTTGTTTGTACATGTCATGTATAATTAAATTTTTAGTTTTTCAGGATCAATCTTGGAAGGTGGCCTCCGAAGGCTATCTTCGCACACCGCCCCTTGTATCATGGCTCCGCCCATGAGGCCCCGGCGCACAGGCGATGCGCCGGAGTTCTCCCACTACCTCTGGTAGTGGACATACTGGTGTTGAGGCAACGCCAGTTGTGAGGAACACGTACGAGGTACAGGTGTGTGACTCCAACAACATTTATTGTCTCCTGGATATTAAACATATTATATATAAGACTCTACCCACTACATGTGTAGGTACCTACTATCTAAACTATATATAGACGACCAATTTCTCATATAGCAAAGGTTCCCAATCTATGGAGCGCGCCCCCTAAGAGGTGTACAAAAGCCAATAAAAATAATTAAAATTTATGGAGTAAAGAAAAGTTGAATTATCTAATAGCGCATATTGGTAAATTATTTACTTCTTTTTTTCCAAGAAAATGACCCTTCCTCTTTCATGGATGAATCCAGGAGAGAACATGTCGCCTCCCAAATTAAAAAAAAAAGTACGTGCAACTCCAGCCTTATGTAAAAATTTTGAAAAGTACGAAAAAATTGTCTAAAAAATTATTTTTGTTTGCTCCCCTTGCACAAACTTACATAATCCTTCCCAAAGTTCCACTCTGAATTCCATACCATCTTCTTTTCTTCGCTGGTGAATACTTAGCACCCCATGAAATTTTAAAAAATCAACGCCCATGAGGCTATGACATTATTCCTTAAAGTTGAGCTGTTTACAAATTTACATTCAAGATATTTAGTCTTAGATCAAAAACAATGCCTAAGTATAAACTGAAATTTTGAATTACTTTTTTTTTTGGTGTGGGGGCGTGAAAGATTTAAGATTCTTCCTGGAAAGCGAAAACTGAAAAAATTTGGAAACTTTTTCCATATAGCATCGCCATTGGTACATTGTTATCAGAAATAGTTACATATAGTTATAGGGATGAAAATTTGTTTTTGGAACTTATTTGCTAAACCATTCAGTGTGTGGAAAATTTTGTAGATGTCGAAAATATTCCCCTTTAAATTTTTTTACCTATACGATTTTATATGGAATAAATGCGGAATAAATCTCGAAAAATTACTTCAAGTCCATACATACAAGTTATGACTGTATTGTGAAAAAAATGCCAATAGCGACAGGCGCAAATAAGCAACACCCATGTGGGTATGCGTTTTATTCAAAGTTGGCGGTTTAGGTTATATGCATAAGTAATTGTAAAGATAGGATTCCTAGGCATTTATAAACTCATCTTGCTAACAGCTAAACAAATAGTGATTAAAAGGAAAGTTCAATTTGGCATGTGGGAATAGTATTTTATTTTTCCAAAAATTGCCAAAAACTGAATAAATTCAAAAAAAAAGTATAAAATAACTCAATTTTAATAAAAAACAATATATTTTGTAATGAAATTGTATAATGAAAGTATAAAATCAATTTTAATTTTATCTAACATATAGCCTATACTGCTTACTACACCAAACAGGTGAATTAATTCGGTTGTTTTTAGTGAGACCGCAATAATTCATTTGAAATGCATAAAAAATATAGTTTTTTACACAAATTTTATGGTCATAATATTCTTAAGGAATAAAATGAGTTCAAAAACAAAAAATTTGAGTCATTAGAAGCTGAGAAAATTGAAGAAGATAAAATCGTACAACGGTTTAATTTAATGTTATCTGTAAACTTAATCCTAAAGACAACTAATGATAAGGCTCAAAAACAGTGAATTTTATTCATGAAAATAAATAGTTACAATTAGTTTTCTTTTGAGAAAAATTTACTGGTCACATAAATTAAGCTAATTTGATGCAGAATTTTGTCGTCATCTTCAATTTTCTCGGCTTCCAAGGCGTTGAATTTTTAGTTCATTGGTTCATTTTATTCCTTGAAACTTCTAAAACTTAATTTTTGTCAAACAAGTATCAGGAGTGGACAAGATCACCAAAAAAGTGAATCAGGTCACAAATCCTTTTCAATTTATAAAAAAGTGATTCAAGTCCAAATCACAAATCATGTGAAAAAAAAAGGATCCATCCAAATCATGTTCGCAGATCCTGAGTAAGATTTGAAAACAAATGTTTTTTCATAAATTTTAATGAAATAAATGAATAATTTTCAATTATATTCTGCATTTTCCCTGCTTTTCAATTTTGTTTGGAAAATTTAAAACAACAGATCCTGAGAAAATGATTTAAACAGATATTCTGGATCCTTCCCAAGAAAATGATTCAAATCACAGATCCTCAAATAAAAATAATTTGAGTATCGGATCATGGATCATAAAAATGATCTGTGATCTGAATAATTTGGATACTATCCACTACTGCAGTTACCTATCTATCTCTTGTTTTAAGACAATTACAATCAAAAATTAGGAGCCTGTTCTATATTCACAATTATTTTAAATAGGTATGGTTGGGTTTATAGAGTAGGGGTATCTGGCCTCACTGAATGTTGGATAAACATGGTGCATTGTACCTACTTCTAGTATAATTCATACGATCCTTAGCAACATCTTACTGTACAATGCAGTTGATAAGATCAATTACAGCCACAGATATCTACTCTATATATGACCTAGATACCTAACTTGCCTGTTTTCAGCCATCATCGCTTCCCCTTACCACACCACATGAAAGTAAACAAAGGTGTTGGCACTCACACCCACAAGTGTACCCATTTATATCACACTCTTACACATTCAATCTAGAGTTTAAATACAAAATACCTTATGAAAAATTACAAGAAAGTTCATTTTTTCCCCTGTAACAATAATTTTTGGTATCTTGGTTTCAATCTTAAAGACTGATAGAACACTCATACCAAATATGACATCAGAATACGCTTTAATAAACATACAGCACTTACTTGAAAATAGCCTTTTCTGCATAAGAAATGCATTGTACACAATTTTTTTGTCAACAGGCCAGGAGATTAACGCAACATCTCAATACTCCATTAGGGTGAATACTCAACATAGTGAAAGCAGCAGGTTAGGTATCTAGGTTATATAGTAAAGTGTAGATATCTGTGGTTACAGCTGTATAAACATTCCTGAATCTAAATAGTTTATTTAAAAAAAGAAATGCAACTGTTTTTTCAAAACAATTCCGGTTTTTTACTTTTACAAAAATTGAATGCTCTAACTGATGGCATAATTTTTACCAATGTTTCTTCAGACCCTTTAATGTTAAATGCATGTACATTTAGTATATAATATGTAGAACATTCTTTTTCTGGTTATGAATATATTGTAAATGATACACAATGTCATTTTACCCAGAAAATTAAAAAAAAAAAATTGTTTCAGAACATTTTGACCAAATTTCTACTGAATGTCTGGGTAAGTGAAGGTTGGATTATGGAATATGGTGACAATTATTAGAAAGTACAATTTTCTTGACATATTTATATGCTCTGAAAACATTACTATATCAGCTAGAGTCAGCTTTAGTTTAGAAAATTAACTTTGGCTTAGCTACCTATATGAATACATATACCGTTATATTCGATGCAAACAAAGTAAATATAAAGAAAATATAAAACCTTTATACGCGAAGCCTTAATGCTAAATCCTTCCAGTTGCAATTTAATGATTAGCTATTTCGTATTAAATCTTTAGAGTAAATGGAATGGAATAGTCAAAAGTCCCTCGTGTAGCGTATAAAACCGCTTATGAACAAATGCATTATTTTATTGTTATTATTTTATTTTTCACGTTTTCATATTTTCTCCCTCTCTTTCTCGTCCTCGAATAAAAGTCGTTCTTTAATCTGACTAACGTCTTACTGTTACTATAAATGATAAACGCAGCTTTCCTTTCTTTTTACACACTCGTTATACTTATACGGTTGAAAGAATTATTTTCAAAATAGATTACAGAATTTTAGTGCGTACGTGTGTAAGCGATAAAATTTCACCAAAAAATTAACTTTGGAAGCAAGTAAAATATAATTTTTTTATTAAATTTGCAAAAATTAAATTTTTCGCGCATTTATTTTATCAATCTGCATGAAGCATCCAATTTTTATTACAAATGGTAAAGTTTTTTTTCTCCAAAATTATAGATGCTTGCATGCTAAAATTTTACTGTTAACCTAAAACTCAACTGATGAAGATATCCTTGTCTCATGAGAGACTTGTAAATGAACTTGTATTTCAGATGTTGTACCTATTAGTTCTGTTTTCCGACTTATTATTTCTTCAGCTCCAAGCTGTACATATATTTCAATTAAACGTAACTACTGTTATATAATACATGATCAGAAAGGTGAAATTCGCTGGTATTTTACGTTTTAAAAGCAGCTCATATCATTGATGAATATAATCTCGATATAAAGTGAACGCACCTCCATGTAAAAACTTAAAGCATCTTTTTACATGGAAGTATGTTCAGTTCCCATCGAAGTAAAGGTTACATTTTCTAAATGAAATATTAAATTGACTGCAATGAAGCGGTTGATATTTTATTCTATTTTTCATAATTTTTAAGAAATACTCATTATTATGATAGAATTTTAACGTTTCGTTGCTTTCTAATCATTAATTATATAAAATATCTTCCTTAATAAGATTCAAAAGTGAGTTTACATGACTCAGGAATTGCTCACTCTCTGCACTTGTTTCACAAACTCCCTCATATGTAATTGCTCACTTTTGAACCTTGGTGTGTAATATACTATTTTGTTTAGTGAAGCTATGCATGTATGAATGAGAGCCCAAAGGTTAAAGATAAAATTTAAACATCATAAATATATCTTCTGTTAGTAGGGCTTCTCAACCAAAACTACCAGAAACTCTTTGATCATTTAGTACTGGATCACCAATGTGCGCGCGCGTGAGGGAGAAAGAACGAAAGAGAAAGAGGTGTGTGTGTGTTTCCAAAAGACAAAAAAGGTAAAAAATTAATTAATTAATTAATATTTTTTGAAAACAAGCTATTATTCAACTTACTACTTCTAATGTAATGAAGTTAAGAGACAAGGATAACTCTTTCACAAATAATTTTCATAATATATCCACCCTCCCTTCGGTGGCATTCAACTTTTCCATTTAATAACAAAACCTTTCCAAAATGTAAGGAATAAATTTAACTCCTGAGCCCCCCTCCCCATTTTCGATTTTTTCTTTTCTTTTTATCTTGGGCATATCCTATAAAATAGTTTTTCTTAATAAATCTGGATGAATGGCCTCAAAATAATTGAAAATGTACTAAAGAAAAAGTTTGTATGAAATCTGAAAATGATTGAAAAAAAGTTAACCTGAATTATTGTAGGTAGTTGACAATATTAAATCCGTTATTGTTTGCCGTTGCTGGTCATTATATCGCAGCCAAGATTTTGTGAAAGAGAATAGACTTTGAAAATTTTAAATTCTAATATAATTCAAATTGACTTCTAGTTAGTTAGCTTGGAACAATGTGAATTAACTCGAACTGTTCATTAAATTTTTCAACGTACTCTACCTCCCAGCATTTTTGTTGTTTTCTATTTATTTGTGTTTTTAAATTAATGGCATTGACTGCAATCAGAGGAAGGGTTAAGGCTGAAATTCTCTCAAAAAACGAAAAATTGCTTTGAAAACTAGCCTTAACCGAAAGTAGGTTAATCAACAACTCCTCCTCTGGAGAGGGCAGAAATGGCCTCTAAAGAAAAATCCTGAACATGCGGACGATTCATAGAAATGTATAAAATAAAACAAGGGGGGAGAAACAATAATCAAAATTGAAACCTCGATTTCTGTACAACATTTATCTGAAAATTTTATTTTACCATTTAAAAGCTTCTTTTTACCGAGCAATAATTCAACACGTAATATTTACCCCTAAACTCACCCGAAATTTTTTCATAAGTAATTTTTGAACAACTTCGAAAAAGAAAAGAATTGAACGATTTTTCTGTCAAAAAATATCAAGTTGACTGTATTCATATTTGGATTATGCTTTATTATTGAATAATTCTAAATGATAGGATCGTGAGCCTGGCAGCATTCAATTAAATGTTTAGGTACTTTTTTAGAGGTTAAGAAAATTCATCGCCAACTCAGTGTGTACCAAGCAGATGTTGACAATTTTTCCAAATTTTCATTATTTCATCGAAGCAAAGGGATAGGGAAAAGAATATACAAGTTGGAGAAGAAATTGTATGAAGTTGCCCATGTTTCGAGTTCGAACAGTCAAGTTTTAGATATTATTGAATGGGAGAATAAATAAAATTATCTGGGTTAATATATTTTCTCTGAAACGAACCTGATGCTGCTGATTTTCTTCCTTGTTTTATTTCAGTTATTAGTGCATCCAATTCGATAAAGTCTTCAAAGGGTAAATGAAACTTGATGGTTCGTGAATCGGGTTCTCTTATCCGGCGAATCAGAAATTTCAAGTTTTCCAGCCAAATATGTTCATCGACTGTACTCGAAAACGGCCCTTTTATTCTGCCATGCAGCGAATATAGTAGAGGGAAAAGAATGAGAGAGAGAGAGAGAGTGAGAGGGAAAAGGAAGAAAGTGCGTCAAAAAAAGAAGGAACGCATATAAGAGGGGATACGAAATTTTATCGCAAAGTTGTTGATTAGGTGTTACAGCATGTCCGTTGACAGAAATTGGGCCGAACGATGATAGAACACGAACAAGTCTCCGATTAATGATTAGTCCTTTTGTAACGCAATAAAGAACCCATTTTCACTACCCACTATCGAGGGAATTGTCGTTAATACGATTATCGACATTGGCAAAGCAGCACCTGATCTCTGATTCAATTATATCAATTTTATAATCCACTCGTTACTCTCTCTGTCTCTCTCACTCGCTCTCTCGTTCTCTTTCTTTCTCTCCTTTTCCCTCACTCTCTCTCACTCACTCTCTCTCGATCGCTCGCTCGCGCGCGCGCGCGCGTACACACACACACACACACACACACACACACACACACACATTCCATCTCTTTGCTCTTATATAAATACGGCTGTTGTCATTAATTTCGGTGCATGGGCAAGCCATTTTTTTCTTTTTTTTTTAACCCTTCGTTTTCCTTTTTGAACTACAATATTCCTCAAGTTTACCTTTATAACGCAAAGTACCTACCTACGTAACTGAATGGGAAAGGTTTAAAAAGGTTTTGTTCGGGAGAGAATAAAGAGAAAATATAGAAGAGGAAAAGTTGATTATTTATGTATTGAATCGAAGGAAAAAGTTATATTCTTGGAGAGATTAAGCGAAACATTAGTAGGCTAAGTAGTGAGTACAGTCGCCATGTACTCGCTGCAACGATGATCGAATTAACGTTAATTAAAAATTAAAACTAATTTCGTGAAGGCGTTTACGAAAATTAACAAGCATTAAGAGACTAAACGGAGAATTGAATTTTGTGCCCCTTTATTAGGCGGTTTCAACTTTAAAAAGTGAAAATTTACTTTTTGAATGAAGAAAAAATGTTCAAAGAAGCCGCGCGCATATTTAAGTCTGAAAAATATAGTCTACACATTATTTTTATTTTTCTAAAACGGCCACAATTATATTTTTTGTCAAAAATATCGCAAAATTCCGCTGTCCTTCTTATTTTTTTTCTTAACTGAATTTCGCATTTTCGACGACACTAGTATATCTATTGTTCATACAATAGCATAATTAAAGAATTTAAGAATCAATTTTTTCGTATCATGCTCAGTGACGAGCAAAAGCAAGATGAAGACCAAAGTTATGGAAATTTTGAGTTTGTCCTGTCAAGTCTTGGTTATTGCACTATGAGACTTGGTCTTGACTTAACGATATAGGACTGATCTTAATCTTATGTAACTTCAGTTTTGGTATTGGTCTTGCAATTACCAGATTTTTATGTAATACTACCGATGGCTAAAGTGAGCGTACTAATTACGTCCTTCCAAAATTTGACGAAGAAAAAAAATTAAACCCTCAAATAATGTTTGTAATTATTTACGTGAAAATCGCCAACTTTTTGCAGTTTGCTTATTTTTTTTAAATAGATAGCAAAACTTGCCATACTTATAATTTATTTCCATACAAATTTTCGACCAATTTTTGCAAAAAAAGGAGAAGGTTCTTCTCATTTATTTTGCGCACACTCGTAGACTTCGAAAAAATATTTTTCGCCCATCTCATCTAAACTCTTTATCACAAGTCTTCGAAAATGGATTGTTTTCCTGTTATATTATATTTTTATAAATTTTCTAAACTTCCATCGTCATGGGGATACAAATCGATGTCTCCGAAGAGGTAGTCTAGCATCCTATTAACGAGGCAACTACAGTCAGATAGCAGGATGGGGATAGTTTCCTTTTTTTTATTTACTTCGGTTTCTTAATGTACCTACTGCAAATTAATGTAAAACTGTGATTCAATAATACTTTTCTCTATTGGCAGGGGGAAGGTTTCTATTTTTTTTATTTTTTTTTTAGTAGGTATATTACCCAACTTGGAAGGAAAGTGAATAATTCCCAACGAGTGTGACTTTTGACAGCACCAACCACAAGCAAGTGGGACAATCGCACAGGTTGTTAATTGCTCACTCCAAGTTGCATACAATATTTTTTTGTAACAAGTGTACGGAATACCATATTTGAACTTGGGAGAAAAGAAGTGAAACAATGACAAAAAAGTGAGGTAAAAAAGGAAATTCGTAAAAATTGAAAAGAAATATGAAAAAACCTTTTCCCCTCACCAACCAATCAATCAATAAAAATTTTTGTTTGAAGCTTTGTTTGTACAGACGGATTGTTAATGTAACTGAAAAAAAAAATTTAATTGATCCAAACGAATAAAAGGAAACTCTCACCTCTTCAGTCACTAAGGCCTAGTGTACACTATGAAAGTATATCACACAGTTGATCAAAATACTAATTTGTTTTAGCATTGAAAATGCTTCTCCAGTCAAGTTGTGAAAAAGTGTCCGCCACCCAATTTTTACACATGTTTTATGGGTGAATTATATGAGAAGGGGTGGATAGCGACAGTAAAAAAAAAGTGAAAAGAGAAAATAGTTATGAAAAATAAAGTAGAAGTGGTAACGGTGTTTTGTTGTTTATGGAACAAATACGAAAATGAAAGAAAACAAAAAATGAACAAGTCTTAATTTTTAAATAGATTTTCTTTAGAAAATCTACTTGTTACACTTAGTGTGGTATTAACCCCCAGGGTTGAAAGTATGTACGTTTTTCATTTCATGACTTTAGAAAAATTTTGGCACCAATAACTCAAATTTGTATACTGTATATATATATTACACATATAAATGGATAGATATAAGTCAATTTCTTGTTCCTGAGGTATAGGTTTCAATTTTTGTCCGATAATCACGAAATTTGGTACGAACATTTATACTAAGCCAAGGACCAAACCTATCGATTTTGTTGCGGATCAGCTAAATGGTACTTCCTGTTCCGCCATTTTTGTTTTTATTTCGTCTATAAAATGCTGAATTTTGCACTAATAGCCACGAAATTCAAAATAAATATTTATTTTAATTCATCGTAGTTCACTATCAATTTTGGTATAGATCGGCCGGATAGTACTTCCAGGTAACTCTATTTTTGTTTTTATATTGGTCATAAAATGCGGAATTTTGAAACCATTTGTACGAAATTTGAAACAAATATTTATTATAATTTATTATAAGATGCTACCAATTTTGGTGCGGATCGACTGGACGATACTTCCGGTAAACCTTTTTTTCATCTCTTTTTTTCTAATCTGCACGAACTTTTTACAAAAATTAACCACATGTTCGTGTTCATGTTTTTTTTGTTTTTTTTATCATAACATTATTATATTTCTTTGATTTTATTTGAAATTATATGATTATTTTCCATACTTTATCATTTAATTAATTTTTCATTTTTTCAAGAAATGATGCTTTTAAAATTCATACGTTGTCTAATATTTTGTAAGCTGCTAACACGTTTCATACTATCATAACATAAAATTAACGCATATAAACTTACAAATAATTAATATAAATTCGTAATTCTTTTTCTCAAAAACATACTTTTCCAATCGAGGTTTGCTGTGCTAGACCTTTTTTTTTTAAATTTTTATTCATTTTCAGCTCCCTCCTCTCGTTGTTACAAAGTATGAAACTTGTGAATTTTTTGTCATATTTGTTCCAGTCTATCTTTGTATCCTTGGGACAGATTTTGATGAACTTTTTAACAGACTTAAGAAATGAAGAAGTTTCTATATTACTCAGATAAGTTTTTTTTTTAATGTATGTACATCAACTGATTCTGATTGTTCAGGATTTATTTGAAAAAGGACAGTGCTAAAGTTTCATTGAGATTGGATGAATACCGGATCTTTATCGGATCTGAAATTACGGACTTAAAATGTAAATTTCATCCATTTTCTGTGAAAATTCATATATTTGAGAGTTTTTATGGTTGCTGATTACAAATCCATTGACAGATTTTCAAAATTCAACGAAATGGCAGATTCAATATGATGGATCTGAAATTCTAAATTCAATCAATCAGATGAAACTCAGTACGTGGGCATAATGGCGAATTTTATACTACGTTCCTTACTTTCATGTTTAAAACATTGAAACTAAAAACTGAAGAATAATAAAACTGTTCAAACAAAAACATAAAACAAACTTAAATAAAAAGATAATTTAGCATTAAAAAAATTAAAACTGGACAAAGGAGAAGAAAAAAGCACCAAAACGGAAAAAATAAGATGGTGAAAATGTTAAATATAACACCAGTTTTTTTGTTATGTTCAATAAAACTTCTTATTTCATTTATAGAATCAAAATTATATTTTTTTACTTATCTTAAAAAAAACTATTCGTTTTAAAGCGCAAAAATAATACTAACAAAGGCACTTACCAAAATTATTAAATGAAAAAAACACTAAAAAATGCGCTAAAAAAAGAAAAATAATCTTTTTAAAATTTCTCCAGCAAGATGTAAGTCTAAGGACTGAAATAATTGAAGTCAGCACTCTTTTTCTTACCATATAGGCTTTATACATCAATTCCTTAAAATTTTATGACAAAACTTTTTAATCATCGCCGACTTCAATAATTCCAGTCCCTAGACCTATATCTTTCTGGAGAAATTTAAAAAATATTATTTGTCTCTTTTCAGCTCTTTTTCTTTTCTCTTTTTTTTTTTATAACTCGGTTGTATTTTTTTTTTTTTTAAATTATCAATTTATCATAAGTAATACTGGAGACATTTCAAAAGAATTATTTTTCTCTTTTCAGAGGATTTTTATTAATATTTTGTTTTTAGAAGTTGGTTAGACTTTTTTGATGAAGAAAATTTTTTCAATGATTTTTCATTTCTATCATTAGCGACAATATTACTTTAAAACTAACAGTTTCTCGTTTCAAGATAACTCAAAAACTACCTCATCGATTTAAAAAAAAAATATAATACGACCACCATCACAGCATCGTCTTCTACGATGTCAAAAAAAGTTCATCAAAATTGATGCCCATGTTGAGAAGTTATGCTGAAACAAACATACAACAAAATATATAGATATGTATCCGGATTGAATTGATAACCTCCTACTTTTCTTGAAGTCGTTTAAAAAATTAAATAAATTTTTTGTTTTAGTCAAACTATAGCTTCAAAAAAGAAAAAAAGATCATTAGGTACTAATTATTAGAAGTTTTAAAATAAAATAAATATGCAGATTAGACGAAATTGACATATATAAACCTTAAAAGCATACATGCTAAAGAAAGGGAGCCTCGACTTCAATAATTCCAGTAGATCATTGTAGGCTGTTGGCTCTGGATTTGAACTGGCAACCCACAGGTGAGAAAACAGATGAAGCCCCTACGCGGCTACAATGCCGACGATGTAGATGAGATATGGTGGCACATTTAGCCACGTCCCCACAATCATCTTACTGCAGATATTTTGAATGGTTTATTTTTCTCTCCTTCGCAACCCTAATCATGGTAAAAGTACCGTTTCTCTGAAAAGTGACCATATCCCTGTTCAGTTTCGATCAAATTCTAAAAATATATTTTGGTTCTGGTGATATAAATTTTGAAGTTTCATTAAACAAACGCAGTCGTAGAGTCTGCATTTCCCACCTCATTAAGGACACTTTTCTGACTCGAAATGAGAGTCGATAAATACTCACAAGGATGTGACGAAGAAAATGGATACTCCAACGACGGTATTCTGGTACTTGACGAAGAGTGTAGAGAAGGTGGGCAGTGGTAGCAAAACATCGTACATCAGCTCTTCTTCGTGTCTGCAAAACATGTAAAGAAAAATTGAAAGTTTATTCACATAAATAATGTTTAAGTATTGGTTTTTAATCCATGCGGACGTCGATAGTCAAGAAAAAGTTACAGGTACCGTGCCCCTCAATTGAAGATGGAGTCTTCTCATTTCATCACTTAATAAATTACTGTAAACTTTTTTTTTCTTAATATATTTTTCGTCGTTTTTTAAAGAATTTCTGGTCACATTCATGGCCTATCAGTGAGATTTAAAAAATTTTTTTTTTTTTTCGTTTTCCTTCATTTTACACTTTTCATTGGTTAAATTAAATTTTATTGAAATTAACAGATGAAAATTTCGTGCAATATGATACAATAAGTACTCGTTCATAGGTCATTGCTGAAAGAGTGCTCATTTTTCATTTATTCGTAAACATTCGCTCTTTCTTAACGTAAACTTCGCAATCAAGCGGAGTCAAATTTTATAAGTTACTTAGTTTCGCTGTACAAACAATTGTTGAATAGCTTTATACAGTATTGGCCCGAGTTAATTATATGCGCCTTTGACTTCACTATATTTTCACACACCGCATGCACTATTTCCCCGTTTTTACAACCGAAGTTTCCTATTTTCGCCTTTTTTGCGCCCCTTTCGTTCGCGATAAAGTGGCCTTAGCCACAGAAACACGCCGTTGGGCCTTTACTGGTTTTGTAAAAAGACAACGATGATATAACACACTAACCCGCGAATTATTCACTTAAAATAAGGTCCTGTTTTCTGGTTTGTGAGTAGGCTATGTGCGTTTTTATTGTTCTAAAAAATTTATTTTACAGTATAGTTACGTATTTTCGTTTTGGAACGGAACAGATTTTCTTGCTGTAAAAATTTCGTTGATTACCTGTAAATGATTTAAAATTCCATGAAGGGCGAAGCTAATGAGTTTCTGACAAGCGAGACAAGAAAACTTTTCTATTTGGAAAATTAAGTTTCTTTACTGCCTATTTTTTATGCGAATTCATGGCTGATATCACACTTCGATTGGTGTTAGAGGAGCAAAGTGCTTTTAAAAGTAAAAATTGAACGTAGGAACGTGGAAACTAGAGTACATTATAGCCTCTTCCTCAATGAAAAGTAGGGCGTTCAAAGTATCGTTTGTGCCCCCAAAATTTTAGCTAATTGACAATCAGTGTAGTGAATGGAGGAAACAATTCATTTATTGGGTATAATTGATGGGGGCCGCGCGAGGGGTGAGTGGGTGTTTGACAACCCCCTTTGGCCCAAGTTGTTGAAAACAATTGACCTGCTGTCGTGCAAAGTGAATAACGTGATGACCTTTTTTTTGTCTTCTTCAAATATTGCCTTATCACTTTTTGTTTTTGAGAGTGTTGTAAAAATTAACCGGTTGCTCCCTTCATAACAACATCGCTTCGCCTTACCCTATTATAATTGGCTATGAGAGATTTTACTCATTTATTCAAAACTATCAAAATTAGGCTAGTAAATACCTAGTGTTGAACATTTGTTTGTTCCCACTGCCCAGCTTTTTTTGCTCTTGGTCCTTGATTGCTAAAATTTTCTCTATTGAGTGGTTTTTCCAGGATTCAGAGAAAGCACCGAAAGGGATACAGCTGAAGTTTTCATGAAATGTAGTTCTTATGTTGCAACATGTTTGATAGTGTAACGTATATTTTTGTCCATTTTCAAATATGACGTTGACATCATTATGGTGCCAGTATTTCAGGTACTCGGCCCTGTGAATAAAATACTGTTACTATCTCCCCGAAACAATATAAAATACCCGCCTTGAATATTAAAAAAATATGTGAATATTGTCATAATATTCAATGACCTAAATACCTGGTCCCTCGATTATATCATCATCGCAAGTCAGCATATCCCAATATAACAAGTGCCTACTTCACTTAGTCAATTCACCATGTACGTTTAGGTACCCTGAATGGGTATATAAATGTAATGCTAGAAAAAGAGTGATATTCTTATATTTTTAACTCTTTTTTGACATTAACACTTTTACCAAGTATTTATTTGCAGAGGACCATAAATAAATACTTACAAACAATAAAGATAAACTTTTATAATTAAAATATAATTCCTATATCCACACTCTTATGGTGGACCTTAACTTTCTTTGTATTGAAAGACTTCAATTAAATTCAACACAGTTACGTTTTTTTACAATATTATAATTTCATTTACAAGTAAGAAAATCTCTAACAGAATAGTATGTTAGTATTTAACCTTGAATATTAAGAATTAAAATTGAACTGAACTGAATAGAGTATTCTTCAGTGTATTAGTTTTTATATTCTAATTTTTATATAGGTAGTATAAAAATAAATGGTAAGTAATAGTGGGATTAGTTCACTATGATTGGTTGTTACCTGAAGGAAGGAGAATTAACATTTATGTGGGCAGAAATTTCTAGGAAGTTACACGTATGGTATTAATGAGCTCAAAGAAGGCAATTGTCTTTATTTGAATGAGTTATTTTCATCGAATTATAACAGTACAATTTACTGTTAGTTTTGTTACAAGAAAAAGAAAAGTCAAAAGATTGTAATAATTTGGGAAATTAATGAAACTATTACAATTGTGTAACATATAGTGGTACATTTAGAAAATGTTCGTATATATTTGTTGCAATAAACTCTGTTTACCAATAGAACAGTACAGAGTTTTTTAACAGTACAGTTTTGAGACAGTCTTAGTACAGTCTAACATTGTTCTTACTGATAAAAGGGATTTTTCCCAATGTTCAACCTGGTAATCAGTGTTTGAAATATTATTTTATGTACTTGAGTTATACAGATTATTATTTTATTAAAAGTATTCAAATTAATCCTTGTGTTTGAAATATTTTATAAGGTCTTTCAAGAAGTTAAGGTCCACAATAGTTAGTGGATAATAAACTGATTATTCTAATATTACAGATATTGATATTCATTTTTGGTATTAATATTTCATGTATGGTGTAACACGTAAAATGGTCTAATTTGGTACAAATAGATCTCTTTTATGTCATTACAGATAGGAGTTTGGTGCCTATTGATTCAGTTGTTTTTGAGAAAAATGTAAAACAAAAAAACATTACTGGTGAAAAGCCAGTCTCCTATGTTGCTTGAAGTATCTTTTATGTATTTACAGTGCAAGAGATTACAAGCCTCTTTTTTGCATTTCATTAATTTAGGTGGCAACTGAGTTTTCTAGAGAGTAGTATTCCTGCACTACAGTTTTTACCCAGTGGCTTGCAAATGGGGTATTAAAATTGACCTCACAAAAAAGGTTAGGGGTGGAGATGATGAAAATTATCAGTTTCATGAGAAAAGAAAACGATTAGTAGGTATCCCATTTTGATCTAATTTTTATTTACATATATATATATATATATATATCTGTGTATCGCCCAAATTTTTGCATTCATGATTTTGAGAAAACTACCTCATGGATAGGGCTAAAATTTTTATGAGAAATAGTTCTCATATTGGAGCAGATCTGAATGAAGTTTGGTGCCTGTCAATTTACTATTTTCTAAGAAAACTGGAAAGCATGAAATTCCTGAAAAAATTTTTTTTCTGAAATTCTGAAAATATGATAAAAGGGAGAGCTGAAATTTTATGATAGATTTTCCTTATCTTTGTGCAAGTCCAATTGAAGTTTTGTGCCTATAAGTTTAGTAATTTCTGAGAAAATTGGAGAAGAAAAACTTCACAATTTTGAGAAAACTTGGAATGAATAGGGCTGAAATTTTCAAGTAAGGTATTTCTTATAGTGATCAGGTTTGATAAGAATTTCGTGTTTATTGATTTCCTAGTTTCTGAGAAAACTGAAAAATAAAAAATTCCCAAAAAATTTGTTTGATAGACTGATATTTTTGTTAAAGATATCGATTATTATCAATCGTTTTTCATAACATTTTTGCCTAAAAGTAGCAATGAAATATCGATATATCATATATTTGCTAGATATATCAATCACTATCAATATTGTTTTCCAATTTTATAGAGGCTGAGAAAGACAAATTTGGTGTAATTAACAAAATAATAAAGATGTTCATGAAATTATGTCTTAGAAGTATGTAATGGTGGATTTTACTTTTAACATCACTGTACGGGTGGCGCCTTGGAAAAAGAATTCAACTATGTGGAAAAACAAACAATCAACAGCAATCAATCAATGAAAATGCTCAAAAATGGTGAAATTGAGACTATTTTTTCTATTTTTATAATTATCTTGGCCTCTGAGAGCTCAAAATTATTGTTCTTCATCTCATTTTATTCCTTAGAGTTTCCTTCTTAACTTGGTAGTTCCAATGAAAAGCCAAATGTTCTTTAAAGAAAATTACAATGAAGTATTTGAAACAAACTTGAAGACTGCTATATATCTACCATGCTTTTATCTCCTTTGTTTATCCATACAGTTATATATAAAACGCTGTAAATGCTAGGGTCAATCTTTCAGGGAGAATCAAAATATTAAACAAAGGTTAATTACTTGTACATTACATATTGGTATTGAATGGAATGGTAACATTGCAACGACATAAATAAATAATCAAATGTAACTAAATATGAGATTGATAAAAATTAACTGTTATGGCAGCTACCACACATAGGCCATATAAATACTTGTCTCCCTCAATTACCTCACAGGCACTGAGGCAGAATGGGAACAGTGCCGCATATGAGAAGTTAATCTTTCTTCATTGGGGATAAGCAGATAGTTTTTCTCCCTAGGCCATGGAAAAAATGGGACTTGACATCCTTTACCTGTCAATGTGCTAATAAATGTTGCACTCCATTCTTCATAATCAGTTCTTTGAAAATTGTATGAAACACAATCATTAGATTCAGTAGCCATAATTAATGGAGTGACCAAATAAATGAAATTTAAAAGGAATATTGAAAAAGTAAACCCAATGGATACAATCTGTAACAAATGCTGCAAAACTAGGATTGACATCCTGTGTTAAATAAACTAATTTATAATCAATAGAATTGAAATTTGTCTTGTGTGATTCTCAAGTAAGAATAATAGAAAAATGATAATAAAGGTCCATAAAGGGCACAAGAAATAACACGTTAAAGATGAGATGGGATGCTTCCTCAAAAAAATAAATAAACAAGACTAAATATCCCAAAATATGACAATAAAATCAATTAGTAAAACAAATATATGCAAATAGCAATAAATACCTGAACGGAGAAATCAATTAAATGTTAGAAAACGGGGGAAATAGTAATTTATTCTCAATCACGACACATGTACACCTTAAATTCAAAAATAAATTTTTTGAGAGGATATAGTTTTGTTTTCAAAAAAAGTTTTAAATCCAATTGAAAATAAATTAATTTGAATAAAAATAAATAAATAAATAAATAAAATCAAAATAATATTCAAAAGAATTTTTGTGAAATAAAATTTTAAATAAAGTAAAATAAAAAATATATTCGACTAAATCTTTGTTTGTTCAAGCGAAATCACACAAAATAAATTCAACCATATACTGTAACAAAGTTGTGCAAAAATCAAAAAGTTTCAAGTTCAGACAAAATGGTAGTTTAAATATGAAAACTGCGCCAACAAATATGACGTATACTTATCAATAGAAAGTGAGAGTTTATTGCACTAAACAATGCTACAAGTGTGTGAGATTGAATAAAAGAACAAAACGAACCATGCTTACATCACCTTAAGTACACTCTTGGACAAAAGTGTTTGCAAAAAAAAGCAAACAACTTGCTAAAAATTGTCCCATTGCAATTATTTTGTTTTTTATCCAAAAATATCCAAAAATTATGAGAATTTTGAATATAACACAAAATTTTTATATTCAAAATAATAAACTGTACAAAAATAAGGAACATTAAGGATAAAAATTTTAAGTACCCCTTATGTTAAAAGAACTAACTTTTACAGCCAAAGAAATTTTTTGAGTACGATGAAAAATTTTTATGACTTCGACGACCAATTGATATTGAATTATGATGATTCTCAATGTGATAAACTTTCTTATGACAAATTTAAATATGATAACGTAAAGTACAGCACTTTGGTTGTTTGAGCCCAAACTTCGATGAATTTTAGTGGATTTTTAAAGATTTTGAGTTGACAAATTATACCAAAATTACGATTAAAGGGGATTTTTGACATTGTAGAGAGCCAATTTGATGACATAAGTTTCAAATTGCAAAACAGTTTTCTGTTCAAATTACATTAGCTCAAGATGATATTTTACCAATTTGACTTTGAAGAATTAGTTCCACTCAAGCAGGGAGGTAACTAATGACTTAACAGATTTTCAGGCAACACATGCTAGACTCTTGACAAGTTCAGCAATCAACAACAGCATTGGAAATTTGGTAACTTGGCTAGACTTTGTACACACATGAGGCAAAAGTCCTTTCAGGGAATGACAAAATTACTACGATTTTAGTGACAGTAAACTTTTTCAGCCAAGAAGGGTGTGGCTTAAAATGACAATGACAAAACAAGTTAGAACTTTGCTACCCAACTTTTGAAAATTTTCACAAAATTATAAAACATTACGATTCAAAGCACTTTAATGTCACTAATGAAAGTATTTAAATTCAAAAATTAATTAAAAATTATGTTTTGATTGTTTCAGAGTACAAAAATCTGTTCCGAGTGATGCTTCCATATGGAGGTTGAGGAAGACAGATTTGGTGTAATTAACAAAATAATAAAATTATTCATGAATTTACATCTTAGAAGTGTGTAATTGCAGCAATGGTAATATGTAAAGTACAGAAATTTAGAAAGTGTTTATAAAGGAATATACCTGGAAATGAACGAATGAGTTGAATTAGTGTCAGTGTAGCCGCAAGTGTAAAAGTGTTCATGAAAAGATAGTCAGTGTTGTCAGTAGTGTGACGGGAAGCGGATTGGTGATTCTTACAAATTTTTTCAAATACAGTGAAAATCACTAAAACAAACACCAGATAAAATGAACAACCGTTTAAAATGCACTAAGCTCCAAGTCCCGGCAAAAATGCATAAGAGATGAGGCAGAAATATATCGGATACTACGAATTCGTTTACCACAAAAAATTGGTTATAACGAAGTAAAAAAGAAGGGAAATTTGTTATAACCGATATTTTATTATCTCTGAATTCGTAGATAAAAAGTGCTAGCCTCAATAAAACATGACAAAAATGATCAAATATTTTCTTGTATTTATTAGTTTCTTGTTAAAATTCAAGTTGTATGAACTGTAGCTGAAAATGTCTGCGAAAGTGAGACGTTAATTTTCGATGAAAGAAAAATTTACAATAAAGTGGTGATAGTAATTGTGTTTTAGCCAAAGAATTTTTGTGTGCCCCTTCCGCCATTTCCACAATATGGAAAAATCGAGAGTAATTAAAAAAGAGTTTAAAACAAGGCGTGAGGGTGTAATAAGACTGTAGACATCTCGAATTCAGTTCAAACCAATAGAAGACGCACTCCTTGCTTGGTTCAAGCAGCAGGGAGCCCTTAATATCCCAATAAGTGGTCCAATTCTGCAGGCAACGGCCAACCATTTCAGCCTATTACTGAATGTGGAAAATTTTTGTTCTTCTGCATCATGGATTCAAATATTTTGTCAGCGAAATAACATTGTTTTTGGTAAAATTTCTGGTGAGTCAGCAGCTGTTGATCCTAATGTTCGTTCCACTTAGCTCTCTAATGTATGGCCCTCTATATGTGCTGGCTACTCTGACAATCAAATCCATAACGCTGACGAGACCGGCATATTTTTCAAATTAACCCCAGATAAAACACTTCGAATGAAAAATGAAAAGTGCTCCGGTGGAAAATTGTCCAACGAGCGGATTACCGTATTGGTTGCAGCTAATATGACTGGTTCTGATAAGAGGAGACTTTTGGTAATAGGAATATCAAAAGAGCCTCTATGTTTTAAAAATGTTAAATTTCAGCCAGTGACATACACTAGTAACACCAAGGCCTGGATGACTTCAGCCATTTTTGAGGGGACGCTTCAGGAATAGGACAATGAACTGAGGCGGAAAAAAAAAAATTTTGCTGCTCATTAATAATTGCCCAGCCCATCCAGATTTGAAGCTAAATTTTATTCAACTTGTTTTCCTGCCCCCTAATACAACCGAATCATTACAACCAACGGACTAAGGTGTTATTAGGAATTTGAAAACCAATTACCAAAAATTGTTAGTCATGAAAATTATTGAGAATCTTGAACAAAACTGGATTCAAAAATCACTACATCAGATGCAATTCTAATGCTCAGTAAAGCATGGAGCTCTGTATCAGCCTCAACAATTTCTAATTGCTTTCGACATGTAGGTTTTAGCTGTAATAGTGCAATAATTTCTACGTCAGATGAATCTACTGAAGATCCACTGAGTACTTTAGTCACTGACAATTTCATTTGTATGGACAATGATGTGATGACATCAGAAATTCAAACAGATGAAGAGATTGTCAGTTCAATTTTGAATGCAGCAGAAGATAACTCAGAGACCGATTCAGAAACGGTGGAAGAAAAAGTAGAATTTGGAGACCCTCCATCCATAACTGAGGCTAGATTGGCCTTACAAACTTTAGAATCTTTTTTTTTGACTACTGATGAAACCGTAGATAATAAATTTAAAGCCTTAAAATTGTTGGAAAATTCTATTCAGAAACATTTTTTAAAACATGTGAAAATTAAACAAACCGACATTCTACATTATGTTTCAACTTTGCCAAAATAAGTGTATGTATATGTATGTATTTTATTTTCATGTTTTTTAAAGTACAGTAATAAATTGAGGCCAACAATCTTTTCTGCTATTTGTATCAGCAACTTATTTTTTTACTATATTTACTACATATTTTCATAGAAAAAAAAAAAAATCGGTTACAACAAACAGTTTGTTGTAGATGATTTCCGGCTACAACAAACATCATTAAAACAAACAAATTTTAACAGTCCCTTGAAGTTCATTATAACCGATTTTCACTGTAATTAGAATTCCGGTTTTTTTTTTTTTGTGAATTGTTAATGAAAATTGATAAATTTGGTTTTCTAGCGAAGTATTGCTGCGCTAGAATTTAAAAAAAAAATTCATTTATAGGTAAACGTATTGCAGAATTCTATTACCGAATTGAATTTGTGTAAAATATGAGTACCTACCTACCCATTAAAAGATTATATAAAATTTGATTTCAAATTTTTTTTGTTTTTTCGTCAAAATCAAACGAAGTATGGTTGTATGGTTGTCGCAGTATTTTCCTTTTTGAATATTTTTGTATTATGAATACTTAGATTGTGTCATATTTCTGTTACTGGCCCATCATAATTCAACCATCAGATAGGTATATCTCCAGAACCTAGGAAATTTAATGTTTCCCTTAACATTTAGTGCGGGAAATCCTATGAACTCTTTATTTTGATTCGATATCTACCTAATCTATCATACAGTGGAAACTGGTTTTTCGTTTCAAAATTAAGTCTATCCGAGAAAATTTGTGTTTCAATGACTATGAAATTATTTTTGAACTTTTCGTTTTAATTCACTTCGTACTACACATATAGCAGCTTTTCACCGGATAGAAAATTATTTTCCGGTTTGTCATCGTCGGTTTAATGTGTGCGTTGGGAGTTACACGAACAAGGGTCGCCTTTATTTCAATGGCAAAATTCCGACAGTAATTATTATTTGATAATAATGTCACTCAGGTGATGGCTGCATTAAAACGTCGACGCATTAATATTTTGCACACGCTTTACAGTGGTCACGCAGCAGCAGCAGCAGCAGCGCTAACTCGGAAAAAGGGTTTTTACACAAAATGACACGCGGGGGTTCGTACATATATTCGTCATAATGTCGCGTATTGTTCCATATACTGAGCAGTCATGTATAGTCGACATTTGATGTTGATTAAATCGACCTTAATTAACGTTGATTAAATCATGGCGAGTTATTTTACGATACTATATGTATTATGCTACTGCTGCTACCGCCGCTGCGCTGTTAACACAGTTCATCATTTTATCTTATTAGCCGGAACATTATAATGGGTTTTCTCTCTTCGTTTATATTAGTAAAAGAACGAAGATGAAAAGACAAAGAGAAAAACAAAACACAAATATCATCAAATGACAAAACCATAAATTATGAAATAATTTTTACTTCTTTAATAGATGTAACATATATAATAAACGATGCTCATCGTGGTTCTTGTAGATAGGGTCCGTTTTGAGCGGTAGGTACCGTAGGATGAAAAAAAAAAAAAAAAGAAAAAATACATAGTGGTTGAACTGAGGAATAGAATATAGGGGTTGAACTGAAAAATAGAAGGGTTGGACAGAAGAGAGCAACGATTATACATAGAACAGCGAAATAATCCGAAAAAATTGCAAGACAGGACCTTTTATTATATAAACCAACGTGTTTTTTTTTGTTTTTTTTTTTATTTATTAACTTCCCTTTCCATAACAGGTGTTACACACACAGCAGCGGCGACGGCGGTAAAAACGGATTTAACGATTCGATGATTTTGTATTTGTAAACGTAACAGATTAGATTACACTCTGGTTTACACAATTGAACACGCTTTTTAACTAACCCTATCCCACGAGAGGTGTTTTTGTAAGTTGGCGGTGTAAAATGCATTCGGTTCGACGATGAAGGTTGCATTATAAATAAAAGCTACATGCAACGGATATAAAAAAAATAGAACATTGTAAGCGAATATTTTATCTATGGCCGTAAAAATGCTGCGTAAAAGTGAAAGCGGCGAGAAACGAAATTCGGGTAATTAATTATGGGAGGGGGGACGATATTTTGGACCATAATAAGTTGGCTTTTGCGAATTAGACGAGTGAAATGAATTTCGCGTCTATTCAATTTGTCGTTGGCGAAATTTCATTTAATTAAGGTTAATTTTACGCCATAAGTAAGAGGGTCAAGTGTCGTATTTTCATTGGTCAATCATACATGACAAGGTTGCAAATACCGTAGAATATTAACTGAATTATTGCGAGAATTTTTAGTTTTAAAAATTCGGAGGGGAGTTTCAAATGTAAGTATTCTAAACTCTTAATTAACAAAAAGAAAATAAATAATTTGTTGATTACTTTATTTTATTTTTTGGTAATGATTTGTATTTCCATGAGCTTATGCCATTATCGTGAATTATAAATCGAATTTTGAAGAAAATTAGGAATGAGTGAATGACAATAATAAAATATGTAGACAGCACGCTGCGTTTTTAAAGAAATATTTTTTCGAAGTCTTTATTATATGGTAATTTATATTAAGTATTACAAAATTTCATATTTAGATATAGTAGATTCAAGTTGTCACGATTTTTTCCTAATTCTTTCAAATATTTTCGCAAACCTGTATTCGTGCACTTGCTTCATAATTTCACTCACTAATAAAATGTATAGAAGAACACATCCTTTCTACTCCATTTACTTTCGCTGTGACTTTTTCTGCTTTGCAAAACGTAGAAGTGGTAAAATTTCCTTTGACTATATAGCTTATGGACTGCTAGAACTGATAAGAAATACATAGGGTTAAATGGAAGACCGCTGAAGCCACTGTTAACAGGCGTTCTTTTTACGAAAAATGACCTTTAGTGATACGTGATAGTGATTACAAATTTCCAATTCTGGCTAGAAAAAAATTAATTTTTATAATTCGTTAATTTAGTAATTAAAATTATATTTGCGAATCGAAGAGCTTTAAGTCATCGACAAATCAATGTTATTAAATGCACACAAATTGAATAGAATTCGTCGACAAATTCCATTTGATTCGTGAATAATAATGACTGATTTGTCGATGAATTCTTTTCAATTTATCGGCGAATTAATGTTCTTAAACACAAGGCATTAATTCGTGTGTAGCCCTTAATTTGTCAACGAATTAATTTTACATACTTCCATGATTCTTTCACTCAACTATATTTTATGATACTTGCCTGTGAAGAAGTAACTCCATGAGATTTTTGAGCATGATATGATAAACCACTGACACTCTGAAATTGTCTGCTACAGTATGAACATTTATGAACCTACACATAACAAAACAATTGTTGTGCATTGGGAGAAGATTTTTCTTATATTAGCAGTTGTTTTCTAACAAGCGTGACATTTCAGTATATAAGTACGTAATTCTTTGATTAGTTTTCCATCGACAGTAATAACATTTAATCCCATTTGCATTAAAACGTTCTATATATAAAAAAAGTAAGAATTAGGAACGAAATAATTAGGTCTAAATATAAAATTCACAATATTCTACCTAATACAAATTCAGTTTTCACACAAAGTACCTTTTTCGAAAAGTAACGCCTGCAGTGTTCGGCTTCAAGATTTTATCAGTTCTAGCAGTCCATAAGCTATATAGTCAAAGAAAATTTCAGAGCTGGCGACCTATTCTTCAATTCCAGTATACGAATTCAAAAAAGTTTGATTCCGAATATTTCATAACTGATAACAAGCAGAATAAGACTTGATCTTGGTCTTCCACCTTTTGCAGAACCTAAACCAAGACCGTATGAAAACTGATACGAACAAACCGTAAAATGTCTGTAATCTATGTACTTCCATAATTTGCAATATTTTATGTTTAAAGCCTACCATGACACTTTGGTCTTTGCCTCACTATGTTACTTCCTATAAGCAGCTGCCTTCTTGGCAATACTGTGGCTCCAATTCAAGAACGATACTTAAGCATCAGTTGTGAGTCAAGAATTACTTATCTTAACAAAGTTATATATGTATGTGTATGAATAGATGTAACTGATAATGTGAAAAATTTAAGAATTGTAATTATCGTTCTTGCTGTCTTGCATTCGACCCTATGAGTATTTGCCAATGAAACTCAGGCCTACCGATACTGAGAAAAAAAATCTTCTTAATCCTAAATTCTTTCTACTGACACATTTCTATATCGTTTATTCTTTTAGGTATTTTTACGTGCTGGAATGAATTATCGGTCCTGGTCATCCTTCGTTGAATGTAACTGTTATTGAAATATTAGTAATTTTTTTCCCTTTCCAATGTAAACATAATGCTTCATGATATTATGAGACGATAATGGAAATTTAGTTTGGAGGAAGTTATGTTCCGCTGTTTTTTAAATTTGGGCCTTTTAACGAAAACTTTTACATTAAAAAACAATTTCTTGTCGAGATTTCGGTCTTTTTGGTTTAGTTGATGCTGTCGCGTGTGATCAAAAAGTTCATACCGGGAAGCTATTAGCCTCTCTAGATTTCGATGATTTCCTAACCCCACATCGACGCCTGTATAACATCTGAACCAGTGGTTGTCAAACTGGAGGGCGTGACCACACTTCAGGGGGCGCGAAACAGAACCCCAAAAAACAAAAATCAAATAAAAATTGACTTACTAGTAAAAAAAATTAAAGGCTGATATCTACCAGCCATCTTTTTATTCTTGAAATAAAATTGTTTGTTTCGAAGTGTAAGTGCGTGTGTACGCCTTTTGTAAAATTATTTATTGACTTGAAATTTCTTTGAAAGAGCGACGTAGAGGTGTTGGAACTGAAATAGGGGTGACATGATCGATAAAAATTCGAGAACCGTTGCCCTAAACGCTACGCTGCGAAAAATACGTTACCGATTTCACTCTTTGTTAAAGACCAGAAAATTATGCTTTTTTGCCTTTTATTCTTATCATGTCACAATGTGTATCAATTTTATATTTTAGATTCTAAACTAAAAAATCAATTTTTCGCTTTCATTTAAATATTGGAGAGGTAATAAAAGATGACAAGTAGTCAACGAAAGAAAACAATGAAATTTTTAACTGAAGTCCTAAGCCGGCCCCACACATTCTTCTACTTGCTAAATATGGTCGCCAAATGATGAGGAACCATTGACTTGGGTAAATTTACTAACAACGATCGGGAACATCGAGTGTGTATTCGGCAATACTAACCAGAGCAAGTTTGCCGGCTACCATACAATCGGTGATTCAACAAATATTCATTTTTGCAACGTATGCACAAAAGAACGAGTTTTACATGCAGTTACAGCGAATGTTAACAAACGAATTTTTGACCAGTCAAGTAGACGATAATTTTACAATCTCTAGCGCATCCAAATCTTGCGCAAGAGTGTGTAAAGCACTTTACACACTCATGCGCATCCCAATCCTGCGCGACAGGGTGTAAAATATTCGAACATATAATCATTTTAATATTATTATTTAGTTATTTTGTGAAAAACTATTCGTCAAGTTGCCAATCCAATCAAACACATTTTAATTTTCAAAAAAAAACCTCTCAAATGATTCCTCTGCCTCTAATTAAGTTAGAGAGCTGGGGTTTGTAATGATCGAAAGCGGATAAAATTTAAAAAATTTCCATATAATTTTCTAATTATCTTTAGCTATTTGACAACAAATCAATGAAAAAAATGCAAATTAATGGAAGATTTGCCATATTTTGGAATCTAGAAACTTTTTAACTTTCCCTCAATGATTCCTTAGTCGCTATTTAAAATAGAAAGCTGAAAACAGCATTTCTGAAAAGAGGAAAAAATTTACCTGAATTTAGTTTTTGTTTAATTTTTTAATCATCTTTAACAATTTGAAAATAAACAAACAAAAAAAACGAAAATTGATGGAAAAAATTTTTTTTTGGAATCCAAAAACCTTTGTTCTTTTACTCAATGATTTCTCAGCTCCTGTTTAAGCTAGAAATCTGGAATTAGTACCGCTGGAAAGAGGAAAAAATTTAATTGAAACTACTTTCCTTATAATTTGTTAATAGTTCTTATATCTGTTTGAAAATAAACAAACAAAAAAAGCAAAATAATGGAAAACTTGGAGTTTTTATGTTTTTTTCAGCTTTAATTTTCAAAATTTATTTATATTATGATTTTTTATTTTATTGGGAGTGGGAGTTGTTGCAATATTTTTTTTCTGCATTAGTTACAATAAGTGTGGTGTGCAACAAGTGCTTGTGGGCTATTTTAACTCATGTCAAGTTTGTAGCACTTGCCTTCGGCTCGTCTGCGAATTCTTCACACTTGGTAAAAAAATAGCCCACATTACGCACTTGTCACGCAATATACTATTGTCAAACTGATGAATGTATGGAGCCGGGTTTAAAGCCTTATCGTACTAGGACCCAGCGATTTGTAACCCAGGGTACGCGACCTACTTCTGTGTTTACAAAGTGTTCTTTTTATTTATTTACAAATTTTCACGGTTTTTGAATGTACTGGGGGTCTTTGTATTGAAAAAACAAATGTTGGGAACCGCTGTACTGACCTATTGGGAAGTCTAGTACAAAGGAGTTGTACTCTAGTGGTAAAAATAATGTACTGAAATGGAGATTATGTATTTTTTATAATCGTTTTTACAAACGATAACAGGCATTTATAATACAAATTATTTAATGTGGAAAGTGAAATTTTTGATGATTAAAACTTTAATTCATTGTATTATTGTTGCTTATAAGTTATACAACGAATAGTTGTACAAAAATTAACTAGAGAAGAAAGATGTGGAATACCTTGTCGTGAGAGATATTCACACTAGAAGGTCTTCAACAGTATTTTGCATGTTCTGCCACTTCATACGGTTAAGTATGGGAGAGCCAAATCCTCGGCGAACACTGGCGATTTTTGAGCCGGTTCTGAGAGTTTATATACAGAATTTGGTACATGCACACAGACACACATGCATACGTACATGTACGTAATTATGTCATGCGTTACATCGTTTCTTGCCTTTGCTGAGGTGATAAGAAACGACGCAGCGCGTTTGGTACTGGGCTGTGACATCACCGAGATCGTTATCAGGTAATTGATCTCGGCCCGTGCAATGTATCTTACCTGTACATACGTACAGGTACGAACATACAAACGCACCAGTGTAAATTTGTTTAACGTCATAAAGACGATTATTGCCAGCCTTTGGGCGGCAACTGTTGTTGAGGGGTGCAAACCCCTATTACCTCATACGAGTATTGTCCCCACAGCTACTCCCCCCAGTTTTTGCGCTGCAAAAATGATAAGTCGCGTGCCTAGAGGGACTTATCGAGTCTACTGCTGTCTCTGATCCTTCTCCCATTTGGCTAAGGCCGATCCTACTGCAGCACCCACACACTTGTAAGACATCTTACGAGTGTTGAAACGGGCCTGGTAAGATTCTCGGCTTTGTTGCCCCCTACGTCTGGGCAGGTTTTGTGCCAGACGAGTGTATGGATGGGAACAATGGGAATGTGGAGGAGCAGACAGGGTTTTTGGTCGTGGTTGTTTAAACATCGGGGAATTGGAAGTCTCCGATGCTTTAATGATTGGACCGAAGGCGGGAGGAGGACATATTTTAGGTACCTCTTCCGCAAGAAGTTGCCTCCTCACCTCCAATTTTGCCAGGGCTGAGGACTCCAGGGGTGGGCACTCCACTCTTGGTGTCTTCTCTGGCGATTTAGGTGGTGAGATAAGGGCAGGAAGAGGTGCGGACATTATTTTAACTATGTCCGCAGCCGATGTCGTATCCATCAGCAACTCATTCTCTATTCGTTCGATCTCCTTTTCCTGCTCCATCTGTTCCTTAGTCTTTACAGACTGAGGTACGGGTGGAACGAGGAATTGGAATTCTGGAGTCGAGAATGGAGTGTTAATCAGGGACAACATGATACAAGGAAGGAATACAAATTGGAAAAAGAAAGAAATTGGTAGAAAAAGTTTGTGAAAATTCGGCGTGTCAAACAGTCAACAGCAGAAAGGTAAGTGAAAAACATTGTGAGAATATTTTTCGTTCGCAGCTTTATTCCAAGTCGTTATCTTATTTCAGACATGTTCGGAGGGGATAGTGCATTAAATATTCTTTAGAAAAGTTTTCTGGTCCAAATCTGTTAAGTACAAGTAGAGTTAAGCGTGTTTGAATTTTCGTACTTTTGAATTTTGTATTTCATAAAGGAATGCACTCTTCATTTGTGACATCACGATCTATTGACTATTTGTTATCGGAATATTTGTCAATAGAAACACGTTGCAATGTTTTCTTCCGTACCGCACGTGGGTTTGTTTATTCGTGTCGTGTTTTATTTGCACGCATTTATTCTCTGCTTATCTGCGGAATTTCTTTTGTTATAAATATTCCCAGATTCTCGTTGGTATTTTTATGCGGGTTTGTAATTTTTGCAGCAGATATTAACTTTTGTGAATATTTTTAGTTTCTCCTTGCCAATCTTTCAGATTTTCGAATTGGAAGTTGGTTTTTTTGTTTTCAGCTGCCAAGGGGCCTGCCTCTTTTTCATGGACATAAGGGGACCGACGGATCGTAGCGTATTTTGACGATCTCGTCACTAAACTTCACCAATTTCTTGATTTTTGTTTTTTCTACAGATGATTTTTGTGGTTTATCACCTTTTTCGACCTGTTTGTCCTCTACTTTTTGTGGTTGTATGGTATCGGACTGTGTGGTCTGTTTTTCTTCTTCTGTTTTCTTGTCTGTCATCTTCCTTGTTGCTCTTTGGAGCATTTTTCTGTCGTCATTTATAAGGTACGCAGGTTTCAATCTGTCGATTGAAATTGTTTTTTCTTCACCTGCGATTAGTATCACGAAATTCTTGTCATCTCGTGATACAACCTTATAAGGACTGGCATATGGTTTCTCCAACGAAGATCTTATTTTCTCGTCTCTGACAAACACATGAGAAGTTGTGGCCATGTGTTTGAAGACATAAATCTTTGGTTGGCCATGACGAGCTGCCTGTTTCAAAAAACTGTTAGCATCAGTCCGTATGTTTTGGACGAGCGTTTTGGGGCTGATTTCTTTCAAGTGGGTGAAAAAATCCCCTGGTAGGTGTAACTCTTCGCAGAGCGCTAACTGTGCCGCAGAGTGTCCTGTATCCATTTGAAGAGCAGATCGAAGGCCCAAGAGGATGGTTGGTAGTATGTCAACCCATCTCTTGGTGTTGCAAGCCATGATGGAGGCTTTCAAAGCTCTGTGCCATCGCTCAACTTTACCATTTACTTGAGGATGGTAAGCTGTGGTGTGATTGTGTTGTGCACCAAGCTTCTTAGACAGCTCTTGGAAGAGCGAGCTTTCAAATTGACGACCCTGGTCCGTGATGATGACTTCAGGTACGCCATAGCGGGCAATCCAGGTGTCATATAACCTGGCAGCTACCGTGGGAGCTGTCATCTCATAGAGAGGAACTGCCTCTGGCCATCGAGTTGCTCTATTGCTCATTGTCAACAGGTATCTGTGTCCTTGGAATGGGGGTAATGGACCCACCAAGTCTATGTGTATCGTTTTAAACCGCTCCGTTTGTTTAAAAGATTTGAGAAGTGAACGAGTGTGTCTTCCTACTTTGGACTCTTGGCAATTCAGGCAACTGGGAGCCCATTTGTTGCAGTCCGACTTCATCCGAGGCCAAACAAATCTTGATGCTACTAATCCAGCAGTGCATTTTGGTCCAGGGTGCGATAGATTGTGCACACTACTGAAAGCCAATTTGCGATACTTTGTCAGCAGGAATGGCCTATTCTTGCCTGTACTAATGTCGCATGTTAGTAAAACATTAGTACCAGGGATTTTCCTTTGTCTCAATTCGAGAGCTGTGTCATCGTTCGACAACATTTCTTGCAATTCTGCATCCCTTAATTGTTCTTTAGCTATTTCAGCGTAAGGTAATTGAGATGGTGCCGAGATGGCTTCGATCCTACTAAGAGCATCAGCTGGAGTGTTGAGTTCTCCACTTATATACTGGATGTTCGTAGTCAACTGTCCTATGTAGTCCAATTGTTGAGCTCTTCTCGGGGAAGCTGGTTCTGTCTTTTGCATGAAGGCATGTGTTAGGGGTTTATGATCTGTATACACAGTGAAACATCTACCCTCTAATTGGTGCCTGAAATGGTTCAACGCAGCAAATATTCCCAGTAACTCCCTGTCGTATGTGCTGTAGTTCTTCTCGGTTTTTGATAGCTTTCTGGAGAAGAAAGCGAGCAGTAACTTCTTGTCATTGTCCTTTTGGTACAGTGTTGCACCAATAGCAAAGTCGGATGCGTCAGTTGCGACACATAATGGCAGACTTTTGTCTGAGTGAGCTAGTAGAGTTGCATTTGCCAGTGTTTCATTAATATTTTCAAAGGCTTTTTCAGCTTCTTCTGTCCAATGGAGTGGAGTCTTATCTTTCTTTTTATTTGTTTTAATCATTGCAAACAGCTTACTTTGTTCAGCTGCAGCGTTTTTAATGGAACGTCTGTAGAAATTCACCATCCCCAAGAAGCGTCTGAGTTCTGCAATGTTTGAGGGTTTTGGGAATTTCAATATGGGCTCTACCTTGGTCTTCAGGGGGGAAATGCCTTCAGTCGAGACTTGATAGCTGAGAAAGTCAATTTTGGTTTGTTTGTATAAACTTTTTCCAACATTGATGGTAAGTCCAGCAGCGTGTATACGTTGTACGATGGCTCTTACATTCTTCTCGTGCTGTTGCTCACCACCTTCTGAGCAAATGCATATGTCATCCAAATATGCATAAGCAAATGGCAAATCCATAAACAGTCCATTGATGAATCTCTGGAAAGTTTGTGCAGAATTACAGAGTCCAAACGGCATTCGAAGGTATTCGAATAAACCAAAGGGGGTTATGACCGCTGTCTTTGGAATGTCCTGTTCAGCCATTGGAATTTGGTGGAATGCCCAGTTGATGTCGATTTTTGTGAACATCGTTTTACCCTTCATATTTGCGTTGAAATCCATTATGTTTGGGACTGGATAGCAATCAGGAACTGTTTTTGGCGTTTAAGGCTCTGTAGTCTCCAATGATTCGCCACTCTCCACTTGCTTTTTTGGTCATGTGGATTGGAGAACTCCATGAGCTTTTTGAGGGGTGGCATATGCCTTCCCGTATTATGCGATCATAGTATTCCCATGCTGCTTTGAGTTTATCAGGCAGTAGCCTGCGGGCTCTAGCATGGCAAGGCGGTCCTTTAGTTTCTATATAATGAACAGTGTCATGTTTATAGGTCGGATGCCTGTGAATCGATGGTTGAGTGACTCCAGGATAGTCTGACAGAATCCGTAGGAATTGTTCGTCGACTTTAGTGCAGCTGAATATGTTGGTGTCCAGTTGGTACACTAGCGTTTTGCCTTCCACCCATAGACCAGTATTGTTGTCTATGATTTTTCCATTTTTGAGGTCGATGACCAGGCCATAGTGTGCGAGAAAATCTGCGGCCAGGATCGGAGTTGGAACATCTGCAATTGTGAAGGACCACGTCATGTCTCTTCGCAAATCGATGCTTACTTTGCTGGATTCTATTCCGTAAGCTGGAAGGTTTTGACCATTCACAGTTCGGAGGTAGTATTTCGGAGGAAATGCCTTTTGGTTCTTACTTACTGGCAAAAAGCTCAAGTCAGCACCTGAGTCTATAAGGTAACGTCTCCTATTTGTCCTGTCCTTGATGAACAGGCGGCGTAAATACTTTTTCAAGGGATCTTCAGCTGCTTAGACGACCCCTCTTTCTAGTTTGACGGCTTACTGTACGTTTTTCCACACCATTGGCATCTATTGTTGCACTTGGTGGCCTCTGCGCCAAATCTATTATGGAAGAAGCAGGATTTATCGTCCCAGTTTTGAGACTGGGGTTTTGGGGACAATGTTCTTCTAGGGGGAGTTGGACTCTGACCCCTGGTAGAATTGCTCTTTCGGTCTCCAGACCTGAACTTTCTATCGTTATTTCTATTGTTGCTCCTGCTTTTCGAGCAGTTGTTACTTCTACCGTTTCTTGAATTATTGTTGTTTCTTTTCTTCTTTATTTCACTAGTCAGCTGAGCTATCTGGGCTCTAAGCTGAGCTAGTTCTCCGGTCTCTGTTGATACTGCACAAATCAAGGATGCTGATCTCAAATGTTCCAGTGCACTATCGGCACTCTTTGCTAGGAAGTCTAGGTCCTCGGAATTGTTGATTACCGTGGTACCCACAGCAGCCAGACACTGTACAACATGTTGGGGCAGTTGCTTGCAGAACTGGTTCCCAATGACTGACGGTGATACGATGTTGTCAGCCTTCTGTCGTAATTTGGCCATGAAGGTGGAGGGTTTATCATCTCCAATCTTCATTCCACCCATAACATCATCTATTATTTGGTTTTGAGTTTTATCAAACACATTTTGAATTTTCCTGCAGAACCAACTGTATTTATCTGCTTCCGCAGGAGGGCATTTCATGATATCCAGAATACGGCGTATTATTTCTGCGGGCATGCCGCTGCAAATGTGTGAATACTTCTGGTTGTTCTGTAGATTTTCTGTTTTGAAACGATCTTCAAGGAGAGTCAACCAGAGTTCTACCTCATTTGGCAAAAATTCTGGAATCTCAATCCTCCACCTTTGGATCCCAGGGTTCTGCAGAGTCTGCATTTGCAACAGCTGTAGTAGCTGTGCAAGTACTTCGGGGGTCAGCTGTGGGTGACCACTTCCACCTGTTCCAGGCTGATTCGATGTTGGGTTCGTCGTATTTCCACTTCCGTTAGGCATTGTAGTCTGCTGTACTTCTTTTTCAGCAAAGGTTCTACCAGACTCCGTTGGTTGTTGTTCTGGGGTTGAAGGGTCGGAGTCTTGGCTCAATAGACAACTGCTTCTGAGGGTGTGAGCTGTTGTCTCATTTGGGTTGACTATAGCTCCCAAACGCAAGGCTTCTGGCCTCCGGGTTTGTTTTTGCTTCTCCGGAGTATCAAAGACTTCAGAGTCTCTGGTTGAAGCTGGAGGAGTTGGCGGATGAGGGCAACTTTGTTCCTCCAGGTCTACTTCTCTTGGTTCCCTTTGGGCAAATATATTTGGAAGGGGGGTTTAATTTCCCACTTTCAAAGTCAGACCTCTGCTTCGACAGCCAAAGGTGTCTAGGTCTGTGAAAAATATTTGTATCACAAGCGATTAACTCGCCAGTGCACCGCACCTAGTTTTAGAATTAGTGCAACGAGCCTAGACACCCACGACGTAGCCAAAAAAATCACGTCGAGGTCACCACTGTGGAATACCTTGTCGTGAGAGATATTCACACTAGAAGGTCTTCAATAGTATTTTGCGTGTTCTGCCACTTCATACGGTTAAGTATAGGAGAGCCAAATCCTCGGCGAACACTGGCGATTTTTGAGCCAGTTCTGAGAGTTTATATACAGGATTTGGTACACGCACACAGACACATATGCATACGTACATGTATGTAATTATGTCATGCGTTACGTCATTTCTTGCCTCCGTTGAGGTGATAAGAAATGACGCAGCGCGTTTGGTACTGAGCCGTGACATCATCGAGATCGTTATCAGGTAATTGATCTCAGCCCGTGCAATGTATCTTACCTGTATGTACATACAGGTACGAACATACAAACGCACCAGTGTAAATTCGTTTAACGTCATAAAGACGATTATTGTCAGCCTTTAGGCGGCGACTGTTGTCGAGGGGTGTGAGCCCCTATTACCTCATACGAGTATTGTCCCCACAAAAGATGTGGATGCTTTTTTATGGGAAATAGCAAGCAAAAAATTGTGGACCATCACCATGAGCCACTTTTCAGAACTGACGAACAGTAGCCCTACACCAACACTGAACTTCCATATTAATATCGACAGAAAAGGCTGCTTTAATTGTATTTATAGATACATACAAACAAATAGTCTTACAATGTCGACATGAAAGTTATTTCTTTGAGAAAAATTTTCATTTTTGTTTTATTTATTATGCTAAATGCTCTTTCTTCCTATTACTCGCTTTAGTCTCAGTGGCGGATTCGGGGTGGAAATAGGGAAAATTCCCCTCCAAACGGAAAAAAATAAAAAAATAAATAAGTGGTAAAAATGAAAGTACGATCACAGAATCTCGATAAAAACCGTTGAAAATTTCTTGAAGAGCAAAACAAAATCTCAACTCTACAAAAATTCTTGTAACCTGCCTTCCTCCCCCCCCCAAAAAAAAGAAAAAAAGAAAGACACTTTGGATCCGACATTCTATTTGATTTTCGCTCTCTTTTTCTTATATCTTTCCTTCCTACCTACAATTTGTCAGTCATTTATAGCACAACATATAATATAGAGTAAGATAACTTTATTATACTACAAAATGAAACCAAAACGACATTTGTATTTAGAAGGACAATTTTGTTAACCAATTAATTCTTTCAGTATTAAATCAGTTACTGACGGCGCCTTCCTCGAATTTCATGCAAGATTCGGTTCCGCTTTTTCGAGCAAAGTAGCACGCGACCTCAAAGGTCATCGCCGCTTTTGACATGCTATTTGGACTATTTGCTCGTCGCAGACATGTTCACAAATGAACCGTTTTATTTCGTCTTCCACTCACTTTCTTCGTATACTCGAAATTATTGATTCCCATTTACAAATGAACCCAATTAGGGTACCATATTAATTTTTTCTTAAGATCTGTGGGCTGTAGTTATTTATCCTTTCGAATTTGATGTTTGATCACATACCTATGAATATTCGGTCAAACAACTTCCGAACCAGTTCTACACAACAGAAAAAAGCATAGGTGCGCCATAACTTAGTCCAAAATAAGTAAAATAAGTTTTGTAAAAATGAACCTAAAGGATCTGCTTTTATTAGGTGTAAAACAATATTGTATGAAAATTTCGCGCACTCACACAGACTCTTACTCACAGTATGATGACTGCAGTGCTAAACAAAGCAAAAGCAAAACAAACCACAATTTGGTTCTGGAGCAACTCAGTTATCGCATAAAGTCTAAATTCACATCCACTGAACAAAGTAACAAGCTTAATCGTTGAACGATGTTGCAACAGTGTTTTTGCTCTGTTGAATTATTGCATAGCAATGTGGCCAAATATCAATCAGTATCGATAATTTCATAAAATATTGTAATGATAATTTCATATCATATCTTATTTTATTATATATTTCGTATTCTACTAACAATTATTCCTCTATCTCCATTTTGTATATAACTTCATTCTTACATCCTGTCTAAAATGACGTCAGTAAAACTTGTCAAGACTTGCATCATGATGTCACCTTTTCCAGCTAATACAATATTATCTTACTAAACATAATGATGTCATCTATTCCCTGAATACAAAATACAACTCTGCAATATTTCTAATTCCTCTTAAAATTATAACTACACCCACTTTATGTCATAAGCATGTTATTCTATTGGTTCATTCTAAATTACGTAGATTATATCGACCAATCACATTGTATATCTCCCACAACACCAATGTATATTTCATTCCAATCCATACCCTTAGATTTAAGCCTAATCACTTACCAACATCTTCTCTTGTACATTACATTACACTTCATATTTTCATATACACATTTAAAATATACACTATAAGAAAATAATATATGTGTCGTGTACTTTTTGTAACAATTATACCGTTACAAATATGTTGTGAAAATTCACACATTCAATTAAAAAATGAATGAAAAAATAATAATTCATTAATTTTCTATCCACCTTCTGAACATGGTATGTGGTGAGAGGTCTGCCAGACTTGAAATTTGGATATAACCAGGTATCACTAAGAAAAATTTCTCTTACAAGTTTCTCTTAACTGTGTTATTGGTTTTGTAAATTGAAAATTTGTAATGTAGTGATGAATAAATTCAAAAAAAAATTGGAGGGGAGAGCTTTAAAACTTCAGATCTAAGTATATTCTAACCTGATTTAGAAAAAAGTTTATCTTAGCTAATGCCTTATTTTTAAAACATACGGAGTTATCAGGTTTGCAAGTTTGAAAATTTGGAAGTACATTTAGACATTATCATAACAAAACAATAAAAAAATTATAATTAGGCATTATCTTAACAAAAAACTAAAAAAAAATTATTCACACCTAAATATCTGTGATTAGTCAACGTTCCATACATGTGTACATTACAGGTAGCGTATCTTCTTCCAATTTATAATCTCATAACTTTGTAACTTTTAAAAATGGAGAGACTTGTAAGCAGAATTTATTTGTAATGGTACCTGGTTATATCCAAATTTAAAGTCTGGCAGACCTCTCGCCCAGAACCAAATAAAAATGTAAATGTTTGGTTGTTACTGTGGGTGTATGTGTAATAGTATACATGACACCACACAAATACCTAGAAGGCAGAGTGTGTTCTTCTGTGTAGTCGAGTGTGTGAATCAAGCTTAGTATTCAAGTTTAGCGACGTAGACAAAATACATAGCCGTGAGTGCAAAAAGGTAGTTCGTGGAGTTTAGTCCACTGGCCCACTAGGTGATCAACGAGTATGTAATACACTCTTTTGTTAACGATCACCCATTGCCACAGTTACTAACCTAAGATCTCAAAAAGTTCTTCACCGATTGCTTTGAAATTTTGAGGAATTATTTGTGTTTTCCCAAGGAAGATTTTTATCCAGTTTGGAGGTACATAGCCTCGTGGTGGCAATGTTATGAATGTTTGAACTTTTGGAGATTGTAGGTTAGTAATAAACGCATCTGTCAAACAAAGCTGACACCATGGGTAGCTAATCAATTATTAATAATTATTAATCATTAATTCATTATTCATTCAATATCATTTTTCACATAAATGGATTTCACATTAGTGCTCCAAACAATAATAGAGGAAACAAAATAGATTAACATTTTGTCCAAACCCCCCCTAAAAAAATTGTCCCAGATAATGACATATTAATGAATATATTTTATTTTCACAGCTGAAAAACAAAACATAGTTATGGCTGAAGAAAAAGAAAAATAAGAGTAACTAATAACAATTTTTGTAGGATTTTGTTGCACTTTATGCAAAAACTTTAAATATAAATAAATGTTGTGAGTTAAATCAAAGCATATATTATTACCCAGTCTTTAAAATATCTATAGGTCATGTGACACATAAAAATTTTATATATAGGATACATAATCATATATATAATTATTATATAATCCTCGTGGAATGGATAACATTAGTGGTTCTAGTTTTCCAATTGTGCCAGGGAACTTGGCCAACCTTTAGAGATTTTAAAAACTGATTATTACTTAATATCAAAAAAAGGCAACATTGCAGAATGTTGAAACTTCTGACTGTCTTTATAAGGCAACACTACTGATAGTCTGATTATCTGAACAGATTATGTACAGGTATAGTGAAATTTACAGAAAAATTACTGAAAATCATCTGGACTGTAATATTACAGTTGATCCAGAAGAAATGGAATTTTATAGATTGGTTAGACTTGTTTGTTTGGTAGTTCTCAGTTTCAGTTTAAACTTGTTGCTGAATTTTATTTATGTTTAGTATCATAGTATGAATTTTGATTTATTCAGTCATCAGTGATTTTGTATTTTGTATTTTGTATTTTTTTTGGTTCTTTCAAACTTATTAATAACTTGATATGATGGCTGAAAGTTCGATGGAAAGTCAGCAATAAAAATTCACCTAAAATAATTGCAGTTTATGATAGTGATAATGAAACTGAAACTTTTACATTTTTGACAAGAATCTGCTTGATTTGATAAAAAAATAAACAATTGATTGTAAAATTACGGATTCTTGTTCGACCTTTATATTTACAGTGATCCTGTAAGTGTAAAAAATACGGAGTTGAGAATCTGTAAATTGTAAAAAAAAAATAGATTTGCTCAAACAAACTTAAGCCCAGCTACTTCATCTAGTTCACATAATATATTTTTGTATAATACATGATCAGAATCAGAAGGGCAATGTTTACGTTGGTATTTTGTAAGTGAAAAGTAGCTATCATTGATGAATGTAACCTCGATGCAAAGGCAATGCGCTTCCAAATAAAAACTTGAAGCATCTTTTTACATGGAGGCGCATTCACTTTATAAGGAAGTAGAGGTTACACTTTTTGAATGAAACTTTAAATCTACCTCCCTGAGGAGATTGATATTTTATTCTGCTTTTTGTAATTTTGGTATAAGACTCATAATTTGATAGAATTTTTAAGTTTTATTGCTTTCTGATCATTAAATAAATGTGTAAAATATCTTTCTTAACAAGGTTAAAAAGTGAATTTACATTACTCTGGAATTGCTCACTCGCATGTAAATGCTCACTTTTGAACCTTGGTATGTAATATACTATTACAGCTCTGTGTCACTAGGCTGTGAGAGCAAAATCTGAATTGCTAAATGAAAAAGTATAGGGGCAGTATTTTTAATGTTTTTAATTTTATGTGAAACTGAATCGGAACTTATCTTAATTTAAGAACTTATGAAGCAGATAAGAATCAAATTTTCATTTTAGATGAAAAAAGGAACTGAATAGAAATACCTAACACAAAAAAGAAGTTTTGGTTAGAATTTAATTCCATTTATTTAATAAGTCACCACAACTCTAATATTTTGAAAAAATGGATGAACCTAACCAGAAAAGGTACTTCATAAATATTTTTTAAATGAAAATGAAAATTTTCATCATGATTCTAGACGTACATATCACCAGGTCATTATCTAACAAAAATTCTAATGAATCCCAATGTTCCGTCCCATTTTTGCAGACAATTCAGTTCGTCTACAAAAACATGTCGAACAAATTATAGACAACTATTATTCCTAATTCTCGGAATAATAGCTGTCTATATTCTACCTAGCTTCTCACAAATGGACACCACCAGATATGCTGACAATAAAGTGTCATCATATTTGGCGGATGTTCCGTATCACGCCACCTTTTGATTGAAACAAAGAAAACAAAAGTAATGTCATATTTTCATTTTGAAGATATGGTCATTCCTAAACCTACAGTCGAGTAGAACGTTAGGGTCCATACTCGCTGCTATGGACATTAGGTATCACTAATATTAAGAAATAGAAATAAGTAATATTTAAAAGTGTTTATAATAAAAGTGAAATTTTAATAAAAGATAAATGTCCGTATCTTATCTTATTTGTTGAGGTAATTTAAAGTATTGAATTACTCTCGCAACACCCAAAAACATAACATTCGTTTACGCACATTTGCCATTAACTGCGATTTACAAATCCAAATGAAACAAAAATGCATTTAAAAAATTTCTATCAAAAAATCGAACAAACTTCATGAAAACACAATGTTGAAAATGTGGTAAAAAGAGAAAAATTATCCTTTAAAAATTTCTTCAGCAAAATCTGCTGGTATTATTGAAATTGGCGCTAATTAAAAAAAGTTTTATGATAAATTAAAAGAAACTGACATACAAACCTACATGATAAGTATAGGAAATGACCACCAACATCAATAATTCCCAAAAATCTTGCTGGAGAAATTTTAAGAGGGTTATTTTTCTCTTTTCATCGCATTTTTCACCTTTTTTTTTTCCAAATTGGTTCGAGTTTTTCCAAAAAATTTTCTATTTTTTTAAGCTTTTATTCATTCATTTCTGCAATTTTGAAATACACCAATACTGACTCATGAGGCTATAACCCACTTTCTATATTTTAAAATTTGAAAAATAATAATAAATTTTCGAGAACCTTTATAACTTATAATAAAATGTACCGGTTTCAGTCATGTTCATACTTACCTGTTCACACTCATTCTTCCATTCTTTTCACTATTCACAGTTATCTTTCTTCTCAGTCTTTTTTCATATATTCTTCTTCTCTCTCGCACTCATAATCACAGTCAATCACCTTTTTCTATATCTTTTCCTTTCAATTCACAAACTTTTCTGTTTCTTACCTGTGCATCACTTGTCACCTCATCTCATTCATTTTTCTTATCTTCTAACCTGGTACATACTTCTCTATTTTATATTTTCCTCAGAGGAGCTTTCCGTAATATTCTATGCTTATCTGTTTCTTTTTATTTTATTTTTACCTTAAATAAAATCTCGGAGGGAGAACAGAGTCAATCAACTCAGTCGTTTTTCAACAGCTTTAAAAGCAACATATTTTGTATCTTCTTGTTCTGGTTCGAATATATTTTTATAATTTTTTAAAATGTGTTAGTTTTTTCCAAAGGCAATGGGTAATATTCGGTGGTGTGGTTCCTGGTTTTCACTCAAGTAAATGGCAATCATGTAAGTAAATTCCATAAGAGATTCCGAGGTACATTGGTGTAAAAATATAGCCATGTCCATGCTGACATCGGTCCACAAACTCTGATAGACTGAGCCAGTTGGGGGGCAATAATTCTAACTTGCCTCCCTGTGTAAATGAAATTTAATTAAAATTTAATTTGAGAGTTCTCGTAACCGTGGCCCTTGGTAATTTTATAAAAAATAATGTCGGGACTGACGGGTAGTGGTGTCCATATTAGGCCCCCTGGCATATCACAATACTGCAGTCAACCTTCCACAACGAAATAATATTTATTTCGCATGAAGCTGAAGCTAAAAAAAAAAAGTAAACGAAAGTTTATCTTTTATTTTATTTTTAATTCTTACATACTTATATGATTTTAACGTGTTTTATCGGGTTTAAGAAGAGGCGTAAATATACACAACTCGATACCTTTGTAAATTATATCAGTGATTTAGGCTTACATGCTATGAATGTCGGCTGATAATGTCACCTTTTACGAAATAAAAAAAATACGGTGAAATGTTTGACACACCTCAACGCGTGTACACGTGTGAAACATGCTGCTGCTGCTTCTGCTAAAAACTGACTTCTGATGAAAAAGGGGATAAATATACACTTAAATTTTTGATTCACCATTGCCAACGAATGAAAGTTACATAATTCGGCAGCCACCGAACGTCGTCATTGGGGAGTAGTAACCAACTTTAATATAATAATGAGAAAAAGAGAACGCTGGCTAAAATGGAAACATAAAAAAAAAAAAAAGTATGGAAAAAAGTGGGTAACGTACGCGCAGTAAAGGACCACCGATGCCCGAATGTAATCTGATATTCGTTTTCACTTTATAATCGCCGACCACGGGCGTGTATGCCTTTAAGGCTTTTGCTATGGAAAAGTCGAAATAGACCTTTACCAAAGCCTTTCGTAATTATATTAAACCCCTTGTCTTGAAAATTGCCTTAATAATACATTACAATATTAACTAATTCGCTCCCTCGTTAGTATAGTAGCCCACCACCGCCACCGTGTGGTGGATAAGCGCCATATTACCCTTTCTTTTTCTATCATTGAAGCATTCGCCTCTCTATTTTGTCCCTTTATTTCTTTTTTAGTACCGTAAAAATACACCCCCGCCCCCTCACTCTATATATGTATAAAAAAGATCTAGATTTTCTTTCTTTTTTTTTCTTTCTTTTTTTTTTACCAATTCTCAATGGAATTTTGACATTTAATCTGTCGTTAGCGATCGCGTCGGTGGCGGATTTTTGCTCGTTTGTAACGTCTATTAAATTATTGAACTAGAATTTTGTGAAATCATTTTACCAACTGCGCGTTTCACGAAAAACGGTCATAATTCTGGTACAATCGTCGTCGTTTCTTGCGATTTGCAAATTAATGAAACTGCCCTTTTACCTAGGCAGGTAGACACTAGGTACCTACCTCTTATCCTTTCATTCTGTGTATACGATGGGTAGGTGCGGTGGTTATTGCCTAACTCTAATCGTGCTTTATTTGAAACCCCTTTTGGTTCCATGATTTTACATTTCGTTTTAAAATGAAAATTCTAATTGATGTCATCGAGGGTATCTACTAGGTACCTACTTGCAACTTTTTACTTTGAATTTTGTTTTCAACTTGGCTGATACCTACTTGACAACTTAATATCCCAGGTGTGATCTTACTGTTACGAGTGTCAGATAATTAATATTGACGTAATTATGTGGCCATATTCCGATCATATACCCGTCTAAAAAGTTACGTAGATTCTATATATTATGTGCCGATTAAGCTAGATAATGATTATACTGATTGTGGACCTCTTAACAGTGCTATATTTCCTATTGGGTACCACAGACATGTGCCCCAGGTGGTAAATTTTGAGGCGAATATAAAGAAAACAAAATTCGGGACATTTGAACAATTGATATCGAAAATCAAACCAAAACCCAGATTTCTAAAATAATGTGAAATATGATCGCAATTTTTTTTTTTTTTTTTAATTATCATCACTTTTGAAGAGGCGCCAAAAGGCGTGTCTGTAAGCGGAAAAATTGTAAAAATTCGTTTTACTTTAGTCCTCGCATCGCAGCATATTATAATGGCTCTAAAAAACCAATATTACTTACCTATCAAATGTCTTCCCCAATATTGTTTTCCACAAGATGTCAATGATTCATCGACTAATTTGGACATTAGACAGAGTCTTCGTCTAACCTAAATAGGTAGGTGTATAGAAGACAGATAATTTATTAATTATGTATTAAGTAAGCTGGAGTAATTTTTTAAATAGTCACACTGCCAACTGTACAACATAATTATTTCTGATTTCATAGCAAAGAATTTTAACAATGCGCTGCTTCAAAATAATAGTTAAACCAACTAAACTCATGGTTCAACTATGAAAAAAAGTTGTTTTTTTTTTTTTTTATTTCAATTAATGTTGTACAATTTGTTAGTTACATACAATGACTTAAAGGTTATTATACTCGGGTGCTGTATTTGCTATGTCACATGCTACCGATTCAGTTAGTTAAATTTAAAGAGAAGTATTTTTAAAGATCTGGTCAAGAAATGGAGAGAAGTCTGCAAACAATGAGATTAAGGGATAGGAAAGGTTAGATAAAATGAGATTTTGGTAAATTCCAGGGCATCAAGAGCAAATTTGATGGCAGGAGAGGAGAAAGTTTTCGCAGAAAGGGCAGCCTCCAGACGTAAGTGAGTATAACTAAGAGGGAGTGGATAATTTTATGTGATTTATTGACAGCTCATAATTGTTGCTCTATTGGGCTACTCTATTTCTATGGTTGCCGCGTGAAATTAGAAAATTCATGTTTTGAGGTCAGTGGTTCCAAAATTCAAAATCGATTAGCTGATGTACGTAATATTAAGAAACTATTTTTGTTATTTATTTGAAAAAACATCGACCTGGCACCGTTCCTTTCGAGACAAAGGGTCATTTATTTCCTTAATACTTTGCAAAACTTGATCAGAACATTCACAAGACACTAATTGATACAATAAATGGTAACACCTTAGCCGACATTATGAGCTGAATTGGTTGTAGCATAACTTTTTAATTCAAGCGCTAAACTATAGTTTTCTACAAATATTATTTAAAAAACTCAAATCATCGTTGTCTGTGTAATATTATAGAGTCTACAGAAGTTTGGTAAGTGACTAAGATCAGTTAGTTTTATGAACGTTTTTCACCAGATTCATTACAGTTTGCCTCATTATTTAATGCCCATTTACCTAAATCTTTGGCCTGTAGATCTAACATCGGTGTTATAGATGAGCATTCTGCATAAATCCAAGATTTTCTACTTTCACAATTATAATAATTAGTCAATATTTAAGTTTTTGCCTATATAAACAGTATCACGTCGATGATACAATTGTCTGTTCATAGTAGTTTCAAGCATTTTTTTTTTGTTTTGTGTAAGAGCATGAAAATCTCCAAATACATTTCACAATAGGTCCTTATTGGGCTCCTATTTAAGTAATCCGTACTCCCCTTATAAGAAATCATAGTAACTTCAAAATTGATGCAAGAGGTTTTCCACTTTCCTGCCTAACTCCTTCTAACCTATGATTATAGATTCTTTTTAATATTGAACAAATGAAACGTCTCCCCTTCCCGCTCATTGGTAATGAAAGAAAAGTATTGAAAAAAGTTAATACTTTCAATGTTGGACACACAGGAGAAAGAAAGAAAAAATAAATAATTTGGAAAAATCGTAAAGTTTGGAGTGACATGTTCAATGTTTTAGATCATTAATTTTTTTAAATACTAAATTTAAATACTTGTCTTTCCATTTACAAATTAGAATTTTCACCTTAATTTACATTTTTCGAATCTTTGAACTTTTCATCCCTTTCAATATTGAGAACGGTTAGGTTAGAAAAAAAAATGGTGAAGATTTTCTTTCTAAAACTTTAATGAATCAGTCAGTTAAAAAAAGGCTGAAATACAAATTTTTAAAATGCCTTGTGGAATACCTTTTTGTGAGGAAGTATTCTCATCAGAAGGTAAATTCTACAGAATTAATAGCATGTTCTGCCACTTCATACCATAGGTATGGGAGAGCCAAATCCTTGGCAAACACTGACAATTTTGTAGCCGGTTTTGAGAGTTTATATACAGGATTTGGCACCCGCACACAGACACACAAATGTACATATACATATGTATAATTATGTGTTTGTAGAAATCACATCATTTCTTATTCATTGCTAAAGCAACTGATAAGAAATGACATAATGCGTTCATGTACCAGTCTGAGACATTACCGAGATCCTTATCTATCATTTTGTCATCGGCCGAACATTGCATCTTACTTGCCTGTGTGTGCAAGTAAGAGCATACGAACAAACAGTGTATATAATATACTGTTGAATATAATATGCCTGATAAAGAATGACGTGTGTACGTGATGTATAGTCCCCACATACCTGTTCAACCATATCTATGCCTAGTCCTTTCATTTTTAGAGTAGATTAGAGCGATTTTTGTTTTTAATAAATTCCATTAACTGTAATAGTGTCTTATACCTCACTATAAATTGTTTTGAGCATAAAAAAGAATGATCCTATCCGGTTTTGAATTTCAAGATTTTTATTGTTGAAGATTTTTTATATTATAGACCGTATCTATTGAAGCTTCGATAAAAAAAATATTCTCCCAGCCGTATTTATTATGGTTACTGGAAAGATGTCCAAAAGTTTTGATTTTTAATGGCATGTTCATTGTCCTGGTTTCTCTGTATTGCAACAAACAAATTTTAGAAGTTTATTTTCTTATCGATAGGGTAGTATACCAGGTTACGCAGATTTTTTTTTTTTACTTCATTGTAAAGAAATTTAAGCTTTTATTTCAGTCGACATTTCTAACTACTACGATGTTGAATAATACAGTCGTTCAGCTTGCATTTCAAAAATAAGTTCTCAAGTCCTTTTTACTTGTATTTAGGCTCCCTGATCCCCACCGATTAATCCAGTAATTTATTGGTCATTTGGGAATAGTCGGATCACGTGTGTTAATTTTCATTAAATAATTTTTACCATTTCAATTAATAATTTTCGATTAGTTTTTAAGCAAAGCATATTAAGTTCGAATGCACCTTATTTTCCCTAAATGTTGCTGTTTTTGGAGTTGTGTTCCTGCTACAGACTTCTGTGTGGCTTCAGTTTAAGTGTAAGAAAATTTTGTATGGCCTTATACTTTACATGTGCCACTAGCTATCGTGAGACATTTCTCGGAGGAAAAAGTTTTATAAATAAATATAGAATAATTTAGTCTCCTAAAAATTTTTCGCTTCAGGCCTATCTAGGAAATTAAACTTTGACATAAATAATATTCGTATTAGACAGCAAAACGGTTGTGGCAATGACACTTGAATGAAACCGAAATGATTTACACTATTGATCGCTGTATAATCATATAATTACTTTCATCCACTTAATAATAGGATCGAAAACATTCCTTTTGTATTGTCTCACAATTTTTCATTAGAATTAATCTCATATTTACATCATAGCGTCTAAAAGTAAAACATTTTCAGATTTTCAATCTTCCTATGACGTGATTTTTTATCCATTAGTTATTTGGTTATGCGTCTATTTAGTAATCGATTGATGATTTTGGTTAAATTTAAAATTACTCTTGTTGTACCAGTTTTAGCATAATAAGCTTGAAATATTATAAATTATTACACATCAGCCTATATGCGCCTTCTGTGGCTTGTCTCAAAAATTATTACTCGTATTTAATGTTGCAATACCAACTCTTTGTATACACTTTTGATTCTCTGACATGGAATTTGATTTATGTTAAACTAGGTACCTTATCCCTAAATGTTTGTTCTATTGTTCACAATTTATTCATTCTATTACTCTTTTTATTATAATACTGAAAAGTACCTACTTAAATACTGTTAACCTGTCAACAATTAAAATATTCCCAAAAATTTTACCTTGTAATTATTTTTCCGTAACTCAACATGTCTTTGAAGTACTATTGTAACTCAGTTTATTAGAGTTCTACTAACGCCTGAATTTTTTTTTTTTTTTTTCAATTTACAGTTTTGTTATGGAATTTGCTCTAGGGCTCAGCAGGGTGTAATGGTTAGGTACTTGGCTTTGTAATTGAGAAGTTGCATATTCCAGACCATTCTCGAGCCAAAATGGTTGTGTGTTCGATTCGGTTTCAGTGGTGGTGTAGTATGTGATTGAAAAATTCATGCTGATAGATCATTTGCCACTGGATCCCGAACCATTAGCCTCCTCACATCTCGACATCAAAATATATCCTCCACGCCTTGGACAAAAGGCCACGCAGAGCCGAGGTCCATTCGAAAAAAAAAGAAAGAGAAAAAGAAAAAACTAACAAATTATTGACATTTTAACTGCGGTAAAGACAAGTTTTCATAATAATTTTTCTAGCCTCTTGAACTGATCATTTTCTACTATTGATAGAAGCCTACGATACAGCTTATAATAGATCGGTAAAATAAAAAAATTTCTAATCAAAAAATTCTATCTAGATAGAAGTGCTAAATTACAGGCTACAAAATAAACAGTAACCACTATAATACTTTACACTCGAGAAAGATAATCTCGTTTTCTTCTATGCCTGAAATTTGCAACTTAGACTATGGTAAACATTGTTATCTGCTGCATGTTTTTGAAAAAATTTTTCAGTTCTGATGCAGATAAGTTGCGCAAAATAACGAATTTCTCTAACTTATGTCACTTACCGAAGTTGAACTTATGACCTGCTTCGTTTCACACGTTTTGAAAGACACCAAAGCAACGAAAAATTATAACTAAACTGATTTTGCTGAACACGAATGATATTTGAAAAATCTGACGACACAATAGCAGGAGAGGGAAAAGATTACGTTCTTTTTAATACACGCGATTGTTTATAACAAGAAAACAAATAATCGTTCACTTTTAATTTCATTATTCTGAACAATAAATACTTGAAAAATTATACTTTTAAGCGATCAAATTAAGGGTGTACCTTGTAAAATAAAACTACATACCCCTTATTTTACCAAAAAAAAAAAAAAAAAAAAAAAAAAAAAAAAAAAAAAAAAGAAAAAAGAAAAAGAAATAGAAACAAGTAAATAAATAAATAATAACGATATATTAATAGTAAATGTAGATAAATAAATAATAAAAAGTTTAGAAGCGAAAAGAAAACTAAAAGAAAAATAACCGTCGAGTTTATTTTTCACTTGCGGCCAGATTCTTTCCGATGCATTCGACTGCGTGCTGTAGTCGTCGCGGACACACGCTTCTCACATCTCGAGGGGGTGAAAATTTTGTTTCCCGCCAATAAAGTGAACTGTGATACGACGATGATACGACACATCGAGTGGGTTGTTATTCTCAACTTTTATCAGTCACTGGCCCAAAATGGTGGACGCGCACAACCAACAAAGGGGCGGAGCCACACGAAAGCGAGAGAGGAAAACCTCAAGTTAATAGCGTCTTTATGCGGCGACACGTGCTTTAATTATTTTAAATACCCGTAGCTATGAAAATACACACACTGAAATCCCTTCTAATGAAATCTACGCTCGCTTGTACGCACACGAAGTCACATGTACGCACACGTACACACCCACACGCACAAGTACACACAAATAAAGTAAACGTAATGTTTATCTACGCTAGCGCCGTTCCGTTCGCCAGCTATGCAACTAAAACGCACGAGTGGATTCCATGTTCGTTCTTTTTTCGTTCGGTTGCACTCCGGCACTCTGAAAGTCTGGTTCTGTCTCATTCTCTTTTTTTCCCATTACTTCCATTCTCATTGCCATTTAGCGGACTAGGCAAATTTTCGTTTAAACCTAGGTTATTAAATTGGAAAGAAACAACTTACTCCAGCACTTTTTCATTTTTATTTTATGACTGGGTTTAGTAGGGCAAAGAAGTGCTACACCTAATATTTTAATTCTGAGCGAGTTCTGCTAAATGTTAGTTCTTACTTCTTCGGTCAAGCCCTTCGTTTTTTGTTCTGTTTCGGTTCTATGAAGTGGAAAAACTCCCTAAATTGGTAGTATATCTCATGTAGAACAAATTAAAGACATGTTTTTATGCGAGAAGAAAATGATAAGACGTACAAAGTACAAGGCACGCAAATAACTTACGATCATATCTTTAGAACAGAACTTTTTACTAGAACCTGCTCGCCGAGTCGGATTGGAAAATCAACATTTCTTAAAATAAAGAAGGCTTTTGTAATTCGAGTACCATCCTGGAAAACCGAACAACCTCTTCATAGAACTAATTTCTTGCTTAAAATCTTGTCTATTTAAAAAAGTAACGTTTAGGTGGCTGGCTTAACTACAATATTTTCATTTTCCAGATATTTCATGATTCTTGTCAAAATTATTTAATCGTTTTTATTCAAATTTTTGTACTTTTTCTTTTTTCGGAATTTCAACATTCATTCCAATATTACCGGTGATGCTTGTGTATGAGATTGATTCAAAATTCCAGTAACCCATGAACACATATAAGGACAGAATTTTCCAAAAAGACATTGTAAAATGTGTGTTCAGTTTCCTTGTGATAGGCTTATTTAATTAATAATACCATATCCAATCATCTTAATGGTACACAACCATACTATGTAACTGTTCTCTCTCAATTCTCAATTAGGCTTTCTCGGGAAATTGAAAAGAAGTCCTCATTTGCTGCATTTCAAATAAATTATTATCTGATACACCAGTGGGAGCACTTATAGAAGGAGTAATTTCATTTAACGTTATTGTTTTTAGTATCACCAGGGGTGGATTTACATATATAGGACCTGCAGGTGCAGGCTTATAGGCGCCACATCGTTAAGAACGCCTAAAGCCAAATTTCATCAAAATTTACGCATGAAAAATTGTAAAAAGCGTTGAGTATTTTTCTTTTATTTGCTCCTCAAAATCTTCTCAGAATAAAAAATAGTCTACTTGTGCCACTGATGAGCGCCTTATATTTTTAGGCCCATAGAGCCAAACACATTAAATCCTTCCCTAATTACCGTTCGTCAAATTTTGGTAATCTCAAGTTTAGATTTGGTGCAAGATTTTCAGCTTTGTTGACATGGAAACTAATCGTAAGTAAGTGAGTGCGGCATAATGAAGATTATTATCATTTTGTATTATTTCTTTACAAGAATGGGGAGGTTTTTTTTTTTTTTTTTATTATTATAAAATATAATCAAAATTATTTGAGACTATTGGTTAAAGTGTGTCTCAAAATTCCGCCTTTCATTTTTTTTTCTATTTGGAAACCAGGATCTTTTCTAATTATTAATTTACTTATTTCCTACAATTAATCATTCTTAGTGAAGCGTTAAGGCTTCATTTTGTCGAATATGCGGCCAATTTCTGTCGAAACTTTAAAATTAAATTAAGTAGATATATTTTTTCAAGGGTTTTTTCAAATTATTTTGTTTAAATGAGCAAAACCTCATTTTATGTTTAAAGTATTGCACCCCTCCGAACTGTAGGTATAATATTTATTACCCTTTCATTTTCATCAAATTCACCGTCAACGTGGAAGATCAACATAAAATACATAACCGATGAGACCCTAAGTTCCAATAGAAACTAAGGATTATTTCAATACAAATCCACATCCACTAAAATCCAAAAATCTATAATTTTGTTTTGGAAATAAGTTCATGTTTTTCTTTTTCCCTTAACGAATTATTTGACCAAGTTAGTGAATCTTTTATCTGGGCTTTGCTCTACAGTTTTATATTAATTTGAATGCTGACTTCAAAATTTTCTATTTTTTATACACACCAAAGGACTTTCAATTTTTTTTTTTTTTTTTCAATTTTTATTTGAATATTGTAAATTTTAATGATTCAAATTCATTTCAAATAATAAACTGGTACCTAATCCAACAAATTTTATCATACCAAAAAAGGAAAAAAAACATCAAGATCTTTTTACAAGGCAGTTTTCGTGCATAATGTAATGGTCGCAAGATGAGGACGATATCTCACGGTACTCACTCCTGATATTAATGTGTCTGTAAGAAAAAATTTACCAAGCAATTTTAGTCTCATGCGTAAAAGTATGATCATCTCGATTATTTATTTAAGGCGCAGGGTAATACAAAACATTGTCTATGACCTTTTAAAAGGTTGTCATCCTCTCATCCCAATCTTCAGAAAATTCTTAAAACTAAGTAATATAAGACAATGTCGCGTGACGTCACAACTGAAAGTTTTATCTCACTGGATGGTTAAAACACATGAAAAGCATGGTAAATATTCGAATTTTTGGTCATAATTATCGTAAAACAAGTAAAAGCTTCTTATTTGATATGAATGAAATTTTAGAGGAAGCATTAAAGAATAAAATAAGACGAAGATCAAGAAATTTTAACCCTTAGAGACCAAGAAAATCAAAAAAGAATACGAAATTGTGCCTCAAATTGGTGTTTTTGAGCGGTATTATTAGTTGTCTTGGGAGTTAATTACACTGATAACATGAAATTAAATCATTTTTCAGCTTTTAACGACTCAAATTTCTTTTTTAGGCTTGTTTTATTCCTGGAAGTTTCCTCTATAATTTCATTCATTTCAAACAAGTAGCTGTCTCTTATTTTAAGACATTTAAAATCAAAAATTCCTATTTTCCATGCTTTTCAATGCTTTTCATGAATACTTAGCCACCCAGTGAGATTACTGATAAGAATTGTGACTAAACGACATTGCCTTATATCAAAAAACGTAACGAGTACCTACTTACCTTTGTCGCATCATCAACGTAAATACTGAACTATTGTCTTTCATCATAGGCACCAACTTGGAGTATTTGTTTTTATTTTTATTTTTTATTTTTTTTTGGGGGGGGGGCTCCAGTAATTATTTTGTCAATTCAAACTTACAATATTATATACTAATATGGTAAATCCCTTTTTTATTATAAATAATTTCTTATACGATGTTTGGGTTGAATGTAAACCAAAAGATTTTCATATTTTAGCTTTCGTCTCCCCCCCCTCCCCACTAATAATTTTACCATGTTGGTGCCACTGTCCTTCATTATTTTATAATTTTCCTGGTTAGTGAATTTTTCTACCCTGTAATTTACATTCTTCCGAACAGATTACTGACAAGAATAATAAGCCCGGAGAGAGTCTGACATCAGTTTTTTATATTGCTTACAGCATCTACATGTAAGAAGAAAAATCAAAATTTAATCCAAAAAATAAAACACGAAAATTTTTAGGAATTTGAATTTTCTCAGATAAAATGAAAACATTTCTCCCTCATTATGATTGGCAAAAATATAAAAAAATGCCTGCGAAAAGTGAAGAAAGAAAAAAAGTCATATCTTCATGGGTTACAGGTAACGAAAATAAAATAAAATAAAATAAAAATTCGAACGAAAGAGCCTAAAATTTCTTATTAGGAAAACTGGGGAAACGAAATATAGAAAGCCATAGTGCAATATCTTTGCCTTATTTTATGGTTGACAAGGTACAATTTACTTTAAATTGGCAAATACGTATGAGTTACGTTCTTGTATATCGACTTTTTACCAACGAGTGAAAAAATAAATTGAAAATGTATCTAAACGTACGTTTTTCTTCGCGTATTACCAGTGATATAACATACTTTCTTACCCTCAGGCCCCGTCAATTTTGGAGACAATTTATCGTTTTCGATAAAAAGCACGTGAAAAGGGGGTAGAGAAACAAATATATACGTGTATAGGTTACATACATACGTAACAGTTGTTTAGTTAGGAAGGAAATACCGTAGGAAAAGAGAAAATTTTATAACATCATAAAAAAGTGGATTATTTTTTACCGACCATCTTTTTCCATTTTCATCTCTATTTTCCCCCTCTTTTTCTTTCTTTTTTCTTCTATTAACATAATCCGTTGCCTTTAAAATTTTTATCATTTTTGTTATTGAAAATTTAAATTTCTCTTCTCCGTAGGTACTCACGCAGGTCATTCAGCTCATTGCTAATTTTTTTTGTTGTTATGCATGAAGAAGATTTTCAATAAATTAACTTCTACAATTTATTGAATGTGAAATTCCCTAATTCTGTGTAAAAGCAAAGTAGCTGACATCTGGCGGTGAAAAGAAGAAATACAATAAAATTTGAGGTATGAAGGCTTATCATTAGAGATACGCATGTGGCCAAAAATATTGGAAAATTGTCTTCATATTTCAGTTTTATAAGTTTTAGATATTATTAATGCACCATAAAAGCCGATTAAACATAAACTACTTTCAATATGGAAATTGGAAACAGTACTTCAAGAAAGTATTGACGGAAAGTAAAATTTAGATGGCAACTCTAATGAGATTAATCTTATATTTTTTTTTTACACTTGTCCAATATCGGCAATATCCTTCCAATTTAATGCTACGATCCAGTCTGCTTTTAAATCCCAATTTGGAAAAGCTATCATTTAAGATATTTCAGTATTTCAAACCTTTACTAATGTTATAAATAGACTTTTGTGGTATGTGTGTACCTAGATAGCTCCCTGACTTCGATCTATTATTTCTTCAAGTAGCACTCTTATCCTCTTAACATCTTCTTTTAGCTGAAAGTAGGGCTGAAAGTATATCAACCACCCGCAAATCATAATAAAGACTGCTTTCGAGGAGCCTGATTCGATTTTTCTGACGTTTGACATCACTGTTGGAATTTTACGTCAAATTACAATTAGTATCAGAAAAAGTAATTTAATCATGAACAATCATAAAAAATATTGAGAACTTATGAACGAAAAAAATTTTAACTCCTTCTTCTGGGAAAACAAAAAATTCCTATTTTATTTTAATTTTTCCCTTTTTGAAACCAAGTTAATGAATACCTTCGTGATGTCAGAGTATACTGTATCTTATAAAAAGCCGAGATAAAATTAACCACCTATTAAAATCGCAAACTTATACATCTTTAATTATTGAATAATTTAATCGCTGGTGACAATCTAAACTACATTGGTTAAAATTCTCATTAGAAAATAATTCTTCAATGTGCCATTGATACTTGATAGTTTTAAGACCATCCATAAAATCATCTTCTTGATAATTATTCTCTATACAGTTTTCCTATTTTCGAATTTTCCTATCAAATTTTCGTAAATATTTTTTATTAAGTAAGTTACATGTGACTTGAGTGTAAATAGGCCTAGAACCAGTCTCAAATTAGAAAAGTAACAATCTTGAATTATTGTTTTTTCTGAATTCGTGGGGCTTTAATTTTTACCCGGTTTGCCTGTAAACAGAGTATTAAAATTGACCTCACAATAAGGTTAGGGATTGGGGATGATGAAAATTATCCGTTTCATGAGAAAAGAAAATGACTGGTACCATTTTCCCTACTATTTTCCCTACCATTTTCCCACTTAAATCTAATATATACGTACGGATGTACATACAAACCCTGAGGCGCCACTTTGCAACGCTTTGGCTTGTGTTGGGCGTTGGCCATGGATTTTTGCTGGCATATATGTAACACTATAGAAATTGTTGTTTCCAAGGAAGCAACAAACATTTTCTTTCATGTTATGTGTGGGTAGTGGCGCATGCCCATCGAGTATAAAGGAAAATATTGGCAAAATAATTTAGGGGAGTGTAACTTATATTTTCATCTATTTTTAGATATGACGAACATATTTGTCTACACGTTTTCAAATACCAAAAACGTATGTATTCATCAATAATGAAAACACCCTATAGCTCTTTGTAAACAACCACTAAATTACCCATATTTGATTTTATGAATATAGATATAATGTCTGTACATTCATGACCTAATTGTGTCTGTCCCTCGAGTATATCGCGAGTCAGCACAACCCTATAATAACAATACCCTACCTCACCTATCCTATCCAATACGTACACTTACATACCAGAAACAAGTATATAAACCCTCGATTCGAAGGAATAAGACACAGTTCCTAGACAGTTACTTCTCAGTACCTAGAACCTCTTATATAGAGCTACTAGTAAACAGACAGTGTTGTCTAAAGGATTGTAATCTCATATGTATAATTATTAACATATTAATTGATGTACTGTTGGTGTACAATTTATTATTTTATTAAAAGTGTTAATTCAAACTTGTGTTTTAAATATTATTGAGTCTCTAAAATACGTTAAGGTCCATGATAGTTGTGGATGATAAATTAAATATTTTAATTATTATAGAGGTATTAACGCTTATCCAGTGTTCCATATCTCGTGTATGGTGTAACACTAAAAGTGGTTCTAATTAGGTACATTACTACCTCTTTTGCCCGTTACAAGGAGTAATAATGTAGAATAATTTTGACAAAAAAATTAATTTCTGCCAGCATGTACATTTATTATAGTGATGTATGTATTGTGCAAAATTTTGTGTTTACAGTTTTGAATAAACTAATGAACAGGGCTGAAATTTTTACGAGAGATAGTCCTCGTATTGGAGCAAGTCTGAAAGAAGTATGGTGCTTGTCAGTTAATTAGTTTCTGAGAAAACTGGAATACAAAAAATTCCTAGGAAAAGTTGTTTTTCCAGCATTCTGAAAAAATGAAGAAAGGGATCGAGCTGAAATTTTATGATTTTTCTTATGCCCATGTAAGACTAATAGAAGTCTGGTGCCTATTATTTCTGTAGTTTTTGAGAAAACTGGAGAAAAATAATTGCTGGAAAACATTTTGTGTTCACGATTTTGAGAAAACTACCACACAGATAGAGCAGAAATTTTCACAAAAAATAGTTATCATATCCATAATTCATGTAGGAGCTGGTTTGAAAGGAGTTTATTGCTCATCAGTTTGATAGTTCTTGATAAAATGGGAAAACAAAATATTCCTAGAAGATATTTTTCCATAATTCTGAGAAAATGACAAAAGTGATGGAATTGAAACTTTCACGATAGATTATCCTTATCTAGTTGCTAATCTGATAAAAGTTTGATGCTTATTAATTGGGTAGTTTCTGATACAACTGGGAAAAAAATTGTTGAAAAAAATTTTGTGTTCACAGTTCTGAAAAAACTACAAAAATGATAAGAGTTAAAATTTTCACGAAAGATATTCCTCATGTTGGACCAGATCTGATAAGAATTTGGTGCCTATGGAAAATTGGTTTTTAACAATAAAATATCGAGAGATTGATATTTCTGTTAAAAATATCAACAAACTATAATAATAGTTTTTCATAATTTTTTTTTTACCTTAAACTGGCTATGAAATATTAATATATCAATTTTTGGTCAGATATCAAAAACCATCAATATAAATATCGATTACTATCAATATGTTGGGACTACCAATCCTCTTCCCCTCACACTACTGCGAACACTTGATATTACATATATTATATATTTTTCACACTAATACTCTAATACTCGCACTTACACTGTTACCTGTTCTGCCGTGCATTTGTTCATCTCCTTACAACTTTGTACTCTTCATACTTCAATACTCTGTACTTTACACATATGATCTTCTTCAGTTACACATTTCTGAGACATAACTTTGTCAAAATCTTTATTATTTTGTAAAATAATCATGAACATCTGATCTACAACCTCCTTACTATATGTTTCTACAATTTTTCCAAGTTTATGAAATTTATGTTGTTTTTTTTTTTAAAGTTATGAATAAGAAATTGACAAACTGGGTTTTTGAGCTAAATATTTTTCAAATATGAAATTTTGATATTTTCTCCCCTATATATCTTATCTTTTTTCAAAATAAACGATATTTTTAGGTGAAAACTGTCTCTTTAATGATTCAAAAATAATTATTGTTTTGAATAAAATTTTGAATTTGTCGTGAGAGATATTCTCACCAGAAGGAAATTCTACAAAATTTAAGTGTGTTCAGCCACTTCGTACACAAGTACGGGTAAGCCAGAACCAGACCGAACACTGGCGATTTTAGAGCCAGTTCTGAGAGTTTATATACTGGTTTTGGCACATGCACACAGACACACTTATGTACATATACATATGTAGGTGTGTAGTAGAATTCACGTCATTTCTTATTCATTGCTGAAGCAACTGATAAGAAATGACATAATGAGTTCATGTACCGGTCTGAGACATTACCGAGATCTTTATCTATCATTTTGTCATCGGCCAACTTTGCATCTTACTTGCCTGTGTGTGCAAGTAAGAGCATACGAACAAACAATGTATTTTATATATTGTTGAATATAATACGCTGATAAGGAATGGCGTGTGTACGAGATCTGTAGTCCCCACAGCTACTCCCCCAGTTTTTGCGCAGCAAAAATGATAAGTCGCATGCCTGGGGGACTTATCGAGTCTACTGCTTCCTCATTATCATCTATATTTATTAGAGGTTAGGGGATGTTGTGTCCATGATCAATTCTTCTTCTATGCAATTTAATTCAGTTTTCTATGCAAGAAATTGCCGAGCATTTGGGTTCTCTTCAGCCTTTTGCATGTTATTCGAATTGGATGTGTCGAAGAAGTTTTGTTTTGGCAGCGACATTAGAATAGATTGTTGAGGAAAAGGAACCAATAATATTATTTCAGAGAACAAGTCCAAGATCTATGGCAGTTCTGAAACGGGTGAATTTACTGATGTTTTTGATTTACCATTACAGTTTCGTTTCATTATTTTCACATCTTCTTATCAGTATGTAGAGGGGATAGTGCTTAAAATTCTCAACCGTATGCAAGTTTTCCAGTTTGTATCTTTGATTTTCTCAAAGGCCTGTTTGGCTTCTTCATTCCATTCGAGTGGAGTCTTGTCTTTCTTTTTGCTTGTCTTTATTAATGCAAACAGCTTACTTTGTTCGGCTGCTGCATTCTTCATGCAACGTCTATAAAAGTTCACCATCCCCAAGAAACGCCTGAGTTCAGCGACATTTGAGGGTTTCAGGAAGTTCAATATTGGCTCTACTTTGGTCTTCAAGGGGGAAATGCCTTCGGTCGATACTTTGTAGCCGAGGAAGTCAATTTCAGTCTGTGCATATAAGCTTTTACCTACGTTGATAGTAAGCCCGGCAGGGTGTATACGCTGTATGATGGCTCTTACATTCTCCTTGTGCTGTTGCTTACCGCCTTCAGAGCAAATGCAGATATCATCCAAGTATGCATATGCAAACGGCAATTCCCTAAACAGTCCATTGATAAATCTCTGGAAAGTTTGTGCTGAGTTGCGAAGTCCAAACGGCATTCGAAGGTATTCGAATAGTCCAAAGGGGGTTATAACCGCTGTCTTTGGTACATCCTGGTCAGCCATAGGAATTTGTTGGAATGCCCAGTTGATGTCAATTTTGGTGAACATCGTTTTACCCTTCATGTTCGCGTTGAAGTCCATTATATTGGGGACTGGGTAGGGATCAGGAACTGTTATGGCATTTAAGGCCCTGTAGTCTTCAACAATTCGCCACTCTCCACTTGCTTTTTTGGTCATGTGGATAGGGGAGCTCCATGAGCTTTTTGAGGGGCAACATACGATCTCCTCAATGATGCGATGGAAATACTCCCGTGCCGCTTTGAGTTCGTCAGACAGTAATCTTCGTGTTCTATCATGGCAAGGCTGTCCTTTGGTTTCTATGTAATGAACCATATCATGTTTGTATGTAGGATGCCTGCAAATTGATGGTTGATTGACTCCAGGATAGTCAGACATGATTCGTAAGAGTTGTCCGTCGATTTTTGTACAGCTGGATATGTTTGTGTCCAGTCTGTAAACATGCGTTTTGCCATCCACACAATTTTTAGTTTCACTATTGATCAGTTTGCCATTTTTGAGGTCAATGATCAGGCCATAATGTGCAAGAAAATCTGCACCCAGGATCGGGTTTGGAACATCAGCAACCGTGAAGGACCACGTCATATTTTCCTTAAGTCCGATGTCAACTTTGCTGGTCTCAAGTCCGTAAGCTGGAAGGTTTTGACCATTCACAGTACGGAGATAGTATTTTGGAGGAAGTACTTTTTGGTTTTTATTTACTGGCAATATACTCAAGTCCGCACCTGAGTCTATCAAGTACCATCTCCTGTTTGTCATGTCCTTTATGAACAAGCGGCATGAGTGTTTTTCCGAGGGGTCTTCGGCCGCATAGATGGCCCCTCGTTTAGTTTGACGCTTCCTTGTTGTAGGATTTACCCCACCATTTGCACCTGTTGTTGCATTTGGTGGCCTCCACGCCAAACCTATTATGGAAGAAACAACTCTTCTCATCCCAATTTCAAGACTGGTTTTTGGGAGATGATGTACATGGGGGAGTTGAACTCTGACCCCTGTTGTTGGAACTCGATCTTTGGTCTCTGGACCGGGACTGTCATCCTCTGCTATTGCCATTGTTATTGTTGTTTCTTGATTTGGATCGTTGTTGCCAGCTACTATTGGGTTTTGTTGAGCTTTGGCTTTTGTTCCGTTTTACTTCGTCGGTCAACTGAGCTATTTGGGCTCGAAGTTGAGCAAGTTCTCCAGTCTCTGCAGACACTGCACTGACCACAGGCTTTGATCTGGTGTATTTGAGCGCACTATCTGCGAATTTTGCAAGGAAGTCCAAGTCTGCGGATGTATTTATTACGGTCAAACCTACAGTGGCTAGGCATTGCACAACACTTTGTGGAAGTTGTTTTCAAAATTGATTGCCTATAACAGAAGGGGCTAATATGTTATCTGCCTTCTGCCTCAATTTTGCCATGAAGATTGAGGGTTTGTCGTCCCCCATCTTCATACCACCCATCACATCATCAATAATTTCGTTCTTAGTTTTTCCGAATACATTTTTGATCTTCTTGACAAACCAGGCATATTTGTCATCTTCTGTCTAAGGGCATTCCATGATGTCCGGAATGTGGCGGATTATCTGTGGGGGCATGCCTCCACAGATGTGTAGATACCGCTGGTTCAGAGTTATGTTCTCGGTCTTGAACCTGCCTTCTAATAGAGTCAACCATAAGTCTACCTCATTAGGCAGAAATTCCTGGATCTCTATCCTCCGTCTGTAGAAGTTGGGGTTCTGCCCTGGCTGCAATTGCAAAAGTTTCATAATCTGTGCCAAGACTTCGGGTGTCAGCTGTGGCTCACTACTTCCTCCCTGCGATGGTTGTGGGTTTTTGGTTGGTGGTGGGACCATTGCTATGTCTTTCTGATGACAAGCGTATTCCACAGAACTACTTCTTTCCTGGTTGGTTGAAAACACTGGCTCCTGTGTTTGTAGGACAGGTGTTTTTGGGTCAGAAATTTGGCTTAAAGTTCGACCACTTCTCAACATTTTAACTGCTAGTTGTTCTTTATTTATTGCAGTTCCCAGTCATGTTAATTCTGGGTGTTGAGGGCCTTCTTCCAGATTTGGTAAATTCTTAGAGTGTCGAGTCAAAGTTGGGGGAGTTGGGGGATGAGTCCAACCTTCTTCCTCCAGGTCTACTGTCTGGTTTCTCCTTGTTTATATATTTTAAGGAGAGGGGTATAAATTCCCACTTCAGCAGACTCTACTTCAACAACCTAAAAAGGTGTCTTAGTCTGCAAAAAAATTTTTGTATTTGCCCAGCAAGTGAGTTTCTCGCCAGCACACTGTGCCAAATTTTTGTAATAGCGCAACGCGCCTCAAGACACCTCACGACGTAGCCAAAATCACGTCGGGGTCACCACTGTGGAATACCTTGTCGTTAGAGATATTCTCACCAGAAGGAAATTCTACAGAATTTAAGCGTGTTCAGCCACTTCGTACACAAGTACGGGTAAGCCAGAACCAGACCGAACACTGGCGATTTTAGAGCCGGTTCTGAGAGTTTATATACTGGTTTTGGCACACGCACACAGACACACTTATGTACATATACATATGTTGGTGTGTAGTAGAATTCACATCATTTCTTATTCATTGCTGAAGCAACTGATAAGAAATGACTTACCGAGATCTTTATCTATTGTTTTGTCATCGGCCAAACTTTGCATCTTACTTGCCTGTGTGTGCAAGTAAGAGCATACGAACAAACAATGTATTTTATATATTGTTGAATATAATACGCCGATAAGGAATGGCGTGTGTACGAGATCTATAGTCCCCACAGATTGTTTTTGCGGTTTTTTCTTTTCCTGTCTTTTTGAGTAAGTGTGAAAAATATCATACTCAAGTGTCGTGATTTTAATGATGAATTTAATTATAAAACGCTCGCCTTAAAATCAGCTGACTTCGAGTGCCAGATAACTGCGTTATCTTTACCCTGTGGTGTATTTAGTGAATGCTTGGAGTGTAAACTCTCAATAGATACAAAGAGGACCGTAGGTAGCGCAGCCCCTTTTCCAACAAAGGCAATTCAAATTTCAGAGCGGGCCTAACTACCACGAGGAAAAATTTTTTATGTTTTTTAGGGGAAATTTTCCGATTTTTCCTCTTACCTGTGGATCATGGGGGAAATGGAAAATCTTCCAATTTTACTTGCGCGGGTGTTCGTGGGCGCTACGGGCCTGACTGCAAAAATCATCAAAGAAAACAAATGAGAAAAAAAAGTGAAGAAAATGAAAGAATATGAGGAAAATATAATCGAAGGAGTGAGAAGTAAAATGTTCTGATAAAATTTGACCTTTGAGAGTTCAAAATAGCTATTTTTCTTACAAATTTGGGTCTTAAAAATATAGATAATTCTAAACAAGGAATGGCGACGCTCACAAAAAGGGGCGTTTTAGTTGCTTACAGCGCCATTAAACCTGAAGAAAGCTCTGCCAAATAATCACATCACATTGTCTCTCATAGATTTTCTGCCTCTGATATAAAATTAAATCGGATTAAATTTGCTTGCAAAGATATACAATTTTATGACGACAATGCAATCATTTCCAGTAATGAGACAACTTGGGTGTGGAAAATCCAGAAAAAATTTGTAAATTTTCAAAACTTATCAAAAAAAATTTGAAAATTAGGCTATTTGATGGTAACTTGTAATATTTTCGTAAAATCGGTGTAAAATTTGTTGTGCAATTTTGGTGTAAGATAGCACACATTTCTAGAATTTCTGTATATTTTATTTTATCTTTATTCGTTTTTTTTATAAATAAATAAAATTACGCTTCTCTTTACCTTGGTACTCTCTAATTTTCAGTTTATATAGATTATTAATATGATGAAAATACTAATATTTATCCGAACATTCGTTTTTTGAACTGAAATTAAGCTGGTGGAGTTTTTAGTATATATGATATTTTGAAAATTTTAGGTCACCTTTTGTTTCTCTGACCCGAGTGAGTTTTAAGGGGGTAAATAAAGGTTCGGGGAGAGTCATGAGGTCTGGACTATCCACCTCAACCGAACAAAAAGTCTAACATCTAAAAATCGTGTGTCTTTTTCGGTAGAATGTCGTCACAGCGTGTGGAGAGAGAATACATGGACCCCACAGGGCCTCAGCGTGAAAGGATGAAAGAGTACTAAAAGTATGGCCCAGGCTTTTCCAAAGGGTCTGGAGAGCCCAATTTTCCTTCAACCATTCTGAATTTTAAAACTGATGGCAATTTTCTTGTAAATGTTAAAAGTCAATTTGAGTCCCACCTCGGGCCCGAAATTTCTCTCTTAGACCCTGCCCCTTCACATTAAGATGGAGCTATCGCCGCTCATGGTTAGTTGAAATAATGATAAACCGGTTTTCGAGAAATTTCGGACTACATGAACCTATGAAAATTTATTAATGTTTCTATAATTTCCCTATACTTAGTTTCATCTAAAACTATGTCATTAAATCATGAGATGACGCGATTTTATTTCTAAAGGGAGTGTTGGTATATCTTTTATCTTTCTTATAACTATCTAAATTTACTAGTTTCAGCATATGAAGTTTATTTACGTATAAATTACAAATTCATTTAGAATTTATATATTGGGTAGGATAACTCTTTCAATTTTATATTTTTATTTCTCCATTTTTTTTCTTATCAGACAGACAGAAAAATATTACATTTTGAATTATTTTAGTAACTTCAACGTAAACGCGTGCGAAGCCACAAGTATAAGCTTTTAAATTAACAAGGATAATCTGTTCTGTCACATAATGAATTTACTGAAAATACATCAAACATCTCTATGATTAAAGCATATGAATTTTCACTTATTTTGATATTTTCCCCATTTTGTTTACTTTTTGAAAAAAGGAACTTATTTAAAGACGAAACTTTCTCGGTTCCTAATTTCGCTGATATAATTTTAGTCGCGTAATTTTCTGTGTTCATCGTTATTAACGAAACGTATACACACACAAAAAAACAAAACAAAACAAAACCTTCACATTTTGAAATCACGTCCCTGGAAAAACATCAAATTAGCAACGAACTTCGTTTACGTATAGAATGTTCGATGAAGAATGTGAGAAAATGAGGAATTCATTGCCCAACAACCTTGGAAACGCTAAAGTTTTTCTAATAAGGTTTATTTTTCCCAACACAGCCTGCTAGTTGGTTCCTATCTTTTAGCTTTATTACTTAACGAGCAAATCGAATCAGTAAATTCGTGATATAAGATGACGACGAGTTACTAATTCTATATCGACACGAGTTGAAAATTCAGATGTTAACCCCACTTTCTTTTTTCTTGCGTTTCACACCAACTACACGTCAAACTTCCTCGTTTTGAAAAATACGAAATCCGAAGGTTTCGGCACAATCGAATTATGTTGAATTTGGGTTTTACTAATTTCGTCGATTTTCCGTGCCGTGAATAAAATCCATTAAACTTGAAAGTAGAAAGGTAAAAAAAAAAAAAAAAAAAAAGGTGCCCCGAAAGTTTTTCCTTTTTAATCAGGAGAAAGAACCGATGAGAGGGTAAAAGTTTAAAAAAATTCTTAAATGTTATGTACCTAGATTTTATTGTTGTTAAAAACAAAAAAATAAACAACAAATTAATTTGACGTGATTTCTTCCTCTTGAAATCCATCACCTTTCATTCTTTGTATTAGATGAAATCGTTGTTGTTCTTTTTTTCCCTTCTTTTTTCACTTTTTTACGTTTATGCATAGAAGAAAGCTTTTCGTAATGATGGTAAAACGATACCACGGCAGCGTGCAGATAAAAATATGAAAAGGAAAAAGGAAAAAGGAAAAAGGAAAAAGGAAAAAGGAAAAGTGGCCAGAATTAAATTCCACTACATTTGACGACGTATACATTGAAATCAACTAACCATTAAAAAGAGAGACACTGGAGATGGAACGACGATGGTGGGCTGAGAGTATATCAACGTGGAAAATTTCAAACACCAAGTTACATAATTCATAAACGGCATTCAAGGAAAAGGAAGGAAAAAAGTAGAAAAATGAAAAAATAGTTTGAAAGAAGCAAAGTAAATGGACTGGTTGTCCTATTGTATCACTGTGAAAACTGTTTATCCAGACGAAAATAACCTTAATAAAAGTTGGTAGTTCGAATTACTTGAAGGGTTACTTCGCAGGTTAAAAGGGTGAGAAATTGTTAGGGTTGGGGCGTCGTTTCTTTTTTTTTTCCTTTTTACGTGTGTATAACAACACTGTGTAGCATTTTATACAATCTGGCATTACCACCACAAAGCTTACCACGTGTTACCCTTCATAAATTCGAGGATGTGATACATCGTTACTATTCGATTTTTTTTTTTTTTTTTCATTGTTTACTCGCACCATTTTCTGAATGGAATTTTATAAAGAATTTTTTATTTGTAATGAATGAATTATCTAACTGTGTGGATTGGTTTCGAAATCTTTGGGTAAGGTTGGTTGAAATTATAGTAAATATAGAAAACAGAGTTTGTGGAAAAATATGAAGGGTACACATTTTCATCTGTATCAAGCTACAAAATGCTTTTCAAGTTTCTAATTTTTGGAAATTCAATACCTGAATAGCCGACGATCAATAAATTAGCTAAATACCTATTTCACAAATTTTATTTTTAAGCTGGAATGTTAATATATAATGAGGAGACAATTAATTCAAAAAATTTATCGTTGCATAAAAGTATCAAGTATTAAAAAAACTATACTTCATGTAACTCTAGTGGCCTTATCACATAATTTCTCGTTTAAAACATCCAAATTATTTTACCCAGACCAGTTGGCAACACTGCATATATCTTTGGCACATAATAATATTTTATGTAATAGGCATATTCTCAATTATTAGTTCTATAAAGTTTTTAATATTGTTGTTTTGTCCTCGTAATCGGTGTAAATATTGCATCTGGATCTAGTGGCGTACCTATTGATACAAGAAAATTCTTAGGGGGTTGCAAAATTTGTTATAAAAAAATGCACATATTTATTGCACTCACACTCGTACGATATCAGTAAGTGTACAAAATTCGATTTTTTTAAATTTTCGGGGCTGAGGTGTTAAATCTCAAGCCCCCATATCTAGGTTATTGTTTGAATCTGAGTTGAGAAAGAAACGGTAAATTTTGTCACGAAAGTCAATAGTCATGTTAACTTTGAGCAGAATAATTTAATCCAATAAGAAAAATAAGATGTAATATTCAATTAGATGAATAAAACAACCACTCGTCTCCAATGAAACAAAAAATCTGAAGGGTTACTACCAAGGAAAGTAGTGAAAGACTTTTTTCAGAGGGAGAAACGAAAATTACCAACTGAAAGTTTTTGAAATAGTCGTCTCAAAAAAAAAAAAAACTAGTTAGTATATACAATTGCTAATTTTTCCAACTTTAGAATTGCTTACCTACCAAAATTTTGAAATTATCTCAAAAATAAAGAAGGTCATTAACAGGCACGATTTGCCAACTATAGTTGCATCTAGTCCATTTTGCCAACTCTAAAACAATGTTTGGGGGAACCTCCATCGTAACTACGTCCCTGTTTTACTGCTTATTATTGATGAAACAACCGGCGTCTAGTAGTTTTTTTCTATTTATTGAAGTCCTTAAAATCCACTTCAGTGACTTCTTAATAAGTGAAAGAAAATTCACGTGTCTCTAAAAACTTCGTATCTACGATTGTCTGAAGGAGATATGGTGAAAAATTTTATTGAACTCAACCGGTCCCTTAAATGGAGCAATTTAGGTTCCACCAAAACAAACAGAAGTGCTTTCCACCGTTTTCTCTTGGTAGGGCTTAGCATACCAAGACCTCTTCTTATCGTCCATTCGCCAAATTTATAGTACTTCAATGAGAAAATTTTTTTTCCACGCAGTAATCATTAAATGCGACAAATCCAAAAATTTAATCCAAGAGGCATAGACCCACTTTTTGCTAGGTAGTAAATGGGGTAATGAAGCGACTGGCTCCCTATTCATGAATGAAACAATATTACTCAAACATTTTTGTAATGAAACAAGAAGGATTTAGCAGTCTATCATTTCAAATCTGTGCACCGTGTTACCTGTTAAAATACAATACTTCCCTCTCCCAAAACAATTTTCAGTGTACGCCACTGTACGTACTTGCAACTGACAGCTTAATACCTTGATTTGATTTTCGTAAGTGTTTTTTGATGGTCTCACCCAACCACACAGTGTATAGATGTACAGAATATTTCCACTTTAATAAAGATTTCACCCAATAACCTTTACATGTTCGGTTGAAATTTTCTGCCAGAAACAGTAAGATTGTGAAATGTAATACGTTTTAAAATTATCAATAAAACTCGAACTGGCAAACATACTGGTAGTGGGAACACGATGTTATTCAAAAATATCTTCATAACATAACCTAAGAAATCGACCATTTTCAAGCTAAATACTATAAATTCAGTAAGAAAACGCCCATTTTTCTTACGTCAAGTAAATTTCTACGCGAATAAACACACCTACGCTGAAGAGTAAAATTTTTTTTTAGGCTAAAACGTTATTTTTATTTATTTATAAAAATGTGCGTTACCTTAAGCTGAAAAACGACTGAAGAGAGAAAGAGAGAAAGCGAGAAAGAAAGACAGAGAGAAAGAGCAAAAGGAAAAAGTCTAGATGAGGGTGAGAGAAAACTAGAAAATAAAGCAGTCTGGTAAGGAGTTTGGACGGGTATATAATGTAATTTGTCGACAGGCCAGAAGCTAAATACACTTTATAAAAAAAAAAAAAAAATAAAATAAAATAAAGATAGAATGAAAAAACAACGTAAGCAAGCTTTTGCAAAAGGCAAAATATAATACCCGACGAATCTTAAGGGGATCACCAACGTTAGAGGTGGTTTGCATATTATGGTAATGTCTGAAAATACTCTCCCTCGTGCGCACCGACCGACCGCCATCCACTCCGTGCGGATAAGAGAGAACTAAAAGAAATGAGACTGTCAAGTTGGCGGTTTTTTCAACATACATCGCTATTACGGTACCCTAGGGACGCATTCCCTCAACACAGCCCTTAAACCTGCGCCACCCCCTAGCCCCCTTCGTCGCCTCTTTCCATCTGACTATCCTTTTCGTTAATGAACCGCCACCACTCGCCGCTCAGCATCCCTCTTCGCTATCTGTTCGTATATGTCATTATACTACCTTCATTGAAGAGAATCTAATTTGCTTCTTTTTTTTTTACACTTGTAAACTAATAAGAAGAGAAAAAAACGAAAAAAAACGAAAAAAAAGAAAAAAAAAAGAAAAAAAACTCCAAAGAAAAAATTACGAGAGTAATTGATTAAATTATTCAACGCGATGTAAGACGATACTTTAATGGATTTAAAATAAACGGGGGTTTATATAAGGACGCAGAAATGATTTTTGGCGCAGAAGGGAGAGATGCAAAAATGATTATTGATTTCGATGATTTCAAGAATTTTTTTCTTAGCGAAAATTATACCAGCTAACGCTGGCGTACCCAAGTGACAACCCCTACCCTTTGATTCCGCAAATTTTTAAGAGCTTTACTACTGGGAGCGTGCGAATGGATATTTTTACTTTTTAATTAATATGGAAAATCATTTTCGTTGAAAAAATGTCACCTATCGGCTATCAAGTTCTACCCCCCTCTTTGTCAACAAGATAGGTACGTTTTTTCAAAACCTTGAACCAAAAATTTCGGCTATATATACACACATACATACATGTAAAAAAAAATTGGGTCAAAATGTGAAAATTGTGTCATTAGTTTTCTTTTGTCATGAAACGGAAATTTTCAGTAACCCTACTCCTAACCCTTTCATGAGGTCAGTTTTAATGCTTCGTTTGCAAACAAACTGGGTCTGCATTTTGAGCTACCATACCATAAAAATGTTTCTTTTTTTTTTAAAATTTGATTATTAAATGACATTGAACGAAGAAAAATCTTTTAAATTTCTTAAAAATGAAAACGAGAGAACATAAGAATAAATAATTTTATATTTTCACTTCATTATGCATATTGTTTTAAGGTGAATGGACTACAAATTTGAAAAATATAAATAGGCCAATGTAGTAAATGTCATTTAATTATTTTTATTTTTCTCGCGGTCTTCCTTTTCGCTGATTCCGCTTGACCACTCTCCTGCAGCATCACGAAGACCCGATGTTTATTATGCTAAGTTAGTTTTTTTAATATGACACCAATAGGATTGATACACTAGTAGAGAAACAATGTGTTCACCGCATTCAACTACTCTTTATATCTTTAGTGCTATAATGAGGCGTTTCAATCCAAATTATCCGTTTCACGCAAAATCCTCAGAATAAGTATATTTTCCAAAAATTTTTTAATTGCTACAATATAAAAATCAGTCGACTAATTTTGCTCAAATTCAATACCAAACCAGTCCTTCATAGTTTTTTAACTACCATAAAAATTTCAGGAAAAAATCTCTCGATTTTTAGGAGTTATCGGTATGACAGCATGGTGGGTTTGCAAAATTTCGAAAACCCGTCTCTTCGAAACTACATTATCAATTAGGAAGATTTTAGCACGAATGTGATCCCATGAAAGCCTCTAACATCGATCCAAGTTTCATTTCCATAGGGCATAGGTAAAAAAAGCGGAGGCTTCACAGACTCTCAAAACTTACCTTGCGCCTCCTTTAGTCGATAGATATCGTTGTTTTTGTGTATTTTTCAGGGTCTTACGCAAGATTTCCCTCCTGTAAGGGTTTTACGAATTAATAAAATAATTTTTTTTAGGTGATTTTTTTGTTCTTGAGCGTTCATAATAATAAATTAATGTTTTTTTTGCATTTTCGCTTCTTTTTTTTCATTTTAATTGGGTGGCCTCAACTATGATCATGAACTGAGTAGATAATTAACAGCGATCCCATTTAAAACATATAAGATATCAACTGTGGGGACTCACTGGTATGAGGTTTAGGGGCTCAACCACCAACCACAGTTGCCACCAAAAGGCAGGCTCATTTTCATCCTTGTGACGTTAAACAAAAACACAATTACGTTCGATTGTAATTACCTGCATTTACTTGCAGGTAATGTATGAGTACCAAATTGTGACTAATCTCGACAATGCGATGATGTCAAATCCATACACGAACTGGCCCATCATCTCTTATCACTACAAGAGATGACGCAACCAGGCTGCTCTCACTTACATACGTATTTCTTACATATGTGTGTATGTTTGTGTGTAAATAAGCCAGTATATAAACCATCCAGACTGGCTCTAAAATTGCCAGTGTTTGCCCAGGTTTTGGCTTACCCATATGTAAAATATGAAGTGGCTGAACACGCAATTAAATCGGTAGAATTTACCTTCTGGTGAGAATACTTCCTCAAGACAAGGTATTCTACATCAACTTTTATCAATTGTCAATTCATTTCATGATTGTAGCCCTGTTTTTTTTAACGGTGTTTTATGCCTCCTTGAAGCATGCTTGCACCCTTAAATTTGAGAACCACTGCAATATATCTATCTCCGCCTCCCCTACAACTACTCTCTATCTTTTTCTCTCTCTATAATACTACAGTTGATCTTCGCTATTTCTTTTTAAACTGTAAAAGAAATGAATGGGAGCTTGGCACTGTGGTTCTTTGAGGTGTTGATTTCAAATTTAATATCAATTATTTCAACATTGCAGCTGCACATAGGACCCAAATGGCTTGAAAATGAAGGAGAATTAAAAAAACATTGCGCATATTTTTGAGTGATACACCAATTTTCCGAACATAGCTACTATTTTGATAGGAGATTAACGTATTTAAAAATCAAAGTGGTACAGTAGGTCCAAGATTTGCAAAAATGGCTGTAAATGTGAGAAAAAAAAAGTCCCTAATTGCTCGAAAACGGTGAGAAGACTCCATCTTTGTAAACTAGTAAACCGAATAATTTACCGTAGGTATTAATATCCAAAATTAGAAAAAAAAAAAAAAAATTAGACTCTACTGCATAGGCCAAAAATGGGTCTGATCGAACCTTACATTTCGCCTTTCTCTTTTTGGATTTTTTATGCGTATGCTCGACAGAAAACTTTTGAGATGCGTCGAGAAACAATTTTTCATTTTGACCGCATCCATGTTTCCGTCCTCGTCGTATACGAACCCAAATCTGCGAATTATACACGGTTCCACGTTTACACGAAAAAAAGGGGGACAATAAAGGAGAAAAAAATTGCATATAGAACGTTTGCAATCTATCCGTGTTTCGAAGTTAAAACACAATTTTATTTTGAATTACATCTTTTATAACGTACGTATTATACGTTTCCCCTTTGAACACGTACAGTCGATAGCTTTAACGAGCGTGAAAATAATTTGTACATCTCGAGAAGAAAATTGATTTTTTTTTCTCCACTTTTCTCTTTTCTTTTTCTGTTTTTTTTTTTTTTTTTTTTTTTTCCTGGTCTGTCTCTGTTTACCCAACTCTTCGCGTATTTCCTCGACGTCGCTTTTTCGTTTTTCTTTCTTCGTTGAACGCATTAAACAGCAGATTAAATTGCGAAATGCTACATAGTTACCGCCGGAATTAGGGTTGTTTCCTTTAATGGAATTTTATCACGAGTGAGATAAAGGCAATCATGGCGTTAAAGAACGCGTAGAGTGCAGAGAGCTTGGTAGGTCGTTAGGGAAAGGCGAGAGGGGGTGTATGATTGAGCTGTAATCCTGATTGCTGTTTACGAGGGGGTTGTGCTGCTATACGTATATTGGAAAGGAGGGTGGTGGTAATGGGGGGTGATAACAGTGGTGGTGGTGATGGTGGTGGTGGTATTCTGGTGTCGAAACACCATCGAGAAGTATATGACGTCGCGATGGAGGAAAATGTGGTAGCTGTATTCTTGGTAACCATATGTGAAGGGCAGTGGGTAGAGAAGGTTAGATTATCTATCCCTCTAATACCTTTAACTTACAATTCTCGTACTGAACAGGATCAAAACTTATCAACAGCTTATTATTTTATTAAGCTTTTTACGTCTCTTCGCTCTCTGTGAACGATTTTTGGGCGCGTCGTCGCCGGTTTTCAAATTCATTTGTGGGAGCGAAAATGTTTGTGCGGGTGAAAATAATTTTTTTTTTTTTTTTTCATTTTGGTAACTCTCTATTCGAATGTCAATCGACGTATTGCTATCAACACACGGAATTGTTTCTTAATAACAAGAGGGGGTTCAGAATGAGGGCGTGTACCCAGTGTGGGGTACCCGTTTGGCTGTGACTAATCGCGAAAACTTTCAACAAAATAAATAATTTTTCAGTGCATTATGCATGCAGGAGACAGTTTTTAGGTACGTTTTCTATCCACGAAAGGGTTCTGTACTTTTTTAATAATTTATAAGTTATGAGGGTGGGAAGCAAAGGTAGGTACTCTAAAAATTTTTGTTTTGCTCCCTTTTATTGCGAGAAAATTTCTGGATACACTTTTGGACTTGTGAATAATTTTCTCTTACCCGAGTAGGAATGTTCGTTGTCGAATCATCGATACGTTGAATTTTTTTCACATCCTTATCCGTCAGTTATTAACAGAATTTATTTATTTGGTAAACAGAAAATTGAAATTACATGGATTGGAACTGTTATTAATCCGATCACTGATTATGCATAATTCTGTTTCAGCGACTGAAACTATGTTCACTATTTCAGTTCTTTCACCACATAAAATACCTACATAAATATTAACGGTAGCAATATTTTTGTCAGTTTTTCACATCTATGCTCCTTTTCACTGTCTTCGCAGCGTTGATGGAAGGAGGGGGAAGAGTGGTCGAATCGAAAAAGAAAGTTATAAGTGATAGCAAAAACAAAATAAAATCTACTACGTAAAATTCAAAACATCCGAGTTTTCATCGGCATTTATTTTTTGTATTTCCTATTGAGCTATAAGGCTAAAGTTAGATGGATGATCATCTGGAACTGTTTTTTTCTTTTTACTAACCGAGTACGTTCTTACCGATAAGATTTCTTGGAAATTTTACTGACCGGTGCCAATGTGCCGATAACTTTACTATACATATAGTACTAGACCAGTAAAAAACAATTATTTCTGGTCAGACGTGCCGACGCTGATCAGGCAATCACTGCGTACCACTTCACGTACTTTACAGTTTACACTACGTTTATGTTCGCTGTTCTTCTGAATTTAAGGGATGACTTTATTAAATGTACCTATTCTGAATTTTGAACTCAAGCAAGACGTCGAAAATACGCAGAAGGTACACTAGAGTTGCTTACTTTTACGCCGGCATGTCTTGACATTAAAAAGTACATTGGTCTTATGGAGCTTCACTGGTTCAGTTCTATTCTCGATCTCTCCAACTGCGATTAGGTCATCATTGGCGAAGAATTAATTCATGTTGATCAAATGCCGCAAGACAAATGACCAGAACATCATGAGAAATCTGTGTAAAAACATGTTTGCTGATATATATGGACTGAGAAAAAATTCAATAAATCGATGATACGGCAACAAACATACTTATGTAAAAATTATTCGTAAGTAGCGCCTAAATTTTGAACAATCATCTCTGTAGACGAAAATAATCTAATATTTTCGTATTTTTGGTTTTTTTCAACCACCATCATCATTGTCAAACAGAGTGAATTTGTTTTAAAAGCGAAAAAAAATTGCCATTTTCAAACGAATCTACCAAAGGACCCTCACACTTTTTATGGAAAAGTGATCTTGTTCAAATTGGCTGAAACTTTGGGATAATATAGTTTTGGAACAGCGATTCTCAATCTTTTCCGCTGGTTAAAACGTTTAATTTTCTCAAATTTAATGTTAACTCAAATTTAGCCGTTAGTCATGTTCTGTAACTTCAGTCATGGTCTTATCATCAAAACTTTTTAAAAGCTAGGTAAAAATAAATACTATATAAGTACTAACTCCTTTATTGGGATTCGACACTTGTTCGGCGATGGGCTATTGTCGTTTGTTAATAAGAGGCTTGAAAACGAGACAATGGATTTTTCTTTCTATAGGCTTTTTCAGCAATTGGTGAAAAAGGCGTTACTTTTAAAGGAATTATCGACTCTTCAGTTTTACTATTTAAGGAGGTACCTCCTCAAGTCTCAGTCGGAACGTTTATTTCATTAAAAACTAAAAACAAATTCATTTGAAATTTTCATCAATTTTTTAGCTCAACGCCACACATCTGCATCCCTAGAACTGATATAAATTGGTTCGAAGAAATTAAATCAAAAGTTATTCCGCAAAAGGATCATATGGAAGTAAAGAAAATAAAAAAGTAGACACAAATTTACCATATGGGTAGTTAGTCCTGTATGTATAGGCCTACACGAACAAAAACCTCAAATCCTTGCCCTGTTTACATGGCTTGACAAGTACCCAGCGTTTCATCCCTTTATGCGGTATGAAAAGCTGATCAAATTTTAAGCCTAAAGGGCTTATTAAATATTACAACTTCATTCGGTCATTCGCGGTTTCAAGGGTGGTGGCTAGTAGTTTTATGTATAGCTCTCTCTCTCTCTCACCTCTCACTCTCCTTTCTTACATGCATGCGAAGTGTACGCGGCAGACCCCCCTTTAGGTTATGAGAACTGTAATTAGCGGGTTTGCACCATCTGTCACGTCGATGTTATAGAAGCTAATCTTTCTGTAGCCTTATAATAACTCTTTATGTATACATAGTGTATCCATTCTGTATGTAGCATAAGTTAAGGGGCATGTATTATGGCAAAAAAAAAATATATACATATACATATATTAGAAAGAAAGGGGAAGTAAAAAGCACCCCATGTTGTTACACTTGCAGTATATAATTCCATTATTAAACGTGTTTGTGTTAAGAGGGTGTTATTTGTTAACGTCAAACGACGATTTGAGTTCGACCGTTGTAAGCTGATTAATTGAGAGAGAAATTCGTTCGTTTTTTCGTATCGTTAGCATTTAGCTACATTCTCATGAACTGAATTGATTTCGTGGAATTCATGATGTTCAAATTAATGACGCGCATGTTTCAAACTGCTGGAGAGTGAGGTGGGGGGAATGAACCAACCTCCGAAGAAGGTTCTTCTAAGTCAATTTAAAACCAAAATCTATCAGAAGGAGAGTAATTGGCTGGAAACTCATTTCGATTTCTTTCTTTTTTGGCACAATATAGGTAGGTATTAGATGATATGTAAGTGATTAAGAGAGGTCTTTACAAAATTCATATTCTTTGCATTCCTCCCCTTTCATTTTTCTCATCACTAGTGGGCTATAGTGGCGTGTCCAAAGGGGCCGTGGCCTCCATTGTCTGGGGAACAAATCCGTGCCCAACAAATAGATGTATGTTCGCGTAGTTTTTCGTCACTATGAGGGTGGGTGTGTTATGGGTAACGACAATTAGAGAAACAAAAAATTAGAATTAGAATTAGGCCACTCATTAAGAAAATCCTGGATTTGCCATTGCGACTTAAATGTTTCCTTTTACAAAATTACTCTGTTACTTTTGCTTTATTTTACTTACTTCAAATTTTTCTTTGTCTTTTTTTCCGATTTACTCAATTTTACTTCTGCCTTACTTCACGCAATTTTGCATGCTTTTAGCTGGTTTTTTTAATTTTTTGTCGGCTCAATTTTGTTTTTTGCATGTGGGCAACTTTATTTTCCTATTTCACCTATTTTCGTATCTTATTACAATTTACAACAGGCGGAGCTGAGCGTGAACGTGAGTTATTGGTGCCAGAAGTCATATTTGGTCTCAGCCCTAGGTCTTCTCGTGAAGACAATTTTAATCAACTGATTTTCATTTATTAAAAACTGCTTAAAAAATGTTCCGACAATACCACGTTACCACTTGTCAATAATGGGCCTTATCTATTATAGTCCTATTACCTACTTTTTAAATGCATCCAAGAATTGCTGTTCAATGTGAGTCAGAACAACAAAAACCATGCGGAAAAGCTATCATCCTCTCCTTTCTCATATTCGATTTTCAGTGGGTAGCCAAAGGAGGAATAGAGAGATAAATCCCCCCTTTGAAATTTTTAAAATCAGGATTTTACAGAATGAAACCATTATGGTTTTTAATTTCACACAATTAATGACGCTTGACATGCAAGTCAGAAATTCATATCGCGAAAATACAACGAAAATTTTTTCACTCGCTCCACTTGCGAAATTATTTTTTCAATTCATGAATTCTTCTCCCTTTCGAGATTAGTTCTGCCTACGACCATGACTTGGAAAGCGAAGGTTGACTTTGTAAAATTCAAATTTTTTGGTCCATTCAAATTTTTTGATTAAAGGCCGCTTGTAGTCCCTCCTACGTTAAGAAAAAAAAGATTTCGAAATTCACATCTGCTGGTGAGGAGGAAGGGGAGAAATTTTTTCCATTAAATCCCCCGTTAAGATAATCCTGGCTACACTAATGTCGATTTCAGGGTATGATTTCATGATCCAGGGGTTGAAGTATCAATGTTTACTGCAGATACTGTAGACTACGGATTTACAATTGTTACGTTACTTACTTCATTCGACTTCACTAGTTTTCACACCCGTTTAGCCAATAAAAAAACTTACGTCGACGATATTTGCCCGTATTGTCTATTTCTCTGTTGAAAAAGAACCCTCTTAACACACGTTCATCGATGAAGTTGTACTGTGAAAAAAAAAAATAAAAAAACCATTAAAAAAAATAGGAAAAATAAGAAGAGGCCATGAAGAAAAGATACCGCACCGTCGTATATCCCTCCCTGAAATTAATGATTTATGCTTAATCGCAACGTAATTCGAAACCAAAATATAAATCGCTTTTCACTTAATTGTCGTATAGGGCAGCTTTATTCGCCGAGTATACGAGTATGTGTATAAAGTCGAAGGACTTTCGGATAATATAACGTAATGGTTTCCTGTGTGACAGAATGAGTGCAGCGCACGCGTCCCGCAGGAAGCTCAGACAAAACGGGAAATGAATCGCCGCTTTTTACACGGATACCTCTGAAAAGGGCGAGGGAGAGGGAGGGAGGAAGGATAGAATAAAAAAAAAAAATTTCTAGGGAAAAAAAGAAAAGTAACCTCCTGCTGAGAAAACTGCAATAAGATCGTAATCTCTGCTTGATAGGTTCATTTAAAACGTATAAAACTGATACGAGTGTACTGTACCTCACTATACATATATACCTATGTATAAGCTACGAATGAAAAATGAAGCAGATTCTCAAAGCGTAAAAGTGATTTTTAATGCGAAAAAGTCGATGGGAAAACTAGGGTGTTCGGTAAAATCTCGTGAGTGTAATGAAGTATTGATGATTCGACACAAACACCTATCACCAGATGAATTGCTGTTTTTGGTAACGGGCGAAAGCAAAACCAACATCCAGACCAACAGCAACACCATGGTAGTCATAACCTTCATCTTGCATTCGCATTAACACTCATAGTCCTGTTCAAGGGCGTAGCTAAAAAATTTTTCATGGAGGCAAAGCAAGTTTTATCAAAGTAGAGACCAGCTAAGGGGTTTACAAGTAGGGACATAATTAAGAATTTAGTCAATATGCCACCCTCTAATGCAGTGAGACTATATTCAGAATTTACCTTTAGAGAGGATTTTAAAGGGGGATAAAAAAATTATTTGGCGAGCAAAACAAATTTTTTGGTGTTTTCTGTGTTCTGGACCATTTCTGTATAAAGGGTGATATTTGTTTTTTAGGTAGGTGGGGAAATTTTCAATGACACAGGTGGATACATGAGGCCTTGGCCCACAGGGTAATTATTGTATATATAATATAATAATAATTAATTTCAATTTATAATTTTTCCACTGCTAAAACTTAACCACCAGGGAATGAGTATGTGGGAACAATATTCGTATGAGGTTTTAGAGGCTTGCACCCCTCAACAACAGTTGCCACCCACAGGCTGGCATATATTCGTCTCTATGACGATAAACCATTTACACGCATACGTTTGTATTACCTGATAAGGATCTCGGTGATGTCACAGACAAGCAGCAAATGCACTACGTCGTTTCTTATCACCTAATGGAGGCAAGAAACGACATAATCTATCACATAATACCATACATATATGTACGGTTGTGTGTCTGTGTGCGTGTACCAAATCCACTATATAAACTTGCAAAACTGGATACAAAATTGCCAGTGTTCTCCTTGGATTTGCCTTTCCCATACTTACAATATATGAAGTGGCAGAACACGCAAAGCTGTAGGTTACCTTCTACATGTGAATGTCTCTCACAACAATGTATTCCACAGTGGTGACCACAACGTGATTTTTTGGCTACATTGTGAGTGTTAAGGCACGTTGCGCTGGTGAGTAACTCGTTTGTGATACAAATATTTTCAAAGACCTAGAGACCTTTGACTGTTGAAGAAGAGGTCTAACTTACAAAGTGGGAAGTCTATACCCCTCCTTCCAAATAAATTTTCAGGAAGGGAATTAAGGAAGCAGACCTGGAGGAACAAAGTTGCCCTCATCTGCCAACTCCTCCAGCTTTAACCAGAGACTCTGACATCTTCAAAACTCCGGAACAACAAAAACAGATCTGGAGGCCAGAAGTATTGCATTTGGGAACTGCTATGAACCCAAATGAGTTAGCAGTTTGAACACTGAGGAGTGGTCCTAATTTGAGCCAAGACTCCAACCCTCGAACCCCAGACCAATGACAGACAGAGCCTGGGCAAATTTTTGCAATAAGTACAAACTCACAAGAGTTACAGCAGAAGCAAAACCAATCAACAATATCAAAGCCTACAACCAAAGCTGGTGGTAACACCTCGAACCAGATATCGTCAAATCAACCTGGAGCAGGTCGGAGTTGTCAACCACATTTGACCCCCAAAGTACTAGCGCAGTTGCTGCAATTACTTCAGATGCAACCAATGCAGAATCCTACATTCCAAAGGGAGAGGATAGAGATTATGAAGTAGAACTCTGGTTAACTCTCCTCAAGGGTTGATTCAAAATGGAGAACCTACAGAACAACCAGAAATACATACACATCTGTGGCTGAATGCCAGCTGAAATAATATGTCACATTCCGGATATCATGGAATGCCCTCTGATGGAAGGAGACAAATACTTGTGGTTCTGCAGAAAAATCAGAAGTGTATTTGGTAAAACAAAAAACCAAATAATTGACGATGTTATGGGAGAAATGAAGATGGGAGATGACAAGCCCTCTATCTTCATTGCCAAACTCAGACAAAAAGCCAATAATATGGTATCACCATTGGTCATTGGGAACCAGTTCTGCAAACAACTGCCCCAAAATGTTGTACAGTGTCTGGCTGCTGTAGGTACCATAGTAATAAACACATCTGAGGACCTAGACTTCCTAGAAAAAAGTGCTGATAGTGCGTTGGGGCAGCGGTAGGTTTGGCTTTCACAAAGTGGGAGCAGGATCAGAGACAACAGCAGTAGACTCGATAAGTCCTCCCAGGCATGCAACTTATCATTTTTGCAGTGCAAAAACTGGGGGAGTAGCTGTGGGGATAATACTTGTATGAGGTTTTAGGGGGTTGCACCCCTTGACAACAGTCTCCACCCAAAGGCTGGCATATATTTGTCTCTATGACGTTAAACCATTTACACACGTACGTTTGTATGTTCATACCTGTATGTACATACAGGTAAGATACATTATATGGGCTATGATCAATTACCTGATGAGGATATCAATGATGTCATGAACCAGCAGAAAATGCACTATGTCGTTTCTTATCACCTAATAGAGGCAAGAAATGACGTAATCTATGACATAATACCATACATATATGTACGTATGTGTGTCTGTGTGCATGTACCAAATCCACTATATTCTAAACTCATAAAACTGGCTACAAAATTGCCAGTGTTTGCCTTGGATTTGTCTCTCCCATACTTACAATGTATGAAGTGGCAGAACACACAAAGATGTAGATTACCTTCTACGTGTGAATATCTCTCATGATAAGGTATTCCACAAGTACCCCTTTTCCCTCTTAGTTGCCCCACTGGTAATGAGTAAATTCAAAAGTCTAGTCACATTTGATTTTACTGGCTATGTAAAAAGCAGTCATTGAAAATTTTCTAATCAAATTAATAAAGAAACTTGTAATACTTTCAAGAAAAAGAAATATTACATAAAGTTAATTTATATGTATTTAATAATAATTTTAGCTTGTTTAATCAAAAATAAGTAGATTATCTTTGAAAACCCACTTAAAAATCATACTGGATAGACTAACTTTTTCTCAATATTTCTTCATTTTTACTTATTATCACTGATATTAGGGATAAAGAAAAACATCTACATTTTTAAGTAGGTAGGATTTTTTTAGAAAATCTACTTATTTTCTTTTTTAACTGGCCATTTTTTTTTTTTTTTAATGAAAATCCAGGAGGGCGATTGCCCCGCCCCAATCTGGCTACGCCCTTGGTCCTGTTCTTTGTGTTAATTTTGCAGAGTACTACGGTCATGGTCTTAGTTTTATAAAGTCAGTTTTGCTAATCTCAATTGGTGATGAGCAAAAGAACTTAATTAAAACATTACAATTATTAATTATCCTCCAAACATAAAAAATTTAGTCTAATTAAGAAAAGCCTGTTTAAAAAATACAAGATTTTTGAGGTTGATAAGTATGCAGGAAAAAAATGAGTGTGTGCCAGGATAAACGATGGAAGTAAAACTTACACAAATACTTAACACACCCACACACACACGCACACACACACACACACACAATTGTATCTCATGCTTCTCACTGCACAAACATATGTGTCATATGTAGATGGTACGATGGGTAGCCTGGTGGCGGCAAAAATGATTCAAAAGAATCATTTGAGTCAGGCTGAACTAGTTTTCATTTGCGTTATGGATTTGTGTCGGGAACGAAACAATTTTACTAGGTACCCATCCATAAGAAGTTTCACTTCACTTACATCATGACTAAATTTTACCATCTCAATTTATAGTATTCTTTCTTAATGACTGAAAGGAGACTATAATTACTTTAACAAAAATACACGACATCGCTTAATCCTTTTCACCCTCCCCTCCCCCGGCGAAAAACATTTTTTGTTTATCTGATAGAAAATTTGTTTTTAACACTTGCATATCAATTTTTGCATGTCAGTTGATAAAAAATGTTTTCATTCGCTCTTCAGTGAAAGTCTTGCAACATGCAAGACTCTTGCAAGATGTTGGTATTAATGGTCTTACCACCATAGTCTTGGTTTTATTCTTGTCTTGTTTACATTCACTGATGTGATCTTGTCTTGAGCTTGTTAGTAAAGTCTTAATCTTTTAAGTAAAGTCTTGCTCACGTTCACTCATTGATGCTAGGTCTTGTTTTTTAAAAAAGAAAAAGACAAAGACCAATTTTACCCATTACTAGTCTAAGTATTAGTCTTGAATTAACATCTACATTTGCTTTTAGGGACTGGGAGAGAAATTTTGGCTTCCAGAGGAGGGGGACTAAACTGACAGGCCCTCTCAGCGCCATATGTAGGATTTATTTCTGGGAGGAAGTGAGAAAGTTAAAAATTGAGAAAACAATTTTGTGATTTGAACCAGTAAAAAAAAATTTAAATATTAAAATGACCTCACAAAAGGGTTAAGCTACGTTTACATCTGACATTTCTGTGGGAATTTTTGTGTCTGCTACTGCCTGCAAATGCAGCTGTCCAGTGTAAACAGTCTGGAATTTATCGTATGTAGAATTAGCAATATCATGCGCTAAGTGTCGACACTACCTTTCTCTCCAAACTGAAACGATAAAAAAAAGAAAAATTAAATATTCCAGAAATAAATTGCAGAAATAGAATAATATTAATTTCTATTTTTCTCGCAATATTCTGACAGTAAGTAAAAAAGACTCGTACGTCGTTAGAAAACCTAGTTTGCCAGTTTACATCTACAATTCAACAAATAATCCTGAATTTCAAATGGATGCAAAAACTGCCATAAACTATCGATAGCTATTGATATCTAACAAACATATCGATCTATTAAAATTTCATTGTTACCTACAGTTTTAAATAAAATAAAATAATTAAATTAACCTCTTCCCTATTGGGACGTAAATATAGAAAAGATTCTTCAAGCAACAAAGACGACTTGCTTTACTCAAGCAATTTAGTTTTGTTCTACATTTTTCTTAGAAACTTCTGAATCAATAGGCCCCAAACTCCTATCAGACTTGGGGCCATATTCTTAATCGATCCTTAAGTGAAAAAAAAAAAAACACGTGAGCGATTTTGTGTCTGTGGTTTCCCTGATTCTATATAAGAACTACATTTTGTGAAAATTTCAGCCCTATCCCTTTGTAGTTTTCTCAAAATCGTGGAAAAACCAAGTTTACGGTAATGTTTTCTTTTCCAGTTTTCTATGGAAACTACCCACTGAATTAATAAACACCAAACATCTACCAGACTTGAACATACGAAAATTTCAACCTGATCCCTTTTATAGTTTCTTCAAAGAGAAAAAATGAAAGGAGTCATTATCTAAAAATATACTTTTTAGTTATTTTTTAAAGTTCCCAACTTCTATGAAAATTTTCAGCATGAAAAAAGTAATATATCACATCCTACGTACTGAATCAAATGAACCATAGTTTTTGAGTTTTTACTGATTTTATACCAAGTTTTTACTGATAAAATTCTTCTTATTTGGTAGGTAGGTATTTTAGCTTAACTAAATACGAAAAATTGTATTTTTTATGCTCACTTTCTAGGGACAGAGAGCGTTATACATTAAAAGTAATATGCAACTTTTTTATCGTAAATATAATGTTCAACAATTTTTGACTGAGCTATTTTCCCATTACCATTGTTATTTTTCAATAAAATTGTAAACATTAATTTAGGGGGCACATTTCTCCTTATTCCCACTGTAGCAAGTGTAGTGGGGGCTGAGACTTTTAGTGTGTTATTTAGGATGCCCATCTCTAACGATCTGTGAAGGAAAAGAAAATATGGCAATTTTATAGAATAAAAGTTATTATTGTACATGCTATATTTACTGAACTACATACCAAGTTGTTAATTTTGTGGAGTAAGCCAGAGACACACAGCTAAAGAGATGTCCTAGGTTCCATATGCGGTATGGTTTCAAAAAGCAATTCAAATAGAAGGTTTTGCGCATCTAAAGCTGCGCACATTTCATGAAATTATCATTGAATTTTTTATCGATATTTGTTATCACCAAAAATATCGTATTACCAGATCACTGAAGCTATATGACTCATGCGTAGTAGTCTCCGAGAATATATATATGATGGAGATGACACATGGTCAGTTTTGGTGTCCTGCCTATAGAAAGCGCTTCTACAAACACGTGTACTTCCAACTAAATATCTGATTGGAGGAAAATCTCGCAACGTGCATTTGTTTATAAACATTGGCGTACAAAGTACCTCACTTTTACACCGATTTTCAATTCTGATTGGTTGGCGTGTTCAGTCTGGGGTACTTCGTACGTCAGCACGCGGTATCTATAGTCTAGACACTCAACCCCATGTTAAAACTGTTCTGTGTCATCTCCATCATGTATATATCCTCGAAGATAATAGTTAATATTTGAATTAGAAATATCCTGTCTTTGACATATTTTTGATCAGGTCTTTGACATCTCTTTAGCCGTATGTCTCTGGAGAAAGCTAACTTCTCCATTCATCAACAAATCAATTTTTCTGTACGAATATTTAAGACTCTTTTCACCGATCCAGTGTATCGTTAGACCGATTACAAGACGTTTCAAGTAACACACACGTTTGAGTCTTTTCCCATTGTATCAGTGGCATAGTGAAAATTTCTCGCAATAATTTTACACTTACGCCCATCGCCTTTTTGTGTACCCCAACCCACACCATATAACCGTGTTTATTATTATTCAGGCTCGTTTTGATTATTAGATTCATCAAGATATATAAAATTCTCCGCCGCGCCGAATTTATTCACAAAGACAAACGTCTGCTGCGCGTAACGAAGGGATGCGTCAACCCTCCCCTGGCTGCTTGGCCCCCTCACTTTAGGGATGAGAGGTGGTATGCGTTGATCGACAGGCGGGTAGGTGCGGCAGAGAAGTGTAACGCCACATCAAAGGACTTTTGCTATATCGCTATATAACATCTAACCTAATTACATTAATTACTTTTGGAAACGTAGCTTCATATATTCCTCTCGCGGTAATTGTATCAAAGATCCTTTCTAACGAATACGACTCTTGTAACCTCACCACTTCCGCCCCTAGCCCCCCTTATTTTCACTTCTCGTTGCATCTTCCACATCTCCGATTGTCGAGCAAAAGTGTTCGTATTTGCATTTTGACGCTGCTCTCATTTTCGAGGGAAATTCGTAAAATAAATTTTTACAGAATATATTCTGAAATTCAATTTTGGCTTCGTTCGTAGCTTATACATACTTTTCTTTTCTAAAAACGTGTTAATCATTACGTTGATATAAGTGAGAGGGTTGCTGGTTACTGTGGCCTGTGGTTCTGAAAACCGTATGAGTGGCGATGATAGCTAACTTGAAAACAAAAGAGGGAGAAAAAAGGGAAAGATGAAAATATAGAACGTAAAAAGTGAAGAAAGAGAAAGTGGAAGGGAAAAGTCACATAGGTATTACTCGTCCACAAGTAATCCACATGTAAAGGGCATTATGAGGCGATAGTATTCAGGTGAGTATGACTTTTTCGGTAAGTATACTTGGACTAAACCCTCACTTAGAAGAAAATTTACAGCTCCCCATACGAAGCTACTTTAATGTGAGTGAAATAATTTCGATTTAAAAGGTTGTGATTAAAATAACCGCAGTTAGAAATTTGGCTATAGAACAGTTCCGTGCAAACGGCCAAAAAATGAGACAGTTCCGCCCCGAGGGTATTTTTACAATCACGCAGTTCCACGTCAGTTGATTTTTCTAGGCATAGCAGTTTCGCGCAGAAATCCCATCTATTTTCCATAAGTGTAAAATTTTGTATTGGCTGCCATTCGAAAACCAGTAGACCAATTTTGCCAAAACTCAATACCATGTCAATCCTTACTAGTCTCTAACTACCATATAAATTTCTGGAAACTATCTTTCAATTTACATAACTCATCATTATCACAATGTGGGGAGTTTGTAAAATTGTGTTTTAACGATACGCGGCGAGGAACAGCAATACTGATAATTTTTGCCAGTGCCAAACGTCATGTGCATGAATTATGTTTTTTAGACTCGCGCAGAACTGTTGTAACAGCGGAAATTTTCGTAAATTCATTTTAGGACACGTTCTATTATATGGTCCATTGGTCATACTCCTTTTTCTGAAAAATGACTTTTTCACCCTGCGAAAAATTGAGGAAAATTATCATTATTTGTGGTAATTTTCAACCGAATATCGACTGCGGTGGTTTAACAATTGGGCTTAAAGTTGAAAAACTTTCGACATTCTTTGTAATATCGGAATGAATCGTTAGTTTTGTTTTAATTTTATTAGTAGCCCAAATAGATAGATGAATTAGAAACTCAGAAACATGGAAAAGGAATACGAGTATGTGCGAATATTCTTGTACTCGAGTCTCGACCATGAAAATTGGTTTGAAAAATAACTATAGTTAGGGATTACATATTTCATTTTCAGCTTATATAATGGCTTTCAGTAAGATCAAGAATAAGACCCTCGCAGTAAATAGGTATTCGCTAATTTCATTTGTAGAATGTCATTTTATCATCGTGAGAACATTTCCTTCTTATTCCTTCCTTCAGGGCTTGGCCCTGCGTCCACAGATGGGTTGCGAACTTAGTGCTATGCACTCCAAATAAAATACGTTGTCTGTACGCACTCCTACAGGAAGATGCGCATCTACACATACATGTAGATGCCAAATCGAAAGCGATTGCGTATGTATTTACATACTTACCCATATATTGTGTGTCATGGACTATATAGGGTATTACCTAGCCTCTGTCTAATTGTCCCAGTAAGCTATTACAAATTGGTAAGACATTAAACCAGCTGGCTACCAGTACCAAAAAACGATTCGGTTGCCCAAACACGCAGACTACTATTGGTTCTTTGAACCCTGTGTAGGTAGAGCTTCCTACATTAAAAGGCACAATGTTGACCTCGATGTGGGAAATTTCATTGGTTTTTAGGTGCAAAAATGCTTATCAAAAGAGAAACTACTTTGTTGATAAGTGTGGCTTGGCTGTGACTTCTGACATTGGCTAGAAATAGTCAGTGGAACTTGAAAATTTTATGGTCTGAGAAACTAAGCGGGAAATTTACCCCCAATTCAAATAAACATTTCCCAAAATTTGGAAAAGTAAATGGACTTGGAAAAATCTCGGTAGAAACACAAAAAGTACCTTCTGATAAATATAGAAATACAAAATAAATTTCGAAAATAATTCTGTTCAATAAAATTTAATAAGCTACATTTCCAAAAACTTAGAAATGGCAATTCTATAAAGAGAATAATGTTAAAACCAAATGAAGAAATACATTTACCTGAAAATATAATAAATGAAAATCCAGAAGAAAAAAAATTAAGATTTGCTGCTGAAAAACAAGTCCAAATAGAAAAAGAGTTATTCGATAAATACATGAAAGACAGTAGCTAAAGCCATATCTAAATACGATAAATGGAAAATAGATGAAAATGCCAAAAATACATAGAAAAAATGAATCCAACTTCCAGAGTTTCTCCCAAAAAATGTAGAAACTTGGTTTATACAACTGACTGGCTGTTTCAGACTCAAGGAAATTCCTCCAGAGCATAAATACAGACAATTATATGGAAATAAGCCTGCACAAATAATAAAAACTTGTCCAGACATCATGGAATGTTCCAACAAAATAGAAGATTCATATAGTTGGTTCAAAGAAAAAATTAGAACACCATTTGCCATTACAGCTTGAAAAGAAATTTGAGAACTCATGAGAGGCAAGTTTATTGGAGACAACAGGCTTACTGTATTCATGGCAAAGCTTATGAGAAAGGTGATAACCATATATAACCCATGATTATTACTAACCAAGTCTTCCAACAATTACCAACATTAGTTGTGCTCTCATTTGGAGCTCTAAATTTGGCAAATGCTACCAGAGATGAAACCTAAATAAATTTGGCCAAAGCTGCTGAACAAGCACTAGAATACTCAAGCAAACCTGTAGTTAGTTCTATATCAGTGAAAAAAATCAAAATACTCTTGCCACCTGTTTATACAGGACAGGTCAAAAAGGAAAGAATTTCTTGCTGATTCTGGTGCAGATATAACTTTACTGCCAGCAAAAATGAAACACAAGAAATATACTCCAAAATCTTAACTAAATGCAGTAGATAACCATAGTTTCTCTGCATAAGGAACTAAAAAATGCAATGTTAATCTGTGTTTTAATAGAGAGATAAAATGGACTTTCACCATAGCTAATATGTTAAACATCCTGTATTAGGAGCCAATTTTTTATCTCATTTTGGATTATTAATTTTGATCTCAAAAATAAACAATTAATAGATTCAACTACAGTGATTTTATAAAGAAAAAATGAAAAATTATCAAATTTTTAAAGGGGTAGATACGTGCACACAACCTAATCATATTTGTGTTGAAATATTAAAAGATTTCCCAGAAATAACTGAACAAACCTTCAATCCTCATCCTACATATGAGCATAACACAGTTCATATAATTAAAAATGTTGGATAACCCTATATAGCAAAAGCAAGATGCTTAGCTCCAAATAGATTGAAAGTGGCTAAGGATGCATTTGATACCTTATTGCCCAAACTAAACCAGATTGATATCCTGTTCCAAATATCATGGATTTCAATATAAATATGAAAGGAAAAGATCTGTTTACAAAAATTGATATTAACTGAGCTTTTCACCAGATACAAATAGATGAAAATTATATACCAAAAACTGCATTGATGTTTCCATTTGGACTTTTTGAATATCTTGGAATGCCATTTGGAATTAGAAACTCAGCACAAACATTCCAGCACTTTATAAATGGTGTTTTGAGAGATATACCATATACTTATGCATACATTAATAACATCTGCATATGTTCTAATGGTGGTATTAAAGAACATGAGAAGAATGTAAGAACCATACTACAGAGTCCACACGCTGTCAGCTATCTTGGTAAATGCGAATATGCAAAACCAAATATAGATTTCCTCAGGTAAAACATTACTTCTGCTGGTATTTCTCATCTAAAAGTCTAGGTTGAGCCAATTTTGAAATTTCCTAAACCAAAAACAGTCGTTGAACCTGGACTTTTTTTGGAATCACAAATTTTTACAGATGTTGTATAAAAAACACAGCTGCCAAACAAGGCAAACTATTTGATCTAATTAAGACAAATAAAAAGCCAGACAAAACTCCTTTCATTTGGACAGAAGAAGCCGACATATCAATTGAAAATGTCAAAAATATGCTGTTGCTCATCCTGATGATAGTCTGCCCTTATGCATAAAAATAGATACATCAGACTTTGCAATTGATGCTACATTGTACCAAATTGAAAATGAACAAAATCAGCCATCATCATTTTTCTCGAGGCAACTATCAAAAGCTGAGAAACACTATAGCACGTACGAGAGGGAATTATTGGCAATAAATGCTGCTATCAGGTACTTTACAAAGGTTGCCAATTTGAAAGTTATCTATTCAACAAACTTACAAAAACTTTGGGTGCAAAATATTGGTCTACCACCACTCATCACCCTCAATCCAATGGGAAAGTTGAATGGTGACATAGATCTATAAAAGCCTTGATAATGGCACACAACATTAAAATATAAATAAATAGATTACCAACCATAATATTAGGACTTTAATCTGCATTACAAATGGACACATGTCATTCAACTGCTCAATTACCACTTGGTGAGGAATTGCACTTACCAGGGGATTTTTTCTACAAATCCAAAGAAATTAATCACAAAACCATAATACAAAACATAAAATAATAATGACACAGGTCAATTTCTAAAACAAGCTGCAACTCATAGCAAACTTAAACCCTATGTTGCAAGACACCTGGCCACAACCACACATGTGTTTTTTTGAGAAGAAGGGATGAAAAAAGCTTTACAGAAACCTTACACCAAACCAAAGTAGTGGATAGGATAGAAAAAACATTCACTCCACTATAATAGCCAGAAAAGAAAAAAAAGTCTCCATTGATTGTGTCAAACCTGCATTCTTAATAGCAAACAAAAAAATCAATATCAAAAAACTTGAATGTGAAACTGAAAATAAAATTGAAATGGGCAATGATAATACAGTCAAAAATGAAAAACACAAGAAGTGGATAGCAAAGTATTCGAACAAAATAACAACACAAATACAAATGAGCTATATTCACAGCCAGACAATTCACAAAAAGAAAACATATAGTGTTGTAGTCAAAATAAATTAGGAAAATAGGGTTGAAAATAAAACAAAAACCAAAACCAAAAAGACTATCAAATTCGATGACAATGTACAAAACACTACTATGACCCTAATGTGCTCATAAAACCTAAAGTGAGAGGTAGGCTTAAAGGTAGTTATAAAGAACAAATCCAAATTTCAAACTGTAGATCAAAAAGGTTAGCTCGAGCCTAAAGTAAGGTGAGAAATAGCTCAAAATTTTACTATAAGACCAAATTGCTAAATAGAAAACACAGATAGTAAACACGAATTCCAATAACATAAATTTTATACATCACTATTCCCCCAATCAAAATGAAATATGGATGGTCAAAAACAAACAGCAGAATAAATTTATTCACCACCAATTCCTGCATAAAATATAGTGAAAGATCAAAATAAATAAATCTGATGAAAATAAAAATTTTCCGTCATAAAGAAAGGTCATAAAAATTGAAATTAAAATTCCTCCTTCCTCAGGGTTTGAACCTAGATGTCAAGAAGAAACTATCAAAAATAAATCTGCTAAAAATAAAACATCTCTTGAAAATCAAAATAAATTTACATGAGTTTTAAAAAAACAGAAATCAAAAGTTTGTCATTTTCCAGTAGGCTTATATTCAGTAAATGTATTAGGCCTATGTGTTTTTTTATTCCCCTATTAATATTAGTTCTTGTATATTCCAGAAATATCAATATTTGTCAAAATTTCATCAAAAATTATGATAAATTGACTAGTTTATGAAAATTTCCTCTATTATATTCTACATCTTCTACCATTGAGCCTATAACAAGGGGTGGCGTACATCTTGTTAAGATTTTGAGCTATAACGATACCTCCCTGATGTTATGAGCTTCAATAAACAACTTTCATGTGATAAATAGCAGAAAAGTTTCTTATTTTCTATTATGAAATTGCAATTGTTGTTATGAACCCCCTAACAACTGTAAGTACATTCCTTTCCTTGTCGTTACATAATGTGAAATTCGTTATTTTTTTGTCATATCGTTCTTTTTGTAGCTAATCAATACTTAATGATTTAGAAAATCTGGCTGCAGAAACCATATAAAACAAAAGCACAGCAAAGAGCAAAAAGGGTTGGGGTTAAACCTCCCTCAGCCTTAGAGTTCAAAAGGAACGATAAAACAAGTGAGGTAGAAAAAATGAAATACTTTGTGAAAAAATTTGGGAAAAATAATAGGAAAATAAAATTTACTCCTATCCGGAATAAATTCTCACGTGCATCCCCTTGCATCTTACTCATGGTATCGATACAAGGTGTCGATAATTATATAACTTTTTTTACATTATTATATCAGCGGAAATGGCAATGCGGACAGCAACGACGATGAGTTGGTAGTAGGGTCGTGTATGATTCAAATCCGATCGGATTCGAATCAGTTTTTATTATTAGGCGAATCTATTCGAATCCACTTCGACAAATTGGATTCTTATCCGTGATTCGAATCTAAAAAAAGATACTGGATTCGTGAACTTTATTCGAATCCATTTGACAAATTCGATAGATCCGAAATTTTTTAATGATTTTCTAAGGAACAAAGATTCAATTTGCTTTTTGCTTCAAAAGAATCGGAATTAAAAATCATTTTGACTCGTTTAAATTTTAAAATTTTTTAGAAAAACAAAATGTCTATTTAATTTTGAATGTGAGAACAATGAAATTCGATTTTTTCTTACAGCACTTAGTTTCTATTTTAGATCATTGCAATAAAAAAAAGTACCCAATAGGCTGAGCAATAGGATTCAAATACGAATTTGAATCCGCGAATCTACCAGCTTTATTTGAATCCAAAAAAAGTGATAATGAATCGAATCATATTTGAATTTCCCCCCAAAAAAATGCGGGTTTGCGAATTCGTATTCGAATCCATTTGTGGTGAATTCGTGCCCAACCCCGTTTGGTAGGATATGCAATTAGTTACACACAAATATATAAACTGTCGCATAACCTTTTATTTGAAGGGAATATTTGAATAACGTAGCCTTCTAAATCAACAAACCGATAAAGTATGATATTGTAAATTATACATAGAACAGTGAAATTTTTTGAAAAATTGTTTAAAAATTTAAACAGTTATAGCTGCGGCTTGGAATAATCTCATGTCACTTTTTACCATTTTAAGACAATCCATTTTATATAATCCAATTAAAAGTTTCACCAAAACATCGGTAATTCTTGTCCCAAAACAATTTTTGTTAGAAATGACGTTGGTTTGCTGAAATAAATATTAATTCTTTTGACTAAAAATCATAAATAAATGCAATAAAATGTTTTAACAACAAAATCAACTCTTAATAAAAATGAATGAAGCAAACTGTCACGTTGGTTGTGCTAAACTCGCACTTAAGAACAACCTATGATGACCTTAGTTATTTATTTTCGGATTAGAACAAACTGTGTCAATATAGGTTTTTCTTGTTCCAAGAAAAATTATTTTCCTGGGACAAATTGGTTGTTTAACATTCCTCATTTACGATGATAAAATATGTGCTTCAAGTTTGATTGTTATTGCATTCAAAAGTACACTTTTCATCAAATTCAACTACATGCCTCCCTGAAAACAGCCAGAAAGTTACATACGATGTTTATCTTCCAAGCCACATTGGCTTCTTCAGTATGCAGTTTAGAAAAAATGGTCAACATTTTCTCTTTTGCCTCATCTGATTCTATCCATCAGCTAAATATTGCCGGCGTTTAATCGGACACATTGTGTAATAACTATGGCTAGAGTCCTGGGAAATCCAATGATTTTTATGTAGTAAGTAAATAAATAAATTAATTAATTAATACATTAAAAAATCAAAAACAATTTATTTGGCAGAGGGCTGGCTAAAAATTAGATAGAAGTTGGAAGGAGTAAGGTTGGGGGAGTCGTATGGGTGGGGGAAAACATATTATTTTAAGGATTTGAGGAGCTGTTGTGTGATACAAGAGCTGTTAGGTTGGTCATTGTCCTGCAGGAGAGTCACTTCAAATTTGACTCAGTGAGGAAGCGGAGTTTCATATTCTAGCTGATGAAACACTGCGGTACACACAATAATATTTTGTAAAAAAAAAAATTCTGAATTTTTATAACCAACCCTCCTAGTGTTACCCGATACCGGAGAAAAAAATAGAGAACTTACTTTTGAACGCGTCCCGGTATTTACCGATTTATTCATTGTTTTATTTATTTATTTATTTTGTTTAAAAAATCTTACAATTTTTAACGTGGCTTGGTTGCGTTAGAGTTTTTCTTTCTTGAATCTACTCTAATTGGTTTAAAGCCTACGAACCAAAATATAGAATTTTTGAGTTTCACCAAAAAAAAGACTGAGGTGTCGAGATAACTTTGTATTTTAATTTTTGTTTATACATACCTACAGAAAATATACTTATCACTTAGTCTGTATAAATATTTACTATTTTATACTCATGCGATGCAGATATTTTGCAAGCTTTATAGGATCTCTGTTTTGTTTGAAAAAGAAAAATAAGATCAGATTTCGAGAAACTTATTTTCTCCTTCTCTAGCATCTTTAATGCAAGTATACTTACTTCTAAGAAATTAACAAAGTTTTTTAGTCACATTTTCTACTTTTCACTCAAATTTATTTGCTCCTTGAAAGAACGCGCGGTATTTTCATGATGTTTAAGAAACAAATTAAACAATATTTTTACCTTCTTAATTTTGAAGTCCGGAAGCAAATTGGCCGCTTCTTTTCGTGTTAATTCGAAGCTTGTTTAACATATTAATTAAAGTTTTCAATTTTCTTTCATTTAAACTTTTAACGAATCAATTTAAATATTTAAAGCTTTCAAAGTCCAACGTAAAGTAGTTCGAGATGAAAATTTGAATATCGTACCTGCGTTTTGCTTTAGGGATGAAGTGAAAATCCAATTGTCATAGTTTTCAGCTCAGGTTTTGTTTTATTATTCTTCAAATTACTGCTTTTTCATTTACATAACACGTAAGTACGTGTTCGGTAGGTACTAACGACATAACATCGAATTTAATCCTGAATAAATATAAATAGAATAATTCAACCCGCAGCGCAAGAATTATTAAAAACTCAAAACCGCACATTTCCCTCATTTTAGCATTTACAAATTGCCTTAGAATCGTTGAGGAGGTCCTTGAAATTACAAAAAATTCAATTTCTTTACTAAATACTTAGACCGCTATCTACCGTATGTTTTTATAGTAAGACATGATCTACAGCACTATCTATTAAAAGAAATGAAAAGCTTTTCGTGAAATGAATTAATACGTCCAACGTTTATAAACCTAACGTAAAATTAAACATGAGATATGAAAATATATCTCATGGTATGGTTACGTGAGAAACATAAATTTCTCCCCTGTAAATATTCATGAAATATTAATGAACCTTGGACAACTATTGTTGTAATGGAACAAAGACGTTGCTTTGATAACGTGAAAAACTCTTCACTGTAACATTTTTGCATTTTTGCAACATTTGTGAAACATTCGTGTAACATTGCAACTTGTTTTGTAACATTTCGGTAATGTCCTAGTGGGAGTTTTCAATAGTGTGACAAATGTTTTACAAATGTTTCCCATATAAAAATTCTAATTTTACACTTACCTGCGTTCTGATTGGCCGAATTTTTGAAACATTAAAACAATTTTTGCTTTATCCACAGTTCGCAAAATTTGTTTCACATATTTTGTAAAACCTTTTGCCAGTTGGGTGTTTTACTTCTTAAAAATATTCTCAGATAGTCTATATTACTATTTATGCATTATATATGTTATCGTGGCTGACGGTCCGTACGTATGCCAAAGTTATTCCATAGTCTTTATAATATTTCTGTAGGCGTCATTCATACAGTTTTAAATTCAAAAACTAAAAATTTAATTTAAATATAAATTCTTCTCGTAAGTCGATAATTTATTCGTTTTTACTTCGATTTCTTAGTACGTTCATCAAACATCAGCTGCTTTTTCGAAGCAGGTACCTACTTTAGATATACTTCAGCTTCCAGAGTTCACGAAGAATTGAATTTTAAAACATTTTCATAAATTTTTGAAATATTTGGGTTTTATAGTCGTGATTTTTATTTATTTTTACAGCGATATCTTGTTTACCAAGTTATGTCAATAAACTCCTAGCTGTGAATATCAAACCAGCTGCTAAATATTTTACGAAACTACATAATTTAGCCTAGCCCATAACCTAATACCTGCTTTTCTATCGGTCAAAAATTTTGATAATTAAATCAAATCGAAAAAATCTGATGTGTTTCCCAGCATTTTTTGGAAGGAGGGGTTTTTGATGATGGAAACTCTCCTTTATCAGGTCACCCAAAAAAAAAAAAAAACCGAAAATTTTCTCTGTAAACTTGTAAAACATTTTCGGGAGATGAATCCTTTCTGTAATTATAATTGATTAATTGTTTAAAGTCTAAAGTTGAAATGAAAAATAATAAGTTTGCTTAAAACCGCGTTTTTAAAAGATAAGCTTTTATTTTTATTTTTTTTTGGCTTTAGCTTCATGTCAAACAAATATTTCGTTGCGAAAGGTTGGCTGCAGTATTGGTGTATTTTAAAATCGCAGTAGTGAGTAGAATAAAAGCTTCTAATTAAAAACGCGGTTTTAGGGTTTTTGCTTGCAAAAAAGCCTATTAATATCGCTATGTTTTTCCTTTTCCTCCTTCATTATTCCTCAGCTGAGTTTTATGTTTTTTTTTAACTGTGAAAATAAAATATTCTATTCTATGATGATATCTGTGAACATTTATTTATTTAATTTTTTTCTTTTCCTTCTTCATTTTCTTTAACCTGTTTTATGTTTTCTTTTTCAACTGTGAAAAAATGAAAATAAAATTTTCATCCATTTATATGATGTTATCTGTGACTATTTATTTTTTTGATTCTAATTTTGCGATAAATTTATGGAAAATGTGACAATTGACAATAATATTTCAATTTCAACAGTTTCGTCTTTGTTAAGTATTATTTGTTGAGAGATGAACGAGGATAAAAGAAACAAATGACACAAAAAGTTAACTTTCATCAAACGCGTTTATTCAGCGACTAAAAGATGATTGTAACATATTATGTTCGAATGCTGAGATTCAATCTGTGTGAGTCAGTGTTACCTCATATTAGATATCAGTATGTACAACATATGTCAGTTTAAGTAATCTATTAATGTATATGATACTATACTTGTAGGTCGTCTCAGGCAGAGGGCAGTTTTGAGGGAATTGAATCGTAACACCCCCTGCAATTCCTGATGACCCACTACTATGTTGTAACAAATTAAAAAATAAAGAAGAAAAAAAAACATTTAACATTTAATACTGGGTATGGTTCACACAAAATAACAAATGGTAAACATATAGATATAAAAACAAAATGGTTAGTGTTATGATGAGACTAGAATGAGTTTAGTTTATGAAATACGTATATATTTATTTTTATTATGAAATAAACAACAATTAAATTTGTATAAATGTGTTAAAAAAATATAAAAACAATGTAATCCGTGCGTAGTCATATATTGATTCGTATTTATATATTTATATTAATAAAATTTTCTTCAGAGCTCAGTATGAGAAGTTGGGATCTCTATGTCATTCTGTACATTTGGTATATTTTATTAATATGAGCTATTGTTGGAATCAATTGTACCTAAAAGGAGATGTTGATGCCAATAAGAAAGACAGAGCAACAAAAGGGACCCGTTGAAAATATGGTGAAATGAAGAGTCAGAAACAACATTTGTAGAGCAATTTTGCAGAACCAGTGTTCGTAAATACCACAAACACTGATTGCTCTACCCCAAAACAAAAAATTTAGCAAATTAATATTGGCCAAAAAATTAACTTGGAGAATACAAAAACACAAATGTTCAAATGTTTTCCGATCAAGTGTCTTAGTTAATATGTTAGCAAGTTGATCAGAAATCCTTATGTCATTTAATTGCAAAATGTTTTCTTACAGCCTGTAATAATGAATAACACTTGATTGGATCACTTCTGGCCACCACCACATACAATTCTGGATGCTGTATTATTGTCCTCAAACACTTGCACGGGTTGGGTTACAGTGTAAATCCTTTCCTTTAACCTCCATACTACAGTGATTTCATCTAGAGCATCATGAAGCACAATTAATTCTACTGCAGTCGATGAGGCTACTATAGTTTTTTAGCTTGTTAGACCATTGATTTCTTTTATATTGCATGTACAAAACTGTATTTAGTGGCATGGTCCACAAATATTAACATGTATATTTTATTATTTAAACCTGGCAAGAGTGGACCCATTGTGTCCAAAGAAACTAACTCTAACTTCTTAGAAGGACAAGTACGAGTTCCATTATGTCCTAAGAGCCTAAAATTAGCCTTCACACGAACTTCACATAAACTTTACACAAACTTCATACAAATTTCAACAAACAAAACTCATCATCTCTGAAATTAATTCCATTCTGAATTCCTCTTGCAATTTTGACTAGGTTTCTTAAGTTTTTTCAAAAAAGATGACCTAACCTCCAATACCTGATCATTTTATTTTGGTCTATGGGTTGTTGGGTATTATTTATATTATTAGTATTATCTTGTGTATTTATTGTGTTTTACTGAATCTCACTTAACTAGTCTCTCTCTTTGTTTTGTACTTCATTATTATTTTTGTTATTTAAATCTTTTGTCATATTTCGATCATATGGGGTTGTTATTGTATTATTTTCATTATTATTAGTTTCTATCTGAATATTTTCTTCATTCATATTTTAATTCATCCCTTCCTCGAATTCACTCCACTCGTCTTCCTATTTTATTCCTGGCATACATGCAAGACCATGATACTCTGTATTTTCTTCATTATTATTATTATTATTATTTGTTATGTCAGAGTATTCTTCCTATACTATTTTGTAATTTATCATGTTCACTCCATTTATTTTTGGGGCAGTAAAAATTATTTCATTGTCTCACGGACATATATATTTGACTTAGAATAAGTTTAATCTATACTTAGTGTTTTATTAGATGTTATTCAAATTCCAGATAGAAGATCTATGCTAAAAGATGGTACATAGTGTACATTAGCTAATTTTATAACTTATTGTTTTTATTCCCTAATGAACATGTCACCAACATGTGTCACAACAAGGAGAACATCCTGGATCACACATTCTAGTTTGAGTGGTCTTTCTAACATGATTGGATTCCTCAAAATATTTAGGTTAGATACAACATGGGCTATAGCACCACCACCTAACATAATTTGTTTGTTTAACAATGTGTAATCTGAAGGAAATTCCTCCTGCAACTGAGATGTCAACATGTAATTTAATTCCTATCTGGTTTAGAAAGATCAGCATATGGATCATTTTTATCTTTATATCTAAGCATCATTGTCCATTGGGCATTTTCTTCTTTATTCTTTCTGTTATTATTATTAGGGTTGTTATGACTTCTTGTATTTTGGGCAGTTCTGTGTGAAAAATTTGTATTTGTTTTTTTTATTTCTTTGTTTGATGGACAAACAGTTGGCATATGTCCTTTGCCTCTGCATATATAGCACATGATGTTATTTAAATTGATTTGGGGTTTTTTATTTTCATTTTGATTAACATATTTATGTGTTGTGTTGTTATTATTATTGTAATTTCCCTGATTTTGGGGATAGTTATTAAATTTTCTATTATAGTTTCCACCATTTTGGAATTTATTATCCGATTTCTCTATAAACATTGTGTACAGAGTTTCTATAGCTCTCTGCTCTTGTGGTAAAGTACCAAATTCTAATCTAGTTAGATCATAGTCCATATTCAGTGAGATTAGCAGCTGTTCTATTTCTTCATGTTTTTCTAAAATTTTGCCACAATCTCCGATTCTGTGGGTTGATCTTGAAAACAGATCCAGAAATCTTCTCATGTTACCTTATTATTAAATTTTAAATTCTGGAAGTGTTTTTTTGCATTTATGTATGTTATTTGTGTGCAACTTTTATATTTTTAATCTAATAATTTTATTATTTAATTTACAGTCCCTAATTCTTTTACTTTTTCTATTATTTAATTATGTAAACCCTGAAAGATTAAGGCTTTTCTTTTTTCCTGGCTACAAAAATATAGCATTTGTGTTTCAACCTGAGCCACTATGTCAGTATTTAGAAAATTGTTGTACTAAGGAAAAGATTTTCCAGTTCCTTGTCCATTAAAATACTGTAAAGACTTTCTGCATATAGACATGACATCATGGTTACTTTCCATGCATCATAGTTGCAACCATCAAACACATTTTTATTTTTGAATCGAGACATCTTTAATAATATGTATAATAAGGCTTTTCTAATGATGGCCAAAAGGCCTCATATACTTTATGTTGTAGATTAATTAGTTTATTTGAGAAAAACACAAGTAATTATGAGAGTTCACAGGCTCAACTATACGATAAATGCAATCATGGTTTCAACCACTTGATGGGGAATGCACATAATCCAAAAATTTTATATATATAATAATATTCAATGTAAATTGTATAATGTTATGATATTACCAAATGACTTTGACAATTAAACTTCTCGACTTTCTCTGCTGATCCTAAAATACTAAATTTGTTACCAAATAAATTGTTAAAATATCGACTAAATTTGTATTAAATGTTTGTTTCAAAATCGTTGGTTACATAATAAAGTACGGCCAATTATTTAATAATAACATCAAATTAAATGTAGCTGGAATTCAAATCATTATAATATATAAGTGATGAATGCCTGTAGTCAATGTAAATTTAATATTGTAAAATATTTAATAGTTATATGGAAATAACATGAAATTATGAAGCGTTTTATTTTTTTATTTTTTACTAAATGCTCAAAAAAATTAGAAAAATGAGAATTGAAGTCAAATAATGATGTCCGAAAGTATTGCCAAATTAAAAAATTTATTAAAAGATATTCCAGGAATAAATCGGCTAAGATATATATGTTTTCACAAAGAGAAGAAATAAAATGGTGACTTTTGTTGCACTTACACAAAGCAAACAAAGGTCAGTTTTCAATAATCATGCAGGTTTTAACTCTTGCTGTCTTGCATCCATTATCAACATATGGACTTGATTCAAATAAGCAAGAACTAACCTGAAGACATGATTTTTCTTTTTTCTTTGCCTTAAGGGCTTAAATTGAGCACTTTAGTAAAAAATTAAGCTTTATTACCCTTTTTTTAAGACATATCTAAATATTTCTCAACAACTTTCAGTGATTTCCTTTGACTTTGGACTTTGCTTTTTTCAGCAGATGGACCCATAAACTACCAAGATTTTTGATGTTGATACTTTTCTACATTGTTTAAGGTGCTTTTTGGTGATCAAATCCAATTCTGTACCAAGTTGAATGTTGATTTAGCAATCGATGTTTGAGAAGATATGGATTTGCTAGCCGTTTTTTACTTGATTTGAGCATTTGCCATATTATAAACTGTTTTCAATTTTTAGTTGCTTCTACCACACTTTAGATTTAGAACTTCTCAGTGGTGCTCAGGATTTCAGCAAAGTTTGCATTAACATTTGCAACTAATGCAGTTTAAGAGAACAAAGGGAAAAACTCTTAATGAGCTTACAGCCAAGATACACTTAGACTGATTTTATGCACAATTTTACAACTTCAGGTTAGCACATAACCACCACAAAAAATGAACACACTAACACAAGATTCACAAAATTTGGCACACAGCCATTCACAAAGAATTAAAAAATATTTTAGAGGACTTGAAAATATTAACACTTAACACATTTTGCAAATTCACCAGAAGTGAATGAGGATCAAAGAAAGAGATGACAAAAAAAGTTAACTTTCATCAAACGCGTTTATTCAGGGACTAAAAGATCAACGTAACATATTATATTCAAATGCTAAGATTTGATCTGTGCAAGTCAGTGTTACCACATATTTTATGTCAGTATGTACAAAATGCCAGTTTAAGTAATCTATTAATGTATATGATATTGTAATTGTAAGTTTTCTCAGATAAAAGACTTGTGAGAGAATCAAATTCCAACATTATTAAATGAAATATATAGCTATATTACTCTTCCTTTCAACAGTTGTCTTCTTTTTGAAAATACTTCTGAAATTTCTGGATTATTCCTATTTTTTTATTTCCAGTTTTTATTCATAGTTGATGTTAATGGTGTCACCTAGGGTCACTTTTCATGACAAATAAAATAAACCTAAAAAAAAAGAAAAAAAATCATATAAAAATAAAGCAAAAACCCTGTTACCACACCATCTAACAATGTAACTTGTTAAAAGATAAGCTTTTATTTTTATTTATTTTTGGCTTTAGCTTCATGCCAAATAAATATTATTTCCTTGTGGAAGGTTGGGTGCACTATTGGTTTATTTTAAACTGGCAGTAGTGAGTAGATAGAATAAAAGCTTATAATAAATATTGAAATAATACTGACAGAGAAACTATAAGTTGTTTATTGTGTAAGTACAACGAACAAACTGTAACGTACAAAATATAAAATATGGCATAGTAGATTCTTGAAGTTCTCGATGTCTTGTATCGATATGTATATGAATGTATATCGATAGTTATATCGATAACTATCGGTAGGTTCTACACTTGTATTTTATGTCTAATAGTTCTCACTCTAACATATATTCTTTCTTATTTATTTCTCGTAATACTCGTATGTTGATACCATTCTCACAATAAATAATAATAAATTTTTGTTCTTCACAGTATCATGAACTTTTTAATTTGTAACACGTTAGGCAGGAGATTTTATTTTATTTTTATTTTTTTGGGAAGATGATATGCGAGTGAGTCGAGAAATAAATTTTGAAGTACCTACTCTATGGGGCTTCCACTAACCTTTGGTCCCCGGGTCTATGAATCCTGAATCCGGCATTACCGCAAGTAAAGATGTTTGTTTACACATCAAAAACTGGTCTGTGGCATTCAAATACTGTACAGTCAACAAATAAGGCCATGACCCTTGGTAAAGGCTTCGACCATATACATAATGGACTGCGCATACTGATAAAATTAACATTGGCTTATATGGAGACACCATGAAGGCATACATTTCATTCAAAAATATTGTTTTTTCAGGATTTATCCAATATTATAGGTGATTGATTAAATAATTTATCAGACATTTCCTCCAAAGAATAAAATGACAGTTTAACAATTTATATTCACAAACTGTTAATATATAAACCCGAATTTATGACTGTTGATCTTCCAAAGTATTTTAGCCATAACTAAATTTATTTTAAAGAAGAAAACCTAGTTAAAAATACGTTCAATTTAAGAATTCTGATTTTTTAATATTGCGAAAAGTGCAGTTTGATAAAGGATTAAATTTTTGAATGAAATGTACATTTCATTTGGTTGCCTTCAATATTTTATCAGTATGCGCAGTCCATTATATATATGGTCGAAGGGTAAAGGCATATCTGTATAATTAACTACTAGTTGTACGAACTTTAATCTATGGAGTGAGTAGAGTGAGCTAGGTTGGTTTAGCTGTTAAGACGCGGAGTAAAATAAGTCAGACTTCTGATATTTCCTTCGTACAATTGGGCTTAAGGAAAACTTCTATCTCGTAATTAACAGTTATCAATAATATTAATAATTCGCACGTCGAACGATTATTTGTGAATATCATTAATTTATGAAATATATTGTATATTTCTCAAATTAAAAAATGATTTAAACAAAAACAATGGAAACAAAGAAAGAAATCATTAAATATGATGAAATAAAATTAGCGTGAAAACCCAAACATATCATATAGAATTAATTTCACCTTAACGTTCGTGTGGGGGTATAGCTCAGTGGTAGAGCATTCGACTGCAGATCGAGAGGTCCCCGGTTCAAACCCGGGTGCCCCCTTTATTTTTTTTCTTCAATCTTTCGAAATTTAGTTTAAGAATAACTTAAATTCATTTAATGAGACATATTTCTTACGTTGAAAACATTTTAAGCATTTTTTTTGCAAATGAAACTGCAGTAAGTGAAGAAAATACAGTCGAAAAGCTTTCTAAGCATTTTAATTTTGAAAAATGAATGTTGAAAAACTGAGAAGTTACTTATTGATTCGAAAAATTCATCGTAAACAAATTTATCCAAAACATGGTTTGTTTTGCTGAGACTAGAATCAGTTTTATTCTCACATTTATTTATTTTTACAGACTGAATTCGTAGGAGGTTGTATTTGGTATGTCTATCTCCAGAGCTAACGGAATTTCGTTCGCTCAAAACAAGTGTCTTCTTACTTAATAGATTTTAATGAAAGTAGGCTCAGAATGTTTCTGACCATCCGGAGAATGTTCTAGGCTATTCATATTTGAACATTAAAAATTTAGAAGGATAGAAGAAAATAAGAATTTAAAGATTGAAAAAATTATTGTCATAAATTTGGACATATCCACTAATAAGAGCTAGTATACCTACTTACTCATTAAAATTAACAGTCTGTTTTGTTGTTTTTTTTTTTAATAAAATTTATTACTTCAGTCATTCAAATATTTTTTCGCATGCCATTTTCTTCTTTCCTTCAATATTTTTAATTTTTCTTTTGATGACTTAATCAAGTCATTAATTTATTGTGATTTTTTTTTCCATGTTCTGTTGAGAAGAAATAAAATTCAAGTAGGTAATACTTTCTGCATAAGTTATTTCTTGCTATTCTTCTAAAATTAATGGTTAACATAACTAATGAATTCTTTAATTTTGGCCCATCATAAGGTATTTCTCAAAAAATATGTTAAGGTCCATGATAGTTGTGGATGATAAATTGAATATTTAAATTATTATAAGAGGTATTAATACTTGTCCAGTGTTGAATATCTCGTGTATGGTGTAACACTGAAAGTGGTACATCACCACCTCTTTTGGTTGTTACATTATTGGCACCCAATTGGTCTGCTATTGCAAATTGAACTCTCATCTCTAGTACCTACTTTGAATTCCAGAGTTGCTGATCCAAGCTGCTGTTTCAATTCCACTGATCCAAAGTACTTTGCTCTATTAACCTTGAAAACTCTTGTTAAGTACTCAATGAGAAATGCGTAAGGGACGCTCTTGAGGAAAGGAAGTAAAGGTTATTGCGAGTGGAAAAAGATCAGTAGTGAAAAGAAATAAAAACATTGCTGAACTACAAACAAATCAAGGAAATTTTATTTACAAAAAAAGGAAAACAACAAAAGGCAGTGTATTTACAACAAATAGAAACAAAGGTGAAGAAAAAGTCCATATTCTGGTGCAACATCAAGGCGGATTTGTCAAGCTCCTGTTTAAACAAACACAAAGAAAAAAAGAAGTAACAATTAATATTAATTATAATTCACGTCCCTCGCTTAATAGTTAAGATTTGTTATTATTTTTAATCGCAAAAACATTTATTTTTATGAATGAAACTTGGAAAAATTTATCCCAACCCAATACTACTAAAACAAATTTAACTTGACTTATCGAAGCGAAAAATTTTGAACTAATTAATGTACGTCAAAATTTTAATATCGAAGTCGATAAAAAATTATTTTCTTGTATAAAAACCCAAGAGTATATCCTACTAATGATTAAGTCTAGTAAAGAGTTTCAAAAATTATTAACCCCTGAAAATATAAAAATAATTTTGCAAACTACACGAAAACCTCGTGAACAAATTCTCGAATTAGAAAATCCTATTGTAAGGAAATATTTTGATCCTCATACTACTTCTACCCTATTATTGGAAAATTTGGAAAACCCCATTCCATTTCCAAGATCTAAATCAATTGTAAACATACCTAATATTTCTGAGTGCTTTGAAAAATCTGACGAAGATTTATTCAGCCCAGAAAGTGAAACAAAAATTTTAGAAAATTCTTATATTCCCCAAATACCTTTGGAAGAAAATATGGCAAATAAGGTAGCTATTAACATTAGACCTTCCCTTTATGGTCACACCCTAGCGGAAGATATAGTATAATTTTTAATTGGTTTTGAAAATGAGGCTGAATCATTTAACTCAATGCAAACATGAAATTCAAAAAAATAAGAATTGCATTTTCTGAACTTGCGAAACAAATGTTCGAAGACGGAATTCAGGCCAATCCCAAATGTAATAATTGGCAAAATACAAAACAAAAAGTTCTGGAAGTATTTACAAGAACTAAGCCCCGATTTTGTGAACTATTATACGAAAGGAAATATAAAGGTGAATCCGACTTTCCTGCATACATGATGTTTGTGGCTAAAGTTTTGAGACAAATCCGGTATCACTGAAGAAAGAATTATTGAAAAAATGATAGCTAACCTCCCTGAAAAAGAAAGAGAATTTTTAATAAGAAAAGAACCCAAGTTGCTCTAAGACTTGGATAAAACTTTTTCTAAGTATCTGGAATTTAAAGATAAACTATAAGGACACTTAGACCCTCTTCTGAGATCCAAAATTGAACAACTAGAAAAAATAATTGAGGAACTGAAATCTGGAAAATTGGAAAAGAAACTAGAAAAAAGTGTAAACTTATTTTCTGCCAATCCAGTCTGGAAGGCTGAGATGGAGAAGATGAGCGCTGCAATAGCGAACATTTCAAAGTTTCAGGAATCCAGAAAAAACAAAAATCCCCAAAATAAAAATCAAAATAATAATGATCAAAATAACAGAAATTCGAATCAATATTCGAATCAAAATCAAAATCAAAATAGAAATAATAGTAATAATAATAATAATAATAATAATAATAATAATTGGAACCAGAACCAAAACTGGAACCAAAATAATCAAAATAGAAACTGGAATAACAACCAGAATAATTATCAAAACCCAAATCCAAATTATAAAGGAAGAAATTTTATTCCAAATTTTCGCAGAAATAATTTCCCCCTGAAATAATAACAGATATTATTCTAATTGAGCTCCAAATTGGAACCAATAAGGTCCTCCAAGTTGGAACCTAAACTGGAATAATGCTCCAGCTTGGAATTGTACCCCACTTAATTCCTCTCAAAATTCCCCCATACGTGACTTCTAACCCTCAAGCGGTTGCACCACCTGCACCTTGATGCCAGTACACCCCCCTCATAATCAAACTCCAAACCACAGGCCTGCCAAAATAATTGCTCAAAAAACTAACTGTCCCCCTTACAGATGATTTGTCAGCTGTAAGGGATGTCTTGAATGAAGAATTGAAGAAGGTTAACTGCGTAAGTGAGGAGAAATTTAAAAACAAAGGGTACTGCAGAACCCAGTGTAAATTTCACCTTCCTTTTACCATTAACGGCAAACAAATACTTAGCATAGTCGATCCAGGTTTGGAACAGACACTAATTGATGAAAAAGTTTTAAAGAAAGTCAATTTCCAGAACCAATTTTACCGACTAATATAAGATTTTGTGGTGCGGATAGCCAACCTCTTGAGGTCATAGGGGTAACCAATATGATTTTTTCCATTGATCATTGTATTTACCCACACCCCACCTACATTGTCCGCAATTTGACAATTTTTTGTCAATTCATAATGCCAAAATGGACTTTTTGAAAAACAAATTCACTTTACTGTGTGATTACAAAGAGCGATGTTTTGACATGCCTGAATGTCACAATTTCTCTATTGAAAAAGAAAATAAGTTAGGTTATAGCCCTTTAAGTATTATGCTCCCCAAACTTTTAAAATCGAGGCAAATTTGGTCCTAATTTTAGCAACGTTGCCTGAACACCTGGAATTTCTATATGAAACTTCCATAGAAGAGAAAAATAATTTTTTTGTAAGTGTATCTGAAGACACGATTGCGGCTGTCAACTACAATGACAGACCTCACATGATCTACAAAGGGCAAATACCTCGGAAAATTTGAATTAAGTAGTGCAGTTGAAGTTAATACCTGCCAAATAGAAAAAATAACCGAGAAAACTATTTTTAAGGATAATCGAGGAAATCCCATCCCAATAAATCCAAAACTGTCATTAGAACAGAAAATAAAAGTGTATCAAATAATTAATGAATTTAATAATATTTTTACGGGAAAAACAGATGAAGTCTCTGTTTGTTAAGTACCCGAACAAGTTGTCCTAGTTGACGACAAAACACCAATGAGGTGCAGAAATTTTAAGTTCTCATATGCAGAACATGAGGCCCTACATAAAGAGAGAAGTTTTAAAAAGACTAAATGAAATAAATTTAAAAATAAAAACAAAAAAAATGCCAATTTGCAATGCATGAAATTAAAATTTTAGGACATACTAGAAGGTATAAAATGCCGATTCTGGCGCACATACAGGGTGTCCGAGTTTTATATTTTCGTTCGTTGACGAGATAGGGAGGCGGGGGTAGGAGGGAAGAGGTTTGAAAAAGGTACGTTCGTGTTTTAGATAATTATGATGAAGAGGTGGGTAGGAGGGACAATCGAATATATGTGGTGTAAGAGAATTAAAAATTATGTAGACTATGAATAAAACGATCAAATTTAAAATGGGGGTTGATTGATACTGGTGCACATTTGCAAAAAGCTGATAGTAAAATTAAATCAAATCCAGGAGCAAAATCAAAATTTATTAAAAAATTGTTTCAAACCAAAGATGTGGGTAGTGAAGAAGAGGGAGAAAATCAAATGATTTCTCTAAACTCTCCACAGTTCTAACCATTTTTCAATAATATGCGTATAGAACAAGATCAATTAGATAAATTATTATCAACAAGACGAAACTTATTTTCTCCAACCTCTAGTTCTTCAACTGAGAATTCCCCTTCTACTTTGTTCAGTAAAACTGGATCAAATCATAGTATTACTCCAAAAAAAGATACTGATAATTCAGAAACTGGTCAAGGTATGCAGATGAAGCTTATAAAAGCAAAGGATAAAATCAAAAATTTATATACCTACTGGGATAACCCTAACGAGTTGATTGATCGTTTATCTTTGCTGCATGCCTCCTAAAATGCTGGAAATAATAATGTGATTAATGAGATTATAAACATTGGATCAGAATTACGAGAAGCAGGATATATCCACTAATAATTATCATGGATTCTATAGCAAATAAGAAAGTTCCAAGTTCAAATAAGATACTTCGAGAAATAGCGACTGAATTGCATAATCCAGCTTGTAAAAATTATTCAAGAAGACCTACAGTTGTCAAAGGACTTAAGGATCTATTTCAAGCTGATCTTGTTGAAATGCAGCCTTATGCCAATAAAAATGATAAGAATCTTTACATGTTGACTGTTATCGATGTTTTTTCCAAATATGCTTGGGCTAGAACTTTGAAAAATAAAATGGCTACCACATTTACAACTGCTATGAAAAATATACTTGATTCGAAAGATGGTGTCATTTTCAAGCCTCCTCGTTATTTACAAGCTGATGAGGGAAAAGAATTTTATAATAATACCTTCAAAAAGATGTTGGAAAATTATAATATTCAATTATATAGTACACATAGTAATAAGAAAGCCGCTGTTGTCGAACGTTTTAATCGAACTTTGAAAACAAAAATGTGGCATGAATTTTCTGCAAATGGATCATATAAATGGATTCATACCTTAGATGATTTGATGAGTGAATATAATCATTCGACACACAGAACGATTAAAATGAAACCTGCTGATGTGACTCTAAATGATGAAGCATATTTGTTAGACATTCATCAGATAAATAAAAATAAGTGTTCTCGAGGTAACATTAAATTTAAGGAAGGTGAATGTGTTCGTATTAGTAAATTAAAAGGAGTTTTTGAAAAAGGTTATACTGCAAATTGGTCTACAGAGCTATTCACTATTGATAAGATCCTTCAAACTACTCCTGTCACATATCAATTGCGAGATTTTTGTAATAATAAAATTGAAGGGTGTTTCTACAGTTAAGAACTGCAAGAAGCTAAACATTGCGATATTTATTTAGTTGAAAAAATTCTTAAACATAGAGGAAATAAATGTTTGGTGAAATGGTATAGTTTTCCATCTAGTGAAAATACATGGGAGTACAAGAAGGATCTCAAGCTATGAGCTTCCCATCCCCTCCCCTTTATTAACGTGATGAACTATAAAATGTTGTGTGTGAATAAATTTTTATCATTTCAGTTTAGTCATTTATTACTGAGAGTCTTAAGTTTGTGCATTCAAAGATGACAAAGTACATTGTAGATTTTCAAGGCTTCAATTTGGATGATAATTCTATCATCATAAAGGAACTGTCAATTTTTGATCTTTACAGCGATCATGTATTGCATTTCCTCGTTTCACCTCCATTTGATATCTCTTGCCTATCAGAAGAAGAACAGAGAAAAGTTCGCTGGTTGAAGAGACATCATCATAAAATTAATTACAACGATGGACAACTGGAGTATCACAAAGTGTTTTCAGTTTTATGACAAGCTGTTAGAGATGTGGACATTTTGTATATTAAAGGTAGCAAACGCACCTTATTTCTGCAAAAAGTTACTGGAAAATTTGTCATTGACCTTGATAAATTAGATTGTCCTCAAGCTCAGTGCTTACCTTTGCCAGAAATTACCAAGTCTATTATTTGCTCCGACAAAAATCATTCATTAGATAACACTGAGGGTGAAGTTTGTTCATTGGTGCAAGCCTTAAAGTTTAAATTTTGGCTTAGATATTTATTTTATCAAGGCGAAGATGAAGTTGATTTTTATTCTCTTGTACCTAATTAGTTTATTCTACTCAAACAATATTTTTTTACTCTTGCATTTAGTCCTTATTATTTGCGTTCAAATTTAAAAATGGAGATTGATAAATTTGGTAGAACTCATAACAGAACCTCAAGTGCTAATAAAAATGATGAAGAAAATATTCGTGTTTATTCCAAGATTCACGAGCTTGAGTGTAACTTTGAGGAAAGACATCTCAGACAACTTCAAATTCAGACAGAAAACGACAATGTTCGTATTAAAAATATTTTTGCTGATGAAACATCTGATGCTAAAGATGCTGCAAATATCAACTTTGTCAAAAAATATCCCACCGCTCAATTTAAATTACTTGAAAATGAGATAAATCAGCTACAGATTAAATTAGAGTCCAAATTTGAATCAATACATGTTAAAAGTATTCTTGTGGATGACCAATTAAAGCCAAAAAGTACAGTTGTAGTGGAGAATTTTTCAAAATCAAAAAATCTGCAATAAAATATGAAATATAATTTATTATGTTATACCCTGTAAAATATATTATGTACCTATGTATGCAGAGTAAAATACAGAATATTAATTAATAAAAAAGTTGAATTTTCATTTTTCAAAACATTGGAATTCTCATCTGTATCACGACTCTGCAGACATGGCATTCTTCTATGCGATTGGCGCATTCTCTGCAGGAGACATGGCCGCATTGGAATATTGTATTTTTTAACCGATCAACGCATATCTGACATCGAATCTGTGAACATTTAAAACAAAGTGTTAGAAATTCATATATAATGTATTATGTTTAAGTAAGAAAATCTTGTATGCCTACATACTTCAGCCTGCAATTGTCTGAGCTGTTCTTCAGCAGCTCTCCCCCTCTGTCTTGGAGGTTATTCTTCTTCTTCTTCTTCCTCCTCCTCTTCTTCTTCTTCTCCTTGACTGGCTCTCCTCCTCCTCCTCCTCTGTGTTGGAGGTTCGTTAGGTTGAGCATCAGAAACTGAAATATTATATACATAATTTTAGTATGTTATGCAAATGGAAGAAAAATCATATAAATTATAAATCATAAAAAAAAATTTCAAACTTACAAAGACTAGGACTATTGCTTCCATCCTCCTCCTCCTCCAACCCATTATTATTGTCTTGATCTCTATTATAAAAGAACTCCAAATGGACGGAGCCATTATCAGTTAATGCGAGGATTTGTAAACCCGTTACTTCTCTTAAAAAGGCTGTTATAGCCTCTTCATCTGGAAATAATTGAGAAGTTCTAGATGGTAAGAATGCTCGAAAAGTTACATTCTCTTCACTGGATCTCAATGTTGCCAATACTGATCTTCCATAGCGTGTAGCAATCAGACAAATTTGAAGGATATCGTAGACACGGTCAAGCACCAGTTCTCACATTTTTCTCATCTCACATTCACCAGTGCCAATTTTTGAATTCACTAACTGTAAGAAGTTAAGGTTTCTGCCACCTCTTTTTCTCGAGTCTCTCTGTGAAAATATAAAAACAATAGAAAAAAAAAGAAATTGGAGAATTTTCTAATAGAAATATGGTTTAAGGGTTTGAGACATTTCTGACACTATTCTGCTAATAGGTACAATCATTTTTGTTTCTATTTTAATTATAAAATAATTTTAACCAGTAACATTTCCAACCCTGCTTTAAAGATTATATGGTAATAATAATAATAATAATAACAATAAACAAAAATTTAAAAACTCACGTCATTTCTTCGAGATCCTCCACTTCTCGATCCACTTGCTGATACAGAGCTGATATAGATGCCATTTGAAATTTCAATGTTATTAATTTTTTAAAATAAAATTGATTGATTAAAAAAATGTTTATTATTTAGAGTGTTTATGCAAATTAAAAACCTTTTACTTAATTTAAAGAAGTATTTGTAAAAAACTTATAAAAATTTATAATCAAAAACTGAAATTTTTCACGTCTATAAGCACGAAACCACAGTTTAAAATAAACACAAATGATTTTCACTGGTTGAAAAATTTGTGAGCAAAACTTCTGAACAACTGATGAAGATATCTAAAATCCTTTTTCCAAACTAGCTTTTGAAAGGCTTACACAGCGGTCATGTGACAGTCATTAGGCTAGTTTCCAGTTTTAGTTTGGTTTCAACAAAAATTCTTTCAACCCCCAAATATTCGTCAATAGAAAAACTAAGAATGAAAAAATACGAGAAACTTTCTCTAATTCACCAGTTAGTAGAGTCGTTAAGGAAATATCTGCTTTCTAACTACGTACCTGCGCTTACCAGTTACAGGATACCTACTTATACTGTTAGAGTCATTAAGGAAATAGCAGCTTTCTCAATTTAGGCTACTAATTCAGTACCTGCTTACTGGTCACAGGATACCTATATTATAGAAAGAGAATGTCTACGTGAGTAAAAATTAATTCTGGCTGTATAATTATACGTAGCTTTATATTGAGGAAAAAAGAAATTTGAATTTATCAGTTGCCCAATTTCACAGAAAAAATGATAGGTCTACATGAAAATCATACGTGAGAAAATTTTCATTCATTGTTTACATTTTATCTTACGTCAATTTTTCACTCTTATTATTACTCTTATCATATACCACCTCTTTCCACCATTTTATCTCCCCCATTTTAAATTTGATCGTTTTATTCATAGTCTACGTAATTTTTAATTCTCGGACACCACATATATTCGATTGTCCCTCCTACCTACCTCTTCATCATAATTATCTAAAATATGAACGTACCTTTTTCAAACCTCTTCCCTCCTACCCCCGCCTCAATATCTCGTCGACAAACGAAAATATAAAACACGGACACCCTGTATGTGCGCCAGAATTGGCATTTTATACCTTCTCATACTGTCCGATATAATGAATTAAGACAATTGAATAAACATACTGAGGCAATAAAAAATTTAAATCCCCCAAATACTTTAAAACAATTACGATCATTCTTAGGATTGATAAATTACCATAGAAAATTAATTCCTAATTTAGCTAAAATTACTGCTCCCCTTACTGATTTGTTAAGAGGAATAGATAGCAAATCAAATGTCAAAATAAAATTAAATCAATAACATCTTGAAATTTTTGAAAAATTAAAAGAAATTATGATTTCCAAACCTGTATTAGCAATTTACAATCTGAAGTTAGAAACGTGTGTCGAGGTTGATGCTTTGAAAATTGCATTAGGTGCAGTACTTCTGCAAACTAATCCCATTACAAAGCATAAACATTTGGTTGGATATTTCTCCGAAAGAAATGATGGCAATTACTATCGCCTTGGCCCATTTTTGTGGATATCTACTAGCATTACACTTCGTAGTATACACCTCTGATTTATCACCAGAAATTTAATACCCCAAACCCAAGATTAATTAGACTAATTTCAAAATTGAATGAATATAGTTTCCAAATTAAGCATATTGCTGGAAAAAATAATTGCATAGCTGACATGTTATCTCATCCTCATGACGAACCAGACAAAATTATGTTTGAAAAAGGAGAATTTATAGTGGATAAAAAATACGCTCTTCCCAAAGCGGAAAAAAATGTGAATACTACGTGTAGAATTCACAACGATAATACCGTTCCTTTAAATCCTGTATTTTATCAAAATCATAATTTGTGGTATTACCCAAATGCCATTCCCCAAAATTATCCCTACCCACCTTCTCCCACTTCAACTTTCTCATATTACCCTGTGGTACAATCCACAGCCCCTTCTAAGAATGAAATTATTCATTATCAAAATTTCCTAAAATCCCAGACTACAGCAAACGTAATCACAAGATCTGCTCTTAAAAGAGAGCCAAATCTGGATAATCAGATCACCCCAACCCCTCCTGTGATTCCTGATTCCCCTAAAACCCCAAATCCCGACATCACATCTTCCACCCAAACAGAAGTTCAAACTTCTGAACCCCTTCCAAAAATTGATTTACCCAAAAATTTAAAAACAATGCAGGAAAATGACCCGCTTTGGAAAAATGTTATTTCATTACTGAATTATAATGAAATTAAAAAAGATAAGAATAAAATGTGTAAATTGAATTGTTCAATTCTATTAAATTTCCTGGACAAAAATTTGATGAGATGATAATATTGTATGACTTTATTAATAAGCCAGAAACTCTACAAGTTAATCCCTTTATCGAAGAAACTGAAGCAATTTATCGTGTTAATGTACTAAACAATACTTCAGTTTGTAATGGCCAATTTTTTGAAGACTGTGTGCTGGTAGTATACAGCCACATCGGCTCGAGGCTGTCAATGATGAATTCCAATCTATGTCAGATCTTAACATTTGGAAAGTCTTGGATCAACATTGTAAAGTTAAACCAATATACACATGTTGAATCTTTATAGCCAAAGCTAATGAAAATGGTATTATGTGCCCACACTCAATATTAGTTGCAAAAGGTTTCATGAATAGATCAAAATGCACTATAACCAAAACATATGCACTTATAGTTCAGTTATAGTTGATTTGATGGCATCTTTCTGTCACAAACACACTGAACCTGCAATTAGTGTAATATGATGTCTAGACTGCTTATTTGAACTCTCAAATTAAGAATGACATCTATCTCAATATTTCTCTTGATTGCAATGTCAATGAAACAAAACTTATGAAATTATAAAAATTTATTTATGGTTTGAAAACCTCAAGTAAAAATTGGATTAAGTTATTATATTCTCACCTTTCAAACTCTAATTTTATGAAATCCAAAATTGACAGATGTTTGTACATTCATAAAGTTGATTCAGATGGAATAGCCTTTATGATAATTTACATTGATGACATACTACTTGCAACAAATCATCCTGAATGGATTGATGAAACCACCAATCACTTTCAGTTTGGATTTATGATAAAAGTAATTAACAACTCAACTCACTTTATAGGGTTCAAAATAGATTGTAATAGGGAATCATAGATACTCAAGCTTACTCAAAAACAGCAAATTGAAAAGATTCTCCAAAAATTTCAACTCTGTGATTCTAATCCGTCCAAAATGCCTATGGAGACAGGCCTGAAACTGAGTAAAGTAAATGGCATAGATGATGAGGAATATAGATCTATGATTGGTGCACTATTATATATCGCTAGAGGCACTAGGCTAGACCTTGCATTTTCTGTGAATTATTTTTATAGATTCCAGAATTTCTCTGATAATATCCAGAAAAATCACATGTGCCGTATCATTAGGTACTTGAAGTTAACCATTGACATAGTTCTCATCTTTCATTCAAATTCTGAAGGTATTTCCACTAATGTTGACACCTCCTACATACCCAACATTGACAATGAACCTGTAAACATTTCAAAATTAGAAAAAGGCAAATAGATAACCACACATCTTATTAAAATGTACAACGATTTAGTTAATTGGGATGTTCATAGACAAAATATACTTATATCAATATCCACCACTGGTGAATTAATTGTACTGCATAATGCCTTCAAGTACATAAATGAAGCATAGCTTCTTAATTGTGAATATTTGCAAATTGATACTCCAGTTTGTGTTTTTGAAGATAACATTTCTATTTCATCTCAGGAGGTGGACAAATATGTCTTTGTGCATTAATGATTAAGTAGTAAGTACTATAGTTTAGCCTAGGCACATTGGGACAGAATCTTTGAATTTGAACAAATAGCAAGAAAGTATCAATTATCTGATTTATTTACCAAAGCTCTATCCAGTAAACAGCACATTCTACTAACTAACCAACTCCTTGAATCTTGTATCACCATCCATAATCATTTCTCTCAAATCTGAAACTCGATTCATCATCTGAAACAAAAAATTTACTTTCATTAATTACATGTTTTAATCGTTATAATTTTAATAATACTAATTATATGTTTACCTGAGTGCAACCTATTCTTCACATTTGTTGATCTCATTTCTTTGTTCATTTTACTAATCTGAAACATAAAATATATGTATAATTATTAATTTATGACACATATAGTTACTATATTTCCCAATATTTTATCCAATTTAGTTACCATTTTATGTACTTTTACCAGTTTTTTAAACTTTATATTTTTCAATATTTTATCACATTTACACTTATTTATTTTGATTATTTATTTTTCTGTAACAATATTACCACTTTTTTGAAACACTAATATATAATGTAGGTATATGTCAATAACATTTAATCTCTCGCAGTCTTACTCAGTTCAAAGGACTGCAGGAGGATTTTGGAATCACCAATCCTCTTCCCCTCACACTCCTGTGAACACTAGATATTTCTCAAGTAATGTATTTTTTACATTTATACTCACAGCTACACTGTTACCTGTTTCACCACTCATTTATTCATTGTGGTACATCTTTGTACTCTGCATAAGCTGGGTTTATACTAAATGAACATTTGCTGTTTGTTCAATCTTTTCCTATATTCACAGGTGTTCTGTTTGATAGGATTACATTAACTTACACCAACCTACACTGGTACGGATATTCCACAAATATTTAAGTAAAACTTGGTTCAAATTCATATAACATTTCTACATTTGTGGAATCACCCTCCTGTTGTAGGTTGGTGTAAGTTGGTTTAGTCCTATCAAACAGATCTAGGGTTATAGGATGTTTGTTACAATTTGCTCAGGTAGAAAATTTTGTTCATTCTTACTGGTTTGTGTGATGGCTGTTTACACCAAATGAGAGAAAAAAAGGTTTGTTGTTTGTACGTTTGCGTAACGATATTTTCGTATCGTTCATAATATGAAATATTTTCGTATTACTAATTATCATCATCATCATTACTTTCTCTCTATTTTTCTATTATTTCCCATTCATTAATTCTCACGTCATTTCTTCAAGTCAAGACTTGTTTGATGACATCATTTCCTACATAAACAGTTACTGTGTTTACTCATAAACAATGAACTCATCTTTTGTTTACACTATTTCTGCAATCTTGCATATATACTAATTTCTAATAATTTTTTTGTGAACACCTACTTCATGTCATATTCTTACGAGACCATTGGTCATACGTACTTTACATATATTTCTATTAACCAATAAGATCAAAACCCTTCTCCAATACTCTGTAAATTCGCTTGAACCTTCCTCTTTTTACTTACTATATAATCTCATGTTTTGTACTATTTCATTCATTCTAATTAATTCTACTTCTACTTCAATCAAGTTTACCTTTCGATTACCTTGTTACACTAATTCTTTTAATCTTTGATGTTTATTACTGTTACTCTTTTATAAAGTTTATGTCTAATACACCTTTTTAACTAACTTGTGTATTTGATTGTTCTGTTACGACATATAACCACCGTCACAGTTTGTTTGTTGCAAACGCAGCTATACAGTTCATACTCTGAACTTTACATATATGATCTGCTGCAATTACACACTTCTGAAATGTTACTTTGTGAACATCTTTATTATTTTCTACAATAATTGTGAACATCTGATCTACAACCTCTATAAATATTGGTTGGTTCTATAACGATAAAATTTATCAATATATCAGAGCCAAAATATCATTTAAAATTATCCATTAAAATATCGAAATCACTAGACTGCATCCAAAATGGTTTTGTTTACACCAATATTTTTACCTTGAGGTAGCTGTGAAATGTGATTATCTCTGTAAGGTCGTTTTTCTTATTTGAAAGGGACTATAGTAACTTATTTTTTTTTTTTAATGAGTTCTTTCAACTCAGTCACAGTCATATAGATCAGCTTTTTTAGATTAGAGAACTAGTTCCCATGTTTCGCATTCTTCATAAGTTCAAGAGAGTGGCGTGTCGACAAATAGTGTTAAGGATAGAATTCATTTTTTTTTCCAAATAAAATACACTTGTTTGACCGGTAAGAATTAATTTAAATGAATACTGACGTAATAATAATATTTTCAGAAGAAACAATAGACAATAGTTTTACATATTTAAGACAATTTATTCTTTCCTCAATGGAGCGACCTCCCTCTACTCGCTATTTAGATCCACCAATTTCAGTATGTTGGTACCAATGACCTGAATAACCCATTTGCAGCGAAAATTTAATTTTAGGCCACTTTTTTAGGCATATTCCAAGCTCACAGAAGCCGATAAATAAAATTAGCATTCATTTTGAAGTCAGAATCGAAACAAAATGTTAAAAAATAAATAAAAATAATTTTACTTTATACTCCTTTACGAACCACTGAACAAGTGAACATCGGAAATCGGAATATGTACACATGACCATGAAAGTCTATTCATAGAACGTGAGTTGCGCGCATGCGTGCAAACAGAGTGATAAGTAGTAAGACTGAGAAAGAATTATATACTGAGAGAGACAAACCTATGTGTAGAAAGAGAGGAGTGACACAGAAAGATTGAGAGAGAAGAAATACACTGAAGCAAAATCATGTATTATTTTGTTGGGTGTGTTTGTGTTCGAGTGCTCGTGATTGCGATGGTGGGGGATTGCTGATGTTACCCGCGGGAAGGTTGTACGTATATACCAGGCGCATTTCTTTACCATAAATTTTTTTTAATAATATATTTCGGCGATTACCAACACAAAGCTTCGTGCAAGGAGAGAGAGAAATGATTCAAATGAATTCGATTCAGTATCAGTACTCTAACATGTGACCAGTTCGTTGGTTGAGTGCGTGGTTCGATTTGCGAGTGCGTATTATATCGTGTATCGTTTTAAATTATTTTTTCTCTTACTTAGCAGTAGAAACGCAAATTATGGCTATGTAAATTTTTTTCCTTCATGTCAAGTTATTATTAGTAATATTGAGTAATACGCTGGTGAAGTGAAGAGGAGGTATTCCTCATTTAGTGTTCTCGTGCGAAATATTATCGTTCAATACCCTGCGTATATTTTGAATTTCGAGTTGGATACGGTACAGTCATCTCCTCTTCACTTTGGAAAACTGAGGGGTTTGTGCAATTTTCACGCTTGCTCGTGTCTTTACGTTACTCCCCTATTTGATTTTTGACTACACTGTTTCCTGTTTTTTTTCTCTCATTCCTATAGTTACTTGTACCTGTTCTGGTTGTGAAGTTATTACCAGTCAGTGTTCGTTGTTCAACCTGTTACTTGTCGATGATTGATGATTTTCATTTGGAAAATGTCTGCCTTCAGCCACTTTTTATTGTTCTTTGATCAAGTTTTCATGCTGAAAGCTGATTTTGATTTTCTAGTGTCTCTGGTTTTCTGTCACTGGCTGGTTATATTCTTAGTTAGTCAAGTTATGACCGATTCCAGTTGGATCCACAGAATATGTACACCCATCTAAACGCTGCTACGGAAAATGGCACCACTTTTGATGTTGTCTCCATCCTTACAGTACCAAATTCAAATTTGTTCGCCCCTATTCGTTCCCAATGATGAGAATTTTTTTAATAATAATTGAATTAAACGAACGAGTAAACATAATTAATGATTCAGAAACCACAACAAACACGAATTTCGTAGATTAAAACGAGATTGAAAATTGTATGGTTCCTGAGGAGTGGTGATAATTCGTTTCTAAAGTGCTACCATTTTTCGTTTCGCATGCGTCCTCTATTATATGTATTCAATACTCTGTGGTTGATCATTCCTTCAAGTAATCTGTAATTATTTCCCCCCTCCGGTGTACAAGAGAGCCTCTACTACGTTATTTACTCATCTCTCATTTTACATCAATGTCAACTATAAGCATTGATAAATTTTGAGACGTGTTCTTACTTTAGTAGTTTGTGAATATTTTCATGTTTAGATTTTGTGATACTATCTGTCAGAACCAACTGAATCTCCATTTGTTCATTCTAGGAAATGAAGAGAAGACCTAAATTTTTCTTGATTCAAATAATCGTAGATATTAATAATTTAGAGGAATACTTCTTTGACTTCTGAACCCAGTCTTGTTTTACTTCACTCGTGTGAAATGTACGAACCAGTCATAAAACTTTTCATCAGCTACGAGTTACACATATAGAAACCTTCATAAATTGTTAGTTAATTAAACTAAAATCCTGAGGTGGCTTCAGGTATCAGTTTCCTAAATCCCAAGACTTGAATTTTTGAGTTTCTATTCACCCTTCATTCCGTATTGCCTGGCGCCAGGACTGGATTTATAGCTCCAGCGTCCGTGTACAACAAAATTTTTTCGCCCTCTTATGTTTCAGTTGTTGCTACCCACCCCCTCTGCTAAAATTTTTTTATGGATTTTTATCAGGAGTTTTTACCAGATTAATAATTTATAAGTTTAATTGAATATTATTTTACTGTCATACTTAATGAAAAAAAAAGGTTAAAGGTTGTCAAAAAAATTTTTTTGTTACTTTTTTATGCCGCCCTTTAAAAATTGGCCGCCCGATACAGTTGTACCTTCGCACCCCCTGAATTCGGCCCTGCCAAGCGCGTAGATAGCTCCGTTTTTAGTTGACATATTTTCTGCTGTCTCTTAATTGGATTCCTCCTTCTACAAAATCATAAAAACCGGCCGCATTTTGAGATGTCAAGCTTTTTTTTATGTACTCTTGGCATAGGAGATTTCCAGACTCATCTATAGACCCGTGTGTATTTTAGTTAGGGTAGATGGAATGTACCTACAGATTTTTTGTGTTGCTGTTTCGCGAGAAATATGTCTGCTTTCGTCTTTCTTGAGATAATTTGAGTTGAATCCATTCCAGAATTCAACTCTACCTCCAAAAGTTCAAAATGAAACTGAATACTTACCTTGAAATGGGCAATTATTTAGTGTTTTTAGATTCATTAATTGGTAATATATAAGTGCAGAATATTTTAATCCATGCGCGAGTTTTATCTAATGATTTGTCGGTTGACCCAGACCTATTTTTCATAACCTTATCATCTTTATAAAAAAGATTCAGAAAATGAGTCGCACCTTCGCAGTCTAACTGTGGTTTAGAATTTAGATCATTAGCACTGTTCATTGAGGTTTTAAATTATGTCATTTTTTTGCAGTCTAACTAAGGCTCTTTATTAGCAGGTATGCGCATGAGGTAGATAAGAGATGAGCTGCCATCTTATGTTATTCGTTTTTTCAGGAATTTTACATTGTTTATTATTGCTATGTATATATAACACAAAATGGCGGTTCATTTCTTATCACCCTCATGCCCATATCTGCTAGTAAAGAGCCTTAGTCTAACCTCTTGTGGTGTGTCAGAATCCTGATTCGTGATTTCCCCATTAATTCGAATAAATTGATGATCTACTTTCATCAGTACAGTGTTTCGGTCTACCCTTACATTGTCTCACAAATGACCGTTTTTCGACCAGCCGCGGTGCAAGAATGCCTGTTGGTTACTCTGAGAGAGCTCATTACTGTCGTTACTCCATCCGATCGAATAGGTGAATTTTATCTTTCTTGAGATAATTTTCAAGCAATGAAATGACTGTTTTTCGTTTCGTATTTGACAGCCAACTCTTCATAGTGACTTCGATATTTTGTCGATAATTTTCAATATCGATATTTTGGCTGTGGTGTATCAATAAATTTTATTGATATTTGTTGAGACCACCAATCCTTCTCCCCTCTCACTCCTACGAACACACGAACATATATCAAATACATTTATTTATATCTACTCGCGGCTACACTGATATACCACTTCCGCCGCTCACTCGTTCATTTCCGTTACCGTTCGTTCATTACTCTGAAAATGTACTTTGCTTAAATTAATGTAACTTATGAAATAAACATTCGCTTCTTGGACGTAACTTCAATCAAATCTCTCTTTTTGTTACACCTCTGATCCTCAACCTCTATATGGTAGCATCGCTCGGTAACAATCCTTGTACCTGTAACAAATTTTAAAAAATAATAATTTAAAATTTTTATACTTTTGTGAATTTTCTTTGTGTTTTAAGTCAAATTTTTGAAAAAATCTTTCGTGAATAATTGTGTTTTTAATATTTTCGTAATTTTATTTTGTGTTGGGTAACTTAGTTCCAACATACCATTTTTTTTCTTTTCGAGTCTTAAATTTTTTTTTTTGTTCTCGAAAAATTCAATTCCACCTTGAATGCTGTAAACGTTCAATGAGTTTCGTCGTTTGCTGAAAAGGATTTGCCCTGCTTGTGTATAATCCAGCCAAGTGTATCGAAAATTCCAGGACTCGTCGATTGCTAAGTTGTTCAGGAACCCTGCTTGTGTTGCCTGAAAACTAGTAAATTCATTAGTGTCTGCCCTGCTTGTGTATGAACTAATTCGTCGAAGTCATTAATTGGAAGTAAATCGCCTTGAGCCCTCACAAATTGATCTGAAACCAACGTAAAAGCTTCAATTCAACAAAGTCAAAATTGGTATTCATCGTCACAACTCAACTTCATTTTGGTATCATCTTTAAAACTCAAAAAATTTTTAACTCACATCTTCATCGAAGTACGTTCAAAACAACCGAAGCGCAATTCAAACAGCAGTTCCAGAGCACCACCTTAATCAATTCCAGAAAACGAACCTGAAAACAAAAAAATCGACCGTTAAAAAAGGTATAACTTAAAAACTTTCTGCTGAAAAAGGTAATAAAAAACATATTTTCATAATTTTTTCGTAATTTTTTCGTATATTTTCGTGTTCATTTTCGTGTTTTTCGTGAAACTTAACTCTGTCGATTCAAAATTTAACCTGTATATTTGAAAATACCGTTAATTTCGAATAATTTTGGCCTTTTCAAAATTTTTCTAAGTACAAATTTTGGCAAGTCGTGTGCAAATTTTTGCAGCCACTTTTGTCTTGGAGTGTACAACTCGTGACGTATGCACGGCTCGTTTCGTTCATTCGTTCGAACTTGTACATTAACCTTTTGTTAAGTGCAACGAACTTACGAACGCTTATCTTCGCCCATTCATTAAATACGTTGGCGCGGTTTTTCAATTTCAAACCACCATTTTGTTGCAACTTGAAAATTTTTGCAGTTGCACAATTTTGTCGAAAATAATTAACGATTTTTTTTAAATATTTCTCTTCTTATACGAACACCTAAATTAAATATTTTTTTTATCTCGAACACCATTAATCATTCATTTGAATATATTTTAAATATTTTATTTTTTTTTCTACTGTGAATTTTGTTTTATTTTTTTTTTTACGAGTTACCAGTAGAAATAATTTTTGTAATATCTGGTGAAATATTTTTTTTATAAATCACCTTTCATATTTTTTTAATTTTCTACAAATTCATTTCGAATTATTTTGTGGGTATATAATTTCAAACAAAATTTTCCCCTGTTTTCAATAATTTTATTCCTTTCTAATTCCCTCGATCTGAAGGTAGCTAATTCAATTTCACCCTCACCTTTTCATTTTTATTGATTTTAACTAATCACTTTATTGAATATTGAATTCTCATACGAATTATTTTGGGTTAAAAAGTCTTGTTACTTTATTTTTATTTTTTTTTATTGGGAAGTGTCCAGTCTCATCTTTAACGTTTGTGATCTCTTGCCCGCAGTGGACCTACTCGAGACACACACAAGGACAATTTAAATACTATCGTTAAATCTACAAATTGTTTGGTTATCACAGGTACGGCAATCCTAGTCTTGCGGCATTTGCTGGGGATTGACATCCGTTTGTTTTATTTTTTTTTATTTTTTTTTTAATTTTTTTTTAGTTCAGTCAATTCATTAATTATGAACACTGAAAATAATGATAGGATCTCAAATGTTTTCCGTGGAAATGGCTATGAGGGATGGCGTGCAACCATCATCAGCACCCTTATAGGTAAAGGTTGCCATTCCACAATTTTTCCTACTGCTCGTGAAACTAGTTACATTTACACATCATCCGAAGAACGCCTAACATCTAAATGGCTTAAATTTTTCCAAACTCAGGAACGGGCCAAAGCCCATATATTCGAAAGACTTGACAAAAGAATCCTTCATCATGTCAAAACCTGCGACGTAGTTTCTCAAATTTTCGAAATCTTAGATGCTCGATACAGGAATCAAACTGCTACTAACATCATGGTCTTAAAGTCAAAATTTCAGTCCCTTCGCTTCGATCCAAGGAGAGGTACCATCCGTAGATTCTTGGAATATTTTTCATCCATTGTGGAAGAACTACGCGATGCTAATTACCCCCTATCGGAAGCCGATGAAATTGATCAATTAATGATGTCATTGCCCGAAAAATTTGATACTGTCTTCTCAGAATTCCGCCAATTAGAAGTAGAAAAACGAACTACTGTCAGACTCACAAAAATGATATTAGAAAAATGTGATCGAATTGAATATTCTAATAAAACTTTTCCCGGGTTTGATCAGCCCAAATCTTCCTATCAACCAATGAGTAATAATAGAAAAAACTTTAGAAATTTTCGAAATAATAATAATAACTCAAATTTTCCCAAACCAAATTATAACACAACGAGTTATTTAAACGATCACAAAAATAGTCAAAACAAACAAAATAATTATCCTTCAAAAGATAATGTATCTCAAATGGATATTACATGCTTCAGATGCAACAAAAAAGGACACATGTCAAGGACATGCCCTAATGAGACATCTACAGCTAGTAATACTCCACAAACCCAGAACCAGAACAGTAGCTCGAAACCCCAAATTTCAAATAACACGAACTCCCAGAAAAAGTCCGATGACAAATCCAATTTTCGTGTTAAATATTCTATGATGTTACACTCAAATCTTAATCATTTAAGTTTTGATGACATTGAAGATGAATTTCAATGGCCTAAACCCCCTACAGTATCAAAGTCCGCCCCCCCAAAAAACCAACTCCATACGATGTTACTAGATAATGGAGCAGATGACCACATGGTCAATGATATTTCCAAATTAAGAAACGTACGCAAAGTTGACAATTCTCGTAGAGCACTTTGTGCTAAAAAAGGCGTTTTTGTAAACCCTACCCACGTTGGATCAATGTACGTTAATGTCTGCAATTCTAACGCAGAATTTTCCACTATTCACCTAAAAGAGGTATATTATGATCCTGATTTAAGCCTTGATATTTGGTCAGGAGCTAAAATCATGGAGTCTGGCATATTCAAAATCATAACAGACACAGATCATGCAGACATCATAAATAAAAACACTGGTGAAATTACTATAACCGCTCCAAAGAGAGGTTCTATGTACTACATTGATTACGAGATAGTTGATGAAGAAGAGGAAAATAAGGTCTATCAGGAGCTTGTGTGTATGCCTGTACCTAGTACGTCTGCAGAACAGGAAGATCAAATAGATGATCCTTCCCAAAATTTTGAAGAACTGAATGAGGCCGGAACAAGCAATCCACAAAGAGAGCAGGAAAACATTGACCATCCCCAAAATTTTGAAGATACCGAAGTGGATACGGTCAATCAGGAGATTTATTCCGAATCTGAGGACGAATTAAATGGAGAGAGTGTCGGAATAAATAGAAAGCACAAGAAAAACATAAACAAAAATAAAACTCTTTGGCATAGAAGATTAGGTCATCTAAGTGGCAAAAGCCTGAAAGCACTATCAAAAGTAGTTATAGGTATGCCCCAAAATTTGGTATTTAAGGACGATGACTTTGCCACTTGTGAAATATGCATAAAAGCTAAATCCACCCGACTTGGTCACCATGGCGTGAGGACTCGACCAACGAGAAGAATGGAAGTAATCTCATCAGACATCATGGGACCATTTCAAGAGGCATACAACGGAGAAAAATTCATAATAACTTTTATTGATCATTACTCGAAATATACTCTTGCCTTTCCAATATTAAGAAAATCCCAGGCTTTTGATAAATTTAAAGAGTATTATCTATCTTTCAATACAAAATTTCCCAATGATCCTATCTCTGTATTAAGAACTGATCAAGCTAAAGAATACTCCGACTCCAAAATGACACAATTTTGCTCCGAAAAAGGAATCACATTAGATGATGGCGTGGCGTACACCCCCGAATTAAACGCAATAGCCGAAAGGCAAAACAGAACCCTGCTCGAAAGAGTTAGAGCCATATTATACGACGCAAAAATTGATTTTAAATTATGGTCAACAATTGTATTAGCCGCCGCCCATATAATTAATAGAAGTCCGACCCGCGTCAATCTAGGGAACATGACACCCTATGAAAAATTATACGGTACTAAACCCGATATTTCCCATCTTCGAGTCTTTGGTGCTATTGCATATAAACACGTTCCCATTGAACAAAGACAGCAATCAGCAGTCAAAGCCAAGAAGAACGAAGAGGAGCATCTCGACCCAAAATTTTTGCCCAGAGCCCTTAAAACTATTCTGATCGGCTTTTCGAATGTAGGTTATCAGATATTAGATCCAATTAAAATGAAATCCTACAAATCCTGCGATGTTAAATTTGATGAGACGAAAACATTAGTCGACTTCACTGATAAACTAGAAGAACTCCAAGTTAAACCCTTAGAAGAGGAAATCGAGGCAATCTATAGGGTCAATGTGCTAAAACAAGCCTCATCTGAAGACTCTTTGTTTATAGAAGATTGCATGCCAGTAAGCTTCAGTGATATTTTCCAAAATCCTTTTAAGAAAGAGTGGCTTCAGGCAATCAATGATGAACTGCAATCTATGTCAGATCTTAATGTGTGGAAAATTGTAGATCGCCCACATAATATCAAACCTATCGACACGAGATGGATATTTACGGCCAAAGCTAATGACAGAGGAGTAATGTGCCCAAAAGCTAGACTCGTTGCCAAAGGCTTTATGGACAGATCCGAGTATACTATGACAGAGACCTATGCACCTGTTGTGCAACTCTGGCTAATCAGGTGGATCTTATCCGTAACTAATCTATTGAATCTACAACTTGTTCAATATGATGTCAAAACAGCTTATTTAAACTCAAAAATTAAAAATGACATCTTTCTTAATATTCCCCAAGGTTGCAATGTCGAAAAATCAAAATTACTGAAACTCGAAAAATCCATCTATGGCCTTAAAACATCTAGTAAAAATTGGATTGAGTTACTGGATTCTCATCTTCAAACTTCCAATTTTACAAAGTCAAAAATCGACAGATGCGTATACACACGTAAAGATGACTCAGATGGCATTGCCTTCATGATAATTTACGTAGACGACATCCTTCTCGCAACTAATCGTCCAGAATGGGTTAATGAAATAACCACTCATTTTGAAACTCGTTTCACTATGAAAGTTGTAAACAACCCAACCCATTTTGTAGGTTTCGAAATCGAAAGAAATCGTGAATCACAAACAATTAAACTTACCCAAAAACAGCAGATCCAAAAGATTCTCCAGAAATTTAAAATGAGTGATTCAAATCCTTCCAAAACGCCTATGGAGACAGGCCTCAAGTTAAGCAAATCTGAAGGCACAGATAATAAAGAATACAGATCTATGATTGGTGCACTATTATATGTATCTAGAGGCACAAGGCCAGACATTTCCTTCTCAGTCAATTACCTGTCCAGATTCCAAAATTGTTCAGATGACACAAAAAAGAACTATGTACGGCGTATCATCCGGTACTTGAAATACACGATCGATCTTGCCATTGTCTACAGATCCAACTCCGAAGGCATATCAGCTTATGTCGATGCATCTTATGCCCCCGACATTGATGATCAGCCTATAAACATGTCTGAACTAGAAAAAGGAAAATCTATAACTGGATACCTCATTACTATGTATGGTGACCTGATAAATTGGGGCGTTCATCGCCAAAATATTCATGCTTCTTCATCCACAGCAGCTGAATTGATTGCTCTTCACGATTCTTTCGAAGATATAGAACTTGCTTGGCTAATAAATCGTGAATTCTTCTTAATTGACACTCCTGTAATTGTCTACGAAGACAATATATCTGTTATTCATGTCATCTCAGGCGGAGGACAAAAACGTCTTCGAGCTCTTATGATCAAATGTTATGGACTTGCTCAAGCCTATAACGACAAAATTTTCACATTCAAACAAATAGCTACTGAAGATCAAATAGCTGACTTACTAACAAAAGCATTATCCAGTAAGCAGCATATCTTACTTACTAGTAAAATCCTAGAATCCCCAAATTATGATCCTTAAAAAATCAACTCCCTTACCAAAATTTTGTCTGAAACATCACAAAAACATAATTTATTATATTTTATCTCTATTTGCATGTTACCATATTTATTATATTTTATTCATATTTATTAATCAATATACTTACTACAAGCGTCCAAATTAGTTACCATTTTATATATACACTTTTTCAATTTTTAAAATTTATATTTTTGTAATTTTGTAATTAAATGTAACAAACTCATTTTATAAACACTTTTGTAACACCCGCAGTCGTGATCGGTTCAAAAGATTGTAGGGGGGTGTTGAGACCACCAATCCTTCTCCCCTCTCACTCCTACGAACACACGAACATATATCAAATACATTTATTTATATCTACTCGCGGCTACACTGATATACCACTTCCGCCGCTCACTCGTTCATTTCCGTTACCGTTCGTTCATTACTCTGAAAATGTACTTTGCTTAAATTAATGTAACTTATGAAATAAACATTCGCTTCTTGGACGTAACTTCAATCAAATCTCTCTTTTTGTTACACCTCTGATCCTCAACCTCTATAATATTGGACCAACCGATATTTTCACATATCGATATTTTCACCTTAATATCGAAAAAAAAAAAAAAAATCGAAATTCCAAAATCTGAATTTTATACCTATCAGTTATTGAAATTTTTTTTTTTCGAATTTTCATTTTATTCATTTTTCTCCAGATAAATTTGATTTTGAGTTCCGACTGGGAAAAATGAAAATTTGAAAAAATGAATTAATTTTCGACGAAAGTGCATTGAAGAATACTGAACTGGACATCACAAATAAAATGGGAAAAGTAAATATCAGTATTTGCAATTTCAGTATTTTTTGACCGATATGATATCAGTATCGATATTTGATTTTCGATACGATACGATATCCAATATCAATATTTTTTTCCGATATCGAAGTCACTACTCTTCATAATTACGTGGTCTTGATTGTGCGAAAATTTCATTAATTTTTCTGATCATGAAGGGCCATCCATATTTAACTTGTAGGTGCGTTATAGAAAGTTGACCTTTGTTTTCTATGGCGGACAAAGGCCAATAGAAGCCAGGGGTGGTTTTTCATTTTCAGTCCCCAGCTTCCGTTTTTTGATCAAATTTTGTTCAAATCAAAATGTAATACCCCTCTCCGCTCTTAGAGAGGCTTCTGGTAGACTTTTCCGTTTGCTCCCTTTCTTGTCCGCTAAACATATTTTTAATAATAGATAATTTTTCTCCATTTGAATTTTATTGGAACCAATACTATGTTGAAGGGATCCAAGGCGAATCACCCTCGTGGCTTCCTTCAGTTCACCTATGCTTACCTAGTTCTAAGTAAATCAGTAAGTCGCTTGAAAAATAATCGAGACGTTATTGCCTGGTATAACAAGTTCAAAAGAGAGAAATGTTGGTTTCTCTAAACATTGTAAGAAAATCAACTACGTAAAAATACTAGTTATTGGAGTATCTCCAAAAGTAGAATTTGGGTTGAGAAATGTTGGAATTGTGGAATTTTGATGGCGTCTCTGATTTTTATTTTGGTTTTGGTTTCACTAAAAATGACATTTTACCTACTGGATATAGTGTACATACAAAGTATTAAATATAATAGAGGATGCAAGCTCATCTGAATGCTGATGCAAAAAACTGCACTATTTGTAACTATGGTCCTCTGTTCAACGTTACCAAATTCAAATTTTCTTGCCAGTCTTTGGGCCTATATTGGTAATAAAGAGAATTTTTTCAACTGAATAAATAAATATTCAGTAGAAATCACTACAACAAACACTGGCTATATCAAATTACCAGCTACAACAAACATCAGCTACATCAAGTTACTGGCTACAACACAAAATGTCTGGTCCCAGCCGAACTCTTTTTACTTTCATGTTGAAGAGAATTGGCTACAGCAAATCCAGCTGCTGCAAACAGATTTTAGTGCCAAGTGAAGCTAAGAAACTGGCTATAATAAATTAATTCACCCCTGCTTTCTTAATTTCCTTCACACCACAAACCACTTTTTCTATCCAGTCTCAATATTATTTTAGTATCCCCCTTTGTGCTTCCAAAAATTACCATATGTAATATAATTATTATACTCTAGTATTTAAATGACCCGTGACAGTAGAAAGTAAGTTATGTATCTTTGATAATTGGTACTAATCAATTTGCAACCCCCTTTATGGTGTAGGCCCAAATATCCATTACAACCTAATTTGAGCAATCTGTTGTACTACCAGCTACAGTGAACTCCAGCTATAAGAAACTTATTTTACAGTCAATTAGAATTTGTTGTATCCAATTTCTACTGTAATTACAAATCCAGAGATTACAACAAACACAAATTATGTGGATAAAAATGAGATGGAAAATTGTATGGTACCATATGGTTTTGAAATTGACAGTTTCAGTCTATCGATAATAATGATATTTTTTCATCAAACTATGGATAACTATAAATATGTTTCTTTGATTATATATTACTATGTATGAACTGCTTGAACAGCCAGGAGGTAGAATAATAATTATGAAGATATCATCTGTTATGAAGGGTAAGTGAAGTCTAAGGTGCATGTAAACAGCATTCTCAGTTTTTACTTTTTATTGTTGGCGACGAACCAATCAAAGAATTCCAAATGGCCTTTGCGCCCTAAAAATTCCTTTCTTCCCACTTAAGGTGTCATCTTCACTTTCTGATCAGTTTAAGCCATCCATACATAGTAATTTGTAGTTGAATATATTTTTCATAAGCAATTGATACTATTGTTCATAGACTATCAAATTGATAATGCAAACAAAAATTTTCCTTTTCCCATTTATTTTTTTATTTTGAATTTTTTATCAATGTTTCTGTGTCATATTCAATTATTTATATCAGTTTTAACAGTTTTTTATCGCAATCCTCAGTTTTTCTTGAAAAAGGTAAACTTGAATACTTAATTATTCATAATTTCACTTTTTGTATTCAGCAAAAAAATTTTTTTAAATGGCATCGATAGACTTTTGATAGTATTTCAATAGTTTATCCGTAGTTTAGGAGAATATTGATTAGCCTTATTGATATTCTGCTACACAATACCATAGGAAAACGATATTTCATCTTGAAAGTGGTGCTATTTTTCCTTTCACATGAGTCCTCTATTATATTTAATACTATGGGTGTATTTGTATCAAGGTCGGTGATCAAGTTGTCTCGGAGGGGGTTCTGAGTTCTGTTGTAAGAAATTTTTTCTCTTTCCTTCCAGTCTTCTTTCACATAGGAATTCTCCCCTCTGGTTTTCCACCTCTTCTATAATCAGAAAATAGATTCAGTCCGTTCTTGAAATCCTATTTTTTCCTTTTCTGGTTATGTAGGTCAAACCCAAAAACTTCTCCCTTCATTAGATTGAACCAGTTTTGGTTAAAATTTTTTGTGATTTTGGTCTTACGTTTTTTGTCAGTTTCCCAAATTTGATTTTTCTTTTTTTTATGATAATACAGAGTGAGGAGTAGGCAAGCTGTGAAAAAAGCACGTTGAAGAAATTGTTTTTTTAATGTAACACTTTTGGTGGTACAAGTAGTGTTTTATAGAAAAAGAATGAAAAAAAAAAACCACTTACAACGCTGTGTAAAACATACATAACAAATATACAGTGCCATAAATTGAATTTTATTAGATTTATTTCCTTGCATTATTGTTTTTCATTTTTTTTCCATTCGCAGTTGTGTCATTCTGAAAATATGAATTTTTTGAATTTTGTGGTTTTTTTGTCATGCAATCTGATACATGTGTAAAATAATTTAATACAAGTTTTAATCTTGCTCTCTTTGCTTTTGTATTTGCCAGTGTATAAGTACTGTAGTTTTTTTTGTTTTTGTGAACTAGGCGGTGTGCATGAGTTTTCTCACACACGGGCCTACGTCGTCCTTTCTACATGCTATTTTGCATTTAACGCGGTTAGCGCGTCTCAAGACCTCTTCAAAACCTACTTTCAACGAAGAAGAAGGTTACAACAAATCCACCAAAGGTTAGTGCATTTGTAATAGTAGGTAATATTGGTACTAGTGTGTTATTACTAGTGTGTTATTATTATTTTAAATACCAGACATAAATAAATAAATAAAATATAAAATAGTAATAATAATAATAATAATAATAATAATACAAATAATGATGATGATAATTAAAATTATAAGTTTGTGTGAATTGTGAGAGTCGAATGAAGAACTGTACGTGCACAGTAAACATGCTGAAGGCGAAATTTGAAGCACTCGATTGCTTGAGAGAAATCTCAAATATTGGTTGAAATAACATACTCTAGTTCATATTATATTAATCAACTGGTACCAATGTGTTCTTTGTGGATAATTTGGAAGTAAGGCATGTGTAAAATAATAGTGTATCTTCAGTTAGTTGTAGTCAATTTTTATGTATGTTTTCTATGAAAATTTACATACCAATTTTAATCTCATGAACTGATCTAGGGTTGGAGATAAGTACATTTTTCATTTCATAACCAAATGAAATTTTTTTCACTCAGATTCCTATGAATATAACTATGTACACCATTGTCTTTTTACCACAGTATAGGTCAAAATTTTGTCCGGTAGTCGTGGATACAAACATTAGTGCTAAGTCAAAGACAAAGAAACAAACCCGTTGATTTTAGTGTTGTTTGGTCATGTATTTCGGATACCACAATTTTTTTTCTTATTTTGGGGGTTTAACCATATAATGGTTAATTTTTGACCAATAGCTATGAAATTTGGAATAAATATTATTAACTTACAATATATTTTCAACATGCTACCCAATTTTTATGTGAATTGGCTGGATGTTATTTCTAGTATGTCCAATTCAATTTTGATTTTGGGGGCTGGAGTATGTAATGTTTAATCAGTGAGAACGAAGTGAACACTGTTATTATTATTCATGATCTGTAGTCCGTACCAACTTTTTGTCAATTTTCGTTGTAATTGGCTGGTTTTTAAAAACACACATGTTCTAGTGGAGAGGCTGCTCCGTCAGAGTTTTTCTTTTTAATTTCCATTTAACCTTTATTAGTTTGTATATTTATATGAAAATCTGAAATTATACTTTTTGTTTACATACTCGCCCTAGTTGAATATTGACTTGTTGAAATTGAAATAAGAAATAAGTTTAGCCTTTTCTTCACTTTTCATGCTTCCACTAACAAAAATCAAAAAAGTTCTTAAGTGAAGGTTTGGAACTACTTGCTAATCATACAAAACAGATTTAAAAATAGAAAATTCTCTAAAAACGTAATAGGAAATTGAACTAACCTGGAAGTTGAAAAATTTTACATTTTCTTATTAAGACTGTTCAAAAATATCTTAAAATTTATCTGAATAATACCAAGGAAATCTATTGGAATTTTGTACCTCAAAATTATTTGAATGTAAAAATTTATAGTTATATGAAAGAGGAAAATGGTTTCTTTCCTGTTTTCAAAATAAAAATTGTGGATACCTTCAAGATTTTGTAATGATAATTTCATATCATTTCTTATTAGAATATTATTTCTACATATTTCTCGTATTCCAAATAATCATTCATTCACATAAACGTTACTCAAACGTAATATCTTACTTACATCAATAAAACTTGTCAAGACCTGTCTCTTGACGTCACTTTTTGTTCTAATACCTTATGTCTACATTAAATATCATGATGTCATTTATTCCCTGAAGACAATATACAATTTTGCACTATTCCAAATTCCTCTTAAAATTATAACTACACCCATTTATGTCATAAATATGTTATTCCATTGGCTTACTCTAAAATTACGTAGATTCTATTGACCAATCACATTGTATATTTCCCACAACACTATTGTACAATTCTCTCAAATCCATACCTTTAATTCTAAGTCTATTCATTCATTATTCTCCTCTTGTACGAACCACTTTTTTTAATATTCTCTGATGAATGTAAAATACATGCTATAAAAGAATAATATATATGTCGTGTATCTTATTGTAACAATTATACCATTACAGATTTATTTTTCTTTATATAAAATTAAAAATATTTGGAGATGAAAAAATTAAAAACTCAAATATGAGACTTAACTAAATTTTGAAAGATCCTAATAGATAGAAAATTGAATCAAGTTGAAAAATAGGAATTTAGTCAAATATTATGGATCTTCCATCTGCCTCAAATGCATAAATTTTATTGCTTACACTAGTGAATAATTTTGTTTTTACTTGACTTCCTGGCAACCAAAAAATGGCATGTAAAGGTTGATGAATTCACTTCACATACTTAGTTATATTAATATAAAGACCAAATTTTTAGCCTTTAAAACCCCCATCTATATGATGAAATGGTGCAGGAAATATATGAATTTTTAAAATTTAATGTGATCAAAAACCTGCATTTCCTGAATCATTAGAAGTTATCCAGGGTTGCCCTTTGAACATTATGTTTATCTCAGTGGTATGTAACCAAATTTATTGGAAAAAATGAAGCATTACTCAACACCATTAAAGAAACAAGAGAAAATCTGGAAAAAATCTGAAAATAATTAGAAAAACCATTTTTGCTTTTACATAATTCATCCAGATTGTATGAAATTCATTTCTGACTTTTTAATTTAGTAATGTTATGTTTTTGTAAGAATTTCAATTGAAATGGCTTTTGTGTGGCTCATTTGTTAATTTATTTATGCTCAAGTAGCCTGTTATCACATATATGTATTATGTCACGGCCCCGATTTTTATAAATCAGCATGTATTTTGGTTGCACTTTTTTTTTGAGAAAATCCACATTACTTTTTCGTTTTATTTCATCTACTGTAAAATGAACCAAACTTAATTTTACATTTAGTGTGCATATTTTGGTACAAATTTATACTCTTCACATATTTGAGCCATTTTTCCAGCATATTTGAGAATATTTCGCTATTTTTGTTCTGTTTAGCGCATACTTTGCTAAAATAGTCATTTTTCAAGCAATATTAAATTTTTAAACCTATATGATTGGCAACCCCGCAAAAAAAAATATTGTTCAGTTTTATGAAAAATTATGACTTCAAATTTTTGGAATAAGTCCCTGTTTCATAGAAAATGTACAGAATTGCATTATGTCGAAGGTAAATAGTATCAGTAACATCGGATTTGAATACAACTTTCAAAACTTTTTGAATGTTACCCATATTGCATGTGCATATAACTGCATATTTTTGAATTTTTGAATATATTTTATGCTTATTTCATTAAAAAAAGACGCATATTATATGCAATACTTCGGTTATGTTCAATGTTTATAAATCCGAGCCCTTTTATGTTCAATACTTCTACAGAGAATTTTATTTCAAGACAGTACGGATTATTTATTTCTTTTACTATTTTTTTAAGTGAAATAAAGTGTTTTTGATGTAAGCACAAAATTCTTTGAAACGAATAAATTAAGGATTTTGTTAGTTTTTAAAATTATTTTTATTGATTTTTTTACATTATCGTCGATTTTTACCTTTAATGAATCCTCGTTACCCGCAGTATAATTTGTATCGATCGTATGGTCTCGGTATTTCATCAAAGTCTCAAAACTATTCTAATTAATGAGTTCTAATCACTCGTCAGTCAAGGTAATTTGTTTGTTTTTGTACTTAATGGTTTCGGCCGAAAGATGTTCATAAATTTTTCAATCATATTTGGGTTAACATTAGGTTTAAGTTTCCAGAACTTTATGGAAAAAAACGAACATCGAAAGTTATTGTTATAAGCTTTTATTCTACTTACTACTGCGACTTTAAAGTATACCAATACTGCAACCAACCTTCCGTAACAAAATATTTATTTCGCATGAAACGAAAGCCAAAAAAAATGAAAGCTTATCTTTTAAAATTCGTGTTTAACCTAAACTTATTATTTTTATGGTTATCTCCTTCATTTATTAATGTACTTCAAATCATGTATCACCATGTCATTTATTTTCCTTTTTGATTCTTTAAAGAGCAGTTTCTAGCATTCATAATTTTTTTCAGACGAATTAAGTAAAATTGAAGGCCTGGTAGATATACGTGCCGACTTCTTTTTTTTTTCAGTGTTACCAAATTTTGTAATTTTGATTAGTAAATGAGTGTAAACGGTTAATTAAAAAGAAAAAAATAATTTTAAGGTTGGGAGAATGAATTTTCAGTGTTGCAGGGAAATACTAAAAATCATTTCCGCGTTGTAGTACCTCATGTGTCCGTAAGTCGGCGCATATGCTGGCAGACGAAGATAAAAATTTCTTCATTTTATATTTTTTGGAGAATTTTTCCCTTCGTCTCTGCATTCTTAAAACATTTTTTTGTGGAAGCGAGAGAAATAAAGAATGCATGTCAGTTATTTATAAAACTATCAGCAGTCATTATCAGAAGATCTGAGCCTCAGATTTCTTATTTTAGATTATGGGAACTGGTATAAAAGTTTATAGTATTTCTCTACAAAGAAATTTTAATAATTTTTATGTGTGCATAATGAAAAATGGCTATTGCACAATCCTCAATCAAATATTGTGTGAGTAAATTAATTTTGTTTGATCATTGAATTAAAAGATCTTCAGCATTTAGATTAATCAATCTACTGTCGTACTTCCGCTTAAAAATTATGTGGGAATGCGGGATAGTCTTTATTTTGATTAAATATTTTTAATTTCTATGTTTACGGAAAAATCGTTATCTACGAGATAAGAGTATTTTTCTACGTTTGCAGTAGGCTTATAACAATACATTATTTATTTTTGCCACTGAAAATTGAGTCACACTACATTTTGAAAATATTATCTTATCTGAGATGATGTAATTATGCAGTTGTGCAATTGTCACGCTTTTGTACGTTTCGCTTGTTTTCTACTGACATCCTAAAACAACCTCATATTCATGTCCTGCCCTCGAGTGTTTTATTTCATATTCGTAATTATAAATTTACGGTAGAGTTTATCAAAGTTTACCCATATTATGAGTAATAATACCTGTGTTGTGTTATGTTGTTTGTTTTTTATAGCCATGACCGCCGAGGTGCAGCAGTCGCTGGACGAGATCAAACTTGAATTAGAACAAAAAGAAAACAAAATACGCGATTTAGAAAAACAGTTACAGCTGCGGAACAGTGAGATTACCGAATTACGTTCACAGCTCGATAAATTTCAAAGCGTATTTCCCTTCAGTAATCCGGTGTCGCCCACCTTGACTCACCATTATGTTAACTGCAACAGTAATAATCAGTTCAGTCTGTCGAATAATAATTTCGGCAGACCTCGAAAACAACGTGCTCAAGGTATATCGGCCGAACCGCAAACCATCCATGATCTCAGCCAGAAAAAATTTCCTACATATCCGAAAAACGACAGGTAATAATTTAAATTTTTTTCGCTCTTTCTTCCATATTTTTTGGCACGCCTACGGAAGTGTGAAAAGGCAGCAGTTGCTCAAACGTAAATCGTAATTGACTCTTGCTGGTCAGATTCTGAAAATACGAATCTGTGTTGAACAATTATTCTAAAATTCTATCGAAATACCTGAAACTTTAAACATTTCTCAGTTTCAAGATTCCACTGACCTCTTAATGGACTGTTTCAGACCTATGTGTAATTTACATAGTATTCAAAACCAAAAGTTGACAAAAAACTTATCCAAATATGTAAGTCATGTGAAAATTCATTCAGCTACAAAAATTCAAGATTAAGCTTTCCTGCTGTCTTTATTTAACTTGCTTTTATATAACTCTTTTAGGCTTCTACCTATATTTTCATGAATGGCTGTAACTAAATTATCAATTCTGAAATTTAAGTCAAAATGGCTGAAAATGTTTAACTTTCTACTAACCTTAAATTTCTCTGAAACAATTAGTTTTACAAAAAAACGAATAATTATTTTTTATAAAATTCTTATGGTTCTAAAACATTAGTGAAGGTAATTTTTACAGAAAAATTATAATTGAATGAAATATGTGGGGACAATACTCATATGAGATATTAGGGGCTCATACCCCTCAATGACAGTCACCACCCAAAGGCTGGAAATTATTTGTCTTTATGACGTTAAACAAACAAACTTGTGCGTTTGTATGTTCATACCTGTATGTATGTACAGGTAAGATACATTGCACAGGCTGTGATCAATTACCTGATAACAATCTCAGTGATGTCACAGCCCAATACCTAACATGTTAGGGCATTTATTATCACCTCGACGGAGGCAAGAAATGACGCAACTGTAACGCCAAAAATTAGGTGTTGGTTCTGAATTTGTTTCCTATTTTTGACGTTGACACTTTACGAAATATTTATTTGAGGAAGACCACAAATAAATATTTATAGTTAAATAAAATAAACTTTATAATTTAAATTTGAATTTCCTAGGTATCCACACACTATGGTGGACCTTAACTTTGTTGAGAGATTTAGACTTCAATTAAGTTTCAACGGAAATCTTTTTTATAAAATATAATATTTTTCATTTACAACACATTAATAGATAAAATGAACATTGGAAAATAATGAATTGAACAAAATTAAAGAACTAAACGAAAATAATAGAATTGAACAAATTAAAATAATGAATTGAACATTTTGTTCTTCAAAGTTAGAGTTTTTATAATTTAATTTTTACATAGTAAAAAGAAGAAATGGTAAGAAATAGTGGGATTAGTTTATTATGATTGGTTGTTACCAAAAAGAAGGAGAATTGACGTTTTCCAGTATTAGGCAGATATTTCAATTAAGGTACATGTGTGTGACATTAATTGAGGTCAACCACAATTGTTTTTTTGTATGGAAGAGAATTTTCATCGAATTCAGACGATACCATTTCCTGTTAGGTTTATATTAAGAAGAAGAAGAGTAATAGAAGTGTGAGAAATTAGAAAATAAAACGAATAATTTTGTTTGTGTAAAAATATAGGCGGACATTTAGAAAATGTTCGTCTATATTTGTTACAGCAACTACATAATACCATACATATATGTACGTATGTGTGTCTATGTGCGTGTGCCAAATTCAGTATATAAACTCTCAAAACTGGATACAAAATCACCAGTGTTTGCTGAGGATTTAGCTCTCCCATACTTTACCGTATGAAGTGGCAGAACACGCAATACCTGTAGAAAACTCTCACAACAAGGTATTCCACAGTGGTGACCCCGACATGATTTTTTGGTTACATTGTGAGTGTCTAAGCCTGTTGCGCTAATTCTAAAACTAGGCGCGATGTGCTAGTAAGTCACTCGCTTGTGATACAAATATGTTTCACAGACATAGACACCTTTGGCTGTCAAAGCAGAGGTCTGACTTAGACAGTGGGAACTTACACCCCCCTCTTCCAAATAAATTTGCCGGAAGGGAACCAATTGAAGTAGACCTGGAGGAATAAAGTTGCCCTCATCCACCAACTCCTCCAGCTTTAACTAGAGGCTCTGACATCTTTGATACTCCAGAGATACCAAAACAGATCTGGAGGCCAGAAGTTTTACATTTGGGAACTGTTGTCAACCCAAACGAGATAACAGTTTGCACACTGAGGAGTGGTCGTCATCTGAGCCAAGACTCCGACCCTCCAACCCCAGACCAACAACTAACAGAGTCTGGATAAAATTTTGCAAGAAGTGCAAACTCTATAGAGATTCTGCAGAGGCAATTACCAATAACGATGCCTACAACCAATGCCAGTGGTAACATACCAAACCAGACATTGTCAAAATTGCCTGGAATAGGAGGAAGTGGTCAACCACAGTTGACCCTTGAATTGCTAGTGCAGTTATTGCACACTGCTGCAGATACAACAATTGCAGAACCCTGCAGTCCAAAGGTGGAAGATTGAGATTCCAGAATTTTTGCCTAATGAGGTTGAACTTTGGTTAACTCTCCTCGAGGGTCGCTTCAAAACAGAGAATCTATAGAACAACCAGAAATATGTCCACATTTGCAGCGGAATGCCCGCAGAAATCGTTTACCACTTTCCAGATATTATGAAGTGCCCTCTGGTGGAAGCAGATAAATACAATTGGTTCTGCAAGAAAATATGCAATGTGTTTGGTAAAACTAAAAACCAAATTATAGACGATGTTATGGGTGGAATGAAATTGAGAGATGACAAGCCCTCCATCTTCATGGCAAACTTAGATAGAAGGCCAACAATATTGTGTTACCATCAGTCATTGAGAACCAGTTCTGTAAACAACTGCCCCGAAATGTTGTGCAGTGTCTGGCTGCTGTGGGTATCACGGTCATAAACAGTTCCAAGAACCTGGACTTCTTAGCAAAAAGTGCTGGCAGTGCACTTGACACTCGAGATCAGCATCCTCAATCAGTGCTGTGTCAAAAGAGACAGGAGAACTATCTCATCTTAGAGCCCAATTAGCTCAGCTGACTGGCAAAATGAAGAAATCCAATAACAACAACAACAACAAATCAAGAAATGGTAGAAGTTCCAACCACTCAAAGAGCAGGAATAAAAATTCAGATGAAAAATCTAGGTTGAGGGACAAAAGTAGCAATTCTACCAGGGGTCAGAGTTCAACTCCCCGTAGAAGATCATCATCCCCAAATTTCCATCTTGAAATTGGGATGATGAATCCTTCTTCTACAATAGATTTGGCATAGAGGCCACCAAATGCAATAATAGATGCCAATGGTGGGGTAAAACCTATAAGAACCCAAACCCATCAAACTAGAAAGAGGGGTCATCTATGCGGCCAGAGATCCCTCAAAAAAGTACTCATGCTGCCTGTTCATCAAGGACAGGACTAACAGGAGATATTACCTTATTGACTTAGGTTCTGACTTGAGCATTTTGCCAGAAAACAAAAATCAAGAGAGGCATTTCCTCCAAAATACTACCTCTGAACTGTGAATGGTCAAAATTTTCCAGCTTATGGAATAGAATCCTGCAAAGTAAGCATTGGTTTGCAAAGAGACATGACATGGTCCTTCACAATTGTGGATGTTCCAACGCCCATCCTGGGTGCAGATTTTCTTGCACATTTTGACCTGGTCATCGACCTTAAAAATGGAAAAATCATAGACAACAATACTGGTCTATGGGTGGAAGGTAAAATGCTAGTGTACCAACTGGACATAAATATATCCAGTTGCACAAAAGTTGACAAACAATTCCTATGGATTCTGTCTGATTATCCTGGAGTCACTCAACCATCGATTTGCAGGCATCCTACCTATAAACATGATACAGTTCATTTTATAGAAACTAAAGGACCGCCTTGCCATGCTAGAGCCCACAGGCTACTGCCTGATAAACTCAAAGTGGCACGGGAATACTATGATCACATCATCGGGGAAAGCATATGTCGCCCCTTAAAAAGCTCATGGAGTTCCCCTAACCACATGACCAAAAAAGCAAGTGGAGAGTGGCAAATTGTTGGAGACTATAGGGCCTTAAATGCCAAAACAGTTTTTGATCGCTATCCAGTCCCCAATATAATGGACTTCAACGCGAATATGAAGGGTAAAACGATGTTCACAAAAATTTACATCAACTGGGTATTCCACCAAATTCCAATAGCTGAACAAGGCATTACAAAAACAGTGGTTATAACCCCTTATAGTTTATTTGAATACCTTCGAATGCCGTTTGGACTCTGTGATTCTGCATAAACTTTCCAGAGATTTATGAATGGACTGTTTCTGAATTTGCCATTTGCCTGTGCATATTTGAATGACATATGCATTTGCTCAGAAGGTGGTGAGCAACAGTACGAGAAGAATGTAAGAGCCATCGTACAGTGTATACATGCTGCTGGACTGACTATCAATGTTGGAAAAAGTTTATATAGACAAACCAAGATTGATATTCTCAGCTACCAAGTCTCAACTGAAGGCATTTTTCTCTGAAGACCAAGGATGAGCCAATACTGAATTTCCCAAAACCCTCAAACCTTGCAGAACGTAAACGTTTTTTGGGGATGATGAATTTCTACAAACGTTGCATTAAAGATGCTGCAGCTGAACAAAGTAAGCTGTTTGCATTAATAAAAACAAACAAAAAGAAAGATAAGACTCCACTCGATTGGACAGAAGAAGCTGAAAAAGCCTTCCATAATATAAAAGAAACACAGGCAAATGCAGCTCCGCTTGCTCACCCAGACAAAAGTCTGCTGTTATGTGTCGCATCTGACGCATCCCACTTTGCTATTGGCACAACTCTGTATCAAAAGGACAATGACAAGAAGTTACCACTCACTTTCTTCTTCAGAAAGCTATCAAAACCAAAAAGAACTACAGCACATACGACAGGGAATTACTAGGAATATTTGCTGTGTTGAAGCATTTCAGGCACCAATTAGAGGGTAGATGTTTTACTGTGTATACAGATCATAAACCCGTAACACATTACTTCATACAGAAGACAGAACCAGCTTCCCTGAGAAGAGCTCGACAATTGGACTATATTGGACAATTGACTACGGACATCCAGTATATAAGTGGAGAACTCAACACTTCAGCTGATGTTCTTAGTAGGATTGAAGCCATCTCAGCACCATCTCAATTACCTTATGCTGAAATAGCTAAAGAAATGTTTTGGGATGCAGAACTGTAAGAACTGTTGTCAAATGATAACACAGCTCTAAAATTGAGACAACGGAAAATCCCTAGTACTAATATTTTATTAACATGTGACATTAGTACATGCAAGAATAGGCCATTCTTGCTGGCAAAGTATTGTAAATTGGCTATCATTAGTTCACAAAATTTATCGCACCCTGGACCAAATTGCACTGCTGGTTTAGTATCATCAAGATTTATTTGGCCATGAATGAAGTCTGACTGCAACAAATGGGCTCGTGGTTGCCTGAATTGTCAAGAGTCCAAAGTGGGAAGACATACTCTTTCGCCTCTCAAATCTTTTAAACAAATAGAGCCGTGTAAAACAATCCATATAGACTTGGTGGGTCCATTACCCCGATCACAAGGATACAAATACCTGTTGACGATGATAGATAGAGCAACTCAATGGCCAGAGGCAGTTCCTCTTTGTGAGATGTACAGTAGCTGCCAGGTTATACGACAGCTGGATTGCCCGCTATTGCATACCTGAAGTCATCATTATGGATTAGGGTTGCCAATTTGAAATCTTGCTCTTTTGAGAGCTGTTTAAGAAGCTTGGTGCACAACCTAACCACACCACAGCTTACCATCCTCAAGCTAATGGAAAAGTTGAGCATTGGCACAGAGCTTTGAAAGTATCAGTTATGGCTTGGAACACCAAGAGATGGGTTGACATACTACCAATCATCCTCTTGGGCCTTCTATCTGCTCTTCAAACTGATATAGGTCACTCTGCAGCACAGTTGGTGCTTGGCAAAGAGCTACACCTACCAGGGGGCTTTTTCACCCACTTGAAAGAAATTAGCCCTGAAACGCTCATCCAAAACATACGGACTGGTGCAAACAGGTTTTTGAAGCAGGCAGCTTGTCATGGCCTACCCGAAGATTTATGTCTCCAAACACTTGACCACAACATCTCGTGTGTTTATCAGAGACAAAAAAATAACATCTTTGTTTGTATGAGAAGATGACAAAAACTTTGTGATACTAATAGCAAGTGAAGAGAAAACCTTTTCAATCGATAGATTGAAACCTGTGTACCTTATAAATGATGACAGAAAAATGCTCCAAAGAAACATACACAGAAAGAAGTAGAAGAAAATACACAGACTGAACAGTCCAATAATACACAAATACAAATAATTGAAGACGAACCAGTTGTAAAAGGTGATATTATACAAAATTCCCAACAGAAAACACAAAATCAAAGAAATTGGTGAAGTTTAAGAATGACATTGTCAAAATTCAGTATGACTCATTGGCCATCTTATGCCCACAAAAACAAGGCAGGCCCCTAGGAAGCAAAAAGTTTAAGAACCAATCTCCAACTTACAAATCTGAGAGATAGCGCGGAGAAAATAAAATATTCCCAAAGAATTAATACCCACTACAAATTCTGTAAACCTGCTCAAAAATAAGCGAGAATTCGGAGTTCAGTCGAACAAAAAAAATTCCGTAGATAAGCAAAGAAAAAATGCGTGCAATAAAAATAAGATAAGAATAAACAAACCCACATGTAATGTAGAAAAAAACATTGCAACGTGTTTCTATTGTCTGATAAAAAGATAAGCTAAATGTCAATATACTGTGACATCACAAACAAAAAGCGCATTCCTTTGTGAGATGAATTTTGAATACACTTGAAATTCAAACACTCTTAACTTTGCTTAAACTCAACAGAATTTGCCTGGAAAACTTTAATTGGTAGAATATTTTTTGCGCTATCCCCTCCATGCAAATCTGAAGCCAGATAATGCAACGGAACAAAGCTGCAAACAAACAAATTCTCACAACATTCTTCACTCGCTTTTTGCTGTCCAACTAAATTAACCAAACTTTTCTACCTTAAATTTCTGTATTATATTTTATCTCTCTTTTCTTTTCCATATTTCTTTTGTAATGTCATCCCCAATAAACACATTGTTTTCCATCCCAAAGTTTCAATTTGTGGTGCCGCCTAAACCTGAGCCTATTAGGACAGTAGATAAAATGGACCACAAAAAGGAACTCGAATAGATTGAAAACCAACTTTTAATAGATACGACTTCAGCTACAGACATAATAAAAACTATGTCTGCGCCACTTCCTTCCTTCATCTCATCTTCAAAGTCACTGGAGAAGACTCCAAGGTTGGAACAACCACCCTTGGAATCCTCCACCCCTGCAACCCAGGAACAGATGAGGCAACCTCTAGTGGAAGAGGTTCCTCAAATAGGACCTCCTCCCACCACCAGTTTAGCCTATAGACCATCAGGGAATTCAAACTCCCCAATGTTCAATTAGCCCAAACAGGAAAAACCCCCATCCGATCCTCATCCAAAATTCCACCCTTATACTCGTCCAACTAAATACAACAAACCACCCAGACATAGGGGACAGCAGAGCTGGGAGACCTATCAAGCCCGTTTCAACGCTTGTAAGATGTCTTACAAGTGTGTGGGAGCATCAGTAGGCTTGGCTCTCGCTAAGTGGGAATGGGATCAGAGACAGCAGTAAACTTGATAAGTCCCCCCAGGCATGCAACTTGTCATTTTTGCAGCGTTAAAACTGGGGGGAGTAGCTGTGGGGACAATACTTGTATGAGGTATTAAGGGTTTGCACCCCTCCACAACAGTTGCCACCCAAAGGCTGGCAATTATTTGTCTCTATGACGTTAAACAAATACACACTTGTCTGTTTGTATGCTGGTACCTGTACTTACATACAGGTAAGATACATTGCATAGGCTGTGATCAATTACCCGATAACAATCTCTGTGATGTCATGGCTCAATACCAAACGCATTAGGGCGTTTCTTATTACCTCGACAGAGGCAAGAAACAACGCAACTGATGATATAATACCATACATATATGTACGTATGTGTGTCTGTGTGTGTGTGCCAAATTTGGTGCGGTATATAAACTCTCGAAACTAGCTACAAAATTGCCAGTGTTTGCCAAGGATTTGACAATATGAAGTGGCAGAACATGCAATACCTGTAGAAAACCTTCTGCATTTGAATATCTTTCACGACAAGGTATTCCACAAAATATATATTAAAAACCATTTTTTACCGTCATTTTTGCCTATTAGGATATGACACCTTTGCTAGATGTGGAGGAAATTTTAGTATGTTGTTTAGGAAGACGAAGTAAGGATGTGTACCAATTTTCAGCTTAAAGCAATTAATTCCCAGTTGAGACCCTAATTTTCCCAGACTATGACTACATTTTCCAATCATTGACTTAAATTGCAGCCCCCTTATGACTTGTTTGCTGAATGGGTGAGGGTCATATTATACATCAATAGATACCAAATTCAAAGATGAATAACTTCTTACTTAGGTTCAAACTTCGTATCTCATATATTTTTCTAGTTATTGCGCAATTTCTTCCAGAAACATAATTTTTTTTTTTTGATATTTGATATGTTTTTTAGCCCCCTTATGACGCTTCCACCACACTGAATTTACTCTTTTTATACATCAGTAGATTTCGAATTGAAAAAGGAATAATTTTTCTCTGTGCTTGCAAGCTTTTATTTATATATTTTTTGAGATTTGCAAAAAACTAAATTAGGGAGCACATTATACACAATTGGGAATGTTTCTCCTCCAATCCAGAACTTGGGTTTACTTGTGCATATTAGAGGGGGCTTAACGAAGTATTTTTAGCAAAGAAACCTTTGATGGGATTTATTGTTTTGTGCCATTTTTGGACATATTTGTTCGGGACCAAGAAGTTGGTCGCAAATTTTTCTTTGAATTTAAGTGATGAGGAAAAGAAAACATGACATGCTGTAAAAATCAATAATTTGAACGTGTATTTTATTATTTTTACTTTACGTGAAAAATAATAAATTTTCGACAGTGAGAAAACGTTTTAAATGTCATTGGGACGTGGGGCTATCTGAAGCTAGAATACTCCCATACAAAAATAAAACATCCGGATATGCTGAAAGTTGAGCTGATCTAATTCACATCTAAATTTTCTTTACTGAAATTCGTATACCCAATATTTTGCGACTTATTCAGTTGAGAACAGAGACAATGCTATGCTGTTTTTATTTTCAGTTCGTTTCTGAAGTGTTATTAATGCTATTCTACGTCCAAGTACTCTTAAATCGGAATGAAGAACGCAAGTTTTAAACTTTCACACCTTACAGTCACTTTATTTCTGTTTATGGGAACCCTACCACTTAACAGATTGTTGTGTTTCGTTTATTACTATCAAATTTTTCCGGAAAAGCGAGTATATTTTTTCCGAAGCGAAGTACTGCTCTCCTAGTTAGTTCCTAATTTCATTCATAGGACTGTGTATTGAAATCTGGCTGCAGTAAAACATCTTGTTGGCTTCTGTTTGGTGAATTTTGTTTTGATGTTTCGAAGGAAGCATCATTGTTTGAATAGAAATCATGGAAAATCGATTCCCCCAAAGTTTGCCTCAAAGATTGTTGTAACTTTCCCAGTAAAATTGATATCTTCCTGGAATTTGTTTTCTTATAATATGAGAGAAAATATTTTATTTGTTTTCACCACTCGTCGAAAGTTCCCGTCGAGGATAAAAAATTATGGTTGAAGTATTTTATTTGCCTAATATGATTTTACTACGGTTGTTTGATTCTTGTTTTCCCCGTGTGGATGTTAATTTTTTTTCCCTTTTGTTGTTTACGTCGATTTTTCTCTCAAGATTGTTTACTTATAAATTTCGACATTCTTTCGCTTTCAAACGAGTTATTTGAAGAACGCTGTTGTTGTGGATCACCCAATCAACCCTTTCGGTTTTGATATTCATATAATTTAATTGGAAGTTATTTTGCTTGTCCACCTTTGTCTTACAGTAATAGATACTTCGGTTTAGCCGTTGTTTTTCACATTCCATTTTTGTGTTTCGTGTATTAACGATTATCACTTTTTGTCCTAAAAAATAACTATGAAAATTGTATTCGATAATGAGAAACGTTATTCTCTTATTTCTCAAAAGTAGTGAATATTTTTTATTAGGTTATCACCTGCAAATGTATAGGTACTTCACATAGTAGCCTTTCTGTGTGTGAGTAGTTGTTTCTAATTGATTTTAAAAACGTACAGTTGTTTTGAAAGCGAAGATCATGAAATGATGTTAACTCAGTTGTATGTTGAATGTAAAAAAAAATAAAAAATTATAACCACCTTCTATCTAAATCGATTCCCAGTAAAACGATCACTTTTTTCTCCTCTTCGTCTTCAAATTTCATTTTTGAAAAAGCTAGAAAACATTCAGGAAATTTTTCTGTATTCTACGACCCATGTGACCGAATAAAATGTGGAAATCTTAACGTGAAAATATTGTTGCCCCGATCATCCTAAACTATAAAATTTTTGAATACAGTATTTTTTTGATATTTTTATTTTCGATGCAAATGATGAAGAAACTTACGCGATAATTTTAAGAAGTGCTTACTTGATTTTTTTTCTCTTAAAATTTTTATTTTTGACATTCTCATTGCTTTATAACTCATTTAATAATGGGGACTAAATATGAAAAATAGTTGAATTTAGTTTTATTTAAGTGTCGACCCAAGTAACTATTTCGTCGAGAAACGTTTGGCCAGTTAAGTTTTAAATGTTTGAATGGAGTTCAATTTCATTTTTCTCCAAGATATTGTAGTATTAATATAGAACTTATACCTATACGTTAATTTTTGAGTTGTCTTATAAAGTTTGTACTGACCATTTTGGTCGGTATTGTGTTGAAGTAAATTCAACTTTTACCGATGGTCATTTAAAAAAAAAAAAAAACATATTGGATAGTGTACCTAAATGAATTTATTCCCTTTTCTTCATTCACGGTGACTGATGTTTGATTTTTCCAGGGTTGGAGGTGGGTACGTTTTTCGTTTCATGATCTCAGGTTGCACCAGTAACTCAAATTCACACACACACACACACACACACACACACACACACGCACGCACGCACGCACTCGCACACACGCATATATATATTTAAAAAAGTCAGTTTTTTGTTTCCCTAGTACAGGTTGCATTTTTGTGGGATAATCATGTAACAAGTACGAACATTTTTACTAAGCCAAGGACTAGACCTATTGTTTTTATTGCGGATTGGCCAGACGGTACTTCCACTATTATTTCTGTTTTTATTTTGGCTATAAAATACTCAATTTTGCACAAACAGCCACAATATTCGGATATTTATTTTGATTCGTTGTAGTTCGTTTCCAATTTTTGTCCGATCCGTCGGACGGTACTTCTAGTACTGCTATTTTTGTTTTTATATTGGTCATAAAATTCGGAATTTTAGAATCGTATGTACGAAATCCGAAATAAATGTTCATTAAAATTTACTTTAGCATGCTACCAATTTTGATGCAGATACTTCGGTGAAACTTTTTTTCTCTCTTTTCTCTAATTTGCATAAACTTTTCTTTTTACAAAAATTAACCACATGATCATGTTTTCTTTTTTTTTATTTCATAACTTTATTATATTTCATTGGTTTTATTTTAAATTATATGATATTGTACCATACTTCATCATCTTAATTTATTTTTCATTTTTTCTGGAAAAAATGCTTTTATATTTCACATTGTTTAATATTTTGTCAGCAGCTAACACATTTCATACAACTTTAACATACCGTCAAAGCATATAAACTTACAGACAGTTAATGTGACCATCAAAATTCATAATTCTTTCTCTGGAAAATCTATTTTTCTAGCGAGGCTTGCTGCGCTAGAGTATTTTTATTGTGTTAGAATGATTGACGTGCATTCACTTCGATATGTATACTTTAGGAAAATTAGAAATTTTTATATTTTCGATTAAGTGGTCGAAATATATAAAATATAAATTCTGTCACGTATCCCCGTTCATTTTCAGAATTCCAAATGAAGTACTTACTCGTAATTGTCGTTTACCATTTCCGCAGATTTTCCACAGGTCGTTGTGATCGAGTCATAAAATATTTTTTCCTAATTGTTTTGTGGATATTACGTGATCAAAGGAAATGTAGCATCAATCATTTTTGGCGCGGTCAGTTCTCGGCTTTCTACAGAATACAGAAATTTTACTGTTTTTTTTTTGTAAGTTTTGGAGAATACAATTGGATTGTAAAAATTGAAATTTTAAAAAGATAATTGAAGAGTTTTGTTATGTTATGTATCATTACATTAGATTGGATTGAAATGAGGAGCTATTATTTAAAATTCGTAGTTTTTTCTTTCTTCCGAGGAGGTATTTTCCCCGTTGTCTAAATTAATTGAAATTAACATTTAATTTTTATTTACTCATGAAATCTGTTTCTTGTTTGCTTTGGTAAATATTATTTGTTATTTGGATTGTCGATACAGTTCTTTTTTTCCATCCTATGAAAACAGATTCCATTAAGGAGACTGTTCTCTATTGGTGGGTATATGGTCGAAGACCTGTGTAACTCTGTCATTCAGCGTCAGTTTTTCTCGTTGAAATGGAATATTTTGCGGTTTCTTATTTATTTTTATATTATTTAGAGAAAAAAAAAATTACCTCCTTTACAGATACTATTAAATTTGATCGTTACATTACTACTATCTCCATAGGCGGCGAATTTGGAAATTGGCTGTAAGTGCACGATATGAAAATTTTTTTAATGTGATTCGAATTACGAATCTTTTTCAACCTCAAAAAAGGATCCGAATACCATTTTTTTCACGAATCCTGCTCACTCTTGCTATGGGTGCACTTGCGCCGCACACCCACGGAAGTCAATCCATATAACTACCTCAACCTTTCTTTTATCTTAAGCATAAGATCATATGGGTGTAAAATGAATGTATAGGCGCTTATCTAAAGTTTTTTCGTAGGCTTTCTTCCTTTGAGTAAATATGTAACTAGATGTTAACCGCAGCTTTACCTGCCCTGCGATTCGCCTTTTCTTTCATTCTCTTTTATTGCTTTTCGTTCGTTTTTGTACTGTAAATAACGAATTTTGATTATAACTGACTACTTTACCTCCAGAGGGGTAGACTTCGATGATAGCTTCAAACATACCTCGGAATAACATAGATAAATACTGAAAATTTCATCTCAATATGCCAAGCCGTTCTGAATTTAACATATATATTTACATTGAGTTTTATTATATTATGTTCACAGTAAGATGTACTTGACATCATAAACCATATTCACACCTATCTGGGGCGCGTTCAGAATAAACAACTAACATAACCATGGTTGTTAGGGTAAAGTTGAAATTTTACCCCAAGTTTACCTAGTTCAAAATGAACAATTTTTCCAAATATCAGGGTAAATAATTAAAATACAATAAATTTTTATCAATTATTTCACCTTGTTTTCAAAATAATACTGCATCAACCAATCAAAATCATCAGAGTAACTTTTCGCCAACTATTTACCAAGATAAAACTTACCCTACCCAGGTAAAACAATCAGTTCATTCTGAATGGTTGGAGTGTTTTGGTTGTTACCCGGATGTTACCCAGGCATTCATTCTGAATGCACCCCTAGTTGAAACCCTGTGCTTATTTACAGAATGATGCTTATCATTGAATAACAGTGTGAATCTATACCTTTTCTTCTCCCCACAACTTACCACATCGTTTATCATTGATTATGATATCTGGTACATCTTAACTTAGACAGATTATAACATAGATAGAAAATAGATAGACAGACGTCTGATTCTCCTAATTCCACTCTTCAAGCGTAGTGTTTTGGGAATGAAATTACTTGAAATGTATATGAGTTTATCTGTATATTTGTATTATATATATACACATATGTTCAAAATGTATCTGTCACACAGTGGTATAACCAAGGGTGGGCTAAGGTGAGCCTGGCCTTATCAAAAAAATTTTTGGTCAAACCAATTTTTGTAGAAATTCAAATCAAATTGATCGGCACTTTTCATGTTTTATATTAAAAAAGTGTAACTCTTCAACAATGAACAACTATTATTACTTACCATTAAATTACCATTTATGCCTCACCCACTTATAACATCTGCTGTTTTTACTTCCACTTCTTCTTTCCTAACCAGTGTTGGCCTTAAGTGTTGCGAGGCTTCATCCCATGCAACATAACAAGCAATGCCATGTAGGGCTGTAGAGAGGAAATTTAGGCCTTCGAAAAAATTTAAAATTCCATTGAGGTTCAGTGCCATGTCTAAGATTTATCGAATGTTGGAGAAGCTAGCAAGGGAAAAAATATTTTTGGCGGGTTTTTAGTAGATTTTCCATAAATAATTCACTTGTGCGGTATTAGGCCTCGGGGTTGGGATGAGTATGTTTTTCCTTTCATGATCTCAGGAAAATTTTGGAACTAATAATTCAGATTCATATATATGTAAAATATATGTCAGTTTCTTGTTCCCACGGTACAGGATGCAATTTTTGTCTGATATCATGAAATTTGGTATGAACATTTTTACTGAGCCAAGGACCAGATGTATTGATTTTATTGTGGATTGGCCAGACGGTACTTCGGGTACCACCATTTTTGTTTTTATTTTGGCTATAAAATACTCAATTTAGCACCAGTAGTTAAGAAATTGTGAGTAAATATTTATTTTGATTCGTTGTATTATGCTTCCAATTTTGGTGCAGATTGGCGGGTGGAACTTCTGGCCCACTAATTTTGCTTTTATATTAGTCAAAATGGGTAATTTTGGAACCATATGTATGAAATTTGAAATAAGTATTCGTTAAAATTTATTGTAACATACTACCAATTTTGGTGTGGATCAACAGATGGTACTTCCAGTGAAGCTTTTATCCCTTTTTTTCTCTAATTTGCATGAAATTTTCTTTTTACAAAAATTAACCTCATGCTCATATTTTCTTTTTTTTATTTCATAATTGTATTATATTTCATTGGTTTTATTTTAAATTACATGATGATGTACCATACTTTATCATCTTAATTTATTTTTCATTTTTTAAAGAAAATGCTTTTATATTTTACATTGTCTAATATTTTGTCAGCAGCTAACTAACATATTTCATACAATCATAACATAACATCAACGTGTATAAACTTGCAGACAATTAATGTGACCATCAAAATTCATAATTCTTCCTCTTAAAAACCTACTTTTTTTAGTGAAGCTTGCTGAGCTATAGTTTTTCTCTTTTTATTTGAAAATACGAGCTGCTAGAAATCCCAAGCCTGAGGAATCCCTATCTCACCCCCTCTCATCTAGCCTGAAGCTAGGATATTTACCATTCCTATTTATATTTTCCAATAGATTTTATCTCATTTGAGGGGAAGGAATTTTAAATTTTGCTACTAATGTTGTTATGCTATGGATAATTATCGATAATGGCCAATATCAAAAAATATCGATAAAAAACCAGTATCGATAAGGCTATTGTGGAATACCTTGTTGTGAGAGATATTCTCACCAGAAAGAAATTCAACAGAATTTAAGCGTGTTCAGCCACTTCGTACATAAGTACAGGTAAGCCAGAACCAGACCAAACACTGGCGATTTTAGAGCCGATTCGGGTGGTTTATATACGGTTTATTTACACGCACACAAACACATGTACGTAAGAGAATACGTATGTTGGTGAGAACAGACAGGTCGCATCATCCCCTATCGAGATAAGAGATGGCTGGCTGGTTCGTGTATGAATTGTGACATCATCTTATTGTGTCACAATTCGGTACTCGTACATTACCTGCAAGTACGTACAGGTAATTACGATCGAACGAGTTTTGTGTGTTTAATAGCACAAGGACGATTATTTGCCTGCCCTTTGGGGCGCAACTGTCATCAAGGGGTCCAAGCCCCTTTTCCTAATACCAGTGAGTTCCCACAGCTACTCCCCCCAGTTTTTGAGCTGCAAAAATGATCAAATTGCGCAGGCCTAGGGGGACTTGCGGGTTTATCAGCGCCTCTTCTAGTCTGCCTCCGACTTGGCTAGTGTGCTTCCAACAGCAGCGCCGACGCATTCGTATGATTGCTGTCTTGCGTCGGCGAGTACCTGGTATTGGGCGTGACTGCCTTCTCCCCTACACCTAGGTGGACAATTTTTTGTGTAGGCGTATGGGTGGTGGCGGGAGTGAGGGGGCAGCAGTTGTTTGAAGAGTGGCTTCCTCAGCATCGGGGAGTTTGAAGACTCAGATGCTAGGGCGGCCATCTTCGCCTTTTCATTCGCTGCCCTATCCGCCGTGAAGAAGAACTTCATCAGTTCCCTGGTCTCTGCGGGGTTTGACTCCGATTTTGGAGGTTCCGGAATTGGGGTTGGTTCTGGCGGTGACCAGGGAGGAGAGACTATTGAGGGAAGCGGTTGTCAACTCCGCTAGGACATCGTCTACGGGAGGAGCTGTGTCCATGAGCAGCTCCTCCTCTATCCGATCCAGCTCCGTTTTCTGCTTTATTTTCCGCTGAGTTTGTGAGGGCTCAGCGGTTTTTCAAGCAGTTTGGGAGGTGGCGGACTTCAGGATGGTATTGGTTGGCAGCGACATTAGAATGGTTGTTGAGGAAAAGGAACCAAAAATTTTGTTTCAGAAAACACATCCAAGATCTATGGCAGTTCTAAAACGGGTGAATTTACTTCTGTTTTCAATTTACCATTATAGTTTCGTTTTATTATTTTCACATCTTATCAGCATGTAGAGGGGATAGCGCTTAAAATTCTCGGCTGTATGCAAGTTTTCCGGTTAAGTTCTGATTGGTTTAAGCAAAGTTATGCCTGAAATAAACTCAGAATATATATTTCTAATTTTTATTACAAAGTAATCTCCGCTTGTGACGTCACAACGTTGAGATTATCTTCGTATTTAACGGTAAACATACGTTGCGATGTTTATTTCTATATCGCACGTGGATTTGTTTATTCCTGTCATTTTCTTTTTGTTGGCATTCCTCGTTTGCTTATCTCCGGAGTTTCTTTTGTCTCACAGAGTTCCGATTTTCGTCGCATATTTTTTAGCGGGTTTCAACTTACGTAGCGGATATTACTTTTTCGGGAGTAAATTTTATTTTCTTCGCATTAACCTCTCAGACTTACAAGAAGGATGGGAATTTTTACATTTTTTACTGCCTAGGGGCCTGCCTCTTTTTTGTGGGTATATGGGGGCTTCCGGATCAAATGTTTTGGTAGTAACATCATCCAAAAATCTTACAGACTTTTTTGGTTTTATTCAATTGTGAATTATTTGTTTCACTTTTTTCGACAGATTCTTCCATATTTGTTTGGGAATTTATCTGAATATTTTCTATGTTCTCCCTCTGCAACTTTTTTATTCTTTTATCGTCGCTTACCATGTATGCAGGCTTCAATCTGTCGATTGAAATTGTTTGAGGTTCGCCTGCAATGAGTATCACAAAGTTTTTCTCATCTCATGATACTACTTTGTAAGGACCGGCGTATGGTTTCTTCAGCGTAGATCTCATTTTTTTGTCTCCAACAAATACGTGTGATGTATTGGCCAAGTGTTTCAAGATGTAAATCTTGGGCTGGCCATGGCGAGCTGCCTGTTCTAGAAAATTGTTGGCATCGTTTCTTATGTTTTGTAGCATAATTTTGGGGCTAACTTCCTTCGATTTTGTGAAGAAGTCCCTTAGAAGGCGTAGCTCTTTGCCAAACGCTAGTTGCGCTGCAGAGTGACCTGTATCCGTTTGTAGGGCAGATCGAAGGCCTAAGAGGATGGTAGGGAGTACTTCTACCCATCTCTTTGTATCATGTGACATGATAGAGGCTTTGAGAGCTTTATGCCATCTCTCAATTTTGCCATTAGCTTGAGGATGGTAAGCTGTGGTGTGACTATGTTGAACACCAAGCTTATTAGACAGCTTTTTTTAAGAGCGATCTCTCAAATTGACAACCTTGGTCTGTAATTATGACTTCTGGTACGCCATACCTCGCAATCCAGGTATCATATAACCTTGCAGCTACTGTAGGAGCTGACATCTCGTGTAGAGGGACTGCTTCTGGCCATCGTGTTGCCCTGTCTATTATCGTCAACAGGTATCTGTGTCCTTGAGATGGTGGCAATGGGCCTACCAAGTCCATATGTACAGTTTTAAACCGCTCCATTTGAAGGATTTGAGGGGCGAGGGAGTGTGTCTTCCTACTTTGGATTCTTGACAGTTCAGGCAACTGCGAGCCCATTTGTTGCAGTCAGACTTCATTCGTGGCCATACAAACCTTGCCGAAATTAAATTAGCACTACATTTTGGCCCAGCATGTGACAGATTGTGTACACTGTTGAAAGCCAATCTGCGATATTTTACCAGTAGAAATGGCCTATTCCTACCTGTACTGACGTCACATGTTAATAAAACATCAGTACCGAGAATTTTTCTCTGTCTCAATTTGAGAGTAGTATCATCGTTCGATAACAACTCTTGCAATTCTGCATCCTTAAACTGTGCTTTAGCTATTTCAGCATAAGGCAATTGGACAGGAGCCGCGATAGCTTCGATTCTACTCAAGGCATCAGCTGGAGTGTTAAGTTCTCCACTTATATACTGAATGTCGGTAGTCAATTGACCAATATAGTGTAATTGTCGCGCTCTTCTCGGCGATGCTGGTTCTGCTTTTTGTGTGAAGGCATATGTTAGGGGTTTATGGTCAGTATACACAGAAAAACATCTACCCTCTAATTGGTGCCTGAAATGCTTCAACGCACCAAAAATTCCAAGCAAATTACTATCGTATGTGCTATAGTTCTTTTCTGTTGTTGAGAGCTTCCTCGAGAAGAAAGCTAGTGGTAACTTCTTGTTGTCTTTGTCAAGTTGGTACAAGGTTGCACCAATAGCAAAATCAGAGGCATCGGTACTCACGCATAACGGTAGACTTTTGTCTGGATGAGCCAATAGAGTTGCATTTGCCAGTATATCTCTGATTTTCTCAAAGGCCTGTTCGGCTTCTTCATTCCATTTGAGTGGAGTCTTATCTTACTTTTTACTTGTCTTTATTAGTGCAAACAGCTTACTTTGTTTGGCTGCTGCATTCTTCATGCAACGTCTATAGAAGTTCACCATCCCCAAGAAACGCCTCAGTTCAGCAACATTTGAGGGTTTTGGGAAGTTCAATATTGGCTCTACTTTGGTCTTCAATGGGGAAATGCCTTCGGTCGAGACTTTGTAGCTGAGGAAGTCAATTTCAGTCTGTGCATATAAGCTTTTACCTACGTTGATAGTAAGCCCGGCAGCGTGTATACGCTGTATGACGGCTCTTACATTCTCCTTGTGTTGTTGCTCACCGCCTTCAGAGCATATGCAGATATCATCCAAGTATGCATATGCAAACGGCAATTCCCTAAACAGTCCATTGATAAATCTCTGGAAAGTTTGTGGTGAGTTGCGAAGTCCAAACGGCATTCGAAGGTATTCGAATAGTCCAAAGGGGGTTATAACCGCTGTCTTTGGTATGTCCTGGTCAGCCATAGGAATTTGGTGGAATGCCCAGTTGATGTCAATTTTGGTGAACATCGTTTTACCCTTCATATTCGCATTGAAGTCCATTATATTGGGGACTGGGTAGCGATCAGGAACTGTTATGGCATTTAAGGCCCTGTAGTCTCCAACAATTTTCCACTATCCACTTGCTTTTTTGGTCATGTGGATATGGAGGGGAGCTCCATGAGCTTTTTGAGTGGCAACATACGCCCTCCTCAATGATGCGATGGAAATACTCCCGTGCCACTTTGAGTTCGTCAGGCAGTAATCTTCGTGTTCTATCATGGCAAGGCTGTCCTTTGGTTTCTATGTAATGAACCATATCGTGTTTGTATGTAGGATGCCTGCAAATTGATGGTTGATTGACTCCAGGATAGTCAGACATGATTCGTAAGAGTTGTCCGTCGATTTTTGTACAGCTGGATATGTTTGTGTCCAGTCTGTAAGCATGTGTTTTGCCATCTACACAATTTTTAGTTTCACTATTGATCAGTTTGCTGTTTTTGAGGTCAATGATCAGGCCATTATGTGTAAGGAAATCTGCACCCAGGATCGGGTTTGGAACATCAGCAACCGTGAAGGACCACATCATATTTTCCTTAAGTCCGATGTCAACTTTGCTGGTCTCGAGTCCGTAGGCTTGATGGTTTTGGCCATTCACAGTACGGAGATAGTATTTTGGAGGAAATACTTTTTGGTTTTTACTTACTGGCAATATACTCAAGTCTGCACCCGAGTCTATCAAGTACCATCTCCTATTTGTCCTGTCATTAACAAACAGACGGCATGAGTGTTTTTCCGAGGGGTCTTTACCCGCATAGATGGCCCCTTATTCTAGTTTGACACCTCCTTGGTATAGGATTTGCCCCATTATTTGCACCTGTTGTTGCATTTGGTGGCCTCTGCGCCAAACCTGTTGTGGAAGAAACAACTCTTTTCATCCCAATTTCAAGACTGGTTTTTAGGTGATGATGTGCGTGGGCGAGTTGAACTCTGACCCCTGTTGTTGGAACTCGATCTTCGGTCTCTGGACTTGGACTGTCGTCCTCTGCTATTGCCATTGTTGTTGTTGTTGTTTCTTGATTTCGATCGTTGTCGCCAGCTACCATTGGATTTCGTTGAGCTTTGGCTTTTGTTCCTTTTTACTTCGTCGGTCAACTGAGCTATTTGGGCTCGAAGTTGGGCAAGTTCTCCAGTCTCTGCAGATATTGCACTGACCACTGGCTTTGACCTGGTGTATTCGAGTGCGTTATCTGCTGATTTTGCAAGGAAATCCAAGTCTGTGGATGTATTTATCACGGTCAAACCTATGGCAGCTAGGCATTGCACAACACTTTGTGGAAGTTGTTTGCAAAATTGGTTGCCTATGACAGAAGGGGCTACTATATTGTTCGCCTTTTGTCTCAATTTTGCCATGAAGATTGACTGTTTGTCGTCCCCCATCTTCATACCACCCATCACATCAGCAATAATTTTGTTCTTTGTTTTTCCGAATACATTTTTGATCTTCTTTACGAACCAGGCATATTTATCATCTTCTGTCAAAGGGCATTCCATAATATCCAGAATGTGGCGGATTATCTGTGAAGGCATGCCTCCACAGATAATCCGCTGGTTCTGCGTTATATTTTCTGTTTTGAATCTACCTTCTAAGAGTGTCAACCACAAGTCTACCTCATTGGGCAGAAATTCCGGGATCTCTATCCTCCGTCTATAGAAGTTGGGGTTTTGCCCTGGCTGCAATTGCAAAAGTTGCATAATCTGCGATAAGACTTCGGGTGTCAGCTGTGGCTGACTACTACCTCCCTGCGATGGTTGTGGGTTTTCAGTTGGTGGTGGGACCATTGCTGTGTCTTTCTGATGACAGGTGTATTCCACAGAACTACTTCCTTCCTTGCTAGTCGAAAACACTGGCTCCTGTGTTTGTAGGACAGGTGTTTTCAGGTCAGAACTTTGGCTTAAAGTTCGACCACTTCTCAATGTTTTAACTGCTAGTTGTTCTTTATTTATTGCAGTTCCCAGTCGTGCTGATTCTGTATGTTGAGGGCCTTCTTCCAGATTTGTTAAATTCGTGGAGTGTCGAGTCAAAGTCTGGGGGGTTGTGGGATGAGTTCAACCTTCTTCCTCCAGGTCTACTGTCTGGTTTCTCTTTGTTTATATATTTTAAAGAGAGGGGTATAAATTCCCACTTCAGCAGACTCTACTTCAACGACCTAAATGGTGTCTCAGTCTGCAAAAAAAATATTTTTATTTGTCGAGCAAGCGAGTTTCTCGCCAGCGCACCATGCCAAGTTTTTGTAAAAGTGCAACACGCCTCAAGACACCTCACAATGTAGCCAAAATCACGTCGGGGTCACCACTGTGGAATACCTTGTTGTGAGAGATATTCTCACCAGAAGGAAATTCAATAGAATTTAAGCGTGTTCAGCCACTTTGTACATAAGTACGGGTAAGCCAGAATCAGACCGAACACTGGCAATTTTAGAGCCGATTTGGGTGGTTTATATACGGCTTATTTACACGCACACAAACACACATACGTAAGAGAATACGTATGTTGGTGAGAACAGCCAGGTCGCATCATTCCCTATTGAGATAAGAGATGGCTGGCCGGTTCGTGTACGAATTTTGACATCACCTTATTGTGTCACGATTTGGTACTCACACATTACCTGCAAGTACGTACAGGTAATTACGATCGAACGAGTTTTGTGTGTTTAACGTCACAAGGACGATTATTTGCCTGCCCTTTGGGGCAGCAACTGTCGTCAAGGGGTCCGAGCCCCTTTTCCTCATACCAGTGAGTCCCCACAGCTATGGATATTGTTTTTTTTTAATCCAAACGTACATTTTTAGCAGCCGAGTACATCAAAAATAAATGAAGATGCAGTTTGTCATGAGATAAGCTTTATAATTTTCTCTTTTTAAACAAATATTTTAGAGTAAAACCATTATCAATAAATATTGATAATTATCATAGTGAACCAAGAAATATCAATAAGAAAAATTACGACTTTTTAACGCCACTATTTGCGATGCCTCCACCTAAATTCCACAATCCATATACATGTATTTCATTTTTTGCTGACGGGATTTTTACAAAGTTATTTTTCTCTTTTTATAGCAATTAAATATATTTTTTGGGAAGGTTCTTCTCTCTCTACTTGATGTAAGCACAAGGCTTTAGGCAATTAATGGAGCTTTCAGGCTCTAAAGTCTGCTATGATTTTAGCCTTGAATAATACTGTAGGTATTACCCAGAGACATACAGCTAAAGAGATGTCCAAAATCCAACCAAGAACATGTCAAAGATAGAATGTTATAAAATGTTTTGAATTCCAGTATTTGATACCATGTATGTATTAGTGTAGAGATGTCTGTTTTCACTAGAAAATATGTGCTGCTTTGGATGCATAGAACATATAATTAAATTGTTTCTTTTCTATCTTTTACATATTTTTAAATCACAGTGCATATGGAGCATTGGACATCTCTAGCTTTATTTCTCTAATATTATACCTAGAAATAAATGATACATTCATCCTATTGTTATACATTAGAGGATGGTCAGTGATTGGAATATTAGACCAAGTTTGTGGTAAAACGTGAGAATTATAAAATTGTTTTGTATTAATTTTGAATAAATTTTGTATTTTTCTGTATTTTTTCAAATTGGGGGTAGGTACTTGAGTATTATTATTTTTTTGATAATCGTTTTCAAGATCTTTGACATTAGTTCTTGGTTCCTTTTCTCTTTTACCCCAATTAGGTACTTACTAAAGGTTTTGCAGGTGATTTGTTACTTGGCCCCTCTCTTGGCCCATCCAAAAAAGTCTGGCTATGCCACTACTATCGCCTTTAAGTACACATGTTATAGAGGGCTGATTCGTATTACATTTCTATAATATGTACTTACTGTCAGACAGAGATGGCGTTTTTTGGGGAATGAAATTAATCCGTTTTGGATGTTACTGGATCTATAAATACGAATAGTATATTGATTTACATCTCAAGTTAATTTCATTCCCTGAAACATTCTTATGGTTGAAGAATGGAACTAGGAGAATCGACCCTCCATTACATAATTATATACTCAGAGCCTTTGGAACAATAGAATGCGCCCTTGCCAAAAATTTCTTTTTTCCGCTCCTCTGCATTCAAATTCCCTGCGAGATTTAGCCCTCCTCGAAAATATTTTTAAAGACTTAATGAGGCTCAAACCAAAGCTTGAATTGAAAAAATAAGTAGTTTGGTCATACCTGGGGATCATGAGTTTTCGTTTGATATGTAGAAATATGTAATTTTGTTGGATGGTTAATGCACAAAAAGGAGAACAAATTACTATTAAAATATAGTATAATTATAGTATATATAGGTAGTATAATATATAAATATAGTAACGTGCAAAACGGTAATTTTATTCACCGAAAACGCCATCTGTTTCTGAAAGTAGCTACGTATTGAAATGTTATAAAAATCAGCCTTCCATTACATACACACATACTCGATGCTTTCTTCAAAGTTTAATCGATTATCATTATCTTGGATTTGAAAATTTTATTTTTAATATAGCCATCTCTGCCTTTTCGAGGTGTTCTTACGTTAAACTTGAGGTTGAATTTTTGGGCGATATTTGTGTGCGTAATTCTCCAAAAGTTACGAATTTTTTATTGTAGGTTTCTCGGTTCGGTGTCGGTCTGTCTATTATTTCTAAATTAACAGTTAGATGCAAAATTCATGTTCTCGCTTTAGGAAAAGAAATAACAATAAGTGAACCTGCACCTCGAATTTAATATGTTTCTCATTTTGGAATTTCATTAGAAGACGATTGGCATTCGGCATCTTGCTGTTTCAATAGGTTGATTCGATGAGTGCCGATAGTTGACTAACTATGATGAATGACTTCTGTTGCTAATAAATTTACATCATCAAACTGTAGTTTAGGTTAATGATGGTTAACGAGGTAATGAATGATTTAAGCAAAATAAAGTAGTTACAACAATGGATTATTGCAACGCTTAGCATATTCAAAAATAAAATATGGCGACGTTGCATTCGCTTGAAATATGAGGAGTTACGTCTCTAAAAATTATCAATAAGCACTATTACGGTAGTAGACACCACGTCAGGCCTGGTTGGTTGTAAAATCTGTTTAAAATTACGATTTATGTGTCTTGCCTATTAAGCGCATAATATCCTGTTGATGTAACTGTGAGTTTGGTGTTGTAGAACTGCGCAATTAATGTCCAGTGCATGTGTGAGACCAGTGTCTTCACAGTTCTGGTAATCGGGAGGTTGGGTATTGGAAAATAGAGACAAAAGATACGTACTTCGGTAGCGAAAATAGTAATCGACTAAAAACAGAATAATGGACGAAAATAGGTATAAATATAATGTATTGATCTTGTAATGCGTAAATTATTTTTAAAAATGAGTTTTTATCATTACAATTGGGCAGAATTTAAAGATTATTCTCTGACGATTAGTGATCATCGATATTGAAGTACTTCCTATTCTGAGAAAATTATTAACTCTCTTCTGTTGGAAAAATACATGGGAAAAATATCATAAAAATTTCGAGCCAAAATCATTTAATTTACTGGAGTTATTGTGATGACAACATGGTGAATTTGCAACACTTTGAGAACCCCTTTCAAAACTAGCGGATGAATTTCAAAAATTTTAATATGAATATGTACCCCATGAAAGCTTCTAACTCTACCCTAAGTTTCATTGCCATAGGTCAAACAGCGGAGGCTCCACAGACTCCCAAAAAGTGCCAAAATGAGCAAAAAGTGGATATATATACCTATATATATATATTATATTCAGAAGAATTTGAGTAACCTATATATTCGTGATCAATGACTCATATTCGGCGCTTTTCCACAGGTCCTGCTATTGCACTGAATGCAATAGTTGTATTTTCCCTTGGAAAATACTCTAAAAGTTCTCGAATCATTCCAAAAAAAGTGTATAAATTGGTGTTTAAAACCATTCCAGCCGTCCGTTGTCCTTGCCTAGTGCGTCACGTAACCTTATTTGTATACATATTTAATAACGGTTATTAATTTGGATAAGTGGTGAATTGCTGTTTTTAAATTATCTATGGCCTTTGTTTTTATAATCGATGATGGGTGAACCTGTTCGAAAAATACGTTCTCTACCCTGTCGGCGTGTCACCGCTATGATTAATTATTTTATTTAGTAGTGGTTTGATCCAAAGATAAACTCGCTATCTCGTGTGTACGTGAGAATTGTTTTCTTAATTTAAATTCAGACAGTGCGTTTTTTACACTACTTGTGATAAGAGCGGAGGGGATGTAGAATTAATGTTATTGAATTTTATATTTACTATAGTGGTTTTTCGCACTGCCAACGTATCTCTTGCTGTGCGCACAATTTGCTTTCTTCAAATTACTCTCTTTTTACTGAAATGAATTAATCGTGATAAATTCGAGGGTCGAAAAATGTCCAATTTTAAATTAATATCAGTTGAACTAGGTTCTAAGAAAAACCAAAGAAATCTCAGTATATTGGAAAAAGAAAAAATGAAAGATTTTTATTTACTGAACTGTGAATTTCTTCGAGTGTTTTAAACATTTCTGAACGATCTTTGATTGAACTTCGATATTTCGGGTTAAATATACATTTTCAAAAATTAAATAAAAATATCCAGTAGCTTGGACAAAGCTCGAAATTTTATTGCTATTCTGAAACAATCATTAAAATTAACGTGCATCAGTTCGTTTGGCTCAAGCCGGTGAACAAATATTGAATGGCGTCATTTAAATATACATATCGTACTGGACCAGTAAAACTCCATAAGAACAATGTACTTCTTAATGTCAAGACATGCCGGCAAAAAAGTAGGAAACCCTAGCGTACAAAATACTTGGTTCTGCTTGTGTCTGTTATTGGGAGGTTTCATTGTATACATATTGTAATAGCTTTTACTTTGGGCATTGCCTGCTACCATGTTCAACAGTTCTCTGCTTAAAAATGATTGTGCCTATGAAAAATGTATATATAACTTGCAGGACAATTGAAAGGCTTCATTTTTGTACAGACCTATTTCTACCCTAGAACCAAAAGAGAAGAAGTTATCTTGAAAAAGCTGATTCTTGACATTACATAGAGTTGACAGTTTTGTTCTTTTATTTTCGCCTGCGATTAACTCGTAATTCTCTCTTTTTGAGCAAAATTTAACGACAGAAATGAATTTTTCATTAAAATATAGGTGGAGTCATCTCTGAAAATTTTTTTTCATCATTATTAATTTTTGAAATAATTTGAAACAATAAACAATCGTAAAAACTACCAATTTTCTATCAATTTGCTGTTATTTTGTTCGTTCATTTTAAAATAATAGCTTGGGATGATGAAAAATTTTAATTGGTAATCTAAAATTGAGTAAATTTTCTCCTCTTTCGTGCAACACCAACCCCAAATTTCTAGCTTAAATAGCAACTGAAGAAACATTGAATCAAAGATAAGTTGTTTTCAAAGTGGAAATAATGTTTTTAGCACGAATTATTGAGTCTTAATAATTGAATTAATAGCTTTACTTTGACGAACAGTTTTTTGAAGGTAATTCAAAAACTACTGAACTGATTTTAAAATAGCTGTTGCACTGACCTTCCTTTGTATGTGACGATAAATTTCATGTAAGATACATCAAAATCCGTAGAGTAGTTCTTTTTGTAACAAGGCTATGCTTTCAAAAAATAATATGCACTTGCATATATATTTATGCAACTAGGAAAATGGTTACACCAGTTACTCACGAAGGCAAAAACACGAACTTTTCTCTTTGCCAGTTGTATATAGAAGAGATATTTTATTTATGCCAATTACAAGCCATTTGACTTATTTTCACCCCGTTTTTCTTATTCCAATTTCGCGTAATACTTTTGATGAATTTTCAACACAACTATTACACTCAGTGCAATAGCAGGACCAGAGGAAAAGCACCAATTCAACGTCGTAGATCAAGAATATATAGGTGACTCGAATTCTTCTGTAAACGTTTATATATAATTTTTGTGAATCTGTGGAGACTCCTCTTTTTGACCTATGGCAATGAAAATTGGAATAGTGTTCGAAGCTTTCATAGGCTACATAATCATGTTGAAATTTTTGAACTCTTTTCAGTGGTTTTAAAGGAACTTTTTCAAACCCCCTCATATTATCAAAATGATAGGTCATGTAAACTAGATTTTTTCCTGAAATTTGTATGGTAGTTAGAGACTATTAAGGATTGGTTCGATATTGAATTTGAGAAAAATTGATCTACTAGTTTTTAAATGGCAGCCGGTATGAAATTTGACACTTTTGGAAAATGAATGGGATTTCTGTATAGAACTGCTATGCTCCGAAAAAATTTACACGATTTTCATTTCTTGCACAGTTGAGGATACATTGGAAATGATTTTTAAGTAGGTTTTTTATTTAAAATCCACTCATTAATATTGGTGTCATGGAACAATCTGGCATGAATTTTTTTCCAATTACCAAATTGAAAAACTAATGGCGATGAAAAAATTAATTTTATTAGTGAACTCAACCGAATTTTCTCCTTTTTTCAATGGTACAAACTCCAGCTTTGTAGTTTAATTAAAATCTGAGAAATCATGAGATGAGAGAAGAGTAGTTTTTTTCAAAATTAAAATGTGAATGTTGCGAAAAATACGGATAAATATGCAAAAAGTGGGTTTGAATTTTATAATATAGAACATGTTTTAAATGCTTTGAACAGCCAAAAATCAACACGTTTCAAAAATGAGATACCAGAGGACTACTTTGCTTTTAGATCCCAATAGTTATAATATAATAGTTCGTAAAAAAATTAAAAAATTAAATATTGAAAGTCCCAAATAAAATAAGATGAGTATTATTGATATTGGTTGTATAATAAAAATGAATAATTTATGATGATAACAACAAAGAATTCATTTGCAATTTGTTCAAAGCGATTGAATTGCAGCTGTGCTTTACATATATATGTGAATTTAGCTTCTCCCTATTTTCAAAAATGGATGCCTCATTTTTTTAGCTTTTCTCTGCTTGATATGATGGGTTGAGCCTGGCCCCCCTTGCGTTTATTATCTGGAACAGAGTATAAGCAGAGTCGTACCATTCAGCAATGGCGGATTCAGGGTAGGACATGTGGAAATTTCCCCCAAATACCAAAATAAAAATTAAGAATTTAAGGGGATGGCTCCACTGGTTTTCCGACTGGCATTCCATCGGTTTTATATTCAGATTCTAAACAAAATCTACTGTTCGTCATTTTTTTTTGTCGTTAAAAAATGTTGACATTTCTAAATGCGCACCAGCATTCTTCTTATTTTGATCTTTTGGTTTTGGATTTTTTTTTTAATTTTTCACACCATGGACGATGATGGAAGTTTTTATTGATTGGTAGGCCTGTACGTTTAAATGACCAATAATGTCTATAAGTTCTAAGTTGCCAATTGGGTATGAACGTTGATCTTTTCACACAGAATACTTAGAGTACTTCTCATTAATTGAAAACCTGTGGAATTTGTACTGGTTTCTGAAATATTTTCCTGTGGCGAATGCAAGCCTTGTAGTGTTGGGCTGAAAATGTTTTAGTTAGTCCCGCAACAATTTCATATGTCATTTCAATTTTATACTAAAAAATATACATATGTATTTCGTAAATTATATGCGTTTCTACTAAATTTCGCAGCAAAACATATTCCACCCTTCGTGAAAACCGGTTGATCGATTTATACAGAGAGTGTGTGAAGTTTCATCGGCCATTTTTTGGATTCTAGTTTCATAGCGGAAGGTCAGTCAAGAAAATAGGCGAGATCCTTAATGGTTTCAGTAAAAAGTAACGAGCGAAAAAACCTGTTGAAAAACTCCATAAAGAAATATCAGTCGATTGTATTTGGTAGGGAATAGAGAGAATGGATGAAAAAAGCTCAACAAAAATTACTTTGGTCTGAAATCTTTGCCAAGGCAAACATATATTAACTAATTACTTCGAGTATATGATCGTGTAATATATTGTGCAGGGAACACTTTATGTATATAATATGCGAAGTGATTGGCATAATTGGCACGCAATAGTAACAAGAGATTTTCTTTTCATCGTACTTGCGAAATATTTTTCTGTTGGTAGCGAATTATAATTATCAAATTTTAACGTACATCGAAGTTGAAAATGATTAATAGTTAACTACCTATATTTGTTTCGACTTCGTCCGCGTCATAAGTCCTTGTCATCAAAGTGGTGTAGAAAGATGAAAAAAATGGTCAATTTATCTTTAGAACTTGAGGGAGGATTCGCGGGGGTATTATGTTTGCAAATTTTGCTTGATTGCGAAATGGGACTTACAATCTCTATTTATTTTTTTTAATATATTTTTTAAATATTGAATCAGGACAAGCGATAATAAATGTGGTAACTGATTCATTGGTCGTATCTTTGATTCATTTGTTTACGATTGTGTGTTAACGAGAAATGCGTTTGCGGATCTGCGTGATGTCGATGTTGAATTTTATTGTCAGATATGAATTTCAGCATCGCAGTGTTGTTAATACCTTCTATCATGTGACGTCATTTGCCAGGAAACTTTGCTGATGGATTATGAATTACGAATTTCTTTTGAAAAGTGAAAGTTGTTATGATAAAATTACAAGTTAATAATAAAATTTTGGTTTTAGGATTATTTTTCATACTTTTCGGACTTGTCTTTCTAGCCACATCCCTTGTCTTTCAAAAATTAATAACAAGAGTAGCAGAAATTCTATTGAGCATGCGATGCTCTTTTTGGAAACATGTTTTTGCTTTTATCTCCTTTGCTTGTATGTTTGTCAGAAGCCGTACATTGCAACTGACAAAATTGACAAAATTAAGGAGGCAACGAACCATTTGCTTCGAATTTTCTAAGAAAACAGTTGTTATATTTATTAAGTGTTCCATCGTGGTTTTTATGTTCATTTATCCGTCGATTTTTGATCGATTTCGATGACCATTTCGTTTAGGCTACGCATTGCGGCACATGGCCTATGTATCATTGCTCAATATGACCCATTTATTCAGTCTCATTTTATTGATTCAGGATCGTTACTATCTTTGTTGGTTAGGTTACATGTTTTTTGAAATGCTGATTTCGAGTTTTGTATAAATTTCTGTTATGGGATTTCTCTTGGTTCTACAGTGAGTCAAAAATGAACATTTTCCAATTTTCCTCCTATTTTTATGAGAAAATATCAATAGGTACTACCTATACATATTCTCTTTAGGGTGCTAATTTCTGTATTTTGTTGTCGTTGTTTCATGAGATCCTTTGAGGCTTCTTAGTGCGGGTTGTGCAAAATGGTTGAACTGCCGATAAGTCGAGTTTGACTATTTTACCGCGCATCTTATTAATTGAACCTGCGTTTTTACCCGAATTTTTGGCCATAATTCTCTTTTTTAATGAGATGGCTACTTTTTTGTAAAATGAATTAAATTTTAGAAGAGGTTTTAGAAAATAAAATTAACCCAAAAACGAGAAAAGCCCTTAAAAGCCGAGAAAATTGAAAAGGAAGATGAAATCGTGCCCTAAATTGGCTTAATTTAATGTTAACAGTAAACTTAACCCTAAAGAGAACTAATTATAACTACTTATTTTCATGAATTCACCATTTTTGAGCATTATCATCAGTTGTCTGTAGAGATAGCCCAATTTTATTGATAACATTAAATTAAGCTAATTTGATGCACGATTTCATCTTATTTTTCAATTTTCTATACTTCTAATGGCTTAAACTTCTTGTTTTTGGGCTCATTTTATTTTTTGAAACCTCTAAAATTTCATTAATTACGAAAAAGTAGCTATCTCATTAAATAAGAGAATTATGGCCAAAAATTGGGGTAAAACCCCATATTTCCTATGTATTTTAAATGGAGCATATACGTTTAACAGAATGGGGATAGTTGGCCTCACTGAACGTCGTGTAAAACGTAGCGTATTGTGCCTCTAGTATTAATTCATATGCTCGTTGGTTTATCCCATAGTTTGAAGTTGGTACAACCGGATCTTAAAGTTTCAAATTAGAGTAACTTTTAATTTATGAGCGTATTTTTTGATTCATCCACATCATGGAAAAATTGAGTTTTGTAACAATATTTACGAGATAACTCAATCTCTCTAGAACTTTTTTACTGAGAACTAGGTCAGAAAATGTAGCGTTTTGGAGAAAGAAAACGAAAGAAAAGTTGTTTTCACTTCTGCCCTGGAAAATTGAAAGACTTTTTACGAAAGTAGATTTGAAATTTTCCTGACCATCCGAATAATGTCCTAAGCTATTCATATTTGAAAATTTAAAATTCAGAAGGTTGTAATTGAAGAAAATGAGAATTTAAAGACTGAAAAATTATTGTCAAAAATTTGGGCATATCCACCAATAAGAGCTACTCATTCAGAATAACGCAGTATTTTTTTTTGTTATAATAAAATTTATTATAAGCTTTTATTCTACTCACTACTGCGATTTTAAAATATACCAATACTGCAGTCAACCTTCTGCAAAGAAATAATACTTATTTCGCATGAAGCTAAAGCCAAAAAAAGAAAATAAATAAAAGCTTATCTTGAAAAAATTCGTTTCTAACGTGAACTTATTTAAAGAACTAGTTCCGCACGTTTCTAAATTGAACAGCCTATCATTAAAAAAGGCAGAAGTTACGCGCTTTTTTTCATAACAAACTGACCATGGTTGAGGAACGAATACAATGCTAATGAAAGTAAAAAAAAGGAACAAATTTTTCTTGTCTCTCTCTTTATAATTTCTTTTTCTTTTTTCTTTGTTTGTTTTCATTTGTCATGGACAGGTCACCCGTTCTTTTGAAACGTTAGTTTCATGAATTATATTATGATGTGCTACGGTGAAAACATACTTTCTGTGAGATTAAAGAAATTTCACTTCAAATAAAAAGTCAATTGTCGAACTTCAATCGGAATAGCCAACACTTGAAAAAACAAAATTATAAAACTGATTCGTCTAATAGAAAATTTGTTAACTGCAAAAACAATGACGCTGTTTATTCAAACACCTAGTCCATTCATCTTATGAAAAGTAATTTTCACATCTTTCTGAAAATTACGATGTAAAAGTTTAGTTTGGCTCTAGAAAATATTTTGATTCATAATTTTGATTTGGAACGACTCTGTTGTTTCCTTATTTTGACAGTCGTTGTTATTTATGACTATTTTTAAAATGCCTGGATTTCGATTGATGTGATAAATAAGTTGACTCATTTTTCGGTTGTGTCAATGGCAGCTAGTACTCATAGTTATATGATCTTGCTCGTGCTAGGATTCTCTGATTAATATTAAGTCACCATAAATAATAAATACCTACCTATGGTTTTTTAAATGATTAATTCGCGCGTTCATATTTTTCTGATATACGTTTATTTTAAATAATCATAAATTATTGAAATTGTTGAAATCTCGTGTAGGCCTATTGGATTGGACTAATAATTTGAGTAAATAGTAATTTGCTTAGGCTGAATTTTTGAAGCCCTTTTTTCTTATTTTTCAAGCTATAGCTCAATGAGTTCGTTCGTTCACTATAACAAAAGTTTTATAATTATCATTGAAGCCTTCACAGTCATTGTCAGGTACTTAGTCTTTTAGGATTTTGAAATCATCTTTGTTACAGGCTACTCAAACTCACTTCTTCATTGCCGCTTCACTGTAAGGACGAAAGCATTGGTGTTTGCATGCTCCACCATTTGGGATTTTACGAATAGTGCTGGGCACCACTTGGATTTTCTACTTATTACCAAAGCCACAACTATACAAACATAAAAAAAGCCATTAAGAAAAATACTTGAAGTACTTCACATAATTTTTTTCAAACGAATGAAATTAAAATAAAATTTAGATATGTCTGTAAATTTTGTATTTCAAACTTAGTAGTTTTTTTTGTTTTTTTTTTTTTGGAAGTGGTTGGTGTTGGTCAAATACGTTATATTGATACATGAAAAAATTGCCGCCCATGTCGCTTCGAATTTTTTTCTCTTTCTTTGTTTTGTCTTAATGCCTTATCTTCATTAGTCAACTTTTATAGTTTTCTGCATTCAAGTTTTGACGAAGAACGTTAATTAAAATATTATTTTGTAACAGCTAATGCGTCAAACAGTCTAATACTCAGAAAATGACAAGTATGAAAAAATAGAATATTTTAATCGTATAATAGCGCGTTTTTTTTAGTTTTCCTCTCGATTTACCTTACATCATCATAAAATAATAGATTTTGACTGAAGATTCGATGTTAGAGTGCCGAGAGATTTTATCATTTAATTCAGTCCAATATGTTTTGAGCCCAAACATCTGAAAACTAAACTTGAGATCATTTTCATCTTTTAATCTAATAATTTTACCCAAAGGTGTAATAATGAGAGTAAAACATTGCATAGGATGTATGAACGATGAACGTATCTGAATTGTTGACTCATCAGACTAATTCGAGTTGGATGAAAAGGTTTATTTATGTGGTTTAGATGCTTCTGGCGTTGTTTCAAAACTTACATACATTTAAATCAGAACCCTAAGGTCTCGTACCGACGTAAAAAGAGTAAAAAGTGGTCCACATTTCCAGTCGCGAGTTGTTTATTTACGTTGATGAAACAAGAATCGTCAAGTTTCGTTAGGCATTAATATGATCGCGATTAGGTTTAATTATATCGTTACGATGAACGATTTAAATATGTAACGGAATAGATTATGAAGTGTACATTTCATAACCCTTGAACGTGATTTGGCAGTTTTATTTTTAGTCACGTTGTAAAAATCAAGCTATCGAAAAGTTAATCGCGTTTAACGTTTTTTATGTTCAGTTCAGAAGCCATTATTGATTTAATTTGTTTGTATGATATCTTTTGAAGTATTATATCGCAGATACCTCGTTAGGAATTGTGAACTTAGAAGTCAATTTTTCTTATTGCTTACATAAATTTCCTAGTAACCGAAATGTCCGAGTAGCGACTGTTTCATTGTTGATAAATAGTATTTTACTCAACTAGTTAGCAAAACAAGTTAATTATCCCGAGTGGCTAACTATTTGGGTTGGTACGATATTGTTTTCAAAAAATCCACCAAAAAGAGGTTATTATTTATTCGAATAATAAATTTCATTTATGAAGAGAACTCTCATTAATTAGATAATTATGGAGCGGTGAGCTTGGTTGTTTGTAGACATCACCATGTAAAACGGCTCCTTTTCCTAGTGACATTTTAGCCCTTGCGTATGTATTAACGGCGCCTTGAAGAAATGAACAAAACAACAGTTAAGTAAAAATTCCATTACTTCGCTAGTGAAATAATGAAAATTATTATTGACCATTCCAATTGACCCGGAAATCAGTTATTTTGCTAACCAAAATCGATTTAATAACAACCCCTTTTTGGTGTATGAATTGAGAAAAATTTATTAGTGAGATGAAAACATTCATAACTTAACTGTAGCCCATTACATTGCCTAATTTTTCATTCCTTTTTTAATGTACTTTGTAAAACCTCTGTCAAGGGTCTACTTGATATGGTGGTTTGGTGCCCGACCTTGCAGTTAGAAAGTTCCTAGATTTGAAACCAATAAAAGTCATATTACCATCCCAAAATGGTGATATACCTGTATGCTTTAGTTCAACTGGTGCTCTCATATGTGACTGAAACATTCATACTGGGAGTTCATTGGCCATCAAATTGTGACCATACCTTTCCTTCATTTTGGCATCATATATCTTCCGTACTCATGGTAGAAAAAGGAAAGTATTATACAAGGATGTCACACTAACATTTATCCTCCAGAATGTCCTTTAGTATTGCGACTATGTAAATGTATATGTATCACCGAAATTTTGTGTTCACCATTTTGAAATCACTACAAAATCAAACTTTTTTCACTTCTATGAAAATGGTGATTCTAATAGGCTATTTGACTTTTTCTTAATAGAATTTCTTGGAAAAAAGTTTGAAAATCGTCTTCAATGAAATATTTAAAGCTATTGTGGCAGTCACTATCTCTTCTAGTGACAAAATCGTGTATTTTCACTAAAATAAGAAGGATCAGTTCTCATCATTTCTATAGCTGATTGGCTGTTAGTTGAGTTTGCACATGGTTTGATAAATTTTTTGGTTGTTTTTCACACTCATTTATTTTATTCTTGCGTTAATAAAAATTGAGGTTTAAGACCAAAATGAATGAAATACACTAGTTTCACATGACACAAACTTTATTCATGACTGTCATACTCAGCCTTTCAAAACAGACAAATCATCATTACATAAACATTTGGTGAAATTAACAAACAAGCTACACATATAAGCGAAGTGTAACAGCAAAATAAATTAACCAAATAATAATGTCTCACAACTAGATAATACTAAATGAGTAGGTTTGTAATACCACTGTGGATAAAAATGACCTAGCAATTGATAATAGCACCATCTATTTGCTTAAAAATCCTAATTCTTTCTTATTCATTTATTTTTGTTTATTTTTTTCATCTTCCTTCTGCCATGAAAAAATATGTAAATGATGAATTTTGGTGAAAATTGAAAACTTTGCTCTCAGAGAGGCTAGAGACTTCGACGATGGCTTAAAACATCTCTTTAAACAACACAAACTTACCCTAAAAATTTACTCCTGATCTGTTCAGTAGTTTTGAAGTTATGTGCGAACGAGTTTTATTTATATAGACAGGATAGATAAATAGATAATTTATATACAGATAGACAGATAGGTAGGTAGACAAATAGAGAGATATAAATGAATAGATAGATAGATAGATAGATAGATAGATTGATAGATAGAATTATTCATTTTTATTCTTTCAAAATTATTAACAGTTGATCATTCCTCTAAATTTCAGTCAAATTTTTCAAATTATATTTCAAAAATTAAATTAAAAACCAAGAATTCTACCCGTGAAAACGAAATCTTCGGAAAAACCTTTGAGTTTTTAAATGTCATTAATGATAAAAATCCATGAAAATAAATAAAATGATTAAATCTTTGTCTGCATTTCAGTGTTTTGTTCAATATTTTTTTCTTTAGTCTAAAATGTGCTAACATAATACCAGACAGTGTAAAACCATGGGTTAATTTATTTTAATCCCCCAAAATCGTTTCTACTGAATTCACTTATCATATTAATTATCGAGTAGTTTGATTGCCGGATTGCATGTAAACCGGTTGTATTGTAAATTGTAGTGTGAACAGCCTTCAACTTATCGATCTTTGCTGAATCTTGAAGTTTTATTTTTATTTATTTTTCGTTAGGTCTGCTAGAGTCTAGAGAATCACTAATTTAAAATTGGTCTTCTTAGTTTGTGGACGTTGCGAGATTTATGGAACATATACTATGAAAAGCGAAAATTTTTGATTAGTATTTCCCGATGAAACAGGAGAATTTCGAGAATACCTTTATTGTATCATTCCAACTATATTATTTTTCATATTTCATCCAACTACAGCTCCTTTCCTTAGCCACTATAATTTCAAAATGTTTTGTTCTTATGTGAAAATCTGTATATTATTCGCAATTTTCGTTATGTTACAATAAATGTTTTTTAAATTCTTTTATTCATCTCATATTCAACATTTTTGCGTTCATTGACAATGCGGAGGTTACCAATTTTTTTTTAGTTTCCGAAATACCCTTAATTGATAAAAAAAACAAAACGGATTGAATTATGAAAACAAACATTAATTGAAATTAATTTAAAAATTATTTTGGAAGTTTTAATTGTATATCGGAATGGATTAATATAACCCCTAGTCTTTTGCTTAAATCTGTTGATTTTTTATTAAAAATACCTACAAATTAATTTATTAACGATCAAGTAGAAGAAAAATTATAAAAAAATTGCTGTAAAACTATAAGAAGACAAAAGTTAATTTATATTTTCATTTTTATTTCCATCTTGAACGTTATTTATTTTGATATAAGATGAAAAATGGAAAAAAGAAGTATGGAAAATGAATGCTGCTCGTTTTTGCAATATCTTACGCAACGATTAATATTGAACCACAAGATTTAATAACCATCGTTACACGCCAATTATTTTTCCGTTCTAACTTGCCTACGTAGTTCTATTATTTTAATTTTCAATGAAAAAAAAAAAGTTGTTTGGTTAAATGAAACAATATTGAGATCTAAAGTCAAAGTGGTCGCCTTCTGGTAGCCTATTAATGAAACATGTTGAATTTGGGATAATGTGCTGTTTAAAAGCATTGAGAACATGGGAAATCAAAATTATCGAAAGTAGGTAATTTTAAGACAACCGTGAGAGGTAGATAACTGAAATTCTGACGAGATGTCTACATATGTTTGCCGAAGATTCTCTGAAAATTTGGTTGAAATGATACGTTTATTTCTTATGATATAGCTGAAATTTTATTCATATTAGGTAGTTGATTGAAATGATATGAATTCAAACAAGCTTGAAAAGTTTAGTGATTTAACAAAAGAACTGAGTGTACAATTGAAGTAAATTTTGGCGAGACATTAATATACATCAGATTCAAGATTTTGTGGTAATTTGACGAAATTGTTCATGTAGTTCTTTAGATACCACTGAAATTCTGTTCAGATCCCGTGATTTAAATGATAACAATTCGGTCTAGTTTGAGAATTTCAGCGGTATCTCGAGAACCAAATGTAAAATTCCAGTCAAATATTCATAAAACGTTTAGCTTATATATATCCTAAAAATTTTGGTATAATTGCATGTTTATCACTAAAATTTCTCAAATTGACTGAAATCTCCTCGTTTAAATCACAGAATCTGATCCAAATTTTAGCGATGTCACAAGAAATAAAGGAACGAATTTAGCTAATTTTTCTCTGAATCTTTGGTTTACATTTATGTAGACATCTCATCAAAATTTCAGCTTTCTTCCTCTAACCATTCTCTCTTAATTGCTTTCGATAACTTTGATTGTCTACGTTCTCAATGCTTTTAAATAGCACATAATTCCGAAATAAACCAGTAAATTAAAAATTATACACAAACAAGTTTCTCTTTGTTTGAAGTTGGTCGAGTGGAATAAGTACTATTTTTCGAATATTCTTAATTATGTTCATTTTCATACAATGAGTGGATAAATTTTTATTTGTCTTCCTACGATTTACTGTTCAGTATTCTGAACAGTTTTATAAATGGAGTTGAGGCCCAAGTGAATATTAAACATGAGTTGAAGGGAATTACATTAGTGGAATAGTTACACTTGTTTTTTATAAGACCTTGGCGCCATTTTTATCCTTTCGCTTGCAAATGGGGTATGAAAATTGACTTCACTGAGGGGATAGTAGATTATGAAAATTATCTGTTTCATAAGAAAAGAAACAGATTGTACCATTTTCTCATTTTAATCTAATTTTTTTAATGTATATATGCATATAATATACAGAATAGTACCTATATAGGTATTCCCAACCTTGTAAGACCCCAGGTATCGAAAAATATACTTGAGACTCAATTTATTTAAATAGCTGCTGACCCGCTCTTTCGAGTTTTTGAAGTACTTATCCTTGCAAATATGAGATAGAAACCTTACTGGTGTAAGGTAAATTTTATGACAAAGTTACATTCTTGGAGGAAAATTCAAAAACATTTTTTGTCAGAAAACTTGAATATTTTATATTATTGAGATGGTTAATGAATAAATTATTTGATCTTAATACATAGCTTAACATCAAATTTATTGTAAAAATTTTCTTTATAATTTTTTACAATCCCTCTCATTATTCTTTGCCTGAAATTTAGTCGAAGACGCTACATTTATTCACTCATATAAGGACAGCTTTCCAGAAAAAAAAAAAAAAAAAAAAAGTAAATGGGTTAGTAAATGATAGGTTTTGGAAAGTTAATTTGAATTATTGCGTATTCTAGCAGTATAAAATGAAAATTATTCAGCAAAAAACGGGTTAAACAACATGAAAATACAGGAAAACTTGGTAAAATTCATTTTGAAAATTCATTGGTCCTGGTCAAACAATTTTGGCGCCTCCCTTCCTTCCTGTATGAATTTTCTATATGTCCAATGTTATCAACGCAGTCTAATAATGGTATCATGAAAAAAAAAAAAAAAAAACTGAATTAACATGTTTTTTATAGAATGACACTGGTATACGCTTATGTAAAAATTGTGACACTAATAAGTATTAAAAATTTCTGAATAAATAAATGTTTTACATTTATTTTTTTTATAAGCTTTTATTCTACTCACTACCTGCGATTTATAAAATATACCAATACTACCATAGTGGCCATATGCCACTAGCTGTGCACTTATAAAATATAGTTACGTTTAATGTCCATAAACAAGAAAATATTAGGTCAGCACACAGCTTTCTCACTCACTGTGCGACAAGGAATGATGGAAACCACCTCAGCTTGTTCACTTGTCTGTCTACATTTCTTTGACAGATAAGTGTCTCCTTTACAACTGTCAGGCACATGGTACACTTGTGGGCTACACCCACAATACTGGGGCTGGTTTCCATCACTGGTCTTCCAAGACTGGTAATCTTTCCTTAATGATTTGTAAGGAAACAATTAAGTATATACAGTCAAATATAATTTTTTTTTATCGAAACAAAAATAATAAAAATTATGACCACCAAGTAAATTATAAACTACGGAAGCAAATCTTATTATAAAAAATATAAAATTTTTTATTATTTATAATTAATAATAATTTCCGCATTGTTCCATCACCTTTTTGTAGACGATTCAGTTCATCTACAAAAACATATCAAACAAAATATAGACAACTATTATTCCTAATTCTTGGAATAATAGCTGCCTATATGATACCTGTTCCCACAGACAAACACCACCAAATATGCTGACAATGAAGAGTCATCATATTTGGTGGATATTCCGATGTTACGCTACCTATTTTAGGTTGGGCAATTTAAACCATGATTGTAAAATTACGGACTATATGTTCTCTTCATTTGAAGACAAATTCATTTCTATGTCTCCAGTCAGTCAAACAAGTTATGGTCCACATTAGCTGTTTGTGGATGCACCAAGTTTCAAATATAATTTAAGTAATAGAAGTATAGTGATAAATTGAATGTAATCTAGTAATTGATTTTAAATAAATAAAAAGATAAATGAAAAGATTTGTCTCTACTTTTGTCAAAGTTTTCTAAATATAAAAAAACATTAGCAACACGCATATTGAATTGATGAAATTAATATTAAGTTGAAAGTGATAAATGGTGCAGTTTGCAGCTGATGACAATTATGGGAGTTTATTTCTTTTTGCTTCAAACACTGCGCGCATAATGATTTTTCCCTGATTTTGTCGTCTTCAATTATATTTTAATAGGGAAAGAAATTTTCTAGGAAATTTGGAAACATCTTAAATTCACAAGAGTATGAGCAAGTACATGAATTACTTCAAATAATTTTTTTTACTTTATTGGTTCATATTCTTTAGATCATTTTTTTTTTCGTGAAAAATTACCTGTTTCAAATTTGGCCATTGAATTTGAGGAATTGGCGCGAAATGATACCCATATTTAAACCGTGTGCATAAAATTTGGTGTTCAATTTATTAAAAAATTACAAGATTTTCTTCTATGTACTACTGTTTCAACCGTAAATTTTACTCTGTAGCATATATAAAAATATTTTTCAGAACAACGTAGCCACAGCTGCCAACTTCGATATCGCTCGCCTGGCAGATAAATAGGACGGAATATCCAACAGGAGATTAATCATTATCATGTATAAATGTACGAGTTCAAATTTAAAGGAAGCGAAAGGCGGCTCGTAAACAGAGATTATAATTTGCTTTTCTACTTTATGAAGATGCTAGATTTTTTTTTTTGCTCCCTCTGTCCTGTCTTACCTCTGGTCGCCCACATTTTTTTAACTCAGCCCATTTAACTCACTTGTTTGCGAATCATGGAAACAGCTGTGTATGTGCGTTATTTAGGTTTTGTCAACAATTTTGAAATTATTTTTGAAAAGTTTTCCATTAGAAAGACTCTTCAGAAAGCATAATCTCTGCAGATTATACGAGTAAATCGTACCGTTTTTGTTAACATTTAATTACTTTATTTTTGATGAGTATTTTCCGCTTGTTATTCTTATCTTTTTGATATTAATACGAAGAAAGGGAAAAACTAAATAAATAATATGTTACTCACAAGGAAAATGTAGTTTTGGTGGAAATATGGGAATGATGAAAATATTTATTTTGTGGGTACTCCATCACAGTTTCTGCAGGAATTTTTGAGGCAGAGTATAACTTTATAATTCATTGAGAGATCCTATGGTCGTCCATTTCCCAGAGCGTATGAAGAACGCACACTTCAATTAATGAATATTTTAATATATTTTTTATAATAGTGGTACAAAAATCGGAATCTTACAAACACTTTCAGTTTTCTTTTTTCTTTTTTTCTTTTTTTTTTTTTCAATTCTGCGTGAAACTTTGTTTACCGAAAACTGTTCGTAGAACTTAGCTGATGAATCTAGAGCATGCGTTAAACCCATTAAAAGAATTAATTTTAACTTTCTTATTGGTATAGTTATCAACACAATCTTGGAAAGTGAGACTACAAAGTCCACCCTTCTGAAAAATTTAATCTTTTCCTTTTAAAATTTGTATTCATATTCTTGATTGACTTGAAAAACTGAAATTAAGAGATATCAATGGTTTAGAGATGAAGAGAAATGTTATCAAAGGTACCGGGTGTGAGTTATTTCAGAAGGCTCAGAAAGACTAAAATTCTGAAATAAACAGCAATTTCGAAATAGTAAATGGTTAAAGTGGGCATCAGGGCCATATCCATAGAGGTTTTGGGTGTCAAACCCTCTCAAGGCTTCAAAAAATAAAAAAATAAAATACATGTTATAGTACACAAAAACAAAAAAATTTTTCGATCGCGAAATTGTTTTCTCAATTTATATTTCTCTTCTCAGCAATGAATCCTGCATATAGCCCTAAGAAAGTCTGTCAATTTATTTCCCCCCTTCCCGAGCTTAATGCTAGGTACTAAGAAATGTTGACAACTTTTTTTTTTGTGTGTGTGATGAAGGAGAATGAATAAAAAAAAATTTTTGTTTGAAAAAAAAAAAAAATCAAATTTTGAATTAACGAAGTAATTTAATTAACAAATCTGGGAAAAGTAAATTGAATGAGACAATAAAATTTATATATTGCCGCTAGTTGTTTCCTTATGCTCTATTTTTGACTCAGTTCCGCTGTTCTTGCAATATTATCATCATTTCCTCTCTGAAAAATACCTACACCCTTGAGTAGGTTTGTAGCATTTTGACTCAAAACATAGCCTATCAGAAAGTTGAAATATCTTTGTTAATCTGTAGGTTATCCATGTTGTCTACGTAAGCATAATGATGAGCCATCCGCGTGAGGAGCGTGGGAATCTCTTGGCCTTATACAGTACTGGTGATTGACATTGAGTAGGGCCAAAAATATGACCTGGCATTTTGAAATATTCTAGTCATAAATTTTTTGGATTTTTTTGGATTTTTTTTTCAGAACTAACCAATTATTGCCAGGGCATTAAGCTCAAGGTAGCCACAAAATGAAAAGTAAAGGTAGATGAATTATATATGTTTTTAGTAAGCCTATTACAGGACTAGTTTATTCTTGACTTATGAGTGATCAATATTACCTGTCATGGTTTGTAGTTGGGGGGAGGGAGAGAAAAATGACAATTGCCAACTGAAATTTTTGAAAATTCATCAATTAGTGGTGTGGCGACGGGTTGTCGTTGACGAACGAGTGTGTACTACACACTCGTCGACCACCTAGAGAGCCAGTGGGGTAAAACCCACAAACTCTGTTTTTGCGCTCACGGCTGTACATTTCGTCTGTGCAGCTAAACTTGTTTACTGGGCTCGGCCCGCACACACTCCTCACAGTACACGCAACTGACCGTTATTGGTGTTTGTGTGGTGACGTGTATCTACACATACACACACCCACAAGTGGTGACCTCCGAAGTAAGTATTTTATTTTTGTTGTTGACATTTCACTGTCAACAGGGGAAGGAACCGTCACCTCCTTCCCCACCGCTTCCAACTAGCTTGGAAACAACCAATCGGCTTTCATCAGCTGATTTCCCAAAACCACGCCCCTTCTTCAAACGTTGGCATACCCGCCAACAACCAAAGAAGAGAAGGTTCTCCTTCTCCTTCCCCTTTCCCTCGTTGCTTGTCGGTACTTAAGTACCAACCAACGTCCATGAAAATCAGTCGGCTCTCGTCAGCGGACAGAGAAGGTTCTCCTTCTCCTTCCCTCTCCATTTCCCTATTTTTTCATTTTTCCTTCTCCTCTTCCCAGGCTCGATGTCGGTACGCAAGTACCAACCAGCCATCCCATAGAGATTCAAACAGTTGGCAATCAGCTACCGACAAGGAAAGTGAAAACCTAGCCTCTTTTTTCAACTACCACCACAGCCTCCAAACTAACCCCGTCATCCCTCGATGACCTGATTCTCCCACTGACACCTGCGAAGGCCACAGTCAGCAATCCTTCCAGGAGGATGGAGAACCAGCCCAACCTCTCGACTGCCATCCACTCAATGCCGTATACCAGTATGCGTTTGTTGAATGTACCGATGAATTTGGCGATAGTCCTCCACACTTGTAAACTTTGGCCCATTCCTCGACAATTACCTTCCGGCGAGGAGCATCCGGTCAACCAGCACCAGCCAGTTGACAGCTCCACACTGAGGTTGTCCCCCATCCTCACAGGCCTTCCACCCTTCAATGCCGAGAATGTGCACCTCTGGCTGCAGCAGATCGAGAATCTTGCTCGCACCAGTGGCAATACCAGCGAGTCTCAGCTCTAACTGGCAATCTCCGGCCACTTGCCAACCCAGGTAGCCAATGCTGTGTCAGAATTACTGTACAGTTCTGATGACTCACTGCACACTTATTCTAACCTCCGCAACCAAATCGAGCAGGAATTTTCCCCTTCCTCCTACACCTGTATTAGAACCTTGCTGAAGAATACCCATCGTCTACCTTCCTAGAGGCCTTTAGCGTACCATCGCTGCCTCATTACCCTAAACAAAGGAAGAATTAACGACAATGTCCTCCGTAACCTTCTTTTCCAATCTCTCCCGGTCAATATCCGCCAGACATTGGCAATGACCAAGCCTGCGATCTCTCAACAGGCAGCACTCAAAGCTGACGAGGCAATAGCTCTCGAGCAAACCTTTCCATCGATATCCCATGCAACCAGCACCATCTCCACTATTGCAACTCCCGCGGCATCCCCATTGACAGCACCAACAGCTAATTCCTCGGAGTTAGCTACCATTACCCAACTGCTTCAACAGCTCTTGGCTGGAAAACAGGTGAGTTCTATTGACCTCCCTAAAGATCCCGCCCTGTTCCCCAAACATAGGAGTTCGCATTCACGCGAGGCTAGGTCCAGAGACAGATCACGCTCTCGTGACTCTAGCTCCAGTTGTTTGAAACCACGGATGACGCTACAAGTCATCGATGGTAATAGACTGGTAAATACCCATTCTCCCTCCCATTCACGCGAAGGCTACTGTTGGTACCACCAACAGTTTGAAAGGAAATCACGCAACTGCTCCGACCCCCCATGTTTGTGGTGGGACAAACCCCAAAATCACAACCGTCGCAATTCCAAATCCCCTACTCGTTTGGGAAACGAGTAAACGAGTCAGTCAAGACGGAACTCCCACTTGTTTTTACCTCAGTCCGTCTATTTGTGGAAGATCTGCTTAGCGAGCATCACTTCCTGGTTGACACTGGTGTGGAGATATCGGCTATACCTCTAATTGCTGAAGACTGGAAATGCAATGCTAAGCTCCAAATCTACGCTGCAAACCAAACTCCAATTAGTACTTACGGAGTTAAGCTGGTGCAGGTAGATTTCAGCCTTCGATGCAAATTTAAGTGGGCCTTTATCATCGCCAATATCGCTGATCCCATCATCAGAGCAGACTTCCTCAGCCACTACCAACTGCTTCCCAATGTCAGCGAAGGGCACCTCCTTGATAAGACCACTGGACTAGCTGTAGTAGGTAAACCTCGCCCCATCGACTATCCCCTGGAAATTTGCCTAACCATCGCCCACTCCAATAGTCGATTCCAAAAAATCCTCGACAAATTTCCGGGAGTAACCAATAAAGAAGGCTTACGCCCGAGGATTTTGACTACCGAAGTCACCTATGATATCGAAACTGTAGGTTGACCAGTGTTTTGCCGTGCCCATCGTCTACATCCCGAGAAGTTAAAGGCAGCCCGTCTTTCCTTCCAAACAATGCTCAAATGTGGTGACTGCCAACCCTCCAAAAGTGCCTGGTCATCCCCCTTACATATGCACATGAAGCCCGACAAAACATGGCGCATGCTTGGTGACTACATAGCACTCAATGCACGAACTATCCCCGACAAATACCCTGTCCCGAATATTATAGATTTCCACACCAGACTAGCTGGTGCCAAACTATTCACAAAATTAGATTTTGTGCGGGCGTTTAACCAAGTCCCAATGACCAAAGAACACATCCCCAAAACAGCCATAATAACCCCCTTCGGTCTCTACAAATTTCCCTATATGCCCTTCGGACTTTGAAACGCCACCCAAACCTACGCGTACATTTATGACATCCTCATTACCACCTCCAACCCCGATGAGCTCGAAGAGTGTGTTACCGAGGTCATTTGGCATATTTACAATGCTGGCCTCACTGTCAACGGTAACAAGTCTGAACATGAATGTGAAGAGCTCACCTTCCTTGGCCATCGAGTCAACAGCGCAGGTATCAAACCCACTCCCAAACGTGTCCAAGCTGTACTCAATTTCCCACTTCCCAAAACCATTCATGACCTTAGGAACTTTCTCGGAATGGTGAATTTTTACCGGCGTACAATTAAACATTGCGCTCACATTCAGAGTAAACTCTTTGCACTTATCCACTCCAATAAAAAACGCGACAAAACCCCGATAATTTGGACTGACACTGCCAAAACCGCCTTCCACAACCTCAAGCAGGCGTTAGCAAATGCTGCTCTTTTGGCGCATCACGAGTCCAAACAAATTTTCTTGGCAACCGACGCGTCTAACCACGCGATAGGGGCTACCCTCTATCAACACGGTGCCGGATCGCTAGAGCCTTTGGCATTTTTCTCCCGCAAATTATCAGATACCAAATGCCAATATCCAACATACGACCGCAAATTACTCGCTGTTTTTGCAGCGGTGAAGCACTTCCGTAACCTGGTCAAAGGGCGTGTTTTCTCCATCTATATGGACCACAAGCCCCTCACAACTGCCCTGTTTCAGGCGTGCGAGAAAGCTCCACCATGCCAGCAAAATCAACTTGAGTATATCTCGCAGTTCACAACAGATATTTGCTACATCCAAGGAGAGGACAACATAGCCGCTGATTGTTTGTCCCATATATCAATCTCCGCCATTACCTCTCCCTGTGTTGTGCCCTACAATGAAATGGCCCTTTGCCAACAACACGACCCTCAACTGGCCCAATACCTCGCAGACCCCAACTCTGCCATCATCCTCAAATCGTTCAGAGTACCCGGACACACGTTACTCTTAACATGCAACACGTCCACAGGGAAAAAACAACCCTTCGTACCCGCCAAATATCGGAGAACCATCTTCGATTCAATTCATGGGCTCTTGCACCCGAGCGGTTGGACAACTGCCTGTCTGATCGCTAATCGATTCATTTGGCCTGGCCTACGATCTGACTGCCTACGTTGGTTGAAAGAGTGCACCACATGCCAACAAGCTAAAATTGGTAGACACACCAAAGCCCCTCTACAAGCTTTCCGCCCTACCGATTGCTTAAAGCATGTGCACATCGATATCGTGGGTCCGTTGCCAATGGTTAGCGGTCCTCGTTATTGTCTGACAAAGATTGACCACGCCACACGATGGCCTCATGCCATCATGACAACAGATATTTCTGCGGATCGAGTGGCAACACTCTTCGTCCAATACTGGGTGTCCTCCTTTGGCGTCCCCAAAACCATAATGACGGATCAGGGATGCCAGTTCGAAAGCGCCTTATTCAACTTGGTTGCATGCCAGTTGGGAATACACAAAATCTCGAGCACTGGCATCGAACTCTCAAAGCCACCATCATGGCCTGCGAGAACTCCAAAGATTTGCATGGAGAATGGGCAGCCAATTTGCCTCTCATTCTTCTCAGCCTATACTCGATGGTCATCTCCGACCTCGGTGTATCCCCCGCCCAACTCCTTTATGGTGAAGAGCTCCATCTCCCAGCTGACTTCTTTGAAGATAGCTCACCAAGTGTTGTCACTCCCATTGACAGCACCAACTTTCCACAATGTATTCGCAAAAGTGTGAATGCGTTCACCCAAATCACCCGCAACCAACGTCCCAGCTGATCTGAAATCAGCCCAAAATGTATGGCTACGCATTGATACACCTCGTAAGGCACTCGACCCACCATACTCTGGCCCATACAAAGTCCTCAACCGTACGGATAAATGGTTCGAGATTGACATACAAAGACGACACACACGCGTATCAATCGATCGCCTAAAGTCGGCCTATGTCTACACAGATATAGAAGCCGACCCAGATGACTCAACTTCTGTCGATGATCCCTTGGGACCGACAGTTGACTTGTCATCTGATGTCGTTTTACCTAAAAACGACAACTCACCCCCGAATGCCTCACCCCAACCTTCGACGTTGTCTCCACTTACAGACGACACGCTCGATTCTTCCCCAATTGTAATTACACACGATCAAAATAAAGAATCGCATCCTGAAGCATTATCGAAGGAAAATACACAATCACACCCCTTCGGCCAGTCTCCTAGTCAAACAGCTGATGCTACGCTCGACGACAAACCGATTGCAATTTCCCTTCTCCTCCCGAAATTATCCGAGTCAGCTCACGCAACTGACAACACGTCAAGCGTTGTAGACGATGACGTATTACAAAAATTGTTTCGTGGCGCCACCCAGTCGCATAAATACGACGCATCTTCTTCCTTGGAAGACGAACTGGCCCCACCTACAAAACGAACTCGTAATATTAATGTGCAATAACAGCTGACGCAACCACACCTTCGTTCGTGTTTACGAGACAAAAATAAACGGCGATTATGATCAAGAAAACGAGTAACATTTGTGTTTTAGAAACTCACTCTTCTCTTGACGCATCCAGCAGTTATATACTCTTCATCAAATGCTATTAATCAGGCGCTTTTAACTATATTTCACGTAGCGTAATAGACTGGTGAAATGTCCCAAGAGTGTCTTTCCCCTAGCATGTCCGAAATTTCGAAAGATGAAGAAACAGCCCTTTCAATGGCTACACCCCCACCAACAGAGGGAGGTAATGGCGATGCCCCGTCGTTTCCTCATGTAGACAACCATCACTCCCCCTCTCCCTCCTTCTCTCCCCCGACAACACCTGCTGACGTCCCATCTCTCTCCTTCACAGCTGCTGCCACCTCTCCACCGGTGAAGCAGACATCGCCTGTATCCTCTACGTCCGATCAAGTATCGGCATCATCCATGACGCCTACCTCCGTCAGACCTGCACAAGAGGGTGCAAGCCATACTCCTTTGCAAGTACCGCAACAGCAATCAACGCTGAGGCAGAGGGTGGAGTCTACTGCCAGGGGTCAAGGTGCGCCCATCTGACAGTACTGGCCTGCTCCTGAAGTGGCAGCTCGGGGCTCTGAGTTTGTACAGCACAGCCTTGTCTGTAGCTCTCATTCTCGGGTCTTCATGCCCCTGCCTAGGAAGACCGCGTACTTGTTGGAGACGCCGCCTCACGCTTGCACCATGGTACAATTAGGCAATGTGCGTATTGACACCCGCAAATTTGCCGAAGTTGTACAGCGTGTTCAATCTAAAAGACCTTTGCCCAGTCCTCAACCGTCTTCCTTGGCAGGCCTCCCCTCTGGGGAATTCCCGCCACTCAAGACGGTTAAACAGATTGAACCGCTTCCTCTCCAGAAGCGCCGAGGGAAAGCAACTGCCACATTGTGTACCAGTGGTTTTAAACGTCCATCTGCAGCAACAAAGTGGTCCCCCCAACTGTCAACTTCCAAAGTCACGGAGGCACCAGTAGCCACGCAAAAGGCATCGTTGGTCCTGAAAGGCAAGTCGCCTCTACTTCGCCCTTTGGTCAAATCGACTGCCCAGGAAGAGATGACGATGGACATTGACCATACCCCATCCCCAACTGTCCATCTCCCCCCAACCCACATGTTGGTCCCTCAACGAGTACACTCGCCAGTATGTGAAGAGGTCAAACCAACAGAAAGTGCTGCCATCGATAACTCGTCCGTTATTGACTTAACGGCAACACCTTTGCCGGAAAATGTCCCCGAGCCTCAGCCATCCACCTCTCGTGCTAAGAGTCCCCCGGCTGATGTCAAACTGGCGAAGCATCCCCGTTTAAACCGTAAGGCTGGTGGCTGTGCCTGGCGTGAAGCTCGCGCTCGTGGCCTCTCCTATATGGAGCTTAAATGGGACAAAAGACGCAGCAAATCCCAATCCCAAACTCCCACTCCTTCTCAGGCTTCCACACAGGAGCCTGCCCCATCAGTGGTACAGCCCCCTGTACTGCAACTGGTGGTTCCTCCTGTGTCACAGAATCAAACACTGCAGCTGTGGGAACAATTTACCGCCGCCGTGCTCACAGCACATAACACCCTGTTGCTCGCCCTAGCAACAACACCGATGCCACTTCCCCAAGTTGTGATGCCTCCCCCCTGGAATTCCTATTCCCCCACATCTACAACTCTCGGCACTGGTATATCCTCAGGCCCTGGTTATGCCGCCTTTAATGGCGCCGCCTCCCATAACCTACCCGCTGCACCTAACCTACCCACTGCCCCTCATGAGCATTCCCACGTCTTGTCCCCAGTCTCTGCTCATGAGATCATTAACTTGAGTGCGTCCCACTCCCCAGCCTCAAGTGCCCCGTACACGCCCTTCCCTTCCTACTCTCCCTGAAAACTTCGGTAAGCCCAAACCAAAGAGACCTGGCAATCCTACTACGTGAACGACATCTGTGAGCGTAGTAGTGAACACCGCGTCACACTTGACTGGCGTCACAGGTCACCGTAAGTTTCTCCGGAAAATTACTAGGAGGAGAGTGGTGTGGCGATGGGTGGTCGTTGACAAACGAGTGTGTACTACACACTAGTCAACCACCTAGCCAGCTAGTATGGTAAAACCCACAAACTCTGTTTTTGCGCTCACGGCTGTACATTTTGTCTGTGCAGCTAAACTTGTTTACTGGGCTTGGCCCGCACACACTCCTCGCAGTACACGCAACCGACCGTTATTGGTGTTTGTGTGGTGACGTGTATCTACACATACACACACCCACAAGTATATTTTTGGTAACTCCAAAATTACCAACTGCTGTAAAATTTTAAAGTTGTCTGAAAAAATTTTTGGGGAGCCTCCCCTATCCATTCTTAGTTTACTCTTAAATTAGTTCATTTATAAAAAAAGGAATCAAAGCTGATAAAATTCGCTCTTTTCCGTAAAAATTGTCTGTTCTATTTTTGGCCCTTGATGTGAAATAAATATTGTCTTATTGTCAGTAATAAATATCGATCAACGCGAATTTTAAATCAATTTGTATTTTTAAATTAAGAAAAAAAAAAAACTATTTTCTCACAATAGATATCGCGAAAAAATTAATCTTCGGAATAAAGTGTTTGCTTGATTTTTTTTAGATTATTATAAATTTAAGTAATGAGGGTGAAAAGGTATTAATGTTACTAATCTAGAAAAAATACCAACCCATCAATCAATGCGGTAAAGTTTGTTTATTTTTTCGTATTTTTTTCTTCTCTACGTGTTGATATAATTATATGAGAAGAAAATAATAGAGAAAAAATGTGGATCGATATTAAAATATGTCGTATATTTTCAGAATTTCGTGCGAACTGAAGACGATGCTTTATCTATAATTAGCCACTCGTAGGTCCGACGAAAAGAAGTTGATATTATTACTGGAGGATAATCGACTAAAAAATTATAAACCAGTTTTCCTTCGCTCGAAAATTATTAACTCGGTTTTTCGGTCTTTCACCTCTAGTTGGTTTCTGGCAGTACCTAAATATAGATAGTCCATTTGAAAATTAAATTAATGGAATATTCTTTATTATTTTCATGGTATTGGGAGTCTGGAAACATGGTGTATTTTTTCGCGCAGGGAGCAGTCTACGAAATTGATAAAAGTGTACTCAAATTGCTAATGAAACTGATCACAATCATACAGTTGGCGAGCTCACACGTTTACATAGTTTGAGAATGATTTCTATTTTAGGATGAGTGAACTCTACAATGAGTAATAAAAAATCAAGTTTTCAGGCTTGAAATTCAATGGAAATTGGAGACTATTAGGAGTTGGTTTAGTATTAAATTTGAATGAAATCGGTTCCCTGGTTTTGGAATGGTAGCCGTTACAAAATTTGACATTTTTGGAAATACACCTTAACGCGGCAGCGCGGCAGATATATACTTGATCTAATATTTTAAAATATTCCGAGAATTCAAGTTTTTTCTTTGTTTTTGATTCATTTTTCAAATTTCAGTTAAACCTATTGTACTCCTGTTTCTACATCTGTAAAACATTTCAATGAATTACGGTCTGAAATATATTTTTCGTTTCAACATTTGTTTTGTTAATGTTTTGCTGGGGAATTATTTGCACGTGTAGACTTCCAAAATCACTTTTATTTCTTGGCACGCGAATCTATTAAAATCGTAAAATGTTGTTTTACTTGAACTACTTTTCCAGACCGCAGTCTCTCTTTCTCTCCCTCTCTCTCCCCGTGCCTTACTCCTGTAACTCATGAATCAACGAACAGATCCTTAAACATTGTCAGTCTGGTCAAACGAACTATAGAATTTGACTGTTGATTATTGTGTTCGATTATGGGGAGAAGTACCTCAAAACGCAGCAGTGTAGTAACAAAAACTAAATTGTTTAAATTCCAAATTTTCTTAATTAGTGATCAGAATGTTTCTCCAAATGTATTAATTAATATCTGCAACCAAAATAAGGAAAAATCTTCATAATTCAAAATGTGCAAATAAATGTAATTTGACTCACTTAACTACAAATGATTTACATTTGTAGCCTCACCACATCACTTTATGCTATACATATCAGGCTTCATAGCAAAAGTTTTAATAGTATAGGTTTTTGTAGCACAGCAATAACATCAAAGCATAATTCAAGAATAAGAAGTGTAGGTATTGCCGTAACAGAGTGGTAGGAAGAATCCTAACGGACAGAAAAAATTTCAAGAACACCTACCCGTGTAGAAACTTTGTTGCACTTGTTAGTTTGTTGCCTGTTTTTAGAATTGGAGGGATAATAAAGATGTCAAGTTTATGATTTTAACACTAAGGTTTCATTCAGAGAATCATGAATAGAACTCTTTTCCAAAATAAGTTTTTTCCTTTTTCGAGTCGTCGTGTTCATATTTCCTGTTTTCTGGAATTTTTTCGATAATATTTCCACTATAAACTAAGTTAATTTTGAATTCTAAGATATGCAGATAATAATACGTAGGTATTCGTTTTAAGGAGGTTTTCTTGAAATGAAGAAATCGATTATGTTGGTGATGTGTTCGATGGCTATTATACAATTTATGTGGTTATGGTTAGGTATACCCAGAGATTTATAGCTAATAAGATGTCCAACTTTATATGTTCTGTAGTACAAAAATTTGACGAATATCTTTGACCATCATCATCATCGTCGTCGTCAAAAAAAGTCAACTTCGTTCAACATTCTGCACAGCTAAAGCTGCGCATATTTTGTAGTGAAAATAGACATCTCTATACCAATACACATACACTATCAAGCTACAACACATACACAATAACAAGTATCGGACTTCGAAACATTTTATAATATTCTATCTTTGACATGTTTTTGATTGGGCATTAGATATCTCTTTAGCTGTATGTCTATGAGTATACTGTTTAACGTTTTGCAAGCCTAAGGTTTATGGTGTTAACATTGCCAAAAAAATACTTATCAAATACCTGTGGAGTTTATTTTTTGCTATAACCAAATTGTAGTAATGGGAATTTTAAGTATTTTTTAAAGTTTATTACCAACTGCGTATGAAGGAGGTTATAGGTTTGGTACGTATATCTCTGGAATTAATGGAATTTTGTTTGCTCAGAACAAGTGTCCTTATAGGTTTTAGTGAAAGGAGGCTCAAAATATTTCTAACTATCCGGAGAATGTCCTAGGTTATTCCACAGAAATAAAGAAAGAATACTATAGAATGTTTAGGCTCTGTGGGGACTCTCCCATATGAGGTATAGGGGCTCGGACCCCTCGACAACAGTTGTCGCCCCAAAGGGCAGGCAAATAATCGTCCTTGTGACGTTAAACAACACAAAATAGGTTCGATCGTAATTACCTGCACGTACTTGCAGGTAATGTACAAGTACTGAATCATGACACAATAAGATGATGTTACGATTCATACACGAACTGGCCAACCATCTCTTACCTCGATAGGGGATGATTTGACCTGGCTGTTCTCACCAACGTACGTATTATCCTACGTACGTGTGTTTGTGTGCGTGTAAATAAGCCGTATATAAACCACCCAAACTGGTTCTAAAATTGCCAGTGTTCGGTCTGGTTCTGGCTTACCCGTACTTGTGTACAAAGTGGCTGAACACACTTAAATTCTGTAGAATTTCCTTCTGGTGAGAATATCTCTCACAACAAGGTATTCCACAGTGGTGACCCAGACGTGATTTTTGGCTACATCGTGAGGCTTTTACAAAAACTTGGTGTGGTGCACTGGCAAGAAACTTGCTTGCTCAGCAAATAAAAAAATATTTCTTTGCAGACTAAGACACCTTTTAGGTCGTTGAATTAGAGTCTGCTGAAGTGGGAATTTACACCTCTCTCTTTATAATATATAAACAAAGAGAAACCAGACAGCAGACCTGGAGGAAGAAGGTTGGACTCATCCCCCAACCCACCCAACTTCGACTCGACATTCTAAGAATTTACCAAATCTGGAAGAAGGCCCTCAACACCCAGAATTAGCACAACTGGGAACTGCAATAAACAGAGAACAATTAGCAGTTAAAACATTGAGAAGTGGTCGAACTTTAAGCCAAAGTTCTGACCCAAAAACACCTGTCTTACAAACACAGGAGCCAGTGTTTTCAACTAGCAAGGAAAGAAGTAGTTCTGTGGAATACGCTTGTCATCAGAAAGACACAGCAATGGTCCCTCCACCAACCAAAAACCCACAACCATCGCAGGGAGGTAGTAGTCAGCCACAGCTGACACCCGAAGTCTTGGCTCAAATTATGCAACTCTTGCAATTACAGCCAGGACAAAACTCCAACTTCTATAGACGGAGGGTAGAGATCCCAGAATTTCTACCCAATGAGGTAGACTTGTGATTGACACTCTTGGAAGGCAGATTCAGCAGAACCAGTGGTATATCCACATCTGTGGAGGCATGCCCCCACAGATAATCCGCCACATTCCGGATATTATGGAATGCCCTTCGACAGAAGATGATAAATATGCCTGGTTCGTCAAGAAGATAAAGAATGTGTTTGGAAAAACTAAAAACCAAATCATTGATGATGTGATGGGTGGTATGAAGATGGGGGACGACCAACCCTCAATCTTCTTGGCAAAATTGAGGCAGAAGGCGGATACTATCGTAGCCCCTTCTGTTGTAGGTAACCAATTTTGCAAGCAACTTCCTCAAAGTGTTGTGCAATTCCTAGCCACCGTAGGTTCGACTGTGATAAACACATCCACAGACTTGGACTTCATTGCGAAATCAGCAGATAATGCGCTAAAATATACTAGGTCAAAGCCGGTAGTAAGTGCAGTATCTGCAGAGACTGGAGAGATCGCTCAACTTCAAGCTCAAATAGCTCAGTTGACTGATGAAATGAAACGGAACAAAAGCCAAAGCTCAACGAAACCCAATAGCAGCTGGCAACAACAATCTAAGTCAAGAAACAACAACAACAGTAGCAATAGCAAATGACGACAGTCCCGGTCCAGAGACCGCAGATCCAGTTCCAACAATAGGGTCAGAGTTCAACTCCCCCAAGAACATCATCTCCCAAAAACCAGTCTTGAAATTGGGATGACAAGAGTTGTTTCTTCCATAACAGGTTTGGTGCAGAGGCCACCAAATGCAACAACGGGTGCAAATGGTGGGGCAAATCCTATACCAAGGAGGCGTCAAACTAGAACGAGGGGCCATCTATGTGGCCAAAGACCCCTTAGAAAAACACTCATGCTGCCTGTTCATTAAGGACAGGACAAATAGGAGATGGTACTTGATAGACTCAGGTGCAGACTTGAGTATATTGCCAGTAAGTAGAAATGAAAAAGTACTCCCTCCGAAATAACTATCTCTGTACTGTGAATGTTCAAAACCTTCCAGCTTATGGACTTGAGACCAGCAAAGTCGACATCAGACTTAAGGAAAAAATGACGTGGTCCTTCACGGTTGCTGATGTTCCAAACCCAATCCTGATTGCAGATTTCCTCGCACATTATGGCTTGATCATTGACCTCAAAAAAGGCAAATTGATCGATAGTGAATCTAAAAATTGTGTGGATGGCAAAACGCATGCTTACAGACTGGACACAAACATATCCAGCTGTACCAAAGTTTACGGTCAGCTCTTACAGATCCTGTCTGACTATCCTGGAATCACTCAACCATCAATTCGCAGGCATCCTACCTATAAACATGACACAGTTCATTACATAGAAACTAAAGGACCGCCTTGCCATGCTAGAGCACAAAGATTACTGCCTGACAAACTCAAAGCAGCAAGGGAGTACTTCCATCGCATCATTGAGGAGGGCATATGTCACCCCTTAAAAAGCTCATGGAGCTCCCCTATCCACATGACCAAAAAAGCATGTGGAGAGTGGCGAATTGTTGGAGACTACAGGGCCTTAAATGCCAAAACAGTTCCTGATCGCTACCCAGTACCCAATATACTGGACTTCAATGCGAATATGAAGGGTAAAACGATGTTCACAAAAATAGACATCAACTGGGCATTCCACCAAATTCCTATGGCTGACCAGTACGTACCAAAGACAGCGGTTATAACCCCCTTTGGACTATTCGAATACCTTCGAATGCCATTTGGACTTCGCAACTCAGCACAAACTTTCCAGAGATTCATCAATGGACTGTTTAGGGAATTGCCGTTTGCATATGCATACTTGGATGATATCTGCATTGGCTCTAAAGGCGGTAAGCAACAACACGAGGAGAATGTAAGAACTGTCATACAGCGTGTACACGCTGCCAGGCTTACTATCAACGTAGGTAAAAGCTTATACGCACAGACTGAAATTGACTTCTTCGGCTACAAAGTCTCGACCAAAGGCATTTCCCCCTTGAAGACCAAAGTAGAGCCAATATTGAACTTCCTAAAGTCTTCAAATGTCGCTGAACTCAGGCATTTCTTGGGGATGGTGAACTTCTATAGATGTTGCATGAAGAATGCAGCAGCCAAACAAAGTAAGCTGTTTTCACTTATTAAGACAAGCAAAAAGAAAGATAAGACTCCACTCAAATGGAATGAAAAAGCCAAACAGGCCTTTGAGAAAATCAAAGATACACTGGCAAATGCAACTTTATTGGCTCATCCAGACAAAAGTCTGCTGTTATGTGTGATTACCAATGCCTCTGATTTTGCTATCGGTGCAACCCTGTACCAACTTGACAAAAACAACAAAAAGTTACCGCTAGCCTTCGACTCGAGGAAGCTCTCAAAAACAGAAAAGAACTATAGCACATACGATAGGGAATTGCTCGGAATTTTTGCTGCGTTGAAGCATTTCAGGCACCAATTAGCGGGTAGATGTTTTTCTGTGTATACTGACTATAAACCCCTAACATGCCTTCACACAAAAAGCAGAACCGGCATTGCCGAGAAGAGCACGACAATTAGACTTTATTGGTCAATTGACTACTGACATTCAGTATATAAGTGGAGAACTTAACACTCCAGCTGATGCCTTGAGTAGAATCGAAGCTATCGCAGCTCCTGTCCAATTGCCTTATGCTGAAATAGCTAAAGCACAGCTTAAGGATGCAGAAATGCAAGAGTTGTTATCGAACGATGATACTAGTCTCAAATTGAGACAGCAAAAAATTCCTGGTACTGATGTTTTATTAACATGTGACATCAGTACAGGTAAGAAGAGGCCATTTCTACTGGTAAAATATCGCAGGTTGGCTTTCAACAGTGGTCAAAATGTAGTGCTAATATGATTTTGGCAAGGTTTGTATGGCCACGAATGAAGTCTGACTGCAACAAATGGGCCAGCAGTTGCCTGAACTGTCAAGAATCCAAAGTATGAAGACACACTCGCTCGCCCCTTAAATCCTTCAAACAAACAGTGCGGTTTAAAACAGTACATATGGACTTGGTAGGCCCATTGCCACCATCTCAAGGACACAGATACCTGTTAATGATAATAGACAGGGCAACAGAATGGCCAGAAGCAATTCCTCTATACAAGATGACAGCTCCAACTGTAGCTGCCAGGTTATACGATACCTGGATTGCGAGGTATGGCGTACCAGAAGTCATAATTATGGACCAAGGTCTCCAATTTGAGAGCTCGCTCTTCAAAGAGTTAACAAACAAGCTCGGTGTTCAACACAGTCATACCACAGCTTACCATCCTCAAGCCAGTGGCAAAATCGAGAGATGGCATAAAGCTCTCAAAGCCTCTATCATGTCACATGATACAAAGAGATGGGTAGATGTACTTCCAACCATCCTCTTAGGCCTTCGATCTGCCCTACAAACGGATACAGGTCATTCTGCAGCGCAATTAGCGTTCAGCAAAGAGCTACGCCTCCCAGGGGACTTCTTCACAAAATTGAAGGAAGTTAGCCCCAAAATTATGGTACAAAATATAAGAAATAATGCCAACAATTTTCTAGAACAGGCAGCTTGCAATGGCTAGCCCAAGATTTACTTCTCAAAACACTTGGCCAATACTTCACATGTATTTGTTAGAGATGAAAAAATGAGATCTGTGCTGGAAAAACCATACGCCGGTCCTTACAAAGTAGTATCATTAGATGAGAAAAACTTTGTGATACTCATTGCAGGCGAACCTCGAACAATTTCAATCGACAGATTGAAACCTGCATTCACAGTAAGCGACGATAAAAGAATAAAGAGGTTACAGAGAGAAATCATAGAAAATATCCAGACGGATCCACCAACAAAAATAGAAGAACCCGTCGAAAAATTTGAAATAACAAATTCACAAATAAAGAAAACACCAAAAATAAAAAAGTCTGTAAAAATTTCGGACGATGTTACTACCAAAACATTTGATCCCGAGGCCCCCATATGCCCATGAAAAAGAGGCAGGCCCCTAGGCAGTAAAAAATGTAAAAATTCCCATCCTTCTCGCAAGTCTGAGAGGTTAATGCGAAGAAAATAAAATTTACTCCCGAAAAAGTAATATCCGCTACGTAAGTTGAAACCCGCTAAAAAATATGCGACAAAAATTGGAATTCCGTGAGACAAAAGAAACTCCGGTGATTAGCAAACGAGGAATGCCAACAAAAAGAAAACGACAGGAATAAACAAATCCACGTGCGATACGGAAATAAACATCGCAACGTGCGTTTATTGTCAATCACAAAGATAATCTCAACGTTGTGACGTCACAAGCGGAGATTCCTTTGTAATAAAATTCGAAAAATATATTCTCTGAGTTTATTTCAGGCATAACTTTGCTTAAACCGATCAGAACTTAACTGGAAAACTTGCATACGGTCGAGAATTTTAAGCACTATCCCCTCTACATGCTGATAAGAAGATGCGAAAAAGTTAAAACAAAGGTGTAATGGTAAATCGAAAATAGCAGTAAATTCACCCGTTTTAGAACTGTCTTATAATACAGATGTGTTTTCTAAACGATATTTTTGGCTCTCTGTTTTCCTTCTTACCTATTCCAATGTCGCTACCAACCCGAATCTTCCTCAACACGACCAAGAACCCAAAAGTTCCAGAAGTCCCCAAGAGCACTGGGCAAATTCTGGAACAGAAGTCGGAATTTGATCGAATTGAGGAGGAACTCCTGATGGACACGGCACCCGCCATGGAGAGTGTTCTCACAGAGATGACGACTCTGCTTCTACCTATCATCTCTCCTCCCTGGACTCCACCAGATCCAACTCCGATGATGGAAGCCCTGAAGCTGGAGCAAAAGCCTACGGACACCAGGGAACCAATGAAGTTCCTGTTTATACCAGAGAGGGCAGCCAACAAAAAGGCAAAGATGGCTTCCTTAACATCGGGGAATTCAAACTCCCCGATGCTCAGGCAGCCTCAGTTTAAGCGTCTGTTGCCCCCTCACTCCCACCATCACCCCTACGCTTATACCAAAAACCAACCATCGAGGCGTAGAGGAGAGGACAGCCGGGCAAACTATCTGGCCTGAATGTACGCTCGTAAGGAATCTTACGAGTGTGTCGGGGCCGCAGTAGGTAGTGCCCTGGCAAAGTGGGAGGCTGATCAGAAACAGCATTAAACCCGCACATCCCCCCAGGCCTTGCGCATTTTTGATAATTTTTGCGGCACAAAAACTGGGGGGAGTAGCTGGGGTCTCTCCCATATGAGGTATAGGGGCTTGGACCCCTCAACAACAGTTGCCACCCCAAAGGGCAGGCAAATAATCGTCCTTGTGATGTTAAACAACACAAAATACGTTCGATCGTAATTACCTGCACGTACTTGCAGGTAATGTACGAGTACTGAATCATGACACAATAAGATGATGTCACGATTCGTACACGAACCGCCCAACCATCTCTTATCTCGATAAGGGATAATTGACCTGGCTGTTCTCACCAACGTACGTATTATCTTACATACGTGTGTTTGTGTGCGTGTAAATAAGCTGTATATAAACTACCCAAATTGGCTCTAAAATCGCCAGTTTTTGGTCTGGTTCTAGCTTACCCGTACTTGTGTACAAAGTGGCTGAATATGCTTAAATTCTGTAGAATTTCGTTCTGGTGAGAATATCTCTCACGACAAGGTATTCCATAGGCTGCATATAGCCAATGTAAACAAACCCAAGCAAACGTGTTAAAAAGAGATGGAAAATAAATAGACTAATGTTTTCCTTGTTTTTCACATTTCGTGTACTGTGTTTCAAAATTGTTTGTCTTTGTTGAATTTATTGAATTTTTTTTTCTTGAACAATTCTAATAAATATATTTTAAGTAGATACGTTTTCTTTATAAAATCTACTTATTACACCTGGTGCGTTACTGCCCCCCAGGGTTAGGGATGGGTATATTTTTAATTTTATGACCTGAGGAAATTTTTGGCACCAATAACTCAAATTCATGTTTATTGTTTTCTGGTTCTTAAAGTGAAGGTTGCAATTTTTGTCCAATAATTACAAAATTTGGGGCAAATATTAGTACTAAGCCAAGAACCAGACTTATTCATTTTAGTGTAGATTGGCTAGACAGTACTTTTGGTATTGGTATGTTTGTATTTATATTGGTCATAAAATGCAAAATTTTTGAACAATATATACCAAATTTGGAAAAAATATTTATTATAATTTACTGTAGCATTCTTCTAATTTTGATGTGGATTGACTCGATGGTACTTCCCATAAAGCTATTTTTTCACTTTTAGTTTGTCTATGAAATGCTTAATTTTGAACAAATAGCTTAAAAATTTTCAAAAAAATATTCATTATAATTGATTGTGACATGCTGCCAATAATTTTTGTGTAGAAGGAAGGATGGTAGTTCTGTAAAGTCCATTATTTATTCATTATTAAAACTAAAATTTTTCATTTTAATTGATTTGTCATTTCAAGAATAATTCTTTTACATTGCATATCACCTAAAATTTTGTTAGCAGGTGAAAAATTTGCTACAGTCAAAATATGATCTATATACATGAACTTACACACATACATTTCAATCTAATATTATAATTTCATTTTTGAAAGCCTATTTTTTCTAGCAAGGCTATTACTGAGCTAGTTTTTTTTTTTTTTTTTTTAATTTCAAAGCTACTTGTTAAAAATTAAGCATTTTATAGCCAAACTAAAAAGGAAAAAATAGCTTTATCAAAAGTACCATCTGGTTGATCCACACCAAAATTAGTAGCATGCTACAGTAAATTATAATAAAATTTTTTTTCAAATTTCATACATACTCTTCAAAATTCCGCATTTTATGACTAATATAAAAACAAACCTAGTAGTATTGGGAGTACCATCTGGCAAATCTGCTCCAAAAATTGATAACCTTTTTTAAAATAAATTACAGTAAATATTTATTCTGAATTTCGTTGCTTTTGTTGTAAAATTGAGAATTTAAGAGCCAAAATAAAAACAAAAATGGCGGTACTAGAAATACTGTCTGGCCAATCCTCACCAAAAATCAGTAGGTTTGTTCCTTGACTTATTACATATGTTTGTACCAAATTTTGTGATTATGAGACAAAAATTGAAATCTGTACTGTAGAAACAAGAAAATAGAATATATATGAAATTAAGTTATTAATGCCAAAATTTTTGTGACGTTGTGAAACAAAAAATGTACCCATCCCAACCTTAGGGATTAATACTACACCAAGCTTAATAAGAAAATTTTCTGAAAAAAACCTACTTAAAAGTTGATTACTTCAACAAAGGCTAGCAATTTTTATGGCAAAAAGAAGAAACACTCATGGAGAAATACTCGTATAGCCACACAGAAAATGAAAAAAACAAGGATAGTATTAGTTGTTTGATTTTTTGGCCCTTTCTAACACCCTCGCTCGGGTATTTTCATATCTTGAGCGTTCTACTATTCTTTATTTATTTCTGTGGGTTATTCATATTTGAAAATTAAAAAATTAGAATGGTGTAATTGAAGAAAATAAGGATTTGAAGATTGAAAATATTATTGTCGTAAATCTGAATATATCCACTAATAAGAGCCACTCATTCAGATTTAGGCAGTCTGTCTTTATTTTATTTATTTTTTTTTAAATAAAACTTATTTAATGTTTCATTTTTGACCCACTACTGTGTTTAATGCATCATTTTTCTTCTTTTATTTTATTTCATTCTGTCTTGGTCACAAAAATATCTAGTTCAATGAACTACTTCATCATGATCTAAATGATCAGAATCATAGTGAATGAAAAACTTGTGAACAGTGACAGAGATACGTGTTGTCCTATGGTTCAGTTACATATATATTCCTCTCACATCTCATTCTCAAATGATGAACTATTTATTTTTTCTTTATGTTTAATTGTTCAGTTTAATTAACATACACTTTCTTCCAACTCATCTTATCATTTAAAAAATTCAAATCAGTCACAGACTAGTTCTTTGAGAGTTTAGGTCTCAGTCATTTAGGTCATTGAATTGTTTAGTTCAAATGAATTAGTTACCGAACTACCGACATCACTACCAAATTGACCTGAATTTTGTGAACAAGGTTCCATCGTTTGATAATAATTGAATCTAGACCTATGAAAAGTCTTTGTTACGCAATTTTTTTTTCATGCACCATATTTTTTATGAATATTTTTTATTCGTAAAATATTACTTAGGTACGGTTTTCGTGTATTTTAGGCAAAAACCTCTTTTTTTTTTTTGCCTCTGGAAACTACATTTATGCTCAATTTAATAAAAATGTTGAAATACACTAATACACTCCGCGTTTTGAAGTTGTAGAAAACCCATAAAGTACGCAATTATTAGAGCACTGGTGTGTTGAGAAAGGGGAAATCTAACAAATACTAAATGGAGGAGCATTGTATTTGACGATTCAATTATGTAAAAGGCTGTAGGTGGTCGGAAGTCATGTCTTTGTTGAAAATGATGTGGTCGTCTGGTCTTCTGTAGGTTTGTCTGAACGAAAAAAAAATTTTGGTATGTGTGCATGTTAAACTTTTATGCCTACTAATGACTTCTGTTTTGCGTGAATTTCTAATTATTTTTTGTCAGTTATTTACACATCCTATTGACTGAGTGTGTTCGTGTTTTTATTTTGTTTTGTTTTTTTCTTGCACTTATAATTTGTTGTAAGTTTTTTGTAATAAACTTCTTCAGCCGCATTGAGAGTAAAATTTTCAAGGTCGCGTGACGAAATAAATCATGATGTTTAATGTAACGAAAACTTTAAAAGAAAGGATTTTCGCATGACGAACGAAAGCGAACTGAGTGCAAATGCAAAGGAAAGAATGAAAACAAGTGATGGAGTAAGATTGTGTGATAGAAAAAAAACAACAGAATTTTTCATTTTCATTAGAGATCTATTCGTTTGAAAACCATAAGTCTGCTCAATAATATGGAAAAATGTGCAGAATTTTCGCTTTTTTTAGGGTTTTTGCACGAAGTAATAATTTACTTAATTTCCTTTATTATTGTTTGGAGGGCTAATGTAATTTATATGATAAATGATGATGAACGAATAATGAATTGAAGATTAATAATTTATTATTAATTGATTAATGAATTATTCTTTCTTTATTCCTTCATTATTTAATTGGATGTGTGAATTGCTAGAACATATTTTATGAAATTATGGTCATATCATTATGCACTTCAACTGAGTAGAAACCCTGTTGCAACATCGTGTAATGATGTAGCTTGTTATTAATAAGTTGTCCCATTTAGAGAAGTATTGAACTAGTTCTCTGAAAGAGCTACTGGATGGGCAGAGCAAGGAAAATAATCACTTTTTCCCATCAAAAAGTGCTGAATTTCCTAACCTGATTCTTGGTACATAAATTCAGAAAAAAATTATCTTCTTAAGATGTGATAGTGTTTTTATTACATGCCCCATGATTTTCATAATTTCCTTCTGTTGTTTCGAATTAATTAGGCTAATAGATATTCCATTTCTGAAATCTAAAGTATGCTCATTCTCAGAATTTGAATAACGATGGAGAAATATCAGACTCAAATAGTTGACTAATTTCTTTTTAAAAAAGGAAAATTATTCATTTACTTCTAGTATTTTTGTAAAAACTTGAGTGAGTGCGTAATATTCGGTAATTGATGAAAAATATCACGTGTGAAGCCTGAATCATTTGATTAATTCAAATGAGAACATATGATCGGTCATTTCAATTTGACAAATTAATGAAAATCTATTAAGGTTTTTTTTTTAATTATTTGAAAAAATTTCAAGAAGATCATAATTCATACGAGACTGATTTTCTCAATTTGTCTTTTGGAAAATAAAATTTTTTCACGTTTAGAACCAAGTTTCATAGTCATGATTTTAGTTTTTCCAATTGAATTTATATTTGAATTTCTCTTCATTTCATTAGTCAAGCTCTTGGCAGCCACAAAATGGCAAGTGAAGGTAGATAAATTCATTTCGCATACTTAGTTATACTAATTCAAAAATCAAATTTTCAGATTTTAAAATCCGGTCTGTATGATGAAATGAAGCGGGAAATAAGCAAATTTTCCAAATTTAATGCAATCAAAAACCTGCAATTCCAGAATCATTAAAGGTTGTCCTAGGTTGCGGTTTGAATTTTATATTTATCTCATTGGTATATAACACCTTATACAAGGAACTAATGAAGCATTGTATAACTTTACTAAAAACATGAGAAAATATGTAAAAATATGAAAATTTTTTGAAAAACCATTGCGATAAACTTTGTTCCATACCAATATACAGACAGTAATTATAGCAGAACAGGAGTGCAGATTGGATTTAGGATAAAGGTGTTTCTAGGCCCAGAATGAAAAATTTTGTAAAAGCTTTTGGAGTGAAAAACTTGGTAAAAGCTTTCGCCAAATTGGATTTGGGAAAAATATCTTTTTAAATAATGTGTAATTTTGGTATCTTTTCACTGAATTGAAAAAATTATAGATCTTAATTTTCACACTATTCCTACTTATCTGACTAATTATGCGGAATAAATTTTTCGAAAATGAGAATGTTCGCAACCCTAATTTTCATTCCATGTCCGCAAAAATAAATTTTTGAAGTATTTCAGATTTTTTCAGATTTTTTCATATTTTTTATGGTGTTTGTAATACTTTATTTGTTCTATGTTCAGAATTACATACCAGCGAGATGAATGTAATGTTCGAAAAGCAACCCAGGACAACCTCAAATGATTCCTGAATTTCACGTTTTTGATTGCATAAAATTTTAGAAATTTATGAATTTTCTACTCCGTTTCATCGTGCAGACCGAATTTTAAAGGTTGAAAGTCCTTAAATTAATACAGTGATGTCTCCTCTAACAGACTTTTCTCAATAGCGGACACATCCCCTCACAGATGAAACGTGTTTGGTCCTGACAAAAACGTTTGTAAATTGAGGCATTGGATACCTGCCAGTAGCGAACCTTCCCCTTATGGACAATGGACAGAGTAAAATAATCCGGTGAGCTAGATTTCACCTCTGAATAGCAAATAGTTAAGCGTATATTGGTTGATTAATTTCCCTTAAATTATTGATTTAATGCAAAAAGTTCAGTACAATACACAAAAAACTATTGTTAAATCCAAGGAGGAACTTTTAATGACCATTTTATACCTATACTTGACTGTTGTATCCAATTTTTTCATTTTTCATTTTTTTCATTTTATATTTTTCCTCCCAATAACGGACACCTCCCAATAGAGGACAAAGTCCTTGGTCCCACTTGTGTATGTTATTGAGAGGTTTCACTGTCTAACTTAGTATGTGAAATGAATTTATCTACCTTTATTTGCCATTTTGTGGCTGCTGGTGGGAGTTTAACAAAGTCGTATGCAAGGGGATGCGGTATTCACCCCCTACTCGGCCAAAATAATTGAAGAAAAGGAGACCAAGAAGAAGCGCCTGGCTGGTCCGTATGTAAGGTGAGGTTTTGGGTGTCAAACCGCCTCCAAAATTTAAATTAAAAAAAAAAAGTCCTATTTATATGAATGTTCCAGACACCAAAAACACCAGCTAGAAATATTTTTTTCGCAACGGGTCGAGAGAAATTGATTTATCTATTTCAAACTCGCCCTCCCTAAACGGAAATCCTTTTTACGACCTTGAAGCCAGAAACATTATTGCTAAAGTTGATACTTACCTAATATTTGACTTCCTCAGCATGTATCAATCCTTTGTACGCCCTTATTAGTTGATTATATTATTAAAATAAAATCGAATGAAACTCCTGTCTCTGGTTTTAGTGCAGACCATTGTGAGTTTGGTGTACGTAATGATTATTCTCTCGAATTTTTAATTTTACATCATTTTTTGTAACCTGCATCTATGAGGTCACTAAGATGAAGCGAAATGCATCAAATCTTTCAAGAAAGGCCCTTTGATTCCGGAATTTCTGGAATTAGAACTTACAAAGGCGTTAAAAACCAAATCCTATTTTCAAGCTGCACTTTAATCATGGATCGTCGCATCGATAGTTTACATTTATATAACGAGTACAGTTGTACGATGTGATCGATCTAAATAGGTACTATTTATAATTAATTATTGTTACTACGACGTTTAAGCCCATCTCAAAAATACTTTGTTTTGGTAATGAAAGTAGGTATATAGAAACTGACATAAACTACCCGTTACATTTAACGAGTCGTCAGAATTACTAATTTTTAGTAACCTTAGTTGGAATGTAGAATAAAATCCTGAAGTTCTAGGTTAGATGAATCGACATATCGGTCGTACTTAATAATTAATTGTAAATATGGCTTTTATAATGATGTAAATGTCAACTTTGCTTGGCTCATGTCTCAAATAACCAACTACACTGCTTCAATAACTTAGCGATTCTGAAAATATGATGACAAACATAATAAATTACACAATTTTTGAGAAAGTATAATGAAAAATATCATTTCAACAACCTCTTTGTGGTGGTACTGAACGGTCCAAAAATTAATTGAATCTAAAATTGGACTGTATATCGGAATTCAGTGTTCCAAAAAATACCCCATTCATGTATCACTTGATAAAATAGTAATGTAGGTACTATAATAAAATTGTCTCATCTTTTTTTATGTTCCCAAAGGTTTCAACTATAGAATCAACGCAAAATTATACCAGAAATTTTGATTCACGAACCCAGAAAATATATCCTTTAGTATGTCCTGTAATGTGTCACACAATGATCTATGAAATAATCATCTTAACCCTCTTTTTGTGGTGCCAAAGAGGGCGGGGCCAACAATTGGTTCAACTTAAAATTGTACCCAAAAATTGAATGTTGTTTTTGTCATCGTTTTAGTTGTGAAAATGAGATGCTGACGTACTAAATACAGCAGTATCATGTTGCATAATGTTTTTTCTCTATCCGCCTATACACGCAGCGATGTTAATCTTCCGTCCTTCGATTTTTGTTTGCAAATAATTTTTCAGGTGTGATAAAACTATAAAAGCAAGCATATAACCTTTTCAGGTTTATAAATAATGTGTAGACAAAAATTCATCAAAATTGATCAACTGAATATTGAGATTAGCCTGGCCACTCTTCTCTGTTTTTCTCCTTATTATATACTAGCGTAGGAGGAGGGGGCTATGCCCCCTCCACCCGCTTCAGTTACAAATTCTGGATGACCAGAATAATATACATAATGCGTGCGATAGGTTGCGAAATATGCAGAAAGTATTTAGTATATATGTATATATACACGTACCTATATATGTATAGTAATACGCAAAGCGCCCGGTTTTGTTTTCTTGTACTTTCTCTCGGCGTTATCTCCTGGTTAATTCGTTTTAAGTGAAATCTGATGGTGGAAGTGAATTTGTCGTTAAAAAATAGGGGGTGGATCGTGTTGAAAATTTTTTTTTTGCCATCATTAAGTTTTGAAATAAATGACAAATTAAAAAATAGCAAATTTCTCATTAATTTGCACATTTTTATGGGCGATTTGTGAAAAACCAATGGCGATAAAAAAATTAATTTTATTAAAGAACTCCATCAAATTTTCTCCTCTTTTCAATAGTACAAACCTTAACTTTGTAGCTTATTTAAGTAGCTGAGAAATGATGAAGTGAAAAAAGAGCATTTTTTTTCAAAATTAAATTGTTGTGAATGTTGCAAAAAATGCGAATAAATATACAAAAAGTGGGATTGAATTTTATTATATAGATAGCTGTTACTTGCAGCTTGGTAGTCTCCGCGATTTAACTTTTTTTTTTTCCATTTTCTGTTATTTCTTTTCATTAGTTTTTGTATCTTAAATGACGTTGGTGAAAATGAACAACTTTGCCTTCAGAAGGGCTAAAGACGTGACAATGACTTCAAACGTGCCTCCGAATTACACAAATGAATACTAAAAATTTATGGGCGAACAACTATTCTTACATCGAGTTTTATTAAAATAGATAAATAGATAGATTAGTATATTAGTATTAGTATCGATCATCCATCTAATCATATGCCATTTTATATGCATTACTAACTTTTAGTAGGGTCCTAATCATTTGCATTCGATCATGTGCTGTACGTGCTTGAGTAGATTGGATTTGCCTCGTGCTCAAAAATCGACTGTAAATTCATTTGCATCCAATTTATTTTTTCAACGACTGAAAAAATACGCCAGTAAAGACTTGCGTAATCCAGCGCGTGCCAGTAAAATTTTCTTTTTAAACCATTTAGTACTATGTCTAATATTACGGTCGGTAAATTAATGCGGCATTGACGAGGTCTTTTTTTTTTCTTACATCCACAGCATATGTATTGTGACACCAAGTAACTGCACTTATCGTCATGTTGTGACCGGTCATACAAGGTTACTGACATGGTACAAGAAAGGTAATTCATCGCCGAATAAGTATTATCCTTTTGATGCAAACTAATTGAATATAGCGTGGCGTTATTTGCCATTTTGATTTTTTGAAAATTTTAATTGCTTCTTTTTTGAACGCAGAAGCTTTATTTATTTTTTTCTATTTGAAAAATTTATTGTTTTCTGCTTTCTGAGATACTTAATCATCGAGGTATGGAAGATTTAAGGCCTGAAGATCTGTTCATTAAACAGATGGAATTTATTTAAATAAATCGAAATTCCTATTCGAAGTACTCGTTCGTTTCAATTGTTTTGTTTTGCTTACTTCCGCAAATTTGAAATATAGTACTAAAGAAAAATGTCGATTGGATTTTTACGTGAGTAATAATAAAATTCAAATATGTCAGTAGGGAAAGGAGCTGTTCATGAAGTTGTATTTGGAAAAGTGATTCAGTTAATTCGAACTTTCTAAGGATCAAGGGAACGTGATTATGTTGGAGAAGTATGGAGAATGAATAAGTTACATTAACCGAAAGAATTTTTTATATACAATATTGGAATAAGTTTCGCAATGTTAGAAATTAAGAAATGCGAAAATCAGCGTGAGATGCATTTGATAAATTTCCGCAAATCAATGAACTAAAGTAAAAAGAAGATCGTCTTGTATGGTTCACATGATTCTAACTTATGATACATGAACGATGACGATGCTGTTACATTGGAAAAATTATAACTTCATGCTTCTTACATCCAAATTTCCTTCATGAAAATTCATTCATTACATAATTATGTAACATAAGTTATTTTCGAAGGCACAAATGCTGTCGATTTTTTGGTATCTTGTAGATCAAATTTTTAATTTGCCTAATTTACCAATATTTAACTTTTTGAATTATTTCGCGTTTCAAGATTTTTTCAGCGTCTGGAGTAGTTTTTTTCGTAAGCCGTTGAAATATTGTATTCCTTGCAAAGTTTACCTCGCTTATATTTTAAAATGAACCTGAAATGAACTTAGTTTATGTCAAAAATTAATGTTAAGTAGTACTTCTACTAACATCTAGGGGCGTTAAAATAAAGTTCGGTTGTTATCAGTTCTTACCAAGGTGCTTTTCTTTTAACTCAAGTTACTTCTCATTTTCCATCCGTTTCTGTGGCGTCGTGGTAGTAGTGTGGCTCTTCAGTTGACGGTTATCGTTGTCCAGTTTAAATCCTCACTATGTCAGGATTTTTTTTTCTTTTCTAACATACATTGTTTTCGAAGTTTTGAACATGGGACTTTAGTGGGAGGAGTTATACTCGTCTTATACGAGCATATTTTTAAAAATTTATGTTTACCTAATTTACATAATTTCCAACTTGAATTACTTCTGAATTTGTGATCAGTAAATGGAAATACATATATGACATTTACTGGCATACCGACAGTCGTGCCTTCAAGATTCACGTTGGTAAAGTGGAGGCAGACATTCACCGTTGCATAATTAGTTGCCTATACCACAATGCTAGGCACAAATATAATAATTTTATGAATGTGATCGTAGGTATCGCGTTATCTTTGGATTTTGAGCATGAATTATTTATTCATTTATGCCTCATTTGAACTGACCAATTATTCGGAAATTAAAATTTTCATGTTATCGTAATCTTCCTTTCTTTCCTCTTTGCTGCCAAAACACCCCTCTCCATTATTCTCTCTCAAGAAAGGAAAAAAAGAAAATGATTTAAGAGTCTGGTACTAAAGACGACTTGGGCACTTGGTCTACTGACGTTAAAGATTATGCCAATATTTTTTGTTGCCCTTTCGATGTAAAAATTTTAAAGGAAATATGAATTACTGAGGTGTAGTACTAAGTTTGGTTAAATATGCATAAAATTTTTATATTTCGTTATAATTTTAATTATATATATCCTGAGAACATGCTTGATGAATAAAATTCTAAACGGTGTGATGTAGAATGAGCGTAAAATTTTTTTCTAAAAAACATTTTCCTTTGAAATATAAACGTTTTTATGTCCATCTTTTATAACCATAGCTACCACTTCGATTATTTTAGATTGAATGAATTCAATGAAGAACTATAGGAGTTGTGTTGAAAACCTCATTGTTTGTAGTAGTATGTATGTAAGTATGGCCAAAAATTTGCATTTAAGTTTTGGTTCTTGAAAAGTTCTGTCAAAAGTTAGTTGTCAGGTTAGCTTTATGGTATTCGTTCTGTATGAGTTTGAAAAAAAGTTAAAAATTCAAAAAATTGATATTTCAAATAAATTTGAAGAATTTTTTCTGGGAATAAGAATGAGATATGAAAGGCATGTGATACAAAGTTACTAACACGACCATATTTTCAGAAGATACATTTTCATCAAAACTTGACCCAGAATCAGTTTCAAAATTTCCACAAATTTTGAGTCGAGTTCTAACTTTACAAATAGAACAGCCTCTTCAAAGAACTAGTTTGCACTTTTTTTCAGAACAGTGGTGGGATATACCAATCCTTTTCCTTCATACTTATGAACTGATAATCTCACAAAATAATTCGTACTTTATTAATTTTATCATGTGGCTACACTGTCATTCCATTTGAAAAATACTAAACCATCAATCAGTTGATCTCATACTTGTTCGTATACTTCCATAAACCGTATCTCGTTCGACAAACTTTGAATCATAATTTGTCAAACAGATTTTCTACCATCTCTGCCATAACTCTACTTCCTCCTGCTTCCTCTACATCAATAACTAGGGTGTTATCAAAAAATATTATGTTCCTTATTTTGTTTGAATAGAATACACAATTCATCAAATTCTACAAATTTTTCCACGATCAATTTTTGAAACATTATTGTGACAAAACTTATCTATATTATTTCATTGTAATTGGGCTTTAAGATCAAAGTGGCTGACGTCTAGCAGAAATTTGTTGAAACAGCGAATAGGTGGATCATGTATAAAATTGCATTTTATCCTATGCACAGCACAATGACCTCAATAATTTTTTTCAAATTTATATAGACGTCATTTTTCTTCAAATTTTCAAAAAAAAAATTAAATTATCTTCAGTATTCAGTTATTTAAAACCTAATCAAATTATGGTACCTATTATCACCTTTTCAACCAAATTGCTATCTAGTTTTCATCTCCATGATTACCCATTCACTGCACTTCGCAGCGCCATCTAGTTCCGTCTTAAATCTCAATGGTTAGTAAAAAAAAATTAATTTTTAGTTTTTTTGAAAAAGAAAACTGTCTGCTTTCAAACTAGCAAAAAAGATGCTTAATTTGATGAAAAACTTATTTAAAACGAGGTCTGTATTTCACCCAAGTTTATGAAAAATCGGTTTCGCAGACATTTCTTTTTTATTCTTAGGTATCTGACCAGTGCGACTACAGCCTTTGTCTCGTGAGTAACAATCCCATTTTCCTGCGCATCATTTTAACCGGTGTCATCCAAAACCTTAGCATTTTCTTGAAGAATCTTGAGATGTTGGTTCTGCCTGTCGTGAATAAACCTTAAATTAATCCAATTTAGGATCAGCTGCATAAAACTCGGTTGAACCTCAGACACCAGTTAAAGCACAGTTTCCTTTTTGAATTTTGGACTAAATCGTGATTTAACTTGTCACTGAGTTTTATGTAACCTCTTTCTCCATCTATTTTGATAATGAAATGTCCCTGTTTCTTTATCATTTCTTGGAAATATAATGTGTAGGTATGTTATTAAACCAAATCACATTTCTGATTGAGATCTTACTTCCTTTTCATGATGTAGAAAAAAGAAAGAAAAAAAAATCACCTATTTGTGTCTTGATCCTCAATCCGTCATAATTAATTCCTTTCAGCATGCTTTCAATCTAAATCGCTTTCCCCTTGTATGTGGTTGCTGTCGCATTTTCTTTACGAAAATTAGGCTTCTGCAAAAGGTGTGTCATGTTTTTGCGTAGGTATTTTAAATGTTTGTCTATTCGTAATTGACGAATGTCCCGTCATTGACTGATGAATTTCACTGAAAACAAAGGACAAATCGAATCCACTAATGCTCCATTATTTTGAGATCTTGTTCCACAGCTGTGTTTTATTTTTCTTCTATTTTTTGCCTCTTCTCAGTTAAATTACAGACTGTCTCTGTAGATTGTCTGCAATTCTTAGTCAATACAACATAAATTTTTTGTGTAGGCCACTATTCTTGGGTGTGTTTTCAATGCAGTCATTTATCAGTTGTATGAGCAGAACTTGAATCGCGTAGGTATATTTATTTACATTGTTTTTCAAAAAAGTATAACCTCTCGTTACGTACAAAATAAACGCATTAATTAGGCGTAGACAGTTGTTGATTAGGTCGTCAGTGTATGTGCGTTTGTCAAATGGTGAAGTTCTACAATTTTCCTTTTATTTGACCGTTTTATCATGGAGTGCTGCAAATTTGACGACCGCGAAGGGTACATCGCCGAACTGGAGAAAAGGTTGGACAACAAAGATGCAGAAATTCGTTTGTTAACCAACGAAATTGAGAAATACAAGCAAATTCTTCAGCCATTGACTACCATCGTGTTGAGTTTGCATGAGATTGGGGCCTGCGATGTCCCATCAGCCGAGTCAGTGTTGGCCACCACCGCCTGCAGAATCAAGAAAACAGCCATTTCAGCCGAGCCGCTGGAGATGAATATCGAAGCGGTGTCGATGGGGACTTATCCAAAATCGGAAAGGTAATCTTCAGTTCTTTTCTCAGAAGTTGCAAAAAATTACGCGCACAACTTTCCTGATTTATGATCATTCGTCAAAATAACGTAGATTTAAGTTTCCAAAATAAAGCAGTAAGGTATTATGTTGCTCTTGCAAAAGTTGACCGACAATGCAAGTGTACTGTGAATGGCTATTTACCAACTGCTGATAAATGCTGATGAATTCAGATTACAAATTTTTCTCGAAATCTGTGTAAAGATATTCATATGGTTGTGTCAAAATGATATTATTCCGTATTGAATGAAAGAGTAAAGTGAATGTGAGAAAGCTACCCATATACACACTGAGTGAGATGAGAGGGAGCATATGCCCCATCGCCATACCTCACTTGTATCTGCATAGATTTCAAGAAACTTTATGCAAGCTGAAATGAATTGTTAATATCCTACTTTTCAGTTATATTTAATCTTAAATTATACTAGAAGTTTTTCTGCTTGAAATCGAATAAATTTTATCTATTTATCATGTTATGTATTGTTTTGTTTCATTTTGTCATTCTAATCTCACCTCACCATATATTATTTAAAAAAAAAAAATTAAGCTGCTGCATTCAATATAACAAAAAAGTGCTACATTTTATGTTGTTGTGAAGATTCAGTTCTGTTTGAAAGTTAGTTCTCAGTTTTACATTTGGGTTTTAGTGCGGTTCTGGTTTTGTTAAGTGGGAAAATTCGAAAAATTAATATTTCAGAGAAAACAATTTTTACCCAGTTTTCTTGCAAATGAAGTATTAAAATTGACCTCAAAAAACGGTTGAGGATGGGGATGATGAAAATTATCCTTTTCATGTGAAAAAGAAACGATTTTGTCCTATTTTTTGTATATACTATATATATGCATATGTATACCTCAAATTTTGTCTTCAAAATTTTGAGAGAACTACGAGACAGACAGGTCTGAAATGTTGACGAAAAATTGTCTTCATATGAGAGCAAATCTGAAAGAAGTTTCGTGCCTATCGGTTCAGTAGTTTCCGAGAAAACTGGGAAACAAAAAATTCCTTGAAAAATTTTAAGAAAATGAGTGAATGTATAGAGCTGAAATTTTCACAATAGATTGTCCTTATGTAGATGCAAGTCTGATAAGAAATTTGGTGCCTATTATTTCAGTAGTTTCCGAGAAAATTGGAGAAAAAAAATGGCTGGAAAAAGTTTTGTGTTAGAGGTTTTGAGAAAACTACAAAGGATAGGGCTGAAATTTTTACGAAATGATTTCCTTATATGGGACCAGGTCTGATAGAAATTTGGTGCCTATTAATTCAATAGTTTCCGAGAAAACTGAAAAACAAAAAATTCCTGGAAAATCAGTTTTTAACTCTAAAATATCTATAGAGCGATATTTTTTTAAGGAATTTTTTATTTTGATTTTAGTTTTTCATTTAACTAATTTTTACAATTTTTATTTGAATTCTGTGAACGTATTTTCATTTTCTCCCTTAGTTTTTCTTTTTTTTTTTTGGTATGTGGGGGAGGGAATTTCTCCATTTCTCCTCTGGATCCGCTACAGAATCAACGCAATAGTTTCAAGGGGAATGAATGATTCTGGCATAAAAAAAACTGCCTGACACTCGATTCTACTTTTTTTTTGATCGTCTATGCCGAGAAATTTCATTTTTAGTAACTCTATTATTTTCATTGTATCTATCGTCATTTTCAAATATATTCGTCAAAAATGGTGTTTTGGCTAGAAATTATGAAGTTACTATTTGTATTTGCAGTTATCTAGATCGAACTCCTTGTAATTTGGGTTAATTCTCCCCGATTTCGACTCTGTTTTGAACCACATCCACATTTTTCATTCCGAGACAACCATATTAACTTAAACGCTCAGAAATAGCATAATCGTGTTCATTTAGGCAGAAACTACAAGGTTTTCATACTGTAGACGTTTAAATTTGTGAGCAAGAAGGTTCGTGAACGTTATTGAAGTAATGCCAACCAGCATTAGTGAAAAAAAAAAAAATTTCAATATGTGTTATGTAATGAAGGCGTCTGTAAACATATTTATTTATTGGGAATTCGTGTGTTGCTAGAACATCATAATACTTTTAATAAAAAGGAAGGTAATCAGATTTAAGACACGATCTTACCATTGGTGATAACTTATTTGTAGTTTATTTCTAAAGGTTCAAATGCGATATTAATCTTTAAATTTAACGACTGATAATTTTGCCCTTGAAGGAACATTAACAACTTCTTTACTCTGTTTCGCTTTTTTTTTTTGAACGCCTTCAGAAGATTTAATAACGATTATGTAGCTCTTTCTTAAGCTATAATTTTCCTTAACCTTTTCTGAATTGTGTCAATGAACATCAGTTTTATTATTTCCTAAATGCTGATTTTTTATTTTTTGTTTTTTTTTGTTTTCGTAATTAAATTTTAAATTTTTGATTTTTTTTCTACGATTAACTCGCGTTGATCGGATTTGTTATCCGCATTTGCGGTTTTTTAGATGTATCGAATCGCCTCTTTAATTGCCATTAGAGCCGAACATATTGCTTGGATGTTTTACTTACCGAGAAAATTGTTTACTTGTAAAAAATAAATAAACTTTTCAAAAATTGAATTTAAATTATTGGAAGTCAAATTTTGTTATTTTTAATTATCCTATGAACTTGCTGGCTTATCTAGTTTTCCCCCTTTTAGCACATAAATTAACATTTATAACTTAAGTCTATTCATCTGTTGGTACTCTTCTATCTATGATTTATTAATTCCTGTATAGAAATGAATTCCCTCTGAACATTCAACAAAACTACATACTCGTTTACGCAAAAATTTTTTATTTACTTGAACGAGTACTAAACAGTTATCTAAATAATTGGGTATCTTATTGATAAAGTAAATATGAATTATTCCTTGTTTACGTTTTTTTGAAACATTTATTGGATTTTTCCAAGATTTTGAGTGTTTTGGTTATCTCTAAAGAAGTAAATGAGCAAGAACTTCAGTCATGAGGTTATTGTAAAAATTTCAATTAGGTATAGAAGAGATCGTGTAATGTTATGATATTTGCTATTTGGTGCTATTAAAGCATAAACTTTGCATATCTTATTCAAATTGTTATACCTATATTCGAAATAGGTAATGTAAGTAGGTACATGTACTTGTACTTGTACTTGTACTTGCCAAGTATTTTGAGAAATATTTTCTTCGAATACATGCCGTATGCAATCATTAAAAAGTTTTATATTAATAAAAAAGATGTTTTCGTAAAATATGTTTCTTTATTTCAGTGACGCGGTATGGTATTATGCCGTGAAAAGAGATGCAATAATAAATTAAACTCTTTTACCCCATCTGGTCAAGGCCGTCTGTTTGACACCGTTTCTGTGTATAACCGAAAAAGTTGAATGAAAATTATTTATGATGTAAATGTAAATGTGAAAACTCTTTGTGTTTGATGTTTTGATTTTCGATTCTCGTTGAAGAAAATCATGGGACATCAAATACAGACTATTTATATGTGAGGTACCTTTATTCCCTGAAAGTCGTGTTATAAATCTTGAAAAATACCAAGTCGTCAAATGTGGTATTCGAAGTGTAATTAATAAAATGATGTTAGTATCTAAATTAAGGCTTTGGAATTTCATACAAAAAATGACGACATTATTTGCGATAAAAATATCTGGTACTGAATGCTTTAAACTTTGAACAATGAAATGGATATAATAGTATAATACACACCAAAGTTTCAAAAGTGAGTGTTTACATGTAAGGGAAAGTTTGCAAAGCAAGCGTAGCGTGTGAGCAATTCCAAACACATGCAAACTCATTTTCAAACGTTGTTGAGGAGGATATGTTTCCTTATTAATAATCAGAAAGTAACAGAATCGTTAGAAAAGAACCATTAATAACACTACTAGTTGTAATTGTTAGCATTTTAAAGAGAAAAAATAAACAAATATGCCTATACTCTGTTCATAGTAAGAAGTGTGTGAAGTCATAAACCATATCCACACTTATCTACTTGAAAAAATGTTTACTTCACAAAATGATGCTTTTTGTTGTGTAAAAATATACATTGATACCTTTTCTCCTCTCTCCAACCAACCCCACATTTATTGATGATTCTTACGTCACGCATTTCTCACGCACTTCTTAGTATGAACATAGTATAATACAGTGATTATCTTCTGTCAGCTAGCTTTTGTAACATAGTTGGTATGCTGATGATTCTGTAATACAAAGATTTCAGATTAAACTCCCTATGAGGCCAATGAACTTCTTATAAAAATAAAAATTCTAAATTAATGGAAAATCAATTTTCATTGAAGTTATATAATTCATCAATGATAAACACTACTTTTCGCTGGGAATATACGATTGTAAATATTGCCTTTCTGATCAGATATTATAAAAAATCATTTTCTGCTTTTATTTCGTTTGTGCTTGAAATATTGGATGATATATAATTGAACGTAATATTCAGGTCAGCTTATTATATTTTTGTACAAATAATTTTTATTCGCAGCTCATTTATGATGATCAAAAGTTCATCTAAAATTCGTTTTTGAAATTGATATATTATTATGTTTCCCGTGATAAATGTTGGTAGGTAACTTTATCTCTGTAATGGTTCATTTGAAATCTACGCATCAATTTCCACGGTATTTTACTTTTTTCTTTCACAAGCAACGATCAAAAGTTCAGAACGTCAACGAGGTGCATTTGAACTAAAAGCTGAATTCATGAAATGTAATCACTTTGTGCTTGCGTAAGAATTCTGTTAACTAAACTGAATGGTTATGCATGACTAAAAATCTTCTACAGGCAAAACGTTGTATGAGCTTGCTGCTACTGTAAGTAGCTGATTATACTTTTATACTTTCCCAACAATTTTACCGCTGAAGATCCTTAATTTTGCCAATGGCGAATTGTAGCTAATAATGAGTATGAATAACAGAAATGTGCAGATTTAGATGATCTAATGGTGTAGATACTTGGAGCAGCCTTATTAAAAATCGAATATAATAATAAAATTCAGATTTCCCTTTAGAAATTATAATTATTTTTTAAAATTTTTTTAAATAATATGAAACGAAAAACACTCGACCAATTTTTCAAGACTACAAGTTATTTATTAGAAGAATATTTTCAAAAAGCAAACTAAAAATAAGCTGATTTTTGTAGTGAAAACCTAGGTACTTGAAAAACAAATTCGAGAAACTGTTGTTCATGATGAATGTAATGAATTCACATAGAAGAAATACATTTGTTATTATGCTTGTGGGGACATTACTCGTATGAGGTTTTAGGGGCTCGCACACCTCGACGACAGTCGCCGCCCAAAGGTTGGCAATAATCGTCTCTATGACGTTAAACCAATTCACACGAATGCGTTTGTGAGTCGAGATCAATTACGTGATAACGATCTCGGTAATGTCACGACTCGGTACCAAACGCACTGCGTCGTTTCTTATCATCTCAACGGAGACAAGAAACGACGTAACGCATGAATAAATTACGTAGACATACGTATGCATGTGTGCTTGTGTGCGTGTGCCAAATTCGGTATATAAACTCTCAGAACCGGCTCAAAAATTGCCAGTGTTCGCCGAGGATTTGGCTCTCCCATACTTAACCGTATGAAGTGGCAGAACACGCAAATACTGTTGAAGACCTTCTTGTGTGAATATCTCTCACGACAAGGTATTCCACAATGCTATGTTTCTGAATAAAGTTGCATCGGATGTTTATGTTAGTATCAAAAAGGTTTTTATTTTTTAACATACTAATTGTCTTATTTACCCACTCACAGAAAACTTTTGTGATGACGCCATTTCTCATAGATGGCCTAACCAAAAATTACCAAAATTCTCAGATAAACTATTTCATGTTAAGTCTAATGTTTTCATCGTGACAAAGCCTGATTTTTTAAATTCGATCTATTAAAAAAAAAAAATTCTATTCTACGGATTTGAGCTGTCGTCGCACAATAAAATTTCAGTTTTTTCAATTCCGATTACAAATTTTAATGGGCCAGGGTTTAGGATTTTTTCTCTTAAATATTGAGTGATACATTGTCCATTATGGTTTTTTAAGGACTGAGTTCAAATTTTTAATTTATTTTTGGATTGAACCACTCATTATGGGCCTTCTGTGACTTCAAAAAAGGGTTGGAATGATTTTTTCTTGAAAAATTGTGTGATATATCGTTGGTTATTTTTTGTGAGTTAGTGAATTCAAGTTTAAAGTCAATTTTTGAATGAAATCATTCATTTTTCCCCCTGTGACCCAAAAATGATGAATTAAGAAAATTTTTTTGCCTTTTGATTGGGTGCTATATCCTCGGATTTGTTTATTGAAGCGCTAAATTTCAATTCTAACATGTATGATGTCTAGGTGCACTTTTTTTGATGGGTTGAAGTTGTTGAAGGTAACTCACTTTGTTCAGTTATTGTTCTGGCGTTTGCTCTAGAATATTGTAGATTTATGATAAAGCTAATAGCTTTTGGCTTAGCTCAAAAAATAAAGCTAGCTTTTGGTTAAGCTCTCAGATAACTTTTATTATTATTAATAATAAAAAAAAAAGAATTACCCATTATTATTACACGAAATTTGTTCATATAGATTTCTAGGGTCAGAATTTAACTGTATGAAAGTTATGTAACATAGCTGTTTAGTAGGACTATACCAACTTACACCAACCTACATTGGGAAAGTGATTTCACATATGTAGAAATGTTATATGACTTTGCGCCAAGTTTTAATTTTACTGATGTGGATTTTTGTAAGTAAGTGCAATTTTATCAAACAAGCTAGTAGATATTTTAAAGCCTGATTCATACTTGGCTAGTTTTATAGCTACTAGCAAGCTATTTGCGGGATATTGTTCTGTTAACAGTTAAACCCAGTTCACTGTTTTTAGCCATTTAAGTTAATTTTATCTTGGCAGATAGTCTTCCAATAATCTCATTAGAATCTCACATAACAATCTGCCAAGTTGAAGCTGACTTTAAAAGGTTAAAACATTTAATAACTTTAGCTGTTCACGTATTAGTACCCCAAATAGCTGGTTAGTGGTATGAAAACTAACCAAATGTGAATCAGACTTGAGTGGCGGTCACAATAGGGATTTTTATTAACCTCCAGTTTGCCAGTTTTGTAGCATAGCATCGTGTGACCATCTACTTGCCTCCTACTTGCTTGAGTTGATTTTGTTAAACTTTCTTGCATAGTAGTGGCAAGTTTAGTGGAAGCTAGTCAATATGCCTTGTGTTACCTCCACTTAATGTTCAATTTTTTTTTTCATAGTAATAATTGGAATGTGAATATGTTGTTTATGACGGATTATCTAAGTGTGTATTTTTCTTTTTTTTAGAATATTTACTTTTTTGTTTTCATTGGCAATTTAAAATTTCACTCTACAACTAACTAGTTAAAAAATATCGATAATTGCCAATTTAAAAACATTTCAAAAAATTACATCACTAATAGAATAATATATCGGGATAGAGAATTTTAATCAAAATGTATTTGTGCCAAAAAACAAGTTTATATCATAAGTTATAAAGTATTCACATGTTACATCATCCAGGCAATATTTACACCCTTTTAAGGCAGGTAACTATGCAAATTTGTATTTTGAGAAAAATTTGTATAGTTTATCAACAAACACACGGAATTCAGGCAGGTAAATTATGCACCTGTTCATTTTGATAATTTATTGAATACTCTATTATTTTTACATGAGTTACCTCAACAAGAAATCCGATTTTTTTTAGGGGGGGGGGAGAACAACATAAATTTTACGATTTTGATCATCTGTGGTATCCTTATCTTCTTCACTACTAGTACTATCAGTATCACTGAAAATCAGAATCAAATTTTAACTCTTTTATTTGTTCAGACCATTGGCTGAATGATCTGGCATTGAAATTGAAATATTTTCCAGTATTTCTCACTTTAAGATACATGACTCAAGTTTACGAATTATGGACTTAACTTTAGTCTCTATTTAACTATTAAAAATTTCATATCAGTGTATTTTATTACCCCGTTTTTTAAATTTGAAATTCAGATAAAGACAACAAACGATTCATGTGGGAGAAACAATGAAAAATTCTAGAGAGGCACATAAATGAGGGAAAATTATGTTGAAAAATAAAATATCAAAAATCAAAATGAAAATGATTTTAAAAAAATTTGCTGAAAGATAGCCTAAAAAATAAAGCTATTTCTATGCTAATGGCTGTTCAATCATAAAGCTAGCTCAATAAAGCTATAGCTTTTCCACCTTAAAATAAGGCTATTTTGCAGGTATGAGCTAAAGCTAAAAGTTAGCTACAATACTCTGATTCTGTTGCAATCCTTAATCCTGCCTAGTAATTTATTATTATATCTTACTTTATTCATATAGGGTTACACAAATTTTCTTCTGGTATGGTCAGGAACTTATATAGAAATATGATTTTTTAGGGGCTGAACTTGAAGAAGTATTTAAACAAATTTCAGTAAGGTCGATGAAAACGTTGAAAATGTTTTTGGATAAGATTATTTTCTAACCTAAACCCAACATTGTTGTTAAAGTTAATTTGAAAGTTTGATGTATGTTATATAATTCATAGTGTACCAAAACATGCTACGAATGAACCAGATTGAACATAGTTCAATCCCCTAGAAAAGAAGTGTATTGATGGTTATGCTTACACCACCTTCATTTAGAGTGAGATTTTTATAATAATAAATGTGTAAAGTGAGAAAGTCTCAACAAGTGTTATGTTTGCCAACACAAGTCGCAGGTGAGTGGGGCAATCACGTGAGTTATTAATTGTTCACACCAACTATGTTGTGTAACATACTTTTTGCAACAAGTTTACAAATACTGAATTTGAGCCTGAAGAAATAAAACAGGAAAAATGAGAGAAAAAATAAGAGAACTCGAAAAAAAAGTGAAAAAGGAGAGATTAAATACGAAGTGGGTAAAAATTAGAAGAAATACAGAAAAACAAAATCCGAAACCTCTCCCTCCTCCCCATTCAACACCAAAAAAATCTGCATTTACAACTGATGTATTAGCAGATTCTCAATGAAATTGAAAAAAGAATTAACTGATGCAAATGAATAAAAAAAAACTCTCTCAAATCTTGTTCTTATCTCTTGTAGCCTAGTTGGTAGAGTGCTTGTCTTCCAACTTACAAGTTGAGGGTTTGAATTCCCATCACAGCAAAGAGAATTTTTAAGAATAGAAAATGACATTAGTAGTTTAAATTATATGGCTGGAATAAGTCATTGAAAAGTGTGGGGAGACTAAAGAACAAATCAAATGTGAGAAAATTTATGGTGGTCTGTGATTACTTCGGAGTGTGAAAAATAAATGATGGAGTGAGCAAAGGGGGGATGGAAAGTAATAATAATTGTGATATTGGCCATGTTCATGTCTTAGATGCCTTGAAATACAGCAGTTTGTACACATGGTGCAAAATGTTAATTTCAATTGCAGAAAGGTGGGTCTAAACTTGAATTAAGTATTCATAAACTCTATTAAGGTGTGATAATGTGTTTTTAAAATTGGAAATGTTTAACCTCAGTACATAGTAAAAACATGATGTCATGTGCAACAAAAACTGAAAAATTTAAAAAACTGTGGGGTCTTAACACTTGTATAAGGTACTAGGAGCGTGCACCCCTTGATGGCAGTCATCTCCAAAAGGCTGGCTAATATCTGTCTCTATGACATTAAATAATTTGCATGAGAAAACATTCAAAAGTAATTACTTGCAATTGCTTGCAATTAATGTACGAGAATCAAACTGTGACTAATCAAACAACTATGGTGATGTCACAATTCAGTACACAAATTTGTCCGGCATTTCTTATCTTGAAAAGAAATGATGAACCATCCTTATACATAGATGTACGTATTTATTGCGTTTGTGTATATGTGTGCGTGTGAATAAACCCCTATATAAATAGTCCAAACTGGCTCTAAAATTGTCAGTGTTTGCCCAGGTTTTTGGTTACACATATGTGTGTACATATGAAGTGGCAGAAAATGCAAATAATCTGTTCATTAACTTCTTGTGTGAATATTCTTTCAAAAACCAAAAAACAAAGATTGTTAATTTAGTGTGCGTATGTACTTGATTTTATTCATGATTCAACACACACTTATTAGCACAAAACCGAATTTGTTGTTTCCCGGGACTCAATGAATTTAGCAGTGTTACCCTAAGCAGCAGCTCCATTAGGAAAAGTAGGTTTTTGAAAATTATAAAATTAAGTAGGTAGTCACTAAAAAGTTATTAATGTTTATATCATAATAAATATTTGTTCAGAATTACATTCCTATTGGTCTAAAATTAACATTTTATAGACAAAATAAAAACGAAAATAGTGTTACCGGATGTACTGTTGGACCGATCCGCACCAAAATTTATTGAAAGTTATAGTAAATCATAGTTAATATTTGATCCAAATTTCGTAGTTATTGGTTGAAAATTGAAAGTTGTATAGCCAAAACAAAAACGAAAATAGTCATACTGTAAGTACCCTATGGCCGACCAGCAAAAAAATCAGTAGGTCAGGTCCATGGTTTAATACTAATGCTTGTTCAAAATTTTGTGACTATCGGATAAAAATTACGACCTGTACCTTGGTAACAAGAAATTGACTTATATATATGTGAATTTGAGTTATTAGTGCCAAAATTATTTTCAATAGAAAACCTACTTAAAAATTAAATGTGTACTTTATTTAACAAAATGAAAATTAAATACAAACATAACTTCCAATGTATCCTCGACTGTGCAAGAAATGCAAATTGTGTAAATTTTATTATACATTCGTCTTCCTTTCCTTTGACAAAATTTGCGTCTTCGTTTTTTTTTGTTTTTTTTTAAATAAAAACCTTAACCAACTATATATCTGCCAAAATGTAAAAAACATTTTTAGGCACGTTTAACAATGATCAGATCAGCATCATAAATAATTATGTGCAATGAGTATATTTACATTTATAACGAATTATTTCTGTTTCGATTCTAAATATTTTATTCTCCTGATTGTAGAAATAATTAGTTTAATAAATGTCAGCTACAATATCACTCTCATCAAAACAAGTAATAACGGTAATCGTTTTTTTCTATACTATGTACATGAATATTGGTGTGGAGAGAGTTACAAGCGTCCTCAAAAAAGTGAAATATTTCCATAAAATTTTTTACCGATAGAAGCTGCCTACATAGGGAACTTTAATTTATTCGAAATTATTTTTGAGGGTTCAAAAAATTTATTTGAAAGAATTCCTATTTTGAGAGTTCTCTTTTCTTAGCTCGAAGGGGGGTCGTCATTCAGGAGAAATTTGGATTTCCTTTTTTTTTCTTTCTTATTTATTTCTTTTTAACTTGATTCTGTGTGTACCATGAATAATTCTACGTAATTAATTATGTTGGTTTAAATCCCCCAACTGATTTTAGTAATATCGTTCCTGAGCCTTGCTAAAAAAATGCGTAACTTATTGCTTCTTCAAATCCTGTTCCGTATTGAGAAAATAGGCCTTTTTAATGGTCAAACTCTTGTCTTCCTATTATCGCTCACAATGAGTTTGATTTTGTTTTTGAAGGACTTGAGAAAGTCTCACCATTTTACGCGCTAACCTAATCACTTCTCCGGTCAAACACCTCCACCCGAACAAACGTGTGCCCTATTGAAGAAAAAACGTGTCGTCAATTTTTGCCGGTCATATTTTTTGACAAGATCACACCACACCACCATAACGTATATTATACAAGACATACTTTAGAGTAAATGAAACTCTTTAGAATATCAGTATTTTTTAACCTGTTTTTTTTTTTCTTTTTCTTTTAACGAAGCAATAATTAAGGCTGGTTTATTATTACGCATAGAATTCGTTGACGATTTCTTGATCGGTCGCCTTTTGGCTCGATGACTTATTCGTTTGTGTGATTTGCACTCATTGCATTGCCTTCTAAACTGATGGCCTATCATCGATTAGATGCCTTAGCGGTTCACCATGTAGGTGACTCGGAAAACTAATTGGAAATCGATTTTACAGATCGCGGGAGCTGATAAAAGCGGCTATACTCGACAATGATTTCATGAAAAATTTGGAAATAACTCAGATCCGGGAAATCGTCGACTGCATGTATCCGGTGGAATACGCAGCCGGCAGTTTGATCATCAAAGAAGGAGATGTCGGTAGCATTGTATACGTCATGGAGGGTAAGTACTTGTATAGTTTTCATTTTTTCCCCTTAACGATCAAGTTTCGGGTTACAATGTAATGTACTGGCATCAACAGTCGTTGCATGAAAATGTACCTACTTATTCATTGCGAGAAATCAGATCGGCTTGCGGTATTAATGTATCTTTGGTCTGCCTGTGTAATGAACTGTTGAAGTTCTGGTTAGGAATGTTTTTATTGCTCAAAACAGACTTCATTATTACTTAAATTCTAATTTAAGTACGTGATCTATTGAAACACACTTCGGAAATGGTTCATAAAATTTCTGGTTTTACTGCATAAATTATTTAATTATCAATAAAAATTCTAAGTCGCAGCATAATGATTATTGGGGGAAAAGTATTTATTTGATGTGGATAAAAAGTAAGAAAAAACTAATTTGTTTCATTGTTTTAAAGTTTGATGATTTCACTTATCATCTGATATTTTTTATGTTTTGAATTACGTACAATATGTTGAGTCATATCTTGGAATAAAAGTTGAAAAAGTTGTTAATACATCTTTGTACTTTTCATACAGTTCTTACTCTATACATTACATATATAATTTGTTGTAATTACACACTTCTGAGATATAACTGGGTAAACATCTTTATTATTTTCTACAATAATTGTGAACATCCGATCTACAACTTCTATAACCTGAAACTAACAATGAAATATCAATCACTATCGATATAAAAATTGTTGAGACCACCAATCCTCCTTCCCTTTCACTCCTGCAAACACTGGATTATCTTATTCTGAATACTTTTATACCTTTACTCGCAGCTACACTGATACATCATCCCACTGCTCATTCATTCATCTCCGTATATGTTCTTTTATCAATTACTTTTTATACGATATACATGATTTACACATTTATTACAATTACACACACTTCCAAGATGTTACTTCGAGTACGTCTTTAATTCTTTTGTACAATTACTCTGCTGTATCGATCCACAACCTCTGTAAATATCGATTTCTATCGACATAAACATCGGTTACTATCGTTATAAATATGGAGCAAACTGGGTTTTCTAGCGAAGTATTATTGCCCTAGAGTTTTTTTTAATAATAAATCTAGCTCTTAAATACGCAGGAACCTATGTATTCTTAAGGAAATTTGAAAATTTATTTACTGGAGTTTGTATTTTTTCATATTTTCTTCGCCTGTCGTAGTATTGCATACCAATACCAATTAAAAAAAATTCTCAAATTTCAGCGTGTATTCCTCGTCTTTTACGTAATTTTGTTCATTCTATCTAACCATCGATGCTCTACGAAATAACATGATGCCTGTTTGGTTTTTAATTTGATTATTTGATAAATTGAAGTTTTTGCAATGGCGGCGAAATAAAAAGTGAAATAATTTCGGCACTGTCTCTCTGCTTGCTTATTTCATGTAGAGTTGTTGATATAATTGGAAGTGATCTTCACGGCACATTTAAAAAGGATGTACCTATGTTTAAAATTCAGATTTAAAGTATAAGTTACACAATTTAGTAGGTAGGTACCTTGGAATTTGCGAATAACTTTTATAAACTGCCTGAATGAAATTCGTCTAAGTACCTACCTATTCCTACTGCCTACTTTAAGTTTAGGCGAACGATTTTTAGACTATTTGAATAAAAAAATGTCGTTAATTTCTTTTCGTTTGAGAGACTTTCTTCATTATGGGCTCGTGTTGGCATTGAACCAGCTTCGGATTCACTTCGAATCAACGAATTGGCAACGAAGAATGACACTTGCCACAGGTGAAAATGTTTTCATTGTCGACACCAGATCCAGTACTGAACGTTTCTCAACGATACATCGACCTCATCGAATGGGTTAATAACCGAATTTATGAAAGACTTATAATGGGCGTTTTTATGAAAAATTTTCTATGGAGGTAATGAGCCGCTGATTCGGAGAATCTCGCCGCGGCAACGTTTTTTTTCATTTCACTTCTCGTACTGTGGAAGCGAATCTTCTATTATTTTTTTCAAGTTTCAGGAGCAGTCTATTCCGTATTCGCTACACTGCTGCCTGGCGTTTGGTTTTTAAAGAGGTTGTTGAGAGCAAAAGTCTTAATATTTGACTAGTATCTGGTTAATAAAAAATTCTGTCGTGCCTAAAACTAGGGAAATAATGCATTTTATTAGGTGAAGGGAATGTCTGAGAACAGTGTCTTTGATTTTGTTTTACCCGTCCAACAAAAAATTCCCCCTTATTCTCACATGATTTTTATTATGCTGGTTATAAATTTCATCGTTTATCGATTTAAAACGCTGACTTGTATTTTGACCATTGTCTACTCTCAGTAGTCAATACAGGGAAATTTCACGAATAATTTTAATAAAATTCAGGAATTTTCGTTGCTACCGGGAAGTTTTTCACTTTATGCGAATGACTAATATCCAGTGTTAAATTTTCTGAGAAAGTCTCAAAACTCATATAATTTTAATTAATTTTTTCACCTTCGTGAATTTCTGTACAATTTGCTACTTAATATAGTTTTTTGGCCTTGGTACGAATTCGATCGTAATATTTTTGAATCAACATTTTTTTAGTCGACTCGATAGCACGAAATTTCAAAAAGAGAGCATATTTCTGTTGTTATAACGCCGTTAAATATTATTTTATTTTTGATGAAAATTTAGATCAATAAATTTTACATACATAATAATTCAAATTATAAGAATTTTATTAGGTATCTATAAATTGTATAATTAAATCAAATTTATTTGGTACATCAATAAATATTGAAAAATAATAATTAAAAAAATTTTAATGAATAAAAATTGAATAATTCAATATTGTCGACGAAAAGATGTTGACGTACTTCCTAAATGTTGATTCAGATGTTAAGCTCAAATTTCGTAATCATTTTAATTATGTTGATTTCATTTATGAATAACGACTCTCTTAAAATGGTGAATTTTCTTTTCTGTCTTCACTTAAACTTATTTTTCTTGGAAGTCGTCAACTATTAAGATTTCATCTAGAAGTGTACTTTAAAATTTCGAAAATGTGAAAAGCTCAAATGAAATTTATTGTGTCAAAGATGAATGAAATATTGCACTATTATAGTGTATTTTTCATTGCATTCAGTGCAGTGGCGAGACCTGTCGGTGGGACCTGTAGGAAAGTGCCGATTCTGAGTCGTAGATCACGAATATATAGATCACTCAAATTCTACTGTACACAATATATATATATATATATATATATATATATATATACATACACACATATATAAACACAAACATACACTTTTTGCTCATTTTAAAACTTTTTAGGAGTCTTTGGAGCTTCCGTTGTTCGACCCATGGCAATGAAACTTGGAATAGTGTTAGAAGCTTTTATGGGTTACACATTCATGTTAAAATCTTTGAAATTCATCAGCTAATTTCAGAGGAAGAGGTTTTCAAAATGTTGCAAATCCACCATAGTGTCATCACGATAACTCCCGTAAAAGATTTTGGATTGAAATTTTTATGGCAGTTGGAGACTATTAGGGACTGGTTTGGTATTGAATTTGAGCAAAATCAAATGCCAGCCATTAGACATTTGACAATTTCATCTGTGGGGATAATACTCGTATGAGGTAATAGGGGCTCGCACCCCTCAACAACAGTTGCCGCCCAAAGGCTGGCAATAATCGTCTTTATGACGTTAAACAAATATACACTGGTGCGTTTGTATGTTCGTACCTGTACGTACGTACAAGTAAGATACATTACATGGGCCTAGATCAAGTACCTGATAATGATCTCGGTGATGTCACGGCCCGGTACTAAACGCGCTGCCTCGTTTCTTATCACCTCAACAGAGGCAAGAAACGACGTAACGCATGACATAATTACGTACATGTACGTATGCATGTGTGTCTGTGTGCGTGTACAAAATCCTGTATATAAACTCTCAGAACCGGCTCAAAAATCGCCAGTGTTTGCTGAGGATTTGGCTCTCCCATACTTAACTGTATGAAGTGGCAGAACACGCAAATACTGTTGAAAACCTTCTAGTGTGAATATCTCTCATGACAAGGTATTCCATAGTGGTGACCCCAATGTGATTTTTTGGCTACATCGTGGGTGTCTATGTGCGTTGCGCTAATTCTAAAACTAGGTGCGATGAGCTGGCGAGTTACTCGCTTGTGATACAAATTTTTTCACAGACCTAGACACCTTTGGCTGTCGAAGCAGAGGTCTGACTTTGAAAGTGGGAAATTAAACCCCCCTTCCAAATATATTTGCTGGAAGGGAACCAAGAGAAGTAGACCTGGAGGAACAAAGTTGCCCTTATCCGCCAACTCCTCCAGCTTTGACAAGAGACTCAGAAGTCTTTGATACTCCGGAGAAACAAAAACGAATCTGGAGGCCAGAAGTCTTGCGTTTGGGAGCGGTCGTCAACCCAAACGAGACAACAGCTCGCACCCTCAGAAGCAGTTGTCTTTTGAGCCAAGACTCCGACCCTTCGACCCCAGACCAACAACTGATGGAGTCTGGTGGAACCTTTGCAAGAAGCAACTCCAAAGAGATACAGCAAACAACAATGCCCAATGCTAACGGAAATGGAAATACGACAAACCAGACATCAAATCAGCCTGGGACAGGTGGAAGTGGTCAGCCACAGCTGACCACCAAAGTGCTTGCGCAGCTATTACAGCTGTTGCAGATGCAGACTCTGAAGAACCTTGCAATCCAGAGTCGGAGGATCGAGTTTCCAGAATTTTTGCCAAATGAGGTAGAACTCTGGTTGACTCTCCTCGAAGGTCGTTTCAAAACAGAGAACCTACAGAATGACTAGAAGTATACACACATTTGCAGCGGCATGCCAGCAGAAATAATACGCCGCATTCCGGATATCATGGAATGCCCTCCGGCGGAAGCAGACAAGTACAGTTGGATCTGTAGGAAAATTTGCAATGTGTTTGGTAAGACCCAAAACCAAATAATTGATGATGTCAGGTGGAATGAAGATGAGAGACGATAAACCCTCCATCTTCATGGCCAAATTAAGACAAAAGGCCGATAATATCGTATCACCATGGGTCATTAGGAACCAGTTCTGCAAACAACTCCCCCAAACTGTTGTGCAGTGTCTGGCAGCTGTGGGTACCACAGTAATCAACAATTCCAAGGACCTAGACTTCTTGGCAAAGAGTGCCAATAGTGCACTGGAACATTCGAGATCAGCATCCTTGATTTGTGCAGTATCGGCAGAGACAGGAGAACTAGCTCAGCTTAGAGCCCAAATAGCTCAGCTGACTAGTGAAATAAAGAAGCAAAATAATAATAATATCTCGAGAAATGATAGAAGCAATAACCGCTCAAAAAGCAGGAGCAACAGTAGTATGAAAATGTCTTTTATCGTATGTCAGGTTCAGGGCCACGCCCTAAAAAACACCCATTTTCCATATATCACAGGTCAATTTCGAGGAAATGCCTATATTTGACCATATTAGGCCTACTCGGACCATATGTCAAGTCTGAACCTGACATACACTCATAGAATACCATTGTCATATTTTTTTATTGTCGACCACTACTTCTTTGTTATATTGCTATTGTTCTAGACCAGACATACACTCTAAGAAGGCCATTGTTTGAGTTGGCTATTGTTTTTTGTGTCCTTCGCCATTGTCTTTTTTGTCTATTGTATTATGCTCAAATATTGACCAAGTTATATTGTATACGAGCACAAAATTGCTCTTTCTCTCTCTCTCTCTCTCTCTCTCTCTCTCTCTAGATATATTTCGAAATTTTTCTAAGTGCAGAATTATATATTCATCCCCCCCTCTTCATCTCTCCATGTGATGTTTTATTTTGAAATATTTACAAGTCCAGATATCTGTGACGTCAGAAATACTTTTGAAAATTTTACAAGTCCAGAAATATATATTCCCCCTCTCCCCTTTCCGTTGGATGTTGGTTACCTATATATTAGCGCGGTATCCGATAATTATTATTTATTTATTAAAGTTTTTATTAAATTTTCTGCTGCTGCTGGAATTCGAACCAGCGACATCCAGGTAGCCAAAACTGCGACATAGACAACTGAGCTATGAGAGAGATTATAATGAGTAGCAAATGAGAAGTGGTTATAAAGTGAAAGTGGTTAATGTAGTATAATTGTATCTCTTTGTTTTTGATGAGTATGATGAAGTATAGTATGATCGCTGAGTAAGTAATTAATTGTTATGGAGGTTACATTGTCAGAAGTGCGGAAGAGGAAGGGAGATGAAGTTGTAGTATAAAAGACATGGAAAAAAAGTAATAAAATGTACGTATAAATAATGTGTTTATTGTTATTTTTAGTTTAAATGAAAATGACCTACTTGGTTACATATTTAGAAGACCTTTGAAAGTCGTGTGAAAATGTTGCACATAAAATTTGCGAAAATGAGTATATTTTTTTAGCCCCAAATTTGTCTATGTTATTAATGAAGATGGAAACATTACAATCCGGACAATTAGCCTGTATGGAATTGTTACACAAATTTGTTGAACTTGAATTATTTTTAAAACGGAATGAAGTAGCCGCCAGTAAACACGAAGAAATGGAAAAAACTAATGAAGAAGAAGAAGAAGAAGAAGAAGCATTGGAGGAAGGATACGATACTGTTGATAAATGTTAGCGAAGTGTAAGAGTAGGAAGAAAGTGATGTAAAAATGGTTGTAATATAATGGAATAAAAGAAATGGTTTCACAAAATAAAGTTTATTATTATTGTTTATGTATATAGTTTATATCAAGTCATCGAAGAGTAAATGAAATTAAAAGATTTGTAATACTTCTTCACTTAGCGGTATATATGTGAACAATTTTTCATAAACAAGTAACACATATGCAGTTGTGTTTTTTGGGATACTCTTATTCATTTTAGCCATAATTTTTGAATCGGAAACTCCAGCTTTTAGCGATGTGTCGCGATACTGTAGGTTTATAACAAAGAAAGGCCAAATAGATTTATAATCATCTTTCGAATAATGTGGATTTGGAAACCATGTGAGGTGTTAACTGCGATTATATGAAGCTTCAAATTGAGAAAATTCCTCATAAAAGTAGGAATACTCATTAGCATCGAAGTCCGCATTATACGAATCATATGGGTAATACTGGGCATCGAGATAGGCTTTAATATCACGCACGTGACAATGTTTGTAGTTACCCATGGAATGTGTAATATCATTTTTTCGACCAGTTTGAAAGGCAACAACGACATATAAAAGTCTATCAGCATTATTAACCATTTTTAAACTCCAATTGAAACCTATAGTTTCCGAAACTGAAGGATTTTCATATAGGTCCCATGCTCGGAAAGGTAGCGATAAGGCCGTATCATTTTTTAAAGAGTTCAAGTACCAAACACGTATTTGATCATTAACATTAATATACGGTATACACCAAGAGATGGACGTTAATTTTACAGTTGGTTCAGGTTTACCCATATCCAAGGGGGGGATAGATGTATGTCGTACAATAATATTTTTATCGTGCGTTGCTCGTTTCAAAATGAGTTCATGTCGAGCGTTTAAAATTGGTTTTTTATAGTTGGCAAAAAAGCCAAAAATCAGGTTTAATCTCATAAGAAAACCAATTTTATCATTAATTGTGGATGTGTTGTAAGGCTGAACAGTATTTGTACCTTGTTTGTAGCCGTGATTATCGTAATAAACATTATTATGAGAATTATGGAGTAATACAGCTTTCATTGTTGAAGTTATACCGACATTATTAATATGCTCAATTTCTTGACCATTTAACATATAAGAAGCATCAGTAAACAGATGTGATAATCCATTATAATCAATTGAGTAATATTCAGTATTGAAATTATTCAGTTTTAATTCCATAAAAAGCCCCGAATCGGAGGGAAAAGTGTAAACGTTACGTTGATCAACGCCTATTCTAATTTCATCACTGTTTGCAAGGCCACTTGATGTGTAAGGATAATGATGGAAAAAAGTAACATTTGTAATACCATCATCGATGTTTATTTTTTCTAAAATATCTAAACTACGTACATTATTAGTGAGAGTCATGATTAAACGAGTACTTGCAATCCAAAATTTTGCAAAAAGGGTTTATCTTTCAGTGTTAATTTCACCGAAGTCCGCGGTTGTTTAATACTTTTTTGTTTACGTTTAGTCTTTTTATATACATTGGAAGTCGTATTATTTTTTCCTTGAATTGCGGATAAATTACATCAGTAACCAATACGAGTGATAGGTTGAAATGAAGTATTTAGTAAGAACGGCATTATTACAAATAGTAGTTGTTAGAATTCATTTATTTTCAGATTTTAAGTGTAGTAAAAGCGTAATATCGTCTCCTAAGAAATCGATAGGATTACTATTTTGATCGGTAATGAGAATTTCAATAGATGATATGTCTTGTTCTGTGACTGGTAGATAAATAATATCTTTCGGCGCCTCTACAATTTTAAAACCTATTGGCACATTTATCGCAATTCTGTACAGTAAGTGCGAAGGAATACCATTTATATAGGAATTGGATACAATATTACAAAGAACATTGAGACAATGAATGGTAGCTATGTGAACTGGTTCACGACCTTCTAAAAGATTACCCTGTGTAGTTACTGGAAGATGATCTTCAGAAAAACCTAGAACTGGTCTGAGAGAATTTTCTTTTGGAAAACAAAAAGAGAAGGTTGATGAAATTAAATGGAATTTTTGTTGCTGTTTATCGTATTTGAAGACAATTGCATCAACTGCGGAAAGAAATTGTGTTCGTGCATTGTCATAGTTGAGGCAGTCAAGAAGCATCGAATGTATACTGTTCTGGAATTGTATAGCTAAGTCGTCAAACTCGTAGGAGCCATTAGGTATATGACATACCAAAAATGGAACACCAGTGTTTGGAATAGAAAATTTGAACGTATTATGTTTTTCCATTATGTTATTCACACTATTATAACCGATGAAGTAAAATAGTCCTAGGCTATGGTTTTGAGTTCTATCCAATTGAAGAGGTGGAAAAATATTGCAAACTAAAGGGTTACGATTACGAGATAAATTAAATAAGTAACTCATGTTGATAGTAGCAAAATGATATATTTGTTTGTTTGTGTGCGCTTGTAAAGAATGTATATACTGTTTATAAATGAGACGTATTTATAAGAAATTCTAAACAGAGTTGTCCACAAATTTTGGAGAAATGGTTTTGAAAATTAGTAGTATTATATAAAATAGTAGTTCCATCGAGATAATGTAAAAGCTCTTTAGGAGGAGGTAAGTCTCCATAGCTATCAAAATAAATATACGTATTATTTACTTTACGAAAAGCAACCCAATGTGTACCGGGGTTTTCAATATTATCTAAATTAATAACCATACTCTCTTTTGGAAACGGACGTTTTGGTAACGTTTCTCTATTAAAAACACCACGAAAATTAGAGATGTTATATAGTGTAGCAAAGTTGTCAATTTCATAATCAAATAACCCGCGTTTGATTGGAAATCCGAAGTTGCGTAAACGTTCAGTAGTAGTATTCATAATTATTTAGAGATGTACTCGTAAGCCGAGTCCGGATTTATATCTTTTTATACTCATACCTTTTTTACCTAATGGAATGGGATAACCATATGGATTGAGGTATAAACCAGAACCACTTTTCGAGTTTCCAGATAAATTTTTTTGCGCATTATTAACCGCTGAAACGGCTTCTGCTACAGTTTTTACAGTGGCCCCTATAGTACCGAGTGTACCTAGTGCAGCCATTATTGGTAATAATGGTAAGAAGCCACCTTGTTTAGGTAAAGGAATTACTCTTTTTAGACCCACAATCGGACCAGGGTTGTCTTTTCTATAATTTTGTAAAGTATTTATGGTGCGAATGATATTTGTTGTCAAAGGTAATGATCGATTAATAGCTGAACAACCTTTTGAAAGTAACGTAGAAAAGTGTACCAAAGGGTTACGTTTGATTGTTGAATGTTTCGTCTTTTGATGCACTTTTCCAAAGCCTAATTTTTGTTTAGTTTTCATTATATTTGTTGTAGCCCAGGCAGTTATTCGTTCAAAATAAGATGCTTTCAGATTTAAAACTATATTCCATGCTTTATTTTCTAAAATTTGATCTGCTTTATGTTGAGTTTGAAGGTCAGAATTGTTTGAATAAGTAATATCGTGTTCTTTAGCTGCAGCGTCCAGTTTATTTATTGGAAGTTGATGCAGTTGTTTTTTCAAATTTGTTCCTGGTCCTAAAAAATGGTAACCTGGTACATGCACTTCGATCGATAGATTATTAATTAGCGAATTAACTAAACCTGTTCCGAAGTGGCTATTTAACGAAGTTGCATACAATGATTTACATAATTACGTAATTGTAATGAAATAAATGAAATAACGAAGGTCTTTATATAGTGAAAATATATTTATTTATTTATTTAGCTACAAAAATTATCACGTAATAATAAAGTATTTAATAAGGCACAATGTATGGAAGAATGAAAAGGACAATTTGTTTCAAGAGGGGAAAATGAAGTAATAAATTTCTTATTTCGTAATTCTTTAAGAGAAGAAATTTGAAATTGTTTGTAATCATCATCGCATCCGTCCGAACTTTCTAAGGAAATAACATCTACAATAGGAATACCAATATTTAGATTATAAAGTATTTCTACATCAGACCATGGTGTTAGGCTTCCACATAAAAAGGTTTGAAGAAAAGCAATTTTATCACGTCCGGCAACAAAAAAAATGGAAGGAGATATGTTTAAAACTCGTTGCACATCTGACGCAATTAAATTGTAATTTCGAGTACCATCATTGACAGCGAAGTTATGAAAATGTCGCATTAACCAGCGATTTGCATTACAATTTTGGTTTCGTTCCAATAAGATATCTTTTGGTGTTTCATATAGCGAATGATGAAAAAATTCATCACCAATAGTGGTTAAACATAATTCTTTTACAAACATTTTCCCCTCTTTCGTGTAAAAATTTTGAATATCAAAAAAAACAGGAGTATGATAATTACAATCTGGTGAACTCTGTCGATAGGGTAACAGCTTCATCGTCGCGTAATTTTTTTGCATCCTGAAAAATATCCGTACTACAAAAACGTATAATTTCAGCGTCTACTAGTTGGCACACAACCGGATCAAAATGTGTTACATCTATATGCACGTATTTATGATCTGGTATAAGATTGGTGGGCGCGTAGAGCAGCAAGTCGGAAACTGTTATTCCAGGAGAAGTATTTTGACTCGCGTAAAAATTAACAAAACATATACTTTATTTTTCTAATACATTAAATTTTAAAGAAAAAACATCTTTTAACACGCACAAATCCGTAAATATAAGTCGATCAAAAATAAAATGTTGCGAAGAATCATATAAATCTGTTATGAGTATTTCTTGTTTAGTAGTATCAAATGAAAACATAAGACTATCAATAGTTTGTTGCGGATAGTCTGACACTTGTAAAAAAGCACAATCGGAGATAAAAAATGAATTATGCGATAGTAAAACTTTTAAAACAGATGTAAAAGACTTAAAATTTAATAGTATACAGTTACTTGCGCAACCACTGAATGCCGCACTCGGTTCAAAATTTCGTACAGTAAACAAACCAAGTTCAACAATGACATCGCACGATAGAGGAAACTTATAAGCTGACGACAGTAGGAAAGGCATAGTGAATATATACTAAAATAATGTTAGTTGCAGTGTGAAGTGAAGTGAAGTGAAGGATATTTTAATAACCTTCAAGAGGGAATGGAATATTCAGCATATTTAATAATATTTGCATATTCAACAATATTTGCATTATTAATAAATAGGTATTTACAATGCACCATCCTTGCTTGATGGAGTAGGAGGTTTCAGCGCATTTATCATAGTTTTTGAGATTGTTGAAGTTTCAGCGAGTAATTCGTTTGTCTTAGTAATGAGTGTTCGTAATTCGATAAAAGAAGAAACGATTAATTGCATTTCTTCTTGCACATTCGCTGATTCTCTTTTTAGTTGCACTAATAAGGTTTTCAATGATTCATATTTGGCAAAAGAATAATCACGTAGGTTTCTGATGTCAGTTTGGATGTGTTTTACATCATCTATAGCATTCCAGTATGTTTCTAAAGACGTTGGAAGTTTAACAAATTGCAAAAGGAAATCATTCCCAAGATAACTTGAAATCTCTGTGCCATGTTTTTCTATAGTAGCTAATAGAATATCTACAAATCCATTTAAATAGTCTTCTTTTCCTGCAGCTTTCTCAAATAACGTTAGCATGATACATTCCAGATCAAATGAAAGTTTACTTTTGTTTGTTTTATTAACGAGGTTTTCCATTTCCATACATATTTCTTTTAATTTAGTATGATGAAAAGCTACTAAACTAGAATTCAAGGTATTCAGCAAAGTGGTAACTGCTGATACCAAATCACAATTAAATCGATTGAGACCACTCATTATTAACGTTTTATTGATATAGGAGAAAACGAAAGTATCAAGTAATATTCGCAATTTTATTGTATTTATACTAAAATTTTGGATAAAATTTTTAAAGGTATTTCTTCTTCTTTATCTATACCAAAAAATTTAACAATTGCTGTTCCTTTACGAGTATTTTTTCGCAGTATTTTTCAAGTAAATATGTATCTGAAAAACGAGTTTTCAATAGTTCATTTGCATAAAACATTCCAGCTATTTCTACACCATCTTGACCTTCTAATATGTACATGTGTGGATTACTGGGTATCACGCGTTTTATTTGAAAAATTTCCCTTGTCCAATTAGCTATATATCCGTTTGCAAATATACTTTTATACTTCGATATTCGAACATCGTCTCCTATTTTAAAACGTGGTTTTAAGGTTTTATTAAAGTTTCTATGAGTTAATAGATATTGGAAAATTGCTTTTTCATCATTTTTATTTTTAACATCTATTGGTTTCATATTAGTTGTTTGGTGCACTGTATTATTATAAGCAGACGTCACAGGTTGCAAAAGTGATAACCAATTTTTTGAATGTTGTTGCGTAAAGTGTTGAAATAGTTTTTCTTTGATGGTACGGATAACACGTTCTACAATACTCGCTTTTAGAGAAGAGAAAGTATGAAAAAAATTGATTTTATATTTTCGATATAATGATTTGCAAGAGTCATTTACAAATTCCTTTCCTTCATCGGCATGTATATTGCGTGGTGATCCATAGAGTGATGTTTTAATGATGTCTGTTAAAGCGGCGCGAACGAGTACTCCAGTTTTTTGTTTTAACGGACGAGTCCATAAAAATTTTGTAAAAATATCAATTACGACTAATACGTACGAATAACCTTTATTTTCTTTAGACAATTTTGTAAAATCAATTAAATCTATTTGCCACGTGTCGCCGATACCTTCTAATTTGACATGACAATGTGGAAAAAATTTACGAACTAGTCGGTGTAATTCGTATGCAAGTTGTTCCATTTAAGCTATTATTTTTGCTTCTCTGAGTTCTTCTAAAATTGAAATAATTTCGTTTTCTTCTTCCACACTTGTATTTCCAACATTTTTAGAGGCTATGAGTTTTCATAATCGTAAAATTAAATCGGAAATGTTATTCCAATAAACATAATTAGGTTTACTAGTAACAAATTTTTTCAAGACCAGTCTATTTAAATAGTTATTTTTAAATTTAAAGGCTTCACCAAGTTTTGGTTTTTGAGAAAAGAGACGTATAATATGCTGATACTTATTTAAATTTTTATTGGCACCAGTTAGGTTTTCTAATTCTCCATTTTCATACAAAATTTTAAAATACGTTTTTTTATCATTTTCCGACATTGCGAGGATATTTTTTTTATCAGTTGTATTGTGTGTTAATAAAGTCCACACATTCTTTATTAAAGGATAAGTGCGATCTAATACAGTTATAGTTTGCGATATATCATCTTTAGTGACAGGAAGTTTTGATTTGGATAATTCATAATGTATATGATTTTGTCCAGTAAGCCTATACATGTTTAAGCCTAATCTTGTTTTGTTTATGAATGGTGATGTACTATTTTGCGAGAAAGAGTACAAGTTTTTTTCATTGTTACTGCTATCAGCGTCTTTGTAATGGGTATTATACTTTTCATCATTATCAGTTGTATCCGCATTTTCATCGTCAGCATCACTAATATTTTCTTCTACATTATGTCTAATAGTATTAGTACTTGCTTCTTCCGAAGTATTGAGAAACAATGTTCCTCTATAAAGTGTCGTAGATGGTGGAGAGATATTTTTTGTTTTTGGATTAAACTTAGCTACAACATTTCCCACATTATCAATAGTTAAATTTTCCGGATCAATTTCATCATTTGTTCGTGGGGAAGTTTTCAATTTCTTTTTAATATGTCATTTTCCTTCTGTTATTGTTATTTCATCAGTTGACAACTGGTCAGTCGCATTAATTGGAGAAAAAATTGTTGAAAGTTCATGTAATGGAGAAGACGGGGTTACTCATTTACGTACAGTTTGTATGGGATGCAACGTATTACAAAAGTGAGAAATTGGACGAGATGATTGTTCAATACCAGATAACGATGTCACAATTTTTTTCAATAGTTCAGTTACAGGTTCTAGGGTTTTTCTTCGTAATTTGGATACCTGTATTTCTTTAAATTTTGCTGTGTTAACTTTTTATTGCACGTTATCGATTAAACTTGTTAAATTTTTCTTAACGCTTATTTCAGAAGAAATGTCTCGTATTGTATCCTGCGGAGTCTTACTTTCATTTTTCATGTTCAACAACATTTTTATGTTGGGGATGAAGATGGAATTAGAAAAATGTCTAGTTGTTTTCGAAATTTTCCATTATCTATATTATTTTCTTTATCAATAGGTAAAAAGCCATGTTTCTCTTTCCAACGTAAATCGCACATACGACAAAAATTATCAAATGTGCAAGTCAGCGCAATATGTTTATCGTAAATGTGTCGTAAATTAATTTTGTCTTGCGCAAAAATAATAATGAAATTAGCATTATCTCGTAATAAATGTTTTTCAATGCGAGTATAAGTTTGATACAGATAAAATATATCAATATTTCTAAGTCTTCCAAAACAAAAAAAAGATCGAATTTTATTTTTGTCAGCTTTGAGACATAATACATCGTCGATAATTACTATCGAGTTGGAAGGACATTGTTCGGGAGATGGTAATGCAGATTCGTCGTGTATAAATTTTGCTTCTAAGCTGGTAATATTATCGAAAATTTTTTGTAGTAATAAATACTTTTCTTGTTCCAAAGATTTCGATAATATAAAAACATGCTGATATTTTAAACCATTTGGATGTGTTAATAGAGAAAATATAAAATTTGTTTTTCCACAACCACTGGGTCCGCATATTATAGCTCGAATATTATTTGGTAATAAAGTACTATGTCGTGACAAAATGGATTTTTTACTACTCACATTTGCAATGGGAAGTTTTAGTTTTTGCGGGAGAAGTTGTATTTTTTTCATAATTAGTTTGCGAATATCTTATTAATACATTTACGTTTCAAAGCATCTATTTATACAAAGTTGAAAAGAAAGGTAATCAATGCAAATTTGAGACGAAGAATCTTAAGTGAAGCACTCATCATTTGCTAATAAGTAACCTGATTGAAATACTAATGAAGCACTGGTTTGAATGTTTAAGACGTAAGCAATGAATATCAAGAAATATATATATATTATGGTCGGATAGTTTGAATGAGTAGTCAACATCGTATCTGGAAAACATATTTTACAAAGTATTTAGATTGTGTTCGTGTATTTGGTTGTTTTTGCTTTGTTTGTAAGTTCTCATATTTCATTTTTTTGTATTTATTTACCCTTTTTAAATCAAAAATGTGTATACCTCGACGATCTGGAGTGGAGAACGTTGAAATCCCAGAATTGAAACATCCAATAATTGAGGAGGAGGCAGTAGGTAATCTTTTGGTAGATATATTCGATTTAGATCCGCAATTATTTGCTAATGAAATAATTGCGGATGATATAAGCGACGATAGCGGTGGTAGCAGCTACGAAGATTATGATGTCTATGATGTCTATGATGTCTATGATGTCTACAGTAGTCTAAGTAGTCTGGATTGGTTGGAGGAGGAGGATTATTATACCAATTCATTTAGCTTATTATTTTACAATCCAGAGGATTCTGATTACGGGACGTTATATAACTGTCCAATTGACGAGGTATGCGATTGCGAATAAAAAAAGGTTTACATTCATTTGTAATATTTTTATTTGGTGTAAATATGATATAAAAAAACAATAACAATAATAACATGTGTAAAAAGTGTATAAAAACATAACAGTAATAATAAGATGTATACAAAGTTTATAAAATTATATTTTTATGACCAAATGCTAAACTTTTTATTTTATCCGTAAAATATCGTTTAACGCATTGATCATTTATATTGAGTGCTATCTTATTTTGTTTTATTGTTCTAATTTTATGAGCAATAACATGGAAAAAAGTTTGCTGTTTTATAACGTTCGTATTATTAAATAATGCGTCACAATATATAGCGAATGTCAAATCACGCGAAATGATGTTTTTCATCACACCTTTTGCTTTTTTTACTTCTTTAGTTTCACCAGCTATGAGGAATGAATAAACCTTTGGAGCTAATGAGATATATTTTAACATTGTTTTACCTAATAATTCATCTTTAAATACACCAGGTATTTTTTTATATAGGTTATTTTTTAACGGATGTTCATCGGGATAATCAGACAAATCAAAATAATGTGAATATTGTTGAAGGTATGGAGTAATAGTGTGATCTTGAAACAAAAAAATAAATGAATCAGTATCCATATAACATAAATTATATGGAATATTTTCAAACATTATTTTCATTTTTTCATAATAAAATTCATACATTAGAACTTTACTAACCTCGAGAATTGTCGTTCCTAAATAAACAGAAGAATTTAATCGAATTTTGGTTTTATATCGGTGTATTCCAATGAGGTTTTTGCTAAAATAGACGGCTTCTTTAAAATTTGCGGCTGAGACTAATTTTTCATATTGTTGTACTGATGTATATAAATTGAAATTGATACGTTTTCTCGCATTTTTTATAGTTTTTCCAAAAATTGCATTATTCATTAATTTATATAAATTCATTTCAAATGCTGAATTGCTTTAAATTCGTAATTTTGTATTACAGTCTATATATGATGCTAAAACTGGACCTTGTTTGAAGCTGATAATTTTATTAATTTTGTTAATTTTTAATCCGTGTTTTAAACCTAACTTTAGCATACGATAATGAGTGTGATAGTTTTTCTTATTTTTGAGAGTACACAATAAACGTGTAACACTACCAGTATGCCTACGTTCAGGGAAAAATGGAAAATCATTGTGTGCATCGTGTAATTCGATAGGATAATCAATATCAACATCGAAATAATAACCTATTTCCGCCGTATCTGATAAATTCATAGTAAATTTGTTGGTAAACATGGAAAAATTTTCAATTTTTTTAAAATTATCAATGGGTAAGTATTGCGACATTGCCCATGAATATAATGCATTCGCATCAATATAAGCTAATGAACAAGGAGGTAGAGAGGGATTATACGTTTCTGGACATTCAGATGTATTAGCTTGCATGTAACGTGTTATGGTGTTTGTAATTCCACCACGTACAGCATTTTCAAAAAAACAATAAAAATTTGTTTCTTCTTGTGTGAATAAATGCAATTTAATTTTCGTCATTTTTTTCATAACATCGTATGCAAATCCAGGTAATGTAAGATAATGGGTTATATACTCATAAACATTTCTCACAAAATGTGAATACATCAGCCAATGCACCTGTATCTTCTTTACAATAAATTTGCATATAGTCATTAAACGTTTGACATTGAAATACGTTCCATACTTCTTCAGCATGACGATATTCATCGTCACTAATTTCAATACCTTTTAACGCATCAGTGAAAGCTTCTTTTGGTGGTAATCTAGTTTCTGACAATACGCTAGGATCATTCAAATAATTATAAGGAAATATACCTTTTCTTTTTACTAAGTTATTTTGTTCAGGAAGTGGAAAAATTTTATCAACATACTTGAATTGTTTGGGATCTAATAGGTCAACTAATTGTTGTAAAGATGCTGTTAAAAATTTATACGAATCTACGAATTTTAAAGAAAAATGTTCGTTCACTTCAATGGAAAAACTTGTATATGTTTCTTGCATATGCGGGATTACGTCTATTTTACAATTAGCAAATGACGCCTGTAGTATTAAATGAAAATCATATTTACTACTTTAGGTGTTCAGGTGGCACGGGGATTCAAACCCGTACCGGCCAAACACTTAAAATCTCCCTTGTTCACCGCCTTGATTTAATACTAACGTTCGTACCAAATTCATTTCGTGATTATCTGATAAAAATTGCGACCTGTACCATAGTAACAAGAATTAAATGACTCATACTGTAGGTATAAGTCACGTTTGATGTCCATTCAGCATTTCTCGGGAAAACTGGAAAATAACAATTTGCTGGAGAAAATTTAGTGTTCACAGTTTTGAGATAGCTAAAAAAGAGACAAGACAGAAATTTTTACGAAGTGTATTTCTCATACAGGACCAAGTCTGGTAGGAGTTTGGTATCTATTTGTTTAATAATTCCCCAGAAAAATTAAGAATAAAAAATTCCTGGGAAAAGGGTTTATCCAAAACTAAAATTTTTCTCTAAATTTTGGGAAATTTGCGACTTTTTTTTCATTGCAATAATGAATTTGAGATTTTGAATTGCGGAAGATTTGGAAAACTGGGTTTTATTGCTAAGTTCTGTTGCACTAGAGTTTTTATTTTCTCTCATTTTACGAGTGAAGAGTGCTTATTACCGATTTTGCCGATTATTTCAAGTTTATTCCCAAATTTTCCGATTTGTCGACTGACAAAAATTTTTGGAGATGGACACCCCCTAATTATCCTTTGGAACTTCATTGTTTGCAAATTATCATTTACAAAAAAATATCTAGTTCCTTTCGAAGACTAATGAAATTTTTCTGGGCCTCTGAAAAAAGCAACTATTATTATTTAGATTTAGAAGTCCTAATCGTCTTTTACTTTAACTATTAATTTTGGTTTACGGATTGAAATTCAACTGAATGCGTTGCCATAAAAACCTTCCGAGTAAAGAGGAATGGAAAGTGAAGTCGTAATTTAATAAAATAGTGTGCCTGGATCTGATGAATGTTTCCCTTCAACAAGTAAAAAATACTATACCGGTAGTGTGTAGAATTTAAAACTGGAAATAAATAAATTTCTCTTTACATGCTCACTGGTCCTCGGGAATTGTTTTATTCTTGGATAACAGGCTCAAAAATTCTACGTAAATTTCGATGTAATGAAATTCCTCTAATACAAAATTTTCAAATAAGAATTAGGATTTATTGTTGAAGTAATAGGCATTGAACAATCATTTTTTTATTGATTTCTCTACTAGGATGGACGGGAATTGAATATGGATTTAAAGTTCAAACCGGAATTATGTAAAACTAAAATGAAATTTTATTTTAGTTGAATATTAACAATAGCGTGAATAGAAACTTCCTAATAAAAAGGCATTCGAAAAGTTGAAGGCAAGTGAAGTTTTTTCAAAAAATTATGGACAATGTGTTTGGATAGAAATGTAAAGTAACTTAACGAGTTGAACACATGTCTATTCCTCTCTTTCATTTTTAGGCGACTGAACTTGAAATTCATTTGGAAGAAGTCAGAAATATTTTCTTTGTAAGATAGTTTTTATTTACCATTGAAATTCATTCAAATCAGCATTTATTAGAGGGGGAACCAATTTTTCGGTCTCATCTATTGTTATTGCTATTCAATTCGTTTATTTATTTATTTATTTATTTTAAATAAAAACTGCCGGGGAACAAAAGTCGATTAAATGATTAAAAATGCCGTTACGTTCATAATCAGAAATTTCAATTGTTTATGTTGCAAAAAAATAAATAATTTGAAAGAAAATTTCAAAATTTTTAAAATTTTATTTTCTTAAGTGATGGGTTTTGAACTTTTTGACAGCCTCTTCACTTTTTTCATATCACTTGAAAAATGTGTTGTATAAATTACATTTACGTGCGTTGCTCTGCGCTCTGCCACGATACTAACATTGTTTTGGTATTATAATATCTACGCAATCATGTGCGATGTCATGCACTCGCCTTCGGATTGTGTTGGCAATACTATTTCGGTGTTGTGGAATCGCCAACAAAAAATTCGTTATCTGGAAACGGTTTTTTCTTTTACACACAGCCCAACTATTTCCAGTTGAGTTAATCCTTTGGTTCCATATCCATATTCAAGACAAAGATAGACGGTATATTGTTGTATGGTGACGAAAGCAGAATTGAAAACACTGGTACATGTAGATAGAGTCTGTGTGTTGTGTGATGTGCGCATGCGTATTCAGTGTCTGTGATTCCGTTCTTGCTCTTGAGACGTGTTTGTTCGTGTTCGCTAAGTATTCGTTCTATGTCGATGTTTTAGCGTTTTATAATTTATATTAGTCTGATTTAATTTCTACTTGGGAGCGATCGTTTCTTGTCGCCCAAATACGCGTTTCACTTTTGTGTTGTTAAAGTTTTCGCCATTGTTCTTGTGCCTCATTTGTGATTGTTTTCGTTTTTTGGCCTGTATCGGATTACAAGTTGCATTTCTGTTACGATTTTTAAATTTCACGTTGTTCGTTCCGTCCGGTTGAAATTTTCGATGTGAAACTTTTTTGGTCAGTTTTCGTATTTCACTAGAAAACCGAATCGAATGTGATGTGTAGTTGGTTGATTACTTAACAGTTGTGTCGATTATTGTATTTGCTTTTTGAAGATTTGAAATTCTTCAGTGATTATTGTTTTTTGCGGAAGGTGATGCGAATAAGGTAAAATTTATTCTTCTTTGACTGATGAAATGCTGAACTCGTTTCGAATTGATATCAAAACGGCGTGAATTAGGGCCACCAAATGCTTACATTCAAAAATTTTACATCGGAGAAAATAATGAAAATTGAAACTGATATGCATTGGAAAACCCACCGAAATAAAAATGGTCTGATTTTTCAAAATGAAACTATTGCTACGTTGTATTTCTCTTGAAAAAAAGGGTTGGGGTAGTAATTTAATGCTAGAGATTATTAAAATTCACGAAATAACAAATAAATAAAGTAACTAGTACTCACCGATATCTCTACACAACAAACGAATAAAGCTTTTTTTAATAAGCTTTGTATTTTTTGGCCGGAGGGAAGGCAGTGGAACCCAATAATTCCGGGGGACTCTGGCCTTCCCCCATACACATCCGTATCTATGACACTAGGTCAGTCCATCCCCTGACGAAAATACCGGTTCCGCTCCTGAACTAAGGAGTAAGAGGTATTACTTTCCTCTCTTTATTTTGACACTGTGTTTCATCGGAAAAATTATATATATTTTTTTTCCTTAAGCTTCAGATTATTCTCCCTGTTTCTTCAATATTTCGTAAAACGTTAACAGATTACTTGATTTGATCTCGAGAAAAATTATGGTGACAACTTTGCTCGACTCATTTTGCATTCAGTTTATCTTTCTTCATTGTATGAAGTGAAGATGAGATTACTTGAGGGTTTCTCGGAGAATGGCGTTTGCTCATCGATGCATCAAAAATAAAACTCTCTTCAAAAGCAACTGAAAGATAAACACCTCAGTAACACAGTATAGATGGGATCAATTACGTGTTCAAATACAGAAGAATTTCTTGGAAGGAAGCGTGAATTTCATAAATTTTATTTAGTTCTATGAAATTCTTTTCTTCTTTAAAGAAATAAATAAATAAAAGAAGAAACACTAGCGCAGCAAGCCACGCTAGAAAGTGTAGGGTTTAGCATAAAAAAAAAATCTAAATAAATAAATACATTTAAAAAAGTGAAAATATTAGAAGTATTCGGCAGAATTCTGGTTAAAAATTATGTTTAAAATAAAGTGTCCAGGAAATTCATAATGAATTGTATTGTGACGTTATAAAATTCATAAATACGTAAATTTTTAAATGATTGATCAGCAAATAAAATAACAGCAGGCGTGCTTTAGGTACAGCTTTTTTGGTTTATCTGGAATTTATTTTCTCTTATTTATCATTTAAGATTGTTAAAATTATTTTTATTCGTGAATCGTTAAGCCGATTGAAACAAAATTTGGCAGAATGTTAGAATACAATACCTATATTCAATGTGTGTACCGAATTTCGTGACTATTGGTTAAAAATTGCACATTTTAGAACCTAGGGATGTTTATATGCGTCAATTTTTCCTTATAGGTAATTTTTTTTTTATGTATCTCAGTTTGAAGATCGAAGATTGAAAATTGGATGTAAATACTTGAACAGTTAGTTAGCACTTCCAGTACAACTGAATAAAACCAGGATATCAATATGCGTCAATGTTTCCTTATCGATAACTATCGATAAATATCGGTCATGTCGACATCCCTATTAAGACCATTGAAGCTCCAAAAATGCAACATAATAGGCTGTACCTGACGTATCATTCGGTCGATCTAGACCAAAAACAAAATAGGTTAATTCCTGTGGATCGAAATTAGTGTACCAAATTTCAGGACTACTGGGTAAAAATTGCGACCTATACCGTGTTAAATAGAAATGTGTATATGACTGTATTGTAATACGTGTGTATATATTTTATATAGGTATTTATACAGGTAATGTGGCGTATTTTTTGCTGCGTAGTGGACATTTTGGTTTTCCACATTACTATCTCCTTTTTCTTAGGAAAACATGAAAATATTGATTTGCATTTTGGAAGTTTATTGTGTTACTAATGAACTATATAAAATCGAATACTCACCACCTTTCAAGTTTATACTCCCCTTTTCAGCTCCCAAGATGTTTTAAATCATACGTGACAATAGTTTTCATGATTTTCTCGTTGAAGGATCAATTCTACAGAAAATTTTATAATTAGTATAAAGTTTCGTCATAAAATTTTCTACAAATTAGATCATATACTATTTTTATTTGCTCAATAGTTTTTAAATTGGAAACTGTCAAACGTTTTACTGTACAAAATTTTTTTTTCAGGGGCTGTGAAAGTGGATAACATCAACTTGAGGGGTGCAAATGATTATGTTCCATGATGTCCATTACCCAAAATATAAACTATGCTTAATACTTTCCCAAAATATTTGGAAAATAATTTTTTTTTTTCAAATCAACGGGTAATATGGGGACCTAAAAGTGAAAAATTAAATTTCTCTCGATAAAAAAATATCAACATTAGGATAAAAACGAGCAAAATATACTCTCATTTTGACATAAATAAATGAATATGGACTATAAAAAAAAAAAGCCTGCCACTTTAACCTTTTATTTTCTATATATTTTGTATACTATACACGAAGCCCGGTATAGAAAATGCACGCTAGGAAGCCCTGAACCAGTAATAATGTAAGATCACTTACAGTAAGCACTCCGAAAATTGAAAAATTGCAAAATTTGAGGCTCTATTAAGGTGTCAGTTCTGTAGACAATCATGAATAAAATATTTTTCTTGGGGTGGAATTTTTGGTATCAAGAACCCTTTACAAAAGTATGATGTAATATTAAGTATACAAGGATCAAGGTGATTGCTTTCCACAATAAGTTTCGTGAAACAAAAAGGTGTATATTTGCATATACCATGCGTCATTAGGAAACCCAGGCAAAAATTCTCAAATAAGCTCTTGATGCCTATGCTTACCTATAAATGTAATTTTTATAAATGTATACAATATAGCCATTAAGAATCCCAAAAGTACATGTTGAGTGTCAATACCAAGCCCAAAATTCACTTAGGAACTCCGAATTTAAGCTTTGTGAAAATTGTGGAACATATATCAGGTTTTTTTAACTCGGGGAATTCTGGGGAGTTTATTTTAAAATTTTTGTTGGGAGCTTAAAATGACAGTATGTATACAAATATACACTTTCATTTCATGAAACTTACTTCAAGTAGCACTCACCTTGATCTGTACTTCATGTTTCATCATACATCTGTGAAGGTCTTTCTATACATAGATTCCCGCGCCTAAGAAAAATATTTTCTCTGTGAATGTCCACAAAATTGATTCCTTAAGAGTTCTTTAATTTTTGTGATTGTTTTACTTCACAAGTGCTTGTATGCCCCTAATTTTCTTGTATTATTATTCCTCCTGACCTTCCTATTGGTCATGATATGTACCAGGCTTCGTAATTCCACTTGGTATGTTTATATACATACATAATTATACACAATATGAATTTCAGAAAATCGCGCCAAAAGTTTCCTGAGGTCATGAAATGAAAAACAAACGTATCCTTGTTCCTGGATCTTAATATTAGATCAGTTTTAATGTGTAGACTTTCTTGGAAACCTCCATAAAATTCTGAGTAATTAGACTCTTGAAAGTTTCCTCGATAGTCGGATTAGCGTCTAATCATCGTGTAGTAAACATATTTTGAAGAAAAATAACGTAATTGTCTCGTATTGTTATCGTTACTTTCATGTCCGATGGTGAATGGGAATTTTGAAGAAACATTTGTTTCGTAATTTGTGTCTGCTTGACGTTTTATAGAATTTTCTGTTGTCATTTTTCGGTTTGAATTCTAGAATGCTCTTCAAAAATGGGACATTTTTTTCTTGATTCATTCACTTCGGCTAGCACAGGTGTCACGTCCTTCTCTAATTCATAAATTTACTACCCACTTGAATTCTTTTCTTTTTTCTTCTGTCCATATCAGCCTAGCTGCATTGTGATTATTCAGAATTTTTTTTTTCCTTTTTTTTAATATTTTCGTTCAATATTATCATTGCTGTTGTCTAAATCAAGATTTCTGTAATCCTAACTGTGATATGCTCAACTCTGATAATTTTTTTTTTAATCTCTATATTTATTTTCTTTCACCAGAACTCTTCAACGCTTCAACTCTTTCTGCTGGTCGTTTGCTGAAGAAATACTTGAATCGATAAAATTATCTGGACCATTCGTTGCTTCATTTGAAATTATTAGTAGTTACACTTATTAAACTGAATTATGCACCAATAATTGAGATTGAATTTCTGAATGAAATTAATTTACTGATACGTTAATATTTTACATTAATAAATATCGAGGATTTAATATTTTTCTTATAGTTCAATCCTTTCTTTTGTCTATTACCAAATAGCCCTGAAATATAAAATACCATGAAGGAAGAAGAAAAATAAAATGTTTGTATTAATATGTAAATTCTCGTATTCAGTGAATATTTAAATTAGCTGGTTTTCGTTGCACAAGAGGTCCGATTTAAATTATTATTTTCTGCGTGTTATTGAAAACGAAGAGTAAATAGTGATTGAATGAAATTAATTTGCACTGTTTCCATTTTCTCGAATAATAATTAAAACGGATGTTTCTCACGGTCGTAGTGACGTATTCACAAATGTTCGGTTAGAAGTTAATCCTCAGTTCCAAACTGTAGATTTATAGTTTTGTATCGCTTCTCTGAATTGGAAAAACTCAAACAATTGATAACTCAAATAGAACAATTTTAAAGAACTGTTCAGATTACAGAGCAACGTCAACATTGATGCATGTGATACAAATGAGAACACATTTTCAGAAGAGACTTTTTCATCGGAACTTACTCTCCGAGTTAAGTCAGGAAATTTGTCACACTGAGAAAGAAAGTTTTTCTTTCGCTCTACCCTGAAAATCGAATAAACTCTTTGAATGACTAAGTAGCTTCGCACTTTCCTAAATCGAGCAGCCTGTTTTTGAAATGTGCTGCGAGTTTCGTAATCTTTTTCATATCGAATAGACCAAATTTGCGTATACGGTGCTCATAATAGCAAATAAAATTTACCATGGCAATAAATCAGAATAAAATCAGGAAATGGGGTATTTATCGTCGTGTTTGATCATAAAATTTTTGTATCAACTTTTTTTTTTTTATATAAAATTGAACTTTTAGTTTATTTTTGATGGAATTTTATTCTTTGTCCGTTAGTAGGTAGTCTGCATAATTTTGTGTTTCGAAAGTAAATCTTGGAAATTAATTGTTCAGAAAGTTAATGTTTCATTTTAGTGAGTCGAAAAAATGCCAGCTGTCTCAGTAGTATTTCTATAGTTATTTCACAGTTTTAATCACCCTTAATTCGTTAATAAGCCTTCACCGGTGCATGAGTTAGTTTATCATTTTTTGTGTTGTTAGGCTGGAATAAAAGGAGCCGAAAAGAAGGAGCTTTCCTTTTTTTTCAATTAGATGTAGATTTAACTATCGTGTCTGGGAAATTTAAATCTATTTATGCGACTCTACTTAAATGTAAAACATAGAACATCAGAAATTGGAAGCAAGTGTGCGTGAAAATAAATATTTTTGCTTCGTGTGTGACCTTCATATGGTTGAAATGTGAAAGGAAATTCAAATATTAGTGTTTTTGCCTGACTTTATTTATAAATTTCTTGAAAATTTTTACCCTTTATCTAAACATTTTTCAGCTGTATTTGAAAATTTTATCAACTTGAACCCTGGCAGCTTCATTAAATTTGAGAATAAGTGAATTTTTAATGAATACGACCTGTTCGTCTAAAAAACGTATTTTTGGTCAAGAAATTTGTAAGAATTCAACTGAAAACAAGGGCATACGCAGAGGTGCTAAGGAGGGATGCTTACCTCCCTTTTCAGTCGAAAAATATGGAAGAAAAGAGGAGAGAAAACAAAACCAGAAGGGTCGTATCCAGGCAGAGGTTTTGGGTGTCAAACCTCTTCACTAGCCGCCGGCAATACTCTCAACGCAAATCAACCCTCCTAAAGTAACCCACACTGGAAAACCGAAGCAGTACAGCCCTTAGTGTAGTTGAAAGCACTGGTGTATAAATTAAATAATAATTTAAAAAGGAGAAGATGTAAATGATACGCTAATTGATGTTTACATTAATGTTGGTTTATGTAGGATCCCACTTATTTAATTGGCCAATCACAAATGTAGATGTGGGGGTTCGTGGGTAACTGAAACTTCAACTTCCCGGAGACAAAAAAAAAATAGCTTGATGTCTCAAAATAGTATATCTTCGTCAGAAACTGAATTTTTAACTATTTTGTAATGAACTGCAATATTGTTGTTAATATTAACGTTCATCTATCAAAATGTCTTCTGTTGCATCGTAATAATTAAATGTTGACAGTCAGTGCTATCACAAGGAATGAAATAATGTTTACAAATAATTTGATGTTCGTTGTTTGGAAATTATTTGATTTAACTTTAATTTTAAGTTATGATTAAAGCAAGCTTCAATAGACATCGGAAATTTTGACGAAATTTTATTAACGTGAATGAAATACCAGTAGGGAATGACGTTAATTCTTAACGAATTGGGCTCATATTACTGTCATAATCGTATTTCGATGGATTTGATTGTTCAAGATTTTGTTTTTCGTGAAAACGGGTTTTCCCTTGTCTCAAAATGTTTCAAATTAAATTTTTAGTTTTTTATTGTTTTTTGGTCAATTTTTTTATTTTTTTAAATCCGACTACCGTGAAAATGATGTTTCGATTTGAATTTTTTTTGTCCCCATAATTACCGATTCTTAGGTTGATAATTGTTTTCTTTAAAAATGGCGTGTACGTTTGCATGGGAAACTTAACGAGGAATTTACTTTTGTGGCTATAGATCTGCATTAACTTGAGAAATAAAAAGCTGAAACTCAAATCTGCTAAAGTTCTTTGAGCTATGCAATTTACGGTGTGGTCAGAATACAAAGGCTCGTATATTTTACGCTTTGTGCTTGTGGTTGGGTGAAGATATAGAACTACTTTCGCTATGTCGGTTTTTCGGCAATTTCAATCTCGAAATTGTGGCAATTAAATCGGCAATGAACTTTCACTCACGTAGAAGTACGCGCATTAATTACGTTTTATTTTTACGCTTGTGTGATTTAATTCAGGGAAATGAGCCTGTCACTGATGATTCTTCGGTTCTTGTTCGATTTTGATTTGTTCATCAACTTTCACAATAAAATCTACGGACTGGTATATACAGTTTCTATGTTGCCATATTTGTTGCTGATCACTTAGGGCGTTATATGAGAATTGCACGCACATTGACGCTGTTCAAGTTGTGCCTTTTTTTTTTATCTTTTAGTGCTGCAGCGAAGTTTGTAAAAAGTATTTTCAACAAAGTCGGGTCATCTTAATTGGCTTTGATTACTCCACTTTTACATCTCTATTCAAAGACATAGCCAAGCGGGCCAATAGGGCAGTTGCTTCTTCAGGACCTTTTTATTTATTTTTTTGCTTGTCACTTTTCAAATTTGGAAAAAATTCTACTAATAAATACTCTAAATTTCTCAAATTTTCAAAAGTAATAAGCTGTAGCGGATGTTTTCTTACGTTTAAAAAACTCAGACAAATTTAGAGACAAATATTTTTATTTATCTTTTTATTATAATTCAATACTATAAATCACATAACATTAACACTTTAAATCTTCAATTATTCTTCATTACTTTAAATCTAATTCTATCTTATAACTTAGTGAAACCTAATGATCTACAATCTTCTAGTGTAGACACCTTAACTTTTCAGTTCAAGAGTAGTCAAAGGAATGAATTGTCTTCATTTGAAGAGAACACAGTGTCTTTATTTTCATTGTTATACTTCAAAATGGCTGACCTAAAATAGATGGCATGATGTCGAAACATCTGCCAAATATGATGACTCTTCATTGTCATAATATCTGGTGGTGTTTTTCCGTGAGAACAGGTATCATATAGGTGGCTAGGTGGCTATTATTCCAAGAATTGGAATAATAGTAATTTATATTTTGTTTGACACGTTTTTGTAGACAAACTGAATTGTCTGCAAAAAGGTCACAGAACATAAGCAAAAAAAATCAAATTTTTTTGGTCTTTCCCCTCTTGAAGAAATCCTGGCTACGCCCCTGTTTGTATTACAATTTTTCTTCCATTTTGATTGTGATTCTTCACCTTTGAATTAACATTCAAAAACAAATTTTGAAAAAACCCTTACATTTATGACGCAGCTTATTTTTCATTCATGTGCTTTTTTTTTCAAAAGTCGCGTATTTGCTTAGATTTTAGGTATTATAAAGAATGTTCCATGTTCAGTGTAATTTGTTAGTGAAGATTTGATTCTTTATCTCCAGATCAGCTTTGTTCGTCGCATATCGTCTGTTCCGGACCGCATTATTGCTGAGATAATTCGTGTTTACTGTGCGTATGTACAATTGAAAGTAGCAAGAATTTTTCTCAGGTGGAAGGCAGTCACAGATATACATAATAAGATTAGAAGTTGATAAAATGTCTCACTTTTGCGTATCTGAATAAAACGAAATAGACATTTTTATTTTGAAATACTGTACTTCTTGAGTCAGTAGCAGCATACTTTGGGCCATATTCACCAAATCATTTGATTACCATACTCCTTCTGTAGGCCAGCGTTATTTGTATCAAAAAAGTATATTGATACGTTTCTAGGCCGATGATTTTGTTGTACATGAATACATGTCTGGTTTTTATGTTATTATTAAATGGTAACTAAAACCGTTAATTAATGTTAGGTATCAGTTGATAACGTGCGTGTGCGATACGTAAAAATATTGAGATAATCTGTTAGAAGTACACGCGATGTAAAAAATTGAAAACGTGAAGAAAAAAGTAACGTAGTATAAATTGAAAATCTAAATGACAATTATTGTTACTTTGGGTTTAGGTGCTCTTATGTGTTCCTCTGACTTACATGTATTTCTTTCGATATAAATAATCATCACTCTTTACAGGCAGTGAAAGTAGTACTGCTATTACCACTTCAAAGAGGAAAAGTATAATATAGTATTTGTATCATGTAGACATGTAGTTGTCTGTGTGCGTGATAACCAGTAACGATCATCGTCGACTTGTTTTCTTTTTCAAGATAGATCGTTTGGAATCTAGATTGTTGGTAACGATGACAAATTGTGATTTTATTTCGTACTCCAATCATTAGAATGCTCATGAAAAAATTATTTCGTTGTTTTTCGGAAATTTGGACGAGTTCATTATATGTGTGCAGGCAAACCAATCTGATTTATTTATTTTTTGTTGATAAAATGAGAAAGCGAAAACTCCTTTGGTTTTTCTGTTGGTTGGCTAAGTTACCGTTAGAATACAAGAAGGTCGAGAAGAACAAGCGGCTCGTAAAAATTGTGAACATGATATGATATAATATTATTATAATGAACTGCTAATAAAAATATAATGAATTTTTTTCTGTTTTTAAGATGAACTGTTATCAGTAATATGTAAGATTGTGAATAAAATGAAAGTTGAAAACTGCTTCCGTGATCAGTAGCTACTGCTGATTGACCTTTTCGGGTTCGTAAAGTTGTTGAGCTGTTATCTATTATGTCTACCTATATCTTGTTCAAGTATACATATGTTTTTGCTTTTGGTAAGATAAGATCTAACGATTTCGTGAGAAAGTTTTGATATGAATTACAAGCTATTCTGTACCGTTCGACCAGATGCCTACAAATCTATCTATCTACTGTATAAAACTGAAAAACGTCCTGATTTCCGTCATCATTTATTTTTCGTACTTCTCATTAGCTAGAAGGGTGAAAATTGGCATGAAGATAAATGAGTATTACATCTAAATACGTTTTTTTCAAAATTCTAAAAACATCAAAGGCCCAGCAGATATGGGCCAAAAATACTTTTTGAAGAAGCATTTTTTCCTTTATCAGTTGGATGGGTAACTGTCAAGAATTGTTTTTTTTTTCCTAACCGAATATGTTTTTACTGAAAAGATTTCCTGGAAATTTTACTGACTGGTGTCAATGTGCTGATAAGCGTGTAGATTCTCGATTTCTCCAATTTTAATTTAGTCATCATTTTTTCACAACCTGGCGACGACAGGGCTGACGACTAGTAAAATATAAAATATGTAGACTTAAGTCGGTATTCATAGTCGACACTAACCCTGAACTAAGTATTCATTAATTCAAGGGTCAATTTCAAACTTTCAGCTCTCAGCTATATTTCTCAGAAAAACGAAGCTCTTTCATAGTTTTGTTGTATTTGTTACAGGGAAGCTACCTTTCTCAGTCAAACTACTTTTTTCTAGTTTATTGTTCTTCAAAAGTAGGCCCTAAAGTTAGTTTCAAACTTGCAGCTGACAACCATATTTCTCTGAAAAACTAAGTTTTTTTTTCATAGCTTTGTTGTAGTTTGTCCCACCTATTTTTTTTTGTAGCTTTGTTGTTCAAAAACAGATCCTTAGATTAGTGAACACTTAGCTCAGGGTTAGTGTTGACTATGAATACCGGTCTTAGCTTACCAAAATAACTAGGAGATTTCAAAATTGAACAGGAAAATGGATTTCAAAGTTGAAAACGAAAACATCTATACAGAGTTACCAACAGACTATGAAAGAGTGCTAAAAAATTTTGTATAGCTTTTTATTCAACTACAAAAAAAGAGGGTTAATATGTTTTTTCACTTGCAATGTTTACATTTATTAATAGATGATAAACTGCAGGTTTATTCGTTCAACTTTCATGAAAAATACATCAAACAATTTGTAATGTACTCCGAAGTGTTTCTGGGTATATAATTATTGAAATTAATAAAATAATTTTATTATTACTTTTATTAATTACTAGATGTTACGTGTAGCTGTGGCCTACACTGCACACATAATTTACCTTTTTTTTTCATTCTCTTTCATTCCAGTTTGCTTCTTCTTGTTTGTTTTTATACTATAAATTATGAATTGGTGAAAATGAACAACTTTGCTACCAGAGAGGTGAGAGACTTCGACGATCATAGGCGGGCGCTGACTTCAGTTTTTTTCAGTCTAGAAAAATTTTATAGTTGTAATTTGAAGATAAATGGAAACTGTTAATTTGAGTAGAAAAAATAATTTTAGGGTTAGGAGAATGAATTTTCAGTACTGCAGGGCAACACTGAAAATTACTTACATGTTGCAATAGTACCTCCAGTGTTCATAAGTCGGCGCATATGTCGACAATGGCTTTAAATATGCCTAGGAATAACACAAATAAATACTGAAAATTTCATCTCAATCTGCCCAGTGGTTCTGAAGTTATGAGCAAACAAATATACTCGCATGAGTTTTATTTATATAAACTAGCTTTTGAGGAGGGATCTTCGCCCCCTCCCATGCTCCAGTTTCAAATCGTAGATGACTAAAACCATATACATGTTCGTGTCCATTTAGTGTCCGATAAGTGGCGAAATATGAAGAAAGTCCTTTATATGTATATACCTATACCTACATAGTAATACGCCGAGCGCCTGATTTGGTTCTTGTATTTTCCCTCGTGGTATCTCGTGATTAATTCGTTTTAGGTGAAATCTAATGGTAGAAATGAATTTGTTGTTAAAATATAGGAGGAGTGGTTGCTGAAAATTTTTTTCTACCATCATTAGTTTTTGAAATAAATGACAGATTAAAAAACGGAAAATTTCTTATTAATTTGCCGTTTTTTTATGGCCGATTTTAAAAAAGCTCTTGACGACAAAAGAATTAATTTTGCTAGAGAACTCAAGAAATTTTCTCTTCTTTTAAATAGTATAAATCCCAGCTTTTTAGCTTGAGTAGAAGCTGAGAAATCCTGAAATGAGTGAAGAGCAGTTTTTTTTTTCAAATTAAAATATTGTGAATGTCGCAGAAAACATGGATAAATATGCAAAAAATGGGATTGAATTCTATAATATGGATTGCTTGACTTTTGCATTGAAGGCCCTTTAAAACTCATAAAAATTCTAGTGTAGTTCTTCATCAGATAGGTGTATGGATACCCAGTAGCCCTTCCTCACCAATTGTAATCAAGCCTGCCACGATTCTAAAGTTATAAGTTGGATATAGAACTTTTCCACATGTGCAGTATGTCTTTTTTCATCTGTTTTCAAAGCCATTTTCAGAATTCACTGGATTCACAGAAAAATCTTTAGATAGTTTAGAATTATAAAATCTGCAGACTGAAAACAGATGCAAAAAGACCTACTTGTTTGTTTAACTTATGCTCATTTAGAATTTTGGAATTGTAGCACAAACTTTTGTGTTTACTAGAGTATTCTGAGAAATAATGGTTGTCCAGATCTTTTGATGTGATTAAAAAATAAAAATAAATTTCAATAAGTAAAATGGAAGCTTCTTTTGACTTGCAGAAGAAAAACTTTCAAATGGATTCTTTGTTTTTCGGGTCAGTGCCTCCGTCTTTTGTTTTGTGTATTTTCGTTTCCATTATGTTTCCGTTATTAGTGTTGAAAGTAATTGGTTAATTGTTTGCGATTCTAGTTTCAGAATTTTGATGATTTCATTTATTTCTGTTTCCAGTGCAAATATAGTATGGTTTATATTCCCAAAAAAATTTGGTTTCAGTTTTGATTTCTCAATCCTTGGTTTTTTCTTCTTTAGTTCAAAAACTTGCTTAATGCATCCTATTCCTAGTTGAGTAGTAATGACAGTAACCTTTCAATACTCAAGAATGATTGATGTAGAAACATAATAGTGTGGTTGTGAGCATGCGTGTTGCACATTTACACAACCACAATGTAACTTGTTTGAGTTACAGTCGTAATTCTCCCCTACTGTAGACAGAGCATTAAGATGTTTACGTATCAAAAACAACTGTAATTCATACTTTACTTTTTGTGATATTTATTTCATGTTTGAAACATCTAGGGCTTTATTCGATTTGATGAAAAGTACAACACTCGGACATTTTTTTCAAAACTGGCTGTTCAATTTAGAAAAGTTCGGAACTAAAACTTTGAAGGAGCTGATTGCTTTACCAAGGTTAACCTAAAAAAACATTAACAGAATTCAATTAAATGATGAACTTCTTAGTTCATTTAGTATGATTATGTATTTCCAGGATTGTTATATAACTCAAATTTTGTTTCAAAAACTTTATTCTGAGAACTGTAATTGAGTTTGAAATTTTCAGTTTGGAACCTTTTTTTTTCAAAGTTAGTTATCAGTTCTACCAAAATGGTTTTTGCGTCAATTTTGTATACCTACCTTTAGTTTCCATTAATTTTTCTTTCTCGTATTCTTCACTGATTTTTCTTTAGTATTTTATTTTTTTAATGCCTTGCAGTCTGTCTTTGCTCGAGCACATTGTTGATAGTTGATGTTGAAAAATTTTTACGCTGTTTTAAATGTACGCCAGTAACTTAAAGTTAGAATATTTTCAATGTTTTTTTGCTTTTACTTTTTTTTTTTCAAAAAGCACGGAGTAACCTAAACCCTACTTGTTGAATAGATATGGAAAAAGTTCCTTTCTGATGATGTGAGAGTGATTGTATCTCATACCAGTTTGTTTGAGTTTTTAATTTTTTGAGTGTCTCAACTTTACAGAACTAAAACCATAATAAAACTATAAAGTAGAATGGATTTAATCAACTCTAACGAAACTAAAACCACATTAAAACTTTGTTGTAGCACTTTTTCATTTCTTGCCATGTAGAACATAGCAAAATAAAAAGCTAAAATAATTTGTACAGTGAAACCTCTAACAAACACCTCTCAATAGTGGACAACTCCCCTCACAGACAATATGTGTTGCAAGATCATGTAAAGTAAGGCCTAAAATACCTAATAACACATCCTCCCATAAGGGACAAGGGATAGGGTGAAATGGTCCAGTGAGCCAGATTTTACCTCTGAATAATAGTTAGGTGGGCTTATTTATTGGATGATTAATTTTGGGGAAGTGCTGACCTTGGATCAAAATTTCACTACAATACTCAAAAACTATTGTTAAATCTCAAAAGCAACTTTTAAAGACCCAATTTTTTAGGTTAAAGTAACTACTATACCTCTACTTAACTATTGTACCAACTAATAAAATAATTTTAGGTTAAAAACAAATTTTTATGAGAGAAGCTTTTATTTTTCAAGTGAAACTTCCTTGCTCAGATTAGTAAACTAAAAACGGTCAAGACCAGTGAAACAAAATAAACAAAATGATCATGCAAGGAAGCACGTGAAATAAAAAAACGTTACCACTGACCCTCCTTACAAAAGCTAGGCCTGTTCAACTCTATATGATTCTTTTCCCTCTTCGCCATCTCTGTACATTCATTGCTTTTCTTATCAGTGGAGTGAAGCTTGCATGATTTAATTTTGACGTTGAAGTCTTCACCAATTGGTAAAAATAATTTTTTTAATTTATATGACTTTCTGCATTTTAATGTTTCTACGTTTAATGTTTATACAAAATAAAAAACGAAAAATCATGCTGCCAACAAACCATTCATTCTTCAAAATAAAAATTTTAGCCTATCAAGTTTCACTTCCATTGTGTGTCCTAGTACACACTTTTTTTTTGTGGTTTTTATTTCATACGAAATAAACATTACTCTGTTGCTGAAGGTTGGCTGCAGTATTGGTATATTTCAAAATCGCAGTAGTGGGTATAATAAAACCTTATAATAAAATTACATGCATAAAATTTTTTCATTTTTTTCATAATTTTACATTATTTTCCTCTCAGTATTGGATACCTTCCAATAGCGGACAAAATGATTTGTCTCGGGAAGTTTCACTGTACTTATGTATTATTTTACAAATTATTCGAAAGCACCTCTTTTCATGAAATCGTAGATCCACCTCTGAGGGCATTATTTTCGCGAGAGTATGCTAACCTGGGATGAATTATTAGGTACTCGTGATGAAGCGAAACCTTAATATTGTAGTTATTTTGGATTGAGATGTGCTGAATCCACCGAAAGAATTTATATTCCGCCATTCGGGACGTTCGGAATCAATAACTTTTAACCTTGAATAGTGAGGTGTGAATTGATGATATATTGTTTGTATCATTTACCTTCTATCTTTACTCGAGAAAATTGTTTTTCGATTGCGATCATTTTTCCCTGTAATGAGAAATACAATGTATTTGATGGTCTCGTTCGTTGAATGGAACCCGACTCATTAGACGGAGTTTCGTTGTGAAGTGTGAATATCGAATTATAATATGTATTTTAATATTAAATTATATCCATCGTAGAAAAGTTTTGTTGATGTAGTTTGGAAGATTTTGTTTACCTTTATTCTTCACCTAATTACGAATTTCTCTATAAACCTGCTTTGCTCGTATTATCGGCGTTGTTTGTACACCATGTGGTATTCACATCCGCCTACGTTTTCATTTATTTTATTTCTTCATACCTTTTTCAAGACTGCGAATATTCGATGCCAACAAGTTCTACATTGGGTGATGTCTGCACATTATGTGACTGCAGATTATACGAGGGAGAATTAACCATAATTCTCAATTATTATGCAATCATCTAAGCACTTCGTAAAGTTATTACGAATAGAAAGACCCAGTCGTATTCCTGGTGCTTTGGCTATTAGTTTTTACTGGCGACCTTCAAACATGAAATAATTGCTGACCCTCCATTCTATCTAGCATTTTCCAAATGTAGGTGTTGAGCGATTTCGAAAAATCTGTTGTTTATTAAAAGATGTTGAAGGAAAATCCATTTTTGTCGCCAAGATTGTGATACCGACGTAGTGTTTTTCATTCTCACTCAGCTGCTTAGACCTTTGTGCTCCTTTTTTCCAAATAAAAAAACCACAATAACGAATCGATGCGTAAAATATCTTTATTATTTACATAGGTTGGTAGTTCTCGTAAAACGTGCCTTATGTTAACTCATTGCACACACTTTGCACTCGTGACGATCTGTTTTATCAAAAGGAAGGGTAGATATAATGCAATTTGAAAAAGAATAAAAGGAAAAAGAAAATGCACGATGCTGAAGTAATCGATTATTCAAAAGATAAGTTGGGAGACCAGTGGAATATTGTACGAGATCCGGCATGCTGGAGCGGAATCAACTTTCACTTTGCTTGGCGCAGTTTGCGGCTCGATAAATTGGGAAAATCGAAATGTAATTTTCTCAACGTGTGTGCAATACAGCTGTGTCTTCGTGGTGGTCGTTGATGATGTTGTAATATGCGTCGAGGTTGATTTGAGATTGGTTTGCTTGTGATAATTTCTAGGATCATTGTTATCGATACTCTAGCTCTAAATGGCGCTGCATCAGTGTGAAACTGAGGAGTAAGGAGACAAGTGTTTGTAAGTAGTAAGGCTGGTAGCCGGATGCTTCGCCCACCTTTCGTTTTCTATATCTATTTTCCCCCTTTTTTCCCCACCATTTAAATAACAAATCAAATATCAAAGGAGTAAAATTGAAGGATGGATGGTGTAGTGAGTAGAAGCTTATAATTGAGTGGTTTAAGGTCCAGCGGACCATATAAAATTAGTTTTAGTCATACACCTGTATCACACACCTCGTAACTCACAACTGCCTAGCTTTAACACCAGTATCCCCATGTAGCCCGATTAGGTGCGCAGTGAGGAGTCCAGCGCGCAGGCTATGGAGCCACGACAGATGATCGATTTATGTTTTTACAAAGAATTTGAAAAAGTTTAGAAATAGTTTTCAAAAGTTCGTGGTTAGATTTCAGATGTTTAAAATTGGTGAAGAATTAGAGCCTTACAAAAAAGCGCTCATTCTTCTCATGGACAGCTATTTTCTAGCTTTGATGAACGTTGAATCACCGCTTCAACGTCCTAATTATAAAATATTTTTTATTATTCTCCGGTAAAATGACGTATTGTTTTCTGGCCTCCTCCCTCTAAGATATAGAATGTGAAAATTGGAATTATTCTCTGAGAGTCACTCGTGGAGTGGTAATCCTGTGAAGCCGAGCCACTAGCATCAAATTTGTTTCAACTTCTGTTTATCTAACTATTTTTTGTATTTAAAAAAACCGAGAAAATCGATTTATTATATTAGTTATTTATGAAAACTTAATAAAATTAAAACATTCGTTTTCTTGTAGAATTTTATGCGTTGATTGAATAGTATAAGAAATTACATAGCAGACTTTAATCATTAAAAATTCACCTAAAATGTAAGTATTTTTTATGGTGAATAAAGCAGCCGGTTTTTTTTTCCTACCGAATTTTTTTCCCCTGTGTTGAGTTTTGGCCATAAACCATTTCACCAAACGTCTGGAAGACGTATTTGATGTCAAAGTGGAGGAGGGGAGATTGGGTCAGTGATCTACCAGCATGAGTTTTTCAATCTCGTTCTGGAGCGCCAATAAAACCGAACCGAATGCACTGCTATTTTAAGTTGGAAATGTGACGGCGCGTCTCGAGCTCGCAACCTTCTGATTGCCAAACCAAGCACCTAACCACTGTGCCTCTCTAGCTCCTGATTGTTTTTGTTTATTTAACATATTTTTTAGATGAATAATCGAAAAATACAATTTCTGATTTTGATTTGATTTACTATAGTTTCCTGTATTTTCAGTTACATGCTTTTGATTTCGATGGCTGATTTCGTTTTTTCTGCGACACTTTCTGAACATAAATACAGAACAAATTTATTCGTTTCGTTATTGTTCGATTTCTGTTTCAAATTATGAAAAATAGTATGACAAAAATATTGATAAACAAAATTCGGAAGGGTGCATCAACAATTTTTAATGTTTTATATTTCTTTTAGGCGACTTTGGTCTACGATGTTTTATTCGTTGTAAATATTTATGCGGTAGTTAGTTTAAGATCAAAGGATTGAAGCGTATAAATACGTTATCGCAATTGGGTAGTTGAAGTTTGTAACCTTGTTCTTTTTTCTGCAAGTTATTTTTCGAATCAACATTCGTTGTGATGGGAATTTTTAAACTGAAGAGCTGGAACATATGCAAGATTATTGAAAAGCAGTCTTATCTCTAAAAGCATTTATTTCAAGTTCTTTTCATACTATTTTGTTCTTTTTGATCAACACAAAAAATTGAGTCAAGGAAAAAACTGTGCTGTGATTCATACAATGTTGGATTAAGGATTTTGCAGCTCTAAGCTAGCAAATGTTTGCCGCCCCTCACATTTATTATGTTTTGCAAGGGTTAAACGGACACATGTTAGAAAATGATAGGTACAATTGGGAAGGGGTTGAATAGTTGAAATGAAATAAAAGAATGAGTTAAATGGCCAGTGGGTAAACGATTCAAGTACCTACGAAGAAAAAAAAAAAAAAGTTTGAGAATGAATGTTTTTTTAACTAAAAAGAAAAGAAAATAAGTTTAGGTTAAAATCGAATTTTTAAAAAATAAGCTTTTATTTACTTACTAGCTTTGGAGGAAGGATCAAGTCCCCTCTCCAACCACTCCAGTTACAAATCCTAGATGACCGAAATCATATACATGTGCTTGTACATTACTGTCCGATTGGTGATGAAATATTATGCAGAAAGCCCTTTGTATACAATATACTATATATATATATAGTGATTCGCAGAGCGCCCAGTTTTGTTCTTGTATTTTCTCTCGCCGTTATCTCGTGATTAATTCGTTTTTGGTGAAATCTGATGGTGGAAATGAATTTGTCGTTAAAAAAACGGGGGGTCGTCGCTGAAAATTTTTTTCTGCCATCATTAGTTTTTAAAATAAATGACAAATTAAAAAACGGCAAATTTCTTATTCATTTGCAGTTTTTTTATAGTCGATTTGTGAAAAACTCATCATGATAAAAAAATTAGTTTTTTTTAGGGAATTCAAGCAAATTTTCTCCGCTTTTCAACAGTATATACTCCATTCTTGTAACTTAAATAGAAGCTGAGAAATTGTGAAGTGAGAGAAAAACAGTTTATTTCAAAATTGAAATGTTGTGAATGTTGCAAAAAAAAAAGCGGATTATTGGCTTTAGCTTCATACGAAATAGACACTATTTTGTTGCGGAAGGTTGGCTGCAGTGTTGGTATATTTTAAAATCGCAATAGCGAGTAGAATAAAAGCTTATAAAAATGAAGAAAATTTGCTACCATAGCCACCTGCCTAGCTTGCCCATAAGTAAATGTGTCACTGGTTTATGCTGTTTCTCTTAATTTATTCTCTAAAACTTGAAATTTTCCCACTTTGTAGAATACAGATTAGGATAGGAGAATAGAGAAAGTGAGTTTGAACCGTCCTTAAATTTTATCAGGCCTTTTCTATACTATTTCAAAAATCAAGCTTGTATCTTGGGCTGTCTTCATTTAGAGAGAGTAAAAAATTTTAAAACCTAGAAAAAAGAAGGGTTCCGTTTCTTCGGAAAAAAATTTAATTAATTGTGTTTTCGGCAAATTTTAGTGAAACGGTTTATTTTCGGCAGATTCTGACTTCTAATGAAGAATAATTTAATCATTTTTAGTGAGAAAAAAGCGAGTAAAAATTTAATTTGAATTTTATGGGGAGACGGAAGCACTTCTCTGTTCCCACTTGCATCTGCCGAAAATTATATTGAATAAAAAATCAATGGACCATTGATCCTTAATTTCTGTGTGATCGTATACGAGGTACACCCAATTTTGGTAACAAGTTCTGTGATCGAAGGTCGTGGTACAACATCATCAAGGTATACGTACGTTTACATTGTATGGTAGGTACACTCTAATCCAATCATTGTGGATACCCCATGTAGTAGGTTGTTTTAGTCGTTCAATTCGCATTTGGTTCCAATTTTGCTTGGCAAGACCCGTTTACCTTGAATTAATAACTGCCACTGCATCCGATGCGTGCAGTATTTTTTTTTATTTTCGGTGAGCAGGAACCCTTCTATACATTTTTATCTTTACCGTGAACGTGTATGCACTCTGTAGTATGTACCTACCACTTGGCAAAACATATTAACGTTCAGAAGGGAGTCAAACCTTATATGCTTGCATACGCACCAATACAGCGTTAAATATAATGGCGCTTGGCCACTCTATTATTTTTAATAATTTACGCATTAGAGGATGTATTGGATTATAATCACGTTATCTACTGCACAATGTTATACTCGCAATAGACCTTCTATTTAATGAACTGAATGGATAGAATAAGTAATTTTTATTCATAAAGTACTGCTGGAGAAGAAGCAATATGAATTGGATTCTAGTTCGTCGCATCCGCCCGCTGAGGAGTATTGTACTGGATGGGATGCTTTCACTCAGTTCGCAGCATGTTTCCTATTTCTTGCGCTTATATTCTTTCTTTTTGACGTGCAATGAAAGTATTAATCAAGAAAAGAAAAAGTAGGATGTCTAAAAAAATGTCTTCGTTTCGTTGACGTCAATGATCAAGTGGTACTCGATATTGTCGATTTTTCTCGCCAAATATAGCCCAACGCGGCTTCTGTAAAACCTGATTCTTGCTGCTAATCGATCAGATTGTTGCGAGTATTCGGATTAATCAGTTTGAATGAATTATCGTAAAGATCACGCTACAAACGAAAGAAATTGATGACTAGATTCAGTGACATTAACGCCAACTTTATGCTCCGCAGGTGAGAGAATAAAAGATTTGGTTTGTGTTAGGCTGTACCGAAATAAAAAATACGTAAACAACGTAATGTTTTGTCGTATACTTCAATTCTAAATCCGTCGAAAATCATGTTTAGATGCATGAACTAGGATCTGGTTTGTTGTAGCCTTTATCATTAATTTCCTTTTCGATCGAATTTTACTGTTCTTTGTCTCGTCCAGGGAACATAATTATTATGAATTTTGATCTTCCCCGCCCAAAGGCGAGAAAGCAGAAACCAAACACTTCCCTTCACCTTTACGATGGAGTCGATTAATTGAAAGGGAAAGGGTATTCTTTCTCTTTTAGATAAATTGTCGTAAACCTAATTTGTTCATTTGAGATTACTTTTCTGTTCTTCGACTTATTTAAATAAATCATTATTTTGATGATAAAAACTATTAAATAATGCGTAAATTTCCAATTTTTTGATCAAAAAATCTTTTTTATTCGTCTTCCTTTCGATGCAGATTAGCCCATTGCACCACATTTACTTGGATATCTGCAGTAATTCATTTTTTTTCTTTTTGTCACTGCCTGGTTGACAATTTAACGAACATATTTTGCGTATGTTTACAGAATACTTGTTAAAAAATAAGTCTACCTGCAGGTTCGCTGCATCGGTTTGAATTTTACAGTCAACTTTCGCTTCTCAAATGCGATTTTTAGATGCACTATTAGTGTATTTTCCAACTATTGCATTCAGTGCAGTGGCGGGGGTGGGGGCGGGACTTGTGGAAAAACACCGATTCTCAGTCGTAGATCACGAATATATAGGTCTCTGAAATTCTTCACGCAATATATATATATATATATATATCTCCACTTTTTGCTCATTTTGGCACTTTTTGGGAGTCTGTGGAGCCTCCACGGTTTGACCGATGGCAATGAAACTTGGGAAAGTGTTGAAAGCTTTCGTGGGCTACACATTCGTCTTAAAATTTTTGAAACTCATCTGTTTGTTTCGGAGGAAGGGTTTCTCAAAGTGTTGCAAATCCATCATGTTTTCATCACGATAACTCTCGAAATTGAGAGATATTGGCTTGAAATGTTTATGGCAGTTGGAGACTATTAGAGACTGGTTTGAAATTGAATTTGAGCGAAATCAGTCCACTGATTTTCGGATGGCAATTACAAAATTTGACACTTTTGGAAAATACATAGTCACCGCGGTTGATGAACGGCAGAGATATTTAAATATTCTTTGTTCGGAACAGAACTTGAAGTTATAATCTGAGGTTCGAATTACTAAAAATCAATATTTACGATTTCTTATGCATTGGAATCTATATAAGGCTTAATTTAAGTCATGCCAAGAAAATAAAAATTATACATTCTTGGAACATAACCGAATTGAAAAACTGTGTTGAAACGGACATTGCAACATGAGAGGAGTAGTAAGAAAAGAAAGGAAAAAACATAGTTTCCTTATTCAACTTGTGTTGCTGAAAACTTGAAAATTTCTTAGTTTTCGTGTAAAATGAACCAATAACGAGCATATATGTGTATAATTTATACTTATCTAACCACTCAAATCATTTTCTGGACAGTAACCTTTTGGAAAGGACTAAATCTTGAGAGCTAACTTCTTGTATACCTATTGGGAGGTGGAGGCAAAAGATACCCGCTCTGGTGGCCAAGATGGTAATCGGCCGAAAACAAGATAATGGATGAAAATAGGTATAAATATATTGATCTTGTAATATGAAAATTTGAAAATTTATTTTAAAAATGAGTTATTATCATTTTAATTTTGTATGATTTAAAGATTATCTTCTGACAATGGTGATAATCCATAAAAGTCTTTCCCGTTCTCAGAAAATCAGTTTATAAACTCTTTTCTTTTCTTATGGCAAAATACATGGGAAAAATATATCGTCCTATTTTCATCCTGTGATAATATGAGGCGAATTTAGCGCTCCTTGTGGAGCCTCCACTTCACTTCCCAGTCATTAGAATTTTATCCGCTCTGCTTCTCAAATAATTCGAAACGAGTTGAAACAGCATTTCCACATCTTTGCAGAATCCCCATTTTGTTCGCTAATTATCAATTTCTATTAACAGGTTTTTCTAATCAAACTTTTTCGGTGACTTTTGGTAGAACTAGCCGTTTTGTTCGAGCGAATCTCTAATGTGCACGAGCGTTTGAACGTGCGAAAGTATGACTAATGATGAAGATCAAGCCTTATCCGGGTAAAATAGCCGTCATACGCAATCTGGACGGCGTCGAAAAAGAGGTAACCATGAATTATGAGTCGAGTTGGCAAGAATGTCTGCAACTGTGGGGTTCGCAAAATAATCACCATCACCATGCGAATGGTCACTATCCGTTCACCAAAACGTTTGACGTGCTACCGGTCGCCGCAAAAGAGGTGGTTGTGAACCCTACGAATTTCGACTCTGTGATGAGTAGTGGATGCCCATCGGAGATCAACTCGTGTGGCGAGGCTGACTGCTCGATAGCCGGAAATTCTTCGTTGTACAATGGAAACGGGACCGTCCCTAGTCACTCGTTCAATTATTTCGATAATTTCGTGCACAACTTCACGTATCCGATGGATGCAACTCAAGCGAACGCATCAAAGTCGCACGGTCGGCAACGCTGTTGTCCGCAAATACTGAACGAAAATCACGCGGTCACCGCCGCACCTACTACCGTTTCTTCGTCTTCTCCCATTGCAGCTGCGGAGATATCGTCACAGCTCCAAAATGGTATGTTGTTCTTACCAATGATGACACCGGCCTCCGCCTCAACTCCGGTGCCTGCTGCGCCATCTGTTCCGGCTCCAGTGCCTACAACGACGTCGTCTGCCACCAACGGCAATGGCCCAGAGTTCATTGGATATCAACAACCGGAAATGACGAACGGTTGGGCCATTCCAGAGTGTTCTGTCGACACGAATGGCATGCCTGCAGCCGTGTTGGCCTCTACAAACGGAATCACTTTTAACAATGCATTATCAGCCACTGGTGAGAATCAATATCCACTGTATAATCGAAATGGTCGCAAACTTTATCGGACGCCGACGATGCTGGAAAAGAGTGTCGGACTGCCTTACATGCGTGCGACAGACGGAAATATGATGGCTGCCTGTGAACCTGCGGCCCCTTTTAGTATTGAACTAAGTTCGAATAGAGTTCCTGCCGGCGACAATGGATTCCTCATTCCACGACCAAAATTAATAGTTCCTGTTCATACATATGGATCGCGTAAACGTCGCACTGGAAATATATTGCATTCAAAACGACGCGGCAGTGATTCGGAACCGAGTAGCAATAGCTCGACTACGGCCGAAAATAAAAAACACCATACTTCTTGCCCAGGTATGCAAAAACTGAAATTTGTAAAATTTGATATTGCTTTTGTAAACATTTAGAGAACGTCTGAATCAAACCATCGATTGTGTTGCAGTCTCACATGGCCTCTCCGTAAGTAGGAGGTTTTAGGATGTCATATTTTTTTATAATCAGAAAACGTTTGGAGATCTGACGGCGAGAAAATGTTTATATTTCCAGTCTCTAAATTTTTATCATTGAACATTCCTTGGTTACGCAGTCCTGAGATAGTAACATTTACCCGTTGCAGCATCAATGAACTGTCTCTTTTAAAAATTGATGATTATTCTGAGGAGTGCAATAGTAGCTATAATCAAAAACCAAACTACAAAATGCTTAGAAAGTCACATTTTAATTACTAAATGCAAGACTCTATAATTTTTTATGAAGCTACTAAAAGCTAAAAATCTTTTCTCGCAAAAAGCCCAGGCCTATTTTTCTGGGCTAGTACTCGTTAGAATCGCCTTTGGGAGAGTATATGACTTTGCCGATGGGATGTAACTTTTTTCTATATTATGAGGAAAATTCCCCGAAATGAAGCGATGTATGATTTATTTTAAAAATTTCAAAACTGCTGAAGAAATAGCTCTGTTTGATAGAATTACATTAACTCACACCAACCTACACCAGGAAAGCTATTCCTCAGATATTTTAGTAAAACTTAGGGCAAAGTAACATAATATACTTAAATTTATAGAGTCGCCCTACCGGCTTAAGTTGCTGTAAGTTGGTGTAATCCTATCAAACAGAGCTATTGAATCTGCATGTAATATTGTGGATGGGATGTTTGATAAACGAGTTGGCAGAAATAAATTTTTACATTATTCAAATTATTTTTGTTCCCAAATTTAAAAAAACGGTGTTCATAAATTCTCTTGTATTCAATCGTTTAATTTAGAATTCTAGAAAGGTCAATACGTTTCAGATGAAGGAAGAAGTAGCTGGTGGTTGGATAAAAGCTAGTTGTAAGTCATATTGTTCTCGACGCGATAGCTAGTTTAAGTGAAATAATCGATGTGCTTTACTCGTATGCTTTATGGTAGATACTTGACTACCTAACGGGTATAAGTACAACAATATCATTGTTGCTATGGAATGAACGTTTTCCAATAAGTGTTTTCGTCGATTAAACTGTACGTGATACTGATGTGCATTGTTATTTGTTAGGCTACAAGTCATCCAAAAACAGTGATATTAAGTAGGTTTTCTTTTAAAAATCCACTTATTAAGCTTATGCGGTATTAGCCCCCAGGATTGGGGGGTGGGTACGTTTTTGTTTCACGACATATATATATATATATATATATATAGACAGATAGATGGTCATATATATTCCGTTTTCTTGGTCCCAAGGTACAGGTAGCAATTTTTGTCCGTTAATCACGAAATTTGTTACGAACATTCGTACTAAGCCAAGGACCAAACCTATTGATTTTGGTGCGAATCGGCTGGACGATACTTCCTGTACTGCCATTTTTGTTTTATTTTGGTTATAAAAAATGCTCAATTTTGCACCAACAGCCACGAAATTCGGAATAAATATTTATTATAATTTATCGTAATTCGCTATCAATTTTGGCGCTGATCGACTAGGCGGTACTTCCTGTAAAGCTATTTTTGTTTTTATATTTGTCATAAAATACGATATTTTGCAATAATATGTACGAAATTTGAAAAAAAATTCTTAATATATTTCGTTGTAGTATGCTTACAATTTTGGAGCGGATCAGACGGTACTTCCCGTAAAAGCTTTTTTTCCTCTTTTTTTACCCAGTTTGCTTTCAAACCGGAATATCAAAATTGACCTCTTGGGGAGTTTAGGGGTGGGGATGAAAATTATCTGTTTCTTGAGAAAAGGAAACGATTGGTACCATTTTGTCATTTTAAATTTTTTGCCTATTGGTTAGTTAGTTTCTAAGAAAACTGGAAAGCAAAAGATTATTGGGAAAGTCATTTTTCCAGGATTCTGAAAAAATGAAAAAACGGATCGGACTGGAATTTTTACAATAGACTTTCCTTATGTTGATGTAAGTTTCTTAGAAGTTTGGTGCCTATCAGTTCAGTAGTTTTCACAAAAACTGAAAAAATTTTGTGTTTACAGTTTTGAAAAACTACCTAACAGATGGGCCAAAATTTTTACAAAAGATAGCTATTGTACGAGAGCAGGTCTGAAAGAAATTTGGTGCTCATTGGCTCAGTAGTTTGCGAGAAAACTGTAAACAAAAATCTTTAGAAAAGCGGTTTTTAGCGATAAAACATGATAGATCAATATTTTTGTTAAAGATATGTTGGGACCACCAATCCTCCTCCTCTCACACTCCTACAAACACTTGACTTACACCGTTTATCTATATACTCTGTATCACTTATCTATCTGGTAACACTGATTCTGTAATCATCACACATTTGGCTATACTTGTGTACATTTGTCTCACACAACTAGAACGTTTTATTCTATGTTACTTAAATCTTTTTCTGAATTATACACTTCTGAGATGCGACTTCATTTACACTTAATTTTTATGTTTATTTTTGCTCGAGTTTGAGTCTTCAACCTCTATATGGTAGCATCGCTTGGTAACAATCTTTAAACCTGAAGCAAATGTGAATCTTTTTTAGTGTTAAAATCAATCAATTTTAAAAAGTTTTCGTTAATATTTTTGTAATCGTATGTAACTTTTTTGTAATTTGAAGTTGAGTGATTTTGTTCCAACTTTTTTCGTTAAAAACTTTCGAGCCACACCCTACCAGCTAAAAGTTTATGTAATTTGCTGAAAAGGTAGTAATTTCATCAATTGTTGAAAAGATTTGGTCTCTGCTTGTGTATCAAATCTGGCCAAGTAATTGAATTTCCAGGCTTTTGTCGATTGCTAGACTTGTTCAGAAGCCCTGCTTGTGTTGTCTAAAAAGTTGGGAAATTCATAGTTATCTCTTCCCTGCTTGTGTGAAACCAAATTGTCGTAGCTGAACTGGTCAAGTATCATCTTGAGCTGAAACAATCCAAATAGAAATTTACATTATAAGCATTTACAATTGTCAAAAATTGGCTCTAAATCATCAAAATCCATTCTAGTCAAAATTCCTTCAATCAAATTTAACTCCTCCTCATACAAAATTTCACCAAAGTTCATCATCAAACAACCAAAGCTGTATAAAATCCTCAAAATTGGTAAAATTCATCGTAGAATTGTCAAAATCTTCCATCAACTAGTCAATATCATCAAGAAAAACTAATAAACTTCATTTTATTCGTATTTTTCATAATTTTTTTATAATTTTACACTAATTTGTGTTTGTTATTTTGAAATTTTATTAACATATTCGAAATCCTTGTATTTTTCTGAAAATTTTGGCTAAAAATGGAACACAAATTGAACAACTTTTGACAAAAATTTTGTTCAAACTTGAAAACACTTTTGTTTGAGAGTTTACTTTTTATAACGCAAGAACAGCTCATTTCATTCTTCCATCCAAACTCGAACATTCGAACTTTTGTTCAGTTCAATGAACTCTTGTTATCTAGTATTTATTTATTGTTATTATTCACACTTTTTTGTTGGCGCAGTTTTCAATTTCAAGCCACTATTTTGCATAAACCTGAAAATTTTTGCACATGACATATTTTACAGAATTCTTTTGTCATTCAATTTTTGTATAAGCGTTATTCTTCTCAAAATTACCTTTATTCGGTTCACAAAATTTAATTATTATGTTTTATTCATTTATTAATTTAATTTGAATATTTTTTTTTAATTCAAATTATTTATTTATTTTTTCTCTCAGTGTTTTATTCTTGATTGAATTTTATGGTTTTTTTTTGGTTTTTATTTATTCATTCCTTACAAAAAATTTTTCAGTTCAATCAAAACACTTTTCACTTCTCAATTTATTATTTACGAATTTGGGGCTTTCAGATGTTGTGATTAAGAGTTAATACCCATTTCCCCTGTTATCCCAATTTATTTATTTTTCTTACAGCATTGAATATATTTTTTTAATAATATGTATCATAATTCAAATATTGATTATTATTTATTGAATTTGGGTTTTTTAGTCTTGTTCTTTATTTTCCTTTTTTTTATCGGGAAGTGTCCAATCACATTTTCAACATATGTTCTCTAGTGCCCTATGTGGACCTGATTTTAATTTGTTTAATTACTATCAATAATCGAGAAACACACTTGACAAATACAAATACTATCGTCTTTATTTACATTGTTTGGTGAACACAGATACAGTAATCCTAGTCTTGCTCCATTTGCTGAGGATTGTGTCCGTTGATTTATTTTTTTCCTTTTTTTTAAATATTTTATTCAGTCACTCCATTAATTATGACTACTGAATCCAATAATAAAGTATCAAATATTTTCCGTAGTACTGGATTTGAAAGATGGAGTGAAACTATTAGCCCATTGATAAGAAAGGGTTGTCATATTACAATTCATCCTGGTCCATGTGAAGAAAACTACTTACTCGCCACTAATGAGGAATGTTTTTCTTCTTATTGGCTTAAATTTTTTTAAACCCAGGAAAGGGCCAAAGCCCATATTTTTGAAAGACTCGATAGATGTATCTTAAATCATGTTAAGAATTGTACTGTAGTTTCTGAAATTTTTGAAATTCTTGATGCCATACAGAAATGTCACATCAACAAATATCATGGTTCTCATATCAAAATTCCAAACCTTCTAATTTGATGTGAGAAAAGTTAATATTTGCGAATTTTTGGATGGCTGAAGAACTGGGAGATGCTGGTTACCATCTCACAGAAAAGGAGCAAATTGATCAAATTATGATGTCATTACCCGAGAAATTTGATATTGTATTTTCTGAATTCAGAAATTCAAATATACATTGAAGAACTGTTGAAAGACTCATAAAAATGATCTTAGAGAAAAGTGATTGTATCAAATACTCAATTAAAACATTTCCACAGTTTGATCAACCCAAGACTTCTTACCAACCCCTGAACAAAAATAGAAATTTTTGAAATTATCGAAACCAAAATCAAAATTCCATTTCCAATTCTAATTATTAGACAGCCAGTTATCTTAACGATTGCAAAAATAAGTCCGACTCACAAAATAATTATCCTCCAAGAGATAAAGTCGAAGGAATGAATGTTACTTATTACAGGTGTAATAAGGAAGGGCACATGTCTCGTACTTGTTACAATATAAAGCCTCTGCAAAATAACAATGCACAACCCAAAAATAACAACAACAGGTCAAAACCCCAAATTCTAATAATTTGACCCCCCAAAATGAGTCCATCGATAAATCAAATTTTCGTGTTAAATATGCCATGATATTACATTCCAATACTGATAACCTCAGTTTCAATGATATTTTAGAAGAATTCCAAAGGTTAAAACCCCCTAATGAATCAAAAGTTGAGAAACTAAAAAATATACTTCATACCATGCTACTCGATAATAAAAAGGCCTCTTTGTTAACCCCACTTATATTGGATCTATTTATGTGAATGTTTGAAATTCTAAAGAGGAATTCACTGCAGTCCATCTAAAAGAAGTTTTCTATGATCCTGATCTTAGTATTGACATCTGGTCAGGAGCTAAGATCATAGAGTCAGGAATTTCTAAGATCATTACTAATACTGATCATGTGGACATCATTAATAAAATAACTGGTGAAATAACTATATCCTCTCTTAAGAGAGGTTCCATGTACTACATTGATTATGAAATAGTTGAAGAAGATAAGATCTATCAGGACTTCGTGTGCATGCCTGTTACTCAAAAAAAACAAAATTCAAGATGATCAGACAGCTGATCATGAACCCCTTTTGGATAATGCAGAACAGGAGTGAGAATATGATCCACAAAGTAATGAAGAAAACGTTAACACGAATCAAAATTTAGAAGATGCTGACGTGGACACAGTCACCCAGGAGATTAATTCTGAAAATGAGAATGAAGTAGGATGTGAGACTGTTGGAATCAATAGCAAGCATCGCAAAAATATAAATAAATCTAATATTATTTGTCATAGAAGATTAGGACACCTAAATGGCAAAAGCCTAAAGGTCATGTCAAAAGTAGTCGTAGGTATTCCTGCAAACTTAATATTTTGTGATGATGATTTTACCCCTTATGAGATCTGTATAAAAGGAAAATCAACTAGATTAGGTCATCATGGTGTGAGAACTTGCCCTACTTGTAGAATGGAAGTAATCTCATCTGACATCATAGGACCATTTCAAGAAGTGTACAATGGAGAAAAATTCATAAACACATTTATAGATCATTTTTTGAAATATACTTTGGCATTTCCAATCTACAAAAAATCTCAAGAATTTAACAAATTTAAAGAATATTATTCTTTACAAAATTTCCAAATGACCCCATTTGATTTTTGAGAATGAACCAAGCAAGAGAGTACTCCAATTCTAAAATCACTCAATTTTGCTTAGAAAAAGGAATTGTTCTCGATGATGATGTAGCATACACTCCTGAGTTAAATGCAATGGCTGAAAGGCAAAATAGAACTTTTTTGGAGAAAGTTAGGGCAATATTATATGACGTGAAAATAGATTTCAGACTCTGGTCTACAATTGTCCTAGCTGCTGTGCACATCATCAACAGAATTTCAACCCACGTCAGTCAGGGAAATATCACCTCTATGATAAATTATATGGAACCAAACCAGACATATCCCACCTTCTTGTCTTTGGTTAAGTTGCATTTAAGCATGCTCCTATTGAAAAATTCTAACAAACAGCTGTAAAACCCAAGAAAAACTAACAAGAGCATCTTGATTGAAAATTTCTTCCCCAAGCTCTAGAAACAATATTGGTAGGCTTCTCCAATGTCAGATATCAAGTCCTGGATTCTGTCAAAATGAGATCTTACAAAACCTGCATTATCAAATTCGATAAGACAAAACAATTAGTCAACTTCACAGATAAGCTTGAAGATTTACAAATTAAGCCCTAATAGAAGATATTGAGGCAATATATTGTGTTAATGTAATAAAAAATGTCTCAAATCAAAACATATTTTTAGTAGATTGTATGCCTATATTATTTAGTGATATCTTTAACAATTCATTTACGGATGAGCGGCTGAAGGCTGTTAATGATGAATTTAAGTCAATGTCAGATCTTAAAGTCTGGAAAGTCGTAGACAGACTTTGTAATGTTAAACCAATTAACACATGTTGGATATTTATGGCCAAAGCCAATGAGAATGGAGATATGTGCCCAAAGGCAAGACTTGTTGCCAAAGGCTTTATGGTTTGATCAGAATATATGTCCAAAACACATGCACTTGTTGTTCAACTATGGTTGATTTGATGACTATTGTCTATCACAAACATATTGAATCTGCAGTTAGTGCATTATGGTGTCAAAACTGCCTATCTTAATTCTGACATTAAGAATAATATCTTTCTAAATATTCCCCAAGGTTACAACGTTGATTAATGATAATTATTAAAATTAGAAAAATCATTCTACAGTTTAAAAACCTCTGGCAAAAATTGGATTGAGTTACTTGATTCTCACCTTCTGAATTCCAGTTTTGTGAAATCCAAGATTGACATATGTGTGTACATCCGTAAAGACAATTCAGATGGGATAGCCTTCATAATTGTTTGTGTTGATGATATACTACTTGCAAAAAACCATTCAGATTGAATTACCGACTAATCACTTTAAAATCAGAATCACAATGAAAGTGATTTCTGATCTCACACACTTTGTAGGTTTTTGAAGTAAAAAGAAATAAAGAATTACAGATTATGCAACATACTAAAAACAAACTGATTGAAAAGATTCTCCAAAAACATCAACTCTGTGGTTCAAACCCTTCCAAAATGCCTATGAAGACAGGCTTAAAACTGAGGAAATCAAACGGCATAGACAATAAGGAATATAGATCCATGATAGGTGCACTACTCTATATTGTTTGAGGCACTAGGCTAGACATTGCTTTTCCAGCAAACCACTTATCCAGATTCCAGAATTGCTCGAATGATTTCAAGAAAAATCATGAACGACATATCATAAGGTATTTGAAATCTACCATAGACATTGCTTTTGTTTATAGATCAAATTCCAAAGGTATTTCCACCTATTTTGGCTCATCATATGCCCCCAACATTGATAACCAACTTATTGATTTAAATGAACTTGAAAAAGGAAAGTCAAAAACCATATATCCGATCAAGATGTTACCACCAAAATATACATGCTTCATCTTCTACAGCTGCTGAATTAATAGCCCTACATGATGCTTTTGAAGACATTAAAGTTGCATGTCTTCTTAATTGTGAATTCTTTCAAATTACTACTCCAGTCACTGTCTTTGAAGACAATATTTCTGTCATACATGTCATCTCTAGAGGTGGTAAAAAACGCTTAAGGGCATTAATGATCAAATGCTATGGTTTAGCCCAAGCACATCAAAATAAAATTCTTGGATTCAAACAGATATCATCCAAAGACCAACTTGCTGATCTGCTTACAGAAGCCTTATCCGCCAGACATCACACACTCCTAACAAATTAACTCCTAGAATCTCCCAACATTGATCCATGACCATTCTCATATACTTCACAACTCAATCCACACTTAAAATTACAGATTCATATTTTAATCACTTATATTAATTATTCATACTCATTTTAGTAATTTTTAATAAACCAGATCAACTCCATATTACTTCATCACATGATCTAAAACAAAAAACATAAGTATATTAATTCTTTAAATTTTTACTATGCATATTTAAATTAAAATGTACTTACTATATATCATGCATACACCTTATAGTTAACATTTTGTTTAATGTAATCCTTTTATCATCTTTGTAAACAAATTTTAATACTTACCTGTTTATATTCCAGCAATAATGTTACCAAATTTAAATAAATCAACATGTAACTTAATAAAATTAAGCTTTTGTGGTTGTGTGTGGTTGTGTGTGGTTCAAAAGATTGTAGGGAGTGTTGGGACCACCAATCTTCCTCCCATCACACTTTTACAAACACTCAACACCGTTTATCTATATACTCTATATCACTTATCTATCTGGTAACACTGATTCTGTAATCATCACACATTCGGCTATACTCGTGTACATTCGTCTCACACAACTGAAACACTTTATTCTGTTACTTAAATCTTTTGCTGAATTATATGCTTCTGAGAAGCAACTTCGTTTACACTTAATTTTTATTTTTTTTTTTTGCTCGAGTTTGAGTCCTCAACCTCTATAAGATATGGATAATTGTCAATAGTTTTTTTACAATTACTTAACCTAAAACTAGCAATGAAATATCGATATATCGATAACTATCGATATAAATATCAAGCAACTGGGTTTTCTGCTTTGCTAGTTTTTTTTTTTTTTCTAATTTACATGAACTTTTCTCTTCATAAAAATTTTCCACATGTTCGTGTTTTCTTTTTTTTATTTTATAAATTTATGTTATTTTTTGAATTTTATTTGAAATTATATGATTATTTATTATTCTTTATCATCCTCATTAATTTTTCATTTCAAGAAATAATGCTTTTAAATTTCACATTGTTTAATATTTCGTCAGCACCTAACAAATTTCATTCAATCATAGTCTTCCATTTACGCATATGAACATACAGACTATTAATGTGACCATCAAAATTACTAATTCTTTTTTCTCGAAACTTACTTCTTCTAGTCAGGCTTGCTTCGCCAGAGTTTTTTTAGTATCAGTTCATAATTCGTGAAAGGCATTCGAAGGTATTATCTCTGCCATGTTTTTAAAATTTACCAAGAACAACTGCGAACGAATTTTTATTGCTTTTTACTTGAAGAGGAATAATATCTCTGATTTGAACGAAAAATTAATCTCTCAATTCTTTAATAATGTCTCAATAATTTTTAACACTACAGTTTGTAAAAACCAATATCAGAAATTTAAAATGCTATATCTAAAGAAAAAACCTTACTCTTTTTAAATAGGTTTTCTTTAAAAAATCTACTTATTACGCTTGGTGCGGCATTAGTCCCCAGGATTGGAGGTGGGTACGTTTTTGTTTCACGACCTTAGGAAAATAAATTCGTATAGGTCTAAACAGGTAAATAAATGATCATATATATTCCGTTTCTTGTTCCCACGATACTTTTCACAATTTTTGTTCGATAATTATGAAATTCGTTACGAACATTTGTACCAAGCCAAGAACCAAACATATTGATTTTGGTGCAGATCGATCGGACCATACTTCCAGTACCATTTTTTTTTTTTTTTTGGCTATAAAATGCTCGATTTTGCACCAATAGCCACGAAATTCGTATTAAATATTTATTATAATTTATTGTATTACACTACCAATTTGGGCGCGGATCAGCCCGGTACTTCCTGTACCACTATTTTTGTTTTTGTATTGTTTATAAAATGCGGAATTTTGGGACAATATGTACAAAATTTAAAAAAAATATTTATTATAATGTATTGTAGCGTGCTACCAATTTTGGTGCGGATCAACTTGACGGTACTTCTGATAAAGCTTTTTTTCCTCTTTTTTTTCCTAATTCGCATAAACTTCTCTTTTTACAAAAATTTTCCACATGTTCGTGTTTTCTTTTTTTTATTTTATAAATTTATGTTATTTTTTGAATTTTATTTGAAATTATATGATTATTTATTATTCTTTATCATCCTCATTAATTTTTCATTTCAAGAAATAATGCTTTTAAATTTCACATTGTTTAATATTTCGTCATGCAGCTAACAAATTTCATACAATTATAACATACCATTTACCCATATGAGTTTACAGACAATTAATGTGACCATCAAAGTTACTAATTCTTTTTTCTTGAAAACCTATTTTTTTGAGCGAGGCTTGCTGCGTTATAGTTTTTGCTGTTTGTCTTTCACTTTTTCTTGAAAAAATTCTCGTGAACCTAGAAAAAAACTTTAAAAAATAAATTATTTATTTGTTGAAAATCATGGATTTTTTTGAAAGTTGTAATTTCGATGACAATCAGGAGAAAATAAATACAATTAAATATCTGGTTATAGTATAAATGTTATGTAGTCTTTTTTTTTTTGTCTAGCCATTTTTTTAATGAAATACCTAACGAATTTCTCTTGAACTGGAAATTCAAATTTTGAGTGCCTTATCCGTTTCCCATGAATGCGCACAGATTTCAAACGATTTGTTCTGGGCGTATTAAGAGAATGATATAAAATTCAGCATTAATTTCGGTCAGAGAAAAGATGTTAGAAGAAAATGTTATGGTGCTAGTGACACACATTTCACGCTTTTTGTAACACTAATATCTGGAAAATCATTCCATTGTGCAATTGTGTATTATTGCGCACTGTGTACCCCTTTAGCCTTCTCTTGATTAATTTCATTTCTATAGCGTCTTTTTGATGTTCTCTCTATGAGTTATCTGTGAGTTAAATTTTTCGAAATTTCAATGCGTGAAAATGTTTGTTCCTGTCTAAAAAGTTATGTACTTCCTCACTTTACGCCTTTGTTATCGTTTGCTTACTTGAGTGATATCTGCAAATTTGATCGACTTTAAGGAGTGTTTCTAGAGATCTTTATTAAATGGTTAAGATACGATATTTCTTTGTGCACATATTCGCATTGTTAGTTCTTCAATAATTACTCATCATTTCGATCTTGTCTAAGTACCTATGTTATATTTCACTTACTTCATCAAATGTTATTTTAAAATTACAAAATATAACCTGTTTTCCGAAAATAAATACCTAACGCTGTCCTATTTCCAATGTATAAGTATGCATTCTGTACATTTGGCCCCGTCAAATCGAGCTCGTCTGTTCCCATATTTGCAAATACAATCTTTTGTGTAAGTATAAGAATATACATATTTGGAAATACGACTTACGTCACGCTTTCCCGACGTTCTTCACTTAGTTTGACGATTATTCGAAAGCCTGTAGTGCCTACTTCCTTAGGCTGACTGTTTCCTTTTTAAAAATACTAAACGCACGCGTGTATACGAAGCACTACAGCGTGACCCAGGTGAAGTATAATCTCCACTCTTCGCCGATAAGATTTTTACTTGCTATTTCCGATAACTAACGTTCCTCTTCAGTTATTCCAAAAAGACATTACATGCAGTACCTGCGTATAAGTAGAGTTAGTTCACCCATCTTTATTCGATCTTTTATAACTATTGAAGGCTGTCGCAGCGCTCGATTGATGTGCCGGCGACGTTTTGTAAAACTACGCGGGCATGACCGCTTAGTTCTTTTCAAATTTCTTAAAGTAGTCCATTTCCCATCTTTGGATTGTGTCAAGGTTTCTTAAGGATGTCGAAATTATCTTTTACAAATTGCTTACATATTCGGTTGTATTGAGAACGCAGTAATTACGTTTACACACCGATGATCGAGTTGAAGATGTTTATGACATTTGACGGCTTGACGGAGTAAAATTAATTTTTTTGATCGACAAAATTGAATTATTGTCTATGTTCCATAAAGAGTTTTGTAGAACTACTGATAAATCATTAATTCAATTGAGTTAATTTAAATTATTCTTTGTGGATTTGATTCGACGCGGGCTTATTGAAGTTTTTGTTTTTTTGGGTCAACCCATCCAGTTACACCATAATATGTTCTTTGATATTTCCACCGATAATTTTAGTTGTTGCTGGTTTAATGCTTTCATGAAATGGTGGCCAACTTTAATAACTTTGTAATTAATAGAATTTTCTCCTTTTCATACTGAAAGAAGTACTATGAAAACTGTCTTCAAGTATGCCGTTACCAAGATCAATAATATGTAAAAATTTTAAATTGAACGATTTTTTTGGTCAGATTTATTAAATTAAAAACAGGGAAAATTTTGGTTTCGCCTAAGTCGCCAGCAATGTTAATTCCGCCACTGGTGGTTCGAAAAGTTGAAAGAAGAAAAATCGAAGTTTTTTGTCAGAATACTATTTCAGTTTATACTTTTGTATCATTAAAATTACAACAAAAATGTGTGTAATGAGAGAAAAAAAATCCAACTCAGGAAACCGAGCATAGGATTACCTATGTCGATTTTCCTGAAAGTGTTCAGCTAAAAGTTGAACTCATATTCCAATTTATCACACAGAGTCCTACGACAAAAAATATTTTTTTATGTAAAATCGTATTATTCTTCGATTTTTTAAAAGTATCCCCTAGTGAAGGGCTGGAAATTTTTCGGTTTTCCCGGCGTTGCCTCAGCGATCATTCGTCCACTGTATAAGATTAATTTTTTCTCCCCTGTATCCTTTATTGTCACATGACAGTTGGGTGGGAATTGACTTACATTTGGGGAATTTGAGCCCACCGGTTAAAAAGTTTGGCCATGTAGTATTCGAGTGAAAAGGTAGTAACTCAACCTCATACACCTATAACCCCATTTGTTGCTATAACAAGCAAGTAAAATACATTTAGCTTTTCGTTATTCTAAACAATAGCTTTATTTGATAGGATTACACTAATTTACACCAACCTACACCGGTGGGGATATTCCACAAATATTCAAGTAAAACTTAGAGCAAAGTTATATAACATTCCTACATTTGTGGAGTTGCCCTCCCGCTGTAGGTTGTTGTAAGTTGGTGTAGTCCTATCAAATAGACTAATATGTTTAGAGAACAAAAATTTTGGAAGTTCTGAGTATATTTAAAAATTTTTGGTTTGATAAATGCATTTTGGAGTATTCTGATAAAACTATAGGATGTTGACGGAAAAACTTTTTTCAGAAGCCGATCTCAGTCATTTGCGGCATTGACAATATCTAGATTGAAACTTGGTGATATCTCTATCTCTATTTCTATTTATACATATTATAAAATACTATAGGCTAAAAACTGTTGAAACACTATTACTCCAGAATCACTGGACAAATTTGCATGAGATTGTACAGAAAAAATTGTGTTATTCCAAGGAAGGTTTATTACCATCAAAGGGGGAAAAGTTACAAATTTTTTATCATCTGTGAAAACAGAAATGGGACAAAACATTTCTTGAACCGATTGAAATGTAATAGAAAAGACAATTGAAAAAAAACTTCTCACCCTGTCTTTGTTCATTGTCTTAACAATGCTGGTTGTTGAGGTGCATATGATTCTCTCTATCTCACTTTGTTTCATTTTTGTTTTCCATCAGGTTTCATTTAGGTGTACAAGAAAGGGGTTAAAATAATTATTAGATACCACGCGGGTGGTAATTTGTGTGTGTATGAATATATAATAATTATTTGGTTGATGAATACATGATAATTTGTGTGTGAAAAGTTATCTCCTAAAATTACTCTTTATTAATATTACATTATTTACTCATTTCTCTGAATTAAGAAAATACAGTCACTCCTATCAGAATGTCCTCCAATTGTTTTAGCACTGAAAATGCTTCTTGAGTCAGTTTGTGAAAAAGTGTCCGCCACCCAATTTTTACTAATGTTTTATGCGTAAATTGTAAGAGAGGGGATAAATAACAATGGTAAAAAAAAGTGGTGTGAGAAAATTGTAATGAAAAATAAAGTGGAGGTGGTAACACTGTTTCGTTGTTTACAGAACTAATACAAAAATAAAAGAAAACAAAAAATGAATTTCTTCATTTATTTTTTATTGTTATTCATTTTCAGTGCCTTCCTCTCATTCTTACAAAGTGTGAAACCTGTGAATTTTTAAAAATTTTTTATTTATTTTTATTTGTTTTAAACAGAAAATAAATTCGTTGAAAATTAAAAATGTAACCCATTATCAGCATGGCAGAAGTACTCCAACAGCGTCTATAGCGAATTATTTTTGATCATAAATCTTCGATTTCACCCAGAAGTTGTCTATGTGGCATTTAGCCTTATCGTACTACCCGCTGCTGGTTGAAGAGAAGTTATACATAGTGGCCAAGCCAGAATAAAACTAGTGTGAAAGTTTGATGAGACACGTTCCATGCGTCTCTGAAATTTGTCATCTAATCGTCCCGTATGAGCGTATATCGACTTTCTCAAATGGGGAAACATGTCCACCGCACTATTCTAAAGTTATTGTTATTATTTTGTGTATATTTCTCGTATATTTCTCTTCACGTAATATCGTCGTTGCTTCCCTCCTCTACCTAATCTTTTCCGCCTCACAGGTACGATCGAGATCGCCTTTACAATATGTTACGCCGCGGATCGTATGACTGCCGCCACTTGTGCAAAATTAATCTATAGGGTGTCCAGTTAATCGGGATTACCGGCGAGATATCGTTGAAAAGATTTCGTAAACCATGCCACCGTTCCCGTTCATTATAAATAATGGACTTTAGTCCGCTGTATAAATAACAAAATACGTGTACTTAAGTACCTATACCGATCACTTGTTCGAACGTGAAAAATTCATATGGACCGTATGAAAATTATATGTGCGTTCAGCGTGCTGTAAGAGAATTGGGTCACTTTTATCATGCGTCTATATCACAATTGTTTGTTGCGAAAAGCTACGAAATTCTCGAATGTTTAGCTTATAGGTAAAAACTAGTAGTTGAGGTGGAAAAAAAAAGAAAAAAAAAGAATAACGTGGTTTCACCTTACATACACCCTACGGTCCTCGTATCGTTGATTGCCTTCGCTCGGTTGAATTGTTTTATTGTTTTTTTGTTTTCATTTTCTTTTTTCAATGTTTTTATTTTTTTTAACGTATTACTAACTACTTTATATATCCTCTCGCCTGATCTTTGAAATTGCCTTTTGGAATGAGACCAAACACTTGAATGATAGGAGTCAAGTTCGTTTCTCTCGCATGTTTTTACCATAAATTACTTAATATAACAAAATAGTTTCTGGATTGGTCATTTCTTTTTATCCTTCGAAATCCTCGCAAACGTTATCTCGCATGCGTCCTCTATTATATTTAATACTCCAGAGTTGCACCAAAATTTTACAGTATTGAAAATCAAGCATCTTTTTCAACATCGCATAAATTCAATTTATTTATCCACTATCATGTTCCCGTGGAAGTAGATACCAACTGAGCTACGGAAGTTTTAACCGAAAACAAACTAAAAGAAAAAAAAAGATTTTTTTATGGCCATCCGCGTTTATTATAAAATAGAAAGCTATTCGAAAGCTTGGTATTTTGACATTCTTAGCTTTAATGTGCGCGGCAATCGTGAAGCGTTTTGCCAAAAATTCATTATAATCATAAATTTACGTTTAATGAACTTTCCAACATTTAAAATCGATTTAACGCAATAGTTCAAGTTTTCATTTTTTCTTTTACTCGCGTATCTTCTTATATCATTTAACATGTATGTATTTCTGGCAAAGTTTATTTGAAATATCACAAAGACGTGAAAATAAATGATGCAATCGATTTATTGTTAGAAAAAAATTATTTTTTTCTAAGTTGAAATTTGCTTTGCTTTAATTGCATTTTCTCTTTAATATTCTTGCTTTGCGTGAGAATTACATCGTAGATGGCGTGCTTGGAATAATTTTCGATTTAAAAATATGTTAACTAGCGATTATTTGATAAATGTTCGATTTTTTCCGCGTTTCAAAGTGGAAATTAATTCTTCTACATTATGTCATTTGGTTGCAGGGACATAGCTAAGAGGGATGGGGAGGACACTCCTTCAAAAAGTTTTGGTCAGTTAGTGTGGAATACCTTGTCTGAGAGATATTCTCACCAGAAGGAAATTCTACAGAATTTAAGCGTGTTAGGCCACTTCGTACACAAGTATGGATAAGCCAGAACCAGACCGAACACTGGTGATTTTAGAGCCAGTTCGGGCGGTTTATATACAGCTTATTTACACGCACACAAACACACGTACGTAGGATAATACGTACGTTGGTGAGAACGGCCAGGTCAAATCATCCCCTATCGAGATAAGAGATGGTTGGCTGGTTCGTGTACAAATTGTGACATCATCTTATTGTGTCATGATTCAGTACTCGTACATTACCTGCAAGTACGTGCAGGTAATTACGATTGAACGTATTTTGTGTTGTTTAACCTCACAAGGACGATTATTTGCCTGCCCTTTGGGGCTGTAACAGTCGTTGAGGGGTCCAAGCCCCTTTTCCTCATACCAGTGAGTCCCCACAGCTACTCCCCCCAATTTTTGCGCCGCAAACATGATCAAAAATGCGCAAGACTGGGGGTACGTACGGGTTTTACTTCCGCCTCTGGTTGGGCGCACATTTTGCCAGGGCGCTTCCTACTGCGGACCCGACATACTCGTAAGATTCCTTACAAGCGTACATTCGGGCCAGGTAATTTGCCCGGCTGTCCTCTGGGGTTGGCTCTGGCTTTGGGGGTTCCGGAGTTTGGGCCTGCTGCTCCTTTGGCAACTGGGGAGGAGAAATTATGGGAGGCAGCGGGGATGTCATCTCTGCTAGGACATCGTCAACGGGAGGAGCTGTGTCCATGATCAGTTCCTCCTTGATCTGGTCCAGCTCCGTCTTCTGTTTGGTCTTTTGCTGAGTTTGCAAAAACTCAGCAGTTTTCCGAACAGTCTGGGAGGTGGTGGACTTCAGGAAGGTGGTTGGCAGCGACATAGGAAACAGATTTCAGGAAAACAGAGAACCATAAATATTTTAGAAAGCACGTCTATATTATGAGACAGTTCTAAAACAGGTGAATCTACTGCTGTTTTCGATTTACCATTACAGTTTCGTTTTAGCTTTTTCACATCTTCTTATCAGCTTGTAGAGAGGATAGCGCATAAAATTCTCGGCCGTATGCAAGTTTTCCAGTTAAGTTCTGATCGGTTTAAGCAAAGTTATGCCTGAAATAAACTCAGAGAATATATTTTTCGAATTTTATTATAAAGGAATCTCCGCTTGTGATGTCAAAACATTGAGATTATCTTTGTGTTTGACAATAAACGCACGTTGCGATGTTTATTTCCGTATCGCACGTGGATTTGTTTATTCCTGTTGTTTTCTTTTTGTTGGCATTCCTCGTTTGCTTATCTCCGGAGTTTCTTTTGTCTCATAGAATTCCAATTTTCGTCGCGTATTTTTTAGCGGGTTGTTAACTTACATAGCTGATATTACTTTTTCGGAAGTAAATTTTATTTTCTTCGCATTAACCTCTCAGACTTGCGAGAAGGATGGGAATTTTTGCATTTTTTACTGGCTAGGGGGCTGCCTCTTTTTTGTGGACATAAGGGGGCCTCCGGATCGAATGTTTTAGTGGTAACATTGTCCAAAAATCATACAGACTTTTTTGATGTTTTCTGTTGTGAATTATTTATTTCACATTTTTCGACAGGTTCTTCCGTACTTGTTTGGGAATCTGTCTGGGTATTTTCTACGTTCTCCTTTTGCAACCTTTTTATTCTTTTATCGTCACTTACCATGTATGCAGGCTTCAATCTATCGATTGAAATTGTTCGAGGTTTGCCTGCAATGAGTATCACAAAGTTTTTCTCATCTCGTAATACTACTTTGTAAGGACCGGCGTATGGTTTCTCCAGCACAGATCTCATTTTTTTGTCTCTAACAAATACATGTGAGGTATTGGCCAAGTGTTTTGAGACGTAAATCTTGGGCTGGCCATGGCAAGCTGCCTGTTCTAGAAAATTGTTGGCATCATTTCTTATATTTTGTACCATAATTTTGGGGCTAACTTCCTTCGATTTTGTGAAGAAGTCCCCTGGGAGGTGTAGCTCTTTGCGGAACGCTAATTGCGCTGCAGAATGACCTGTATCCGTTTGTAGGGCAGATCAAAGGCCTAAGAGGATGGTAGGAAGTACGTCTACCCATCTCTTTGTATCATGTGACATGATAGAGGCTTTGAGGGCTCTATGCCATCTCTCGATTTTGCCATTGGCTTGAGGATGGTAAGCTGTGGTATGACTGTGTTGAACACCAAGCTTATTTGCTAACTGTTTGAAGAGCGAGCTCTCGAATTGGCAACCTTGGTCTGTAATTATGACTTCTGGTACACCATACCTCGCAATTCAGGTATCGTATAACCTGGCAGCTACTGTTGGAGCTGTCATCTCGTATAGAGGAATTGCTTCTGGCCATTGTGTTGCCCTGTCTATTATCGTTAACAGGTATCTGTGTCCTTGAGATGGTGGCAATGGGCCTACCAAGTCCATATGTACAGTTATAAACTGCTCTGTTTGTTTGAAGGATTTGAGGGGCGAGCGAGTGTGTCTTCCTACTTTGGATTCTTGACAGTTCAGGCAACTGCGAGCCCATTTGTTGCAGTCAGACTTCATTCCTGGCCATACAAACCTTGCCAAAATCATATTAGCACTACATTTTGGCCCAGCATGTGACAGATTATGTACACTGTTGAAAGCCAACCTGCGATATTTTACCGGTAGAAATGGCCTATTCTTACCTGTACTGACGTCACATCTTAATAAAACATCAGTACCGGGAATTTTTTGCTGTCTCAATTTGAGAGTAGTATAATCGTTTGATAACAACTCTTGCAATTCTGCATCCTTAAGCTGTGCTTTAGCTATTTCAGCATAAGGCAATTGGACAGGAGCCGAGATAGCTTCGATTCTACTCAAGGCATCAGCTGGAGTGTTAAGTTCTCCACTTATATACTGAATGTCGGTAGTCAATTGACCAATATAGTCTAATTGTCGTGCTCTTCTCGGCGATGCCGGTTCTGCTTTTTGTGTGAAGGCATATGTTAGGGGTTTATGGTCAGTATACACAGAAAAACATCTACCCTCTAATTGGTGCCTGAAATGCTTCAACGCAGCAAAAATTCCAAGCAATTCCCTATCGTACGTGCTATAGTTCTTTTCTGTTCTTGAGAGCTTCCTCGAGAAGAAAGCTAGTGGTAGCTTTTTGTTGTCTTTGTCAAGTTGGTATAAGGTTGCACCAATAGCAAAATTGGAGGCATCGGTACTCACGCATAACGGCAAACTTCGTGCAGGTAATTACAATCGAACGTATTTTGTGTTGTTTAACGTCACAAGGACGATTATTTGCCTGCCCTTTGTGGCAGCGACTGTCGTCGAGGGGTCCAAGCCCCTTTTCCTCATACCAGTGAGTCCCCACAGTTAGCAAAATGTACAAATTGTTTATTAGTTAGAAAAATTGCACCTGTGAAAAAAAAAAGGACTTAATATACGAATGTGTTAGATGGTTTTTTATGTTAGCAGTTGTTAATTTCAGAAATTTCAGTTGGCAATTTTCATTTTTCTTCCCCCCTCAAACAAAAAAGCCTTTTCCTACGACCCTGGTTGGTATCTAATTTGTTCTTAATAGATAATTGGACTGATTTGACATTTTTCGGTTAATGAAATTAAAGAACACAAAAGTAACTTCAGAACTGATAAAATACTTTAAGGGTTGTAGTTGTTTGAAAAGTAATTTAAAAATGATACCTATTATAAAACTTTTAGATTTTATTGTGACTGAAAAAATTTCAATTCTTAATTTGGTCACTCTTTTATGCATTAAGTCTTCGGTGAATTCTGTATGCTTGAATTTTAAAATTTTAACGAAATTGATCTGTCGTATGAATCACATATAGACCAGCACTGAGACTCGAAATTTTCTTTATCATTGACATTTTTCGGCGACATTTGCAGAATGCAAAACCTGCAGAAAATTAAACACCCTTAAGCTTAGTTACTCAATTTCAGACCGAACGCGGCTGCTCAATCATGAGCATCGCGATTCAAGATCAATGGCTAATGCAGTCTTTTATGGATAGGTAATCTGGAAAATTGTAGTCCAGTAAAACAGAAAAAAACAGTTGAAATAAAATGTATCGCTGATTAAACACTATACAGAAGGTAGAGGTATCATAATTTTGGACATTGTTGGTCTGATAAATACCAAACATTATCATTCTTTTGTTACTATTCTTGTTTCATCTATCACATGTACGTACTGTGTTTACTCTATTGAAGCGTTCTTTCTAGAACACTGTCGCAGTTGTGCGACTGTGGTACTGCTTTGGGTGCGGTTTTCTCTATTCAGCTCTGAATAAGATGGGACAGTCCTTGGCGCTTGGCGGAGGCGTAATACGAGTTTTTTAATTTGCGATATTCACATTCGCGTGTGTATGCGCTTATGTATTTTAACCGGTTTATCCGCAACCATTATCACCATTGTTAATCAGTCCTTTTATTATTTTAATCGATTCTCATTCGCCATTCGACTGGAAAAGTTCAACGCACTTGAGATATCTCTCAATTGTTGCGCGAATTCTATTCATTTATTGATTCTGATCTTTCATTTTCGAAACGAGCTAATTAAAGTTTTTATCCTTTTTCTTTTGTACAGTTAGAGTCTCTTCCTTTTCTTTAATTGGGTCGCCGTTTTTCGATTGTCTTAATTGATTTGAAAATCTTTTTTTAACGTTGCACTGTGAAATTTATCATTGCATGTTTTTCGTTTATCAAATTACGAGTTTCAGTTCTTGTAATTAGAATTTTATAGATCAGATAAGAGCGAGAAGAGTGCGAATTGATTATTCTTTTCGAATAACCTCCATACGCCTTGTAATAATTTATCAAGAATTATACTGTACAATGCGATGTAAATTTTTTTAATAATTGATTTACGAAACATTTTAATATTCATGTATAGTATGTACTACAATAATCAAGCATAATCAAAATTTCATTCTGCTTAACTAGCTTGCTAGCTTTCAAGTGTACTATTGAAGACCATTTTTTTGAGCTGGGTTGTATAAAAAGTTGGAGATTGGATGGGAATGAGATTGAAATCAAAATTTAATCGTTTTAAAATTTTTTTACGATTGTAGAACGAAGTTAGTATTTTTTAATGTTGAATTCACGTTGTTAAAAGACAATCAAAATTATCTTCCATTCATTGTTTTTAGAGATGTTGGAAATTATTTTGTGTTTCTCTGAAGACTTTTCCTATTACATCCATGATAATTAGAAAAAAGTTTGGAAAATAGCTTAAATTTTCAAACCAGATATCCTTAATCTCTAAGTAGCCACAAAATGGAAAGTGAAGGTAGATGAATTAATTTCTCATACTTAGTTGTAATAATATAAAGACTAAATCTTCAGCCTTTAAAATCCCATCTATATGATGAACCGGCCCTGGAAATAGGCGAATTTTCAAAATTTGATGTGATCAAAAACTGGCATTTTTGCAATCTTAAGAGGTTATCCAGAGTTGCCATTCGAATTTTATGTTTATCTCATGGGTATGTAACACCATACATAGAATAAATGAAGAATTAACTAACTGTATTAAAAAAATGTAAGAAAATCTGAAAATCTTGAAAATCAATTTTTGCTTTTACGTAATCCGTCTAGATTGAACAAAATCCATTTCTAAACTTTGTTTTATACCATCATAGACGGTAATCACAGTGGAACACATGTACAAATTGGATTTAGGATAAAGTTTTTTCTAGACCTGGAACTACAACTGGATCAAAGTTTCAAAGGAAAGCACACGTCTGTTCCATATTAGTGTTTATAGTCTGAAGTCCAAAAACTGTACAACTGTGCAAAACTTCATTATCAGTATCATCTAAACCAGAAATTATAATGTTTTTTATCATAAATCAAAATAAAACTTCACCCTTGCATACTGAATGGAGATGATACAGTTTGAGAGATACTTATTAAATTTATTGAAATTTATTCCACATTGTGGGGACTCACCGGTATGAGGTAAAGGGGCTCACACCCCTCGACAACAGTCGCCTCCCCAAAGGGCAGGCAAATAATCGTCCTTGTGACGTTAAACACACAAATTACGTTCGATCGTATTTGGAAAAACAAAGAACGAAATTATTGATGATGTGATGGGTGGTATGAAGATGGGAGATGACAAACCCTCAATCTTCATGGCAAAATTGAGGCAGAAGGCGGATAATATCGTAGCCCCTTCTGTCATAAGCAATCAATTTTGCAAACAACTACCACAAAGTGTTGTGCAATGCCTAGCCACCGTAGGTTTGACCGTGATAAATACATCTGCAGACTTGGACTTCCTTGCAAAATCAGGAGATAATGCGCTAGAATATACCAGGTCAAAGCCTGTGGTAAGTGCAGTATCTGCAGAGACTGGTGAACTCGCTCAACTTAGAGCCCAAATAGCTCAGTTGACCGAGGAAGTAAAAAGGAACAAAAGCCAAAGCTCAACAAAGTCCAATAGCAGCTGGTGACAAAGACCTGGCCCGAATGCACGCCCATAGGGAATCCTACGAGTGCATCGGGGCTGCAGTAAGTAGCGCCCTGGCATAATGGGAGGCAAACCAGAGGTGGAAGTAAAAACCCGCACATCCCCCCAGGCCTTAAGCATTTTGATCATTTTTGCGGCGCAAATACTGGGGGGGAGTAGCTGTGGGGACTCACTGGTATGAGGTATAGGGGCTTGCACAACTCGACGACAGTCGCCGCCCCAAAGGGCAGGCAAATAATTGTCCTTTTGACGTTAAACACACAAATTACGTTCGATCGTAATTACCTATATATACTTGCAGGTAATGTATGAGTACCGAATCATGACACAATAAGATGATGTCACAATTCGTACACGAACCAGCCAGCCATCTCTTATCTCGATAGGGGATGATGCGACCTGGCGGTTCTCACCAACGTACGTATTCTCTTACGTACGTGTGTTTGTGTGTGTGTAAATAAGCCGTATATAAACCACCCAAATTGGCTCTAAAATTGCCAAAATTATCAGTCTTCAATCTTCATATCACATACAGTGTGGAACTATTTCGAAAAAAACTATCAAAATATTAGTGAAAATTAAGATTTTCCATAATCTTCTCAAATCCAGTTCTGTGAAAGTTCTAAGTTTTTCATTCCAGGCCCAGGATCATCTGTATCCTAAATCCAACTCTGATTGCTGTCTATGATGGTATGGAACTTAGTTTAGAAATAGATTTTGTCCAATCTGAACAGATTACATGAATGCAAAAATGGATTTTCAAATTATTTTCAGATTTTTGTACTTTTTTTAACGGAGTTGGGTAATACTTCATTTGTTTCATGTATGGTATAACATACCCACGAGATAAACATAATATTCAAATGGCAACCCTGGATAACCTCTGATGATTCCGGAAATGCCAGTTTTTGATCACATCAAATTTTGAAAATTTGCCTATTTCCAGGCCGTTTTCATCATATAGATGGGATTTTAAAGGCTGAAGATTTAGTCCTTATATTGGTACAACCAAGTATGTGAAATGAATTCATTTACCTTCACTTTCCATTTTGTGGCTACTTAGAGGTTAAAGATGTTATTGATGATGATTTGCACTATCACCATCATCTCGATAATGTTTATAATCTTCGCTACAAAAATAATTATCAAAGATAATATTGTTCAGTTATTTTGTAAAAATTCGAAAATACAAACTGAAACTGAATGTCATTTAACCAATAATCCACATTTGAGTTGTTGAGGGATTAAGTTGCTTAATTTTTTTTACATCTTTGTACAATAATTTTTGAAAACATTGTCATTATGAAATCATTGATGAAATTTATTTTATATAATACATGATCTGAAAGGCAATGTTTACACTGGTATTTTTCAAGTGAAAATTAGCTCATGTCATTGATGAATATAATATCGATATAATGTGAACGCACCTCCATGTAAATACATGAAGCATCTTTTTACATGGAAGCATATTCAGTTTACATCGAGGTAGAGATTTCATTTTCTGAATGAAGTCTGCCACAATGAGTAGGTTGATATTTTATTCCGTTTTTTATAATTTTTAAGAAAAAATCATCATTATGATAGAATTTAAATATTTCACTGCTTTCTGATCATTAATTATATAAAATATATTCCTCAACAAGATTCAAAAGTGAGTTTACATGACTCAGGAATAGCTCACTCGCTGCGCTCATTTTGCAAACTCCTTCACATGTAATCGCTCACTTTTGAACCTTGGGGTGTAATATACTATTAAATCCATCAATGGCATAACCCAAGTAGTAGGAGAATGTTCATTAACATATTATGTCAGTCCTACTACTAAGGCAGCCTAATGTGAAGCCTTCAGAATCAGAAAATCGTAATTGAGCGGAGCGAATGATTCATTTGTAGTTGTATGTCTGTTGTTATAGCCGTGGAGAGATGAGATTTTTGTAAAAAGAATGAAATCACTGTAAGTAAGTAATTCATATTAATAGTATTGAAATTAAAGGAGAGCAAAATTTAAAACTTAAGAATTTTGCATTGGAGTCTTTTCAACATATTTTATTTTTAATATTTTGGTTAAAACGGAAAGTGACAGTGTTCGGAGGTTCAATAAAAAACACATTTAATTGGATATCGTCGTCTATTTTTTAATAGAAAGAACTAAGAAACAGAATTATAAAGTAGGAAATCGAAACAGAAAATCTTAGATCATGATCATCAAAACTGGCACAGAGTTTTGTGTTTGACTTACTTTTACAAATTTATTAGAATTTGGGTTTGTTTTTTTAATTTTCGTTGAATTTTGTTCGTCAGTATTTTTTTTTCGTCTCTTATCGTTTTACTGATTTTCTTCGCACTACCTATATCTGTATTGAGATTAAGAATTTTTCATCTCTTCTATTTTGTGAGTAACATATTAATACAGAGCGGTTTATATGTATCAAAGTATTGTCTAACGTAGGTATATTATGGTTCATGTGATCATAATAATTTTTATTACATTTTTATTTGATTAATGAAATTAAAAAAATTTTTTTACAGAGTATTCTTTGCCTTCTGTTCATCATTTTTTACCCTCTGCTCATCAATGGCCTCCCTGAGCATTAATATTCGACTTTTTTTTTAAACTTAATTTTAATTTACTTCCTTTTTATTGTAAACTAGATAACTACCTACCCTATGTTTTTTTAAATGATTTTTCCCTCCCTTTTCATCAATTTCGTTGTATTATATTTTCTATTCATTACACTTTTACTGGAAGTGTTTATTAGTGAACAACAAATTCTACCATCAGCTTATCATAGTATAAGGTGAAGCGGTTTTCATGTAAAAAGAAACCAATTACTTTTGTTGTCATACGGTTATATAATATTGTTCGCAATTTTTTCTCACGATTAATGACAAAAATGTATTTCATAATACTTGTAAATTCGTTGCAAAAATTGGTATTTGTGATATAAGTACGAAAATTAGATGATTTTGTTATAAGTGTTGCAAATAACATCAGTATCAATCACCTACTTCGCACCCATGTCACACTTCGTTTTTTGTAACAATCCTCTCCTCAAAAAAAAAAAAAAAAAAATAGAAAACCCAATTTACCAATTTACATCTACTGTTCAGCAAACAATCCTGAATTCCAAATGCGTGAAAAAATTGCAAACAACTATTCATAATTTCATCAATATCTAACAAGCATAGATTTATCGATATCTAACAAACATCGATTTATCGATGTTTCATTGTTACAGTTTTAAGTAAAATGAAATAAATAAAGTAACTCCTAGGGCCGCAAATGCGGAAAAGTTACATCAAGCAGTACAGGAAACTGCTTTTTGTCAAGCAATTTTTTATTATTTCAAATTTTTCTCAGAAACTACTGATTCAATAAGCATCAAACTCCTATCAAACCTGGTCCTACATAAAAACTACATTTCGTGAAAATTTTAGTCCTATCCCTTTAGTATGTTTCTTTAAAATCCTGAAAAAACTACTTCCAGCAATTTTTTCTTTTCCAGTTTTCTCGGAAACTGTTGAACTAATAGACACCAAAACTCTATCAAATTTGCTCGTAAATAAATTATTGCGGTAGAGGACTGTTGGAAATTTAAGTCTAGTTCAATTTCTCTGGTTTGATTTACCAAATGTGAAGCTTTCTTGTAACCTGTTGTTGCTTATAGAAAAAATGTTGTGTAAAACTTGACTAACAAACAGAAGTGGTTAAAATGTGTGGTATGCGAGTGCATTGAAAAGAAAAAGTTTTTCTTTTATTACTTGTACTTTCTAATTTGTCTCTGATGTGTTTAATAAAATCGAAGATTGTGTTTTGTTATACGATTTTGTAGGAACTAAATCCGGAAATCAGTTCTAGGTCTTTTCTGACAGGGGTTAATTTTTAACTATTGATATTTATTGAATGTTGAAATAGCTGTGCTGAAATTATACATATATGTCATCGTCAAATGTGAAAATAAACATTTTTGAAGCGAAACTTTTTTGTGCTAGGTAGTAAACTAAAAATAGTCATGCAATGAAGGCTGTCCTTCCTTATGAAAGCTACTCTATTTGATTCATTTTCCTCTTTGCTTTCTGTATACATTTTCATTCATTGGTTTCGTATCAGTGGAATAAAGGTTGCATAATTGAATTTTGACGAAGTGTTCACCAATTGGTGAAAACAATTTCTTTAAATTATATAACTTTTTCTGCATTTTATTGTTTGTACAAAACAAAAAACAAAAAATCATGCTGCGGACAAAACATTCATTCTTCAAAATAAAAATTTTTCACTTCCACCTGTGTCCCGGTACACACTCTTTTTTTGAATATGTATAGGCATTTACTATTTTGTGGTAAATGCTAGAATGAATCTGCATTATAGCTTTTGACTGAACGAAATTAAGCATTATACATACTGCGCACTCTCCTGGATTTTCTATAATTATAGAATTTGCCAAGTTTGATCAGTATTATTTGCTTCAAAATCAATAAACCATTAAATACTAATAGTCAAATTAATTCAAACGAATTAATTATAAATATAATATGGAAAAATTTCAATTATTTCAAGCATTTTTTTTTATTTGTACAATACTATACTTACACAAGATTTTTTTGTAATTAAAAACAAAAAAACAAAATGATTGAAATAACTAAAATTTTTCCATATTAGGTGTATTTTTTTATTAATGATAAGTACGTTTGAATTAATTTAACTATTAGTATTTGATGGTTTATTGATTTTAATTAACGAATAATATTGATAAAACTTGGCCAAATACTATAATTACAGAAAATCCCCGGGAGTGATGCGCGTTATGTATATGTTAATGGCTAATTTTATTCGGTCAAAAGCTATAATGCGGATTCATATAACATTTCACGGCAGAATAGCAAGTTCCTATGCATTTTCGATAAAGTCTGATTTTCGCATTTGACGGCGACATATATATACCAGTAGAATTACGCACTATTTTGCCACATTAATGTGACAGCAAAAAGTGCTTCACAGGCTGAGATATTGAACAGAACAGTTGATCACATACAGCGTTCCGTAGCTCTCCCATCGATTATCTTTATGGAAATGTTTACAGTTAGTTGCATATGATGTAGCAGTCACTCTTTGCGTTGTCCATCTTTCGTTATTCGATCAGATTTACGATTTACAAAATGATGAGTTTTTTTTCCGTTCCTTCTGGTAGGAAAATTGTTCAGTGTATTCGCCATTTTGGATTATTTGTGGTTTGAATGTTCCCTAGAATTTTTTACGATGCCATCCGGTATGTTCTCGGTAATTTTGAAGTGAGAGTGAATGAAAAAATATAAACAGTCTCATCTCCCTAATTGAGTGGTTGCTCGTTAGTCCAGTTTCGAATGACTTATTTGCTGCGATATATTTTTCTTTACCGTCTTTGGTGTACTCTATTAGGTCCAATGTAGACCGTAAATTACATTTCCGTTGACCCGTTGGTAATTAACGTTCGTTATGTCGTTTCAGGAAAAATTTCATGATTTACATAGAAGTGTGACGAAACGTTGTTTGTTCCAACATAGACAATGGGTACTGGAACGATACGCGTCACTAAAATAGAATTTCTTTGTTTTTCGTTGTAATTGTAAAGTCGTGCTCTGTTCACAGATCAAGACTCCTACACGAACAATGATAGTTAATACATCTCGTAAGGATCTCGAATTAAACGTTTTTACATGAAAATTTGTGATTAGGCAATGTGAAGATCAACATGTAGTCTTAGACGGCTCGATACCCTTTATCTGAGATAGGATTCATTAATTTCAACCAATTGATTAATGTTTTGTGCTAAAGAAATAACTTCGATTTTGATTAAAAGTTATGTTTTTATTACCGATTTCCGGTCAAGTCGTGTTTTCCTCATTTTTGCTCTCGGTCGCCCGAATCCTGAATAAAACATGATTTTTTTTCATCTGACCAATAAGTTGAGTATTCTTCAATTACTTTAATATGTAAAAAGTTGTTATGTGGTCTATTAAGGCGCAATTGACATAATTTCGCCAGCCACCTGACCTCAAAAATATAAATATTTATACAATTGACCAAAAGCGTTGCCCGATGAAAATGTTTGAAAATCAAGCCTAGGTACTTTTGTATACAGTTCTAACTATTGTTCTTGCCATCGTAGGTTACAAAATGAGCAACATTGTAGATTTTCCATTAAAAGTACTCGATGAATTAATATTCATACGGAATAAATTTTTAATTGCGTTTTGCATTCGAACAATTAGGTGTTGCTCATTGTGTGGAAAACGTCATACCAGGAAAACTCATTGAGGAGGTGTGTTTATAGATGTTCAGATTTAGTTATTAGTTCCATGTTCTTCGATTTATTACTCGTATTTTGACTGAAAATTTTCAATTAACTTAATTCAATTTAGCTTTCATTTAAAAAAAAAAAAAAGCAACAGCAGCTCCGTTAAGAGAAACGATTTTCAGAAAGTAAAAAATTAGTTACTACAAAGTTAATAATAAATCATAATAGACGATTGTATTAAATTTTTCAAATATTGACCTAAAATTACCCAAATTAGAACCATAACCTCTCTTAAAATCGAAACCAAAATGTATTTTATGAAAATACCATCTGACCAATCTACACCAAAATTGGTTTCAAATTTTGTAGCTATTTGTCCTAAATTCGTCATTCCATAGCTAAAATAAAAACAAGAATAATGGTACCAGAAGTACCATTCGGCTGATCCGCACCAAATTGTAGCATGTTACAATAAGTTATATGTAGTAAATATTTTTTTGCTACACATGTTCATAAATTTTTTTTTTATACGTCGATGTATAAAGCAGGCAATTCTAGAACCATTTAGGACAGATGTAGTAATACTTAATACATCAGTCTTTACTTTCTACATCGCCTTGGGCGCATGCGTCATTTTATACAATACTAACTACTTATTACTGAATATAGCCTACCATGGAATACCTTCTCGTGAGAGATATTCACATATCGAAGGTCTTCAACAGTATTGCATGTTCTGCCACTTCGTACATCACAGTATGGGAAAGCCAAATCCTTAGTGAACACTGGTGGTTTTGTAGCCAGTTTTGGGAGTTTATATACCGGATTTGGTATACGCACACAGACACACATACATACATATAAGTATGATATTATGTCATCAGTTGCGTCATTTCTTGCCTCCGTCGAGGTGATAAGAAACGCTGCAACGCGTTTGGTATTGGTCTGTGACATCACCGAGATTGTTATCGGGTAATTGATCATGGCCCTTGCAATGTATCTTACTTGTATGTACGTACAGGTATGAACATACAAACACACAAGTGTTTATTCATTTAACGTCATAGAAAGGAATAATTGCCAGCCTTTGGGCAGCGACTGTCTTCAAGGGATATGAGCCCCTAATACCTCATAGGAGTATTGTTCCCACACCTACATTGTCTTTTTTTTTCTCGTAAAAATTCTTCACTATGGGGATTCAATTTTGGGACATCAACGTTCATAAGCCAGTACCATAGCCATCATGCCACAAGGTTTAGTTGAAAGTTAGAGGTAGTTTGCCCTTATATGTTACCCATCTGCAAAAATATATTTATTTCAATTTTTTTTGTTTTTTAGAGAGAGGGTATGTTGCAAAAAATAATGTATAACACACATCTCTACAGTACATGATTGATACTCGTTTGTTCAAAATCATCTACTTTATACACTTGTGTCACAAATAATCATTTCCTGTTATTTTATATATATACCTACCTATATATATATATATATATATATATATATATATATATATATATGTAGTGTGTAAAATTCTGAAAGGAGAGTGTTATTGGAGTTTGGGAACCGTGATCCGCGTGAAAGACTACATTGAAATTTTCCGGAAGTCGTGACGTGCCTCACTCCAAAATTGGTAGATTCTACGAAATCTACCTTCAAATGTAAGGAATCTTAAATTTTTGTGTTTCTCTGTAATTTTATTTTAAATAACCAGTTGAATGATACACCTTTCTCCTCTCATTCAGCATAGATGAACCAAAATTATGAAATAAAAATGTGAAACATTCGTCTTAAAAGCAAGATAATATAGGTTCTAAGCTTATATTTATCAGCGTATTAGCTGTTTATTATAGGAAAATTAATAGATTCATTTCTTCTGTTCGTGATACATATTTATGCGGTATTTTTTTCATGACCCTTTTCAAGCAGTCGAATTTAGTTGTGTCTCAAGTAGGTCGAAATTGCGTGGTTTTTAAAACATCAAGAAGAAACAATGAAATTATATTGAACATTGTTTTGGAGAGGTTGAATAATGGCGGCTTCTTAATTGTTGCTTACTAGACCGTCATCCTTCATGACCAATCATTCCAGCATTGCGCCATTTCATTATTTAGACATCATTATTATATCTCTTCGAAAATTATTCTGGAATTTCGTAATTGCGGAACAATTTTTTTCGTTAATAGTTATTATACCACGTTTATTGGTTGAAAATGGTTACTTTTATTATGCGCTGAAGTGCTATAGGCTGTAACACCTCATATTTCATCTTACGCCTGTATTTAAATGAATTGAATTGAAAGAAATTTTCAGTCTCAACTGGCTGAATTCGCTAAAATTATTTTCGGAATTTTCAACACTTTGTATCGAGTTACGTTATTTTTTTCAGAATTGTCAGTAGTTCTATGGTTTAGGGTTCGAGTGTATAAAAAGAACAATAGTTTCCTTAATAGTGTGACAATAACTTCTCAGTTTGAAAAATTACCAAATAATATACCCACAAATCTCAAAAAAGAATCGTTTTTCTTGAACCTCCATGCAGTAGAAGCAGTACAGAAATTTTATTTTCCATCGCCTACTTTTGCGAATAGAATTTATCAATTTAATTTGAAGAATATTCTTTCTTTTGCCTTATTCATAATATGAAAGTGAAAAATCGGAGATGGTCTTTTAATTTACGTTTTCACTAATTACTCGAGTTTTATGACGATTGGGCACATTAAAACGAATTAACAAAGAAATATTGTTTTAAACTATTTGCACGTCGCTTCTGTAAATTTTTCGTCCTTGGCCCTAATTGGTTGAATGATGGACTTCAGCTTACTTGACAAAAACAAGAACAGTATTCACATATGGATGCCTTTAAAATATGCCCATTAGGTCGCTCGCAGGCAGTTGTTCAAGAAGGTATGATGTAATCATACGCACGAACAAATTGTCAATATCACGTCTCATGCTTTGAGAATTATGTATCGTTAACTTTTTTTGGTTGTGATGTACATCTTTAATGACTCCGATTACGTTAAGAGCTGTGTACCTCATCCAACCACCTCTATGCAATTTTTTTTTTGGCCAGTTCGTCAATTAAATATACATTCTTTGAAACTTTTCCGTCGCCTTTGATGTAAATGCGTAGCACAACGTTTATTTTCCTGGTTCTTAATTATCGAATGACATTTTGCTGTAGTGTTCATGGACTGCTGGATTTTTCTTTGTGATTTTATATGAAACTGATTGCATCATAGCTTGGTGAAAAATCATAATTACTCATGCTTGGGCTAAATACGCGTATGTATGTATGACTCGGACTAGCGTCAAGCGTATTTTTCGTAACTGAGTTTATTATATCTGTGAAGAAATATCCAATTCCAATGCCACTCCGTCGAAAATTGGTCTTATCTCCTTGTCTGAAAAACTGAAAAAGTTTAAAGCCAAATATCATTTCCAACCCGTTAAAAAGTTCTGATTGAGTTAAAGAAAGACCAGAGAAGTAGTTAGGTTATTTGTTAACACTTTTTTTTTAAGTGTTGTAGTGAAAAGAAAGAAAAAGGCATATTCGGATGCCGCTTTTGATTAGGTACTATTCTCGTTTTCCTCGTTATTCTCATAAAAAATGAATTAAGACATTGACGTCCCGGAGGAATTTTTTCAAGGTGGGATGAATGTGTTCAAATTTGCCGACAAAAAAAAATAGCCTATATTATATGGATTGAACTGATGACCTCCTTTCGTTGTTTTTTTTAAATCAGTTGAAAATACCCGAATCTGCCGACTGCTCTCAAAATTTACCTATTTACCGACTGATTTTCTTGGCCGTGAGGGTGACTTTGTAAGTCTAACATCTAAAATCCATTCCAGAATCATAACCATTATTCTTCGCAGTCCACAGAAAAACGAATATCCATTTTAAATTTCAGCCATTTAAAATTATCTGGATTAGTAGATTCCGCTATTCGATAATTTGGAGAAAATAGGGTAAAGTACCTAATGTTTCAATCTAAAAATACATGTAATTATTATTTCAATTTTGCACATTGTTGAGCAGTTTATTCTAATTGCCTAGTTTGCCGCCTGGATGAGAAGTTGTACACTAAAAAGTAAAAATCCATATTTCAAATTCAGTAATGGAAGCCGATGTTAAATTATTGTGTCATTTGAAAACAAGGATAGCCAACATAAACTCAGGGAAAACATAATTCCGATGGTATCAGAAGGGTCTGTGAGGTATATGAGCAATAACTCACGGTGAGAACAAACATTGTATATCATAGACAAAAAGTAGAGGAGTATATTCACAATCTAACAGCTACTCACATAGTTGCCAACGTAACCTATCTATCATTGCCTATGGCGGGACATTTGATACATGTAGAATACCAAAGTCTAAGTTATTTCATTTAACATCACTTATATGTACAAAGAGTAAACTTATGTTAGATGGATTTGAATAAATAATTGTACTCCTTGATGATACTTGAATCCATTTATTCTCAACCAATGTTGATCAGACTCGCAAACACATGGTTCCCCAAAACAACGTTAAGGATTCGTTAATGAATGGATATTACCAAAACTGACTCAGGCACATTAACTTTGCTATTCAGGTAAACTACTTTATAAACTCTTCCAATCCTTTACTAAGTTTTATCAAAATATTTCATCTTTTTCCAATAATTCAGACATTTTCTTGAACAACGTGATTTTTTTATTTCCGATTAAAAATGGACTGTGACATGGCTACCTTTACCAAAATGAGCATCCCTCTAAAAGATAAGCCCACAAAAGACGTCATTTTGGGGGATCAAAGATAGAGATGTTGTCAACTAAATACAATAAAGATCCAGGAACGTATCATATTCTCATTAGAATATTTGCCAACATTTCCTTTAATTGAAATGGACTTAGTAATTTACGGGCCAGGTAAATTACACTAGCGAACAGAATATTATTAATGGCAACATCGATAATTTGATAATTTAAAACATTCGGGTGGGTTCAGGATCCAACATTATTGACTGTAATTCATGATTCATGATTCAATGTGAGACATTTTGTATCCATTGTTTTTAGCATTAATCACAAAATGTGATGTTAAGCAAATTGCAGATCTAAAACAAACTATAGGGTTTTTGTTCAGTTAAATTGCAGTGATGTGACCAAATATCAATCTGTATCCATGATTTCATAAAACATGTTTTGACAATCACCCATCCAATTAAAGAATGAATAAAGAATGAATAAAGAATGAATAATTCATTATTCATTAATTAGTTTCATTATCATGTATAGCATAAAAACAAATCTCACATTAAGTAGCATTCCAAAAAATAATAGAGGAATAAATTTCATTTTCACAGTTGAAAGACACAACATAGAATTGGCTGAAAAAAAAGAATAATAGTAACAAATTTGATGATTGTAGTAGGATTTTTGCTACACTTCGTTCAAAAATCTTAAAAATGATCGCTCCAGGAGAATTGTTTCAGGCAATTATTCATCATTACCTGTTATCACTTACTGCTGATGGTTAGATTGAGATGCTCATATTTCTTCTCAGCGAATTTTCTTAAACTTGAGAACAATCTAGATCGTTTTCTGGCCCCCAAAAATATTTAAAATGTAAATTTCAGCTAAATTGTTGGTCTAGTTATCCAGAATGCTTTTACATACATACATGCATGTACATATATACATAAATACATACGTACAATTATTGCTGGTATAATATAGGATATTGTTTCTAGTTTTTCTGCCTCTAATATTCTCTTTATTTGTTTTGCTTGAAAAGAAACGGTTTAAGGTAATTTCTTTAGCGTGAATGATTTTTCTTTCTTTGTATGTGTGAATTCTGAAAGTTTTGATTTTATTAAGTTTCTTTTCGAAATTTCCTTTTATATTCATTTTCAAAAACCAAATATGCATTTATTTTAAAATTTTATGAACAATAGTAGATAGGGAAATGTATGTTCTGGCACAGCTTTCAAAGTTGAACTTTGGAGGTCAACGACCTTGAAAGTTGAGCTTTTGATTATGTGAATAAGACGTGTGATATATCAATATGTAGGTTTTCGAGTACGAGGATTTCGAATTTGATATTTAAAATCGAATCCGAATGGGCGTAAGGGCGTTAGGCTCAGGGGGTAGGGGGATAATGGTATAGTGGGATAGGGGATAGTGGGATAGGGGTGTGATATATCGATATGTAGGTTTTTGGTTGCAGGGATTTCGAATTTGACATTTAAATTTGAGTAGGAGTGAAAAAATAAATAATTAAAATTTGGAGATGGGTAGGCATACCTACCTATACCTACATTGATGAGGTATAATTAGTGTGCGCGTATGTGTAGATTCTTCGGTAAATTCTGCTTTAAACTTTCTCTTTTTCCTTTGGACACTCTACATCCTTTTTAACTTTCTCCCTAACTTTCCTCCACTCACTATATTTTGGTAATGGTTTAACCTAATACTTAGATGAATAGTTCACTTTTGAAAACAGAGCAGTGTATAAGTTTACAGTTTGATTTTTGTGGTAGAACATTAAGACGTCTACTTTTAAAAATTTTCAGTTGAAATTATTTTTTATTCGCTACATCTCATAGAAATAAAGTAAGTACCAGAATTTTTTCAGTGCTTTTATTTTTTACTTACCCATTAATTGTGATAATAGGTACCTACATCAAAACAAAAGTAATTATTTTATTTATTAATTTCTTCAATTGTGTATGATCAGATGGCTTCATCCTCAAGTGTGTTAAAACATGGTGCTGGTAATATGGCAAAGGCTTTTGCTGATGAAATAAACATCAAGATTGCAAAGTATAATGAAATTCCAACAAAACGTTTAATTGAACTGAGTTTGGAAGAAACCTACGAAATATTGAAAATGCGTTCTATTGAAACCAAATACGGGCATACTCTCATCGCACATCTAAGAGCTGAATCATCTAAGGAAGAATTTGAATCATTTCTTCCAAAAAGAATCAAGAATTATTTGAATACGGATGAAGGTATCGATGTATTTTTACAAAATATTTCTCACTTGAAAGTTTTGGGTTTGAATAAAATGAGGAGTGTTAATCTCGAATTTTTACCGAGAACTTTTGTAACAGATGTTCAGTAAAATAAAGTACATATTTAAATATTATTCTGAGAATTCCAGTGTTTTAATTAACTAATATTTATTAAAAAATAGTCTGTATACATGTATTTTATAGAATATGATGATATTATAATATTTTAAACTGGCTTTTTCTTTTTATTTGGGCTTTGAAACATTATCATCTACGATAAGTGCAACTTTTGGTTTTGATTTCTCATCCACGAGAATACTTTTAACTTGAATTGAATCAAATTTGGACTCTAGATTAATACGTAGTTGATTTAACTCATTTTTAAGTAATATAAATTGAGAAGTAGTATACTTCTTAACAAAGTCTATATTGGCAGCATCTCTAGCATCAGATCTTTCATCAGCGAGAATATTTTTCATACGTACAGCATCATTTTCTGTTTGAATTTCATGTTGTCCCAGGTGTCTTTCTTCAAAGTTCTCAAGCTTGTGAATCTTTGAATAAATACGAACATTTTCTTCCTCATCTTTATTACCATTTGAGGTTCTGTCACGCATTCGTCCAAATTTATCAATCTCCATTTTGAATTTTAACGCAAATAATAATAATAAGAATTAAATTAATATAAGAGTAAAAAGTACATTTCTCGAGTAGAATTGAAAAATTACCAAAAATCAACTTCGTCTACACCTTGCTCAAATAAATTTTTAAGCCAAAACTTAAATTTTAGAGCTTGTACTAACGAACAAACACCACCCTCGTTGTTATCTAACGAATGATTTTTATACGAGCAAATAATGGACTTGGTAATTTGTGGTAAAGGTAAGCACTGAGCTTGAGGACAATCCAATTTATCCAGGTCAATGACAAATTTTCCAGTCACTTTTTGCAAAAATAAGGTGCGATTGCTGCCTTTAATATACAAAATGTCCGCATCTCCGACAGCTTGTTGTAAAACTGAAAACACTTTGTGGTACTCCAATTATCCATCTTTCCAATTAATTTTATGATGATATTTCTTCAACCAGTGAACTTGTTTCTGTTCATCTTCTGTTAGGCATGAGATATCGAATGGAGGTGAAACAAGAAAATGTAATACATGTTCACTGTAAAGGTCGACAATTGACAATTCCTTTATGATGAAAGAATTGTCATCCAAATTGAACCCTTGGATATCTAAAACGTACTTGGTCATCTTTAAACACACAAACTCGAGACAATCTATAATAAACGACTAAATTGTAATGATGAAAATTTATTCATACATCATACTTTATAGTAGGTACATCAATAATAAAGAGGAGGAGGAGGAGGAGATGGGGTATAATACTCAAAGTTTGAGATCTTTCTTGTTCTCCCATGTATTTTCACTAGATGGAAAGCCGCACCATTTAACCAGGCATTTGTTTCCTCGATGTTTAACAATTTTTTCAACTTAATAAATATCACAATGTTTAGCTTTTTGCAGTTCTTGATTATAGAAACCCCCTTCAATTTAATTATTACAAAAATCCCGCAACTGATAAGTAACAGGAGTAGTTGGAAGGATTTTATCAATGGTGAATAATTCTGTAGACCAATTTGCAGTATAACCTTTTTCAAAAACTCCTTTCAATTTGCTAATACGTACACAATCACCTTCCTTAAATTTAACACGTCCTCAAGGACACTTATTTTTATTGCTCTTATGTATGTGTAACAAATATTCTTCATCACTCATAGTTACATCAGCAGGTTTCATCTTAATTGTTCTATGTGTGGAATGATTATATTCATGAATTAAATCGTATAAAATATGAATCCATTTATAAGATCCATTCACTGAAAATTCACGCCACATTTTTGTTTTCAAAGTTCGATTAAAACGTTCGACAACAGCAGCTTTCTTATTACTATATGTACTGTATAATTGTATATTATACTTTTCCAACATAGTTTTGAAAGTGTTATTGTAAAATTCTTTTCCCAAATCAGTTTGCAGATAACAAGGAGGTTTAAAAATGACACCATCTCTGGAATCCAGTATATTTTTCATGCCAGTTGTAACTGTAGTAGCCATTTTATTCTTCAGAGGTCTTGCCCAAGCATATTTGGAAAAAACATCGATAACAGTCAACATGTAACAATTATTAGCATTTTCATCAGCATAAGGCTGCATTTCAACAAGATCAGCTTGAAATAGGCCCTTGAATCTTTTAACAATGGTTGGTCTTCTCGAATAATTTTTACGAGCTGGATTATGTAATTCAGTAGCTATTTCTCGAAGCACCATCTTATTTGAACTTGATACTTTCTTATCTACAACAGGATCCATGATTAATGAATATATCCAGCTTCTCGTAATTCCGATTCGATGCTTATAATCTCATTAATCACGTTATTATTTCCAGCATTTTGGGAGGCATGCAGCAAACATAAACGATCAACCAACTTTTCGGGTTATCCCAATAGGTATATAAATTTTCAATTTTATCCTTTGCTTTTATAAGCTTCACCTGTATACCTTGACCACTTTCTGAATTATCAGTATCTTTATTCGTTGTAATACTATGACTTGGTCCAGCTTTACTAAATAAAGTAGAAGGGGGATTCTCAGTTGAAGAACTAGAGGTTGGAGAAAATATGTTTCGTCTTGTTGATAATAATTTATTTAATCGATCTTGTTCAATATTGATATTATTGAAAAATGGTTGAAATTGTGGAGAATTTAGAGAAATTATTTGATTTTGTCCCTCTCCTTCAGTACCCATATCCTTAGTTTGAAACAATTTTTTAATAAATTTTGATTTTGCTCTCTGATTTTATTTAATTTTACCATCAGCTTTTTGCAAATGTGCACCAGTATCAATCAACATTTGTTTGTAAGACTCAACATCTTGGCTGGTGTAATCATGAGGCTTCTTCTTTGTTAGTAAGGATATTAATCCTTTAGTCTGTTCATATTCTTGATCAGCAACTGTAATTTTATCATTGGAAAATACAATTGGATATTTTCCCAGATAATATGTACCATTAACATGACGTTTAACTCCAAAGATAGTATCCTCGCTGCTAATTATATCCGATGTAATTAAAATTTTTGACTTTGATTACTACTGTTGTTTTAACTCATCTTTTTGAAAATAAACCAGGGGCTTATATTTTCTCTCCATCTGCATCCTATAATCAGCTTCTCCATGACGATATTTATCAAATTTTTGACGCAACACACTCGCTAATTCAATTAAATGCTTTTTATCATCAATTTTGTTCAAAGCCATGATTGCAACTGAATGGAAATTAAATTATTTGGCAATTATAAATTCGTCAAAGCCTACACGATAGCGACCATTGTTCAAATCGCTAGTTTTATCAATGACAATACAGCTATAATTTGAAGTATTCCAACAATGTTGACACATTTCACAAAATTTATTGAAACTCATATCAGTATTCACATGATCATAGTAAATGTGTTTCAAATTGATGAATTCCTGTTTAAATAGCACCAGTAAATTTGCATTATATCGTACTAAATGTTTTGGAATGCAAGTATATATTTGAGCCAGGTAAAAAGAATCTATATTTTTGTGACGACCCACGCAAAAGTAAGCTTGAATATGTTGTTATTTCTTGCAGGCTACTTCATCAAAAATGAAGATGGAATTTGGTTTAGCCTCATTAGGAGGAATGACAGATTCATTATCATCGTATGGAAAATATTCAATTTCTGGTACTAATTGCAACACATTCTCCAATTCTTGGTATTTTGGTTGATAACGGGACTTTGAATATAAGTAGATATTTTCAAACGATAATCCATTTGGGTTGTACAACAAGTTCATCAAGAGATTTGTTTTCCCACAATTACTAGGTCCGCATATGATTTCTCGAATACTATTTAGCAATAGAATTCCATGTCTTCGATTTTCAGGTAAATTATTCAGTTCACATTTGATTTCATCAATGGGCAATGAAACTGTTTGCTTGATAGTCTTCATCTTGGTGTATATGATTAAGAGGTCAACTATTGAAATGATGGTGAAAACGCAAACATGTAACGTATTTATAGGAGGTGTGAAGAGAAGAAACTAAAAGTATAAGTTGAAATGACCGAGTACGCTGCAATTCATTTATAAAGTAGATGACAAAGGGTAATAACGTTTATGGATTATTCTAATGAGACTAGTGGTTGTGGTTTATTCAACAAGTTTTTAAATTTGAAATTTATGCCAGAGTTGCATGTTCCATCTTATCAGTATTTGGGACCATTTACAAATTTGGAAAAACGTTTGAAACGAGGTGATCCTGGTATAAATCCTTTAGATCAAGCTGCCAAAGAGCACGATATTTTTTATTCCAAGCATAAAGACACGCCATCTTGACATTTAGCTGATAGAAAGCTTGAGAATAAAGCTTGGGAGCGAGTAAAGGCATCAAACTCATCAATTTCTGAAAAAGTATTTGCTTATGCAACAACAAATGCGATGAAAGTTAAACAAAAATTAGTACTGGGCTGTCAAATGAAGAAGAAGAAGAAGACAATGAGAGATATAAACATTGGTTGCTGCAATCTCAAAATGAAGAAAAAATTGAAGTAAATTGGTGGAAATGTATCTTTTGGTTCACTTGTAAGTAAAGCTAGAAACTCTTTAAGAGGTACCAAAGCCAATATTAATAATGATAATTCAACTTTACAAAAGGCAGTGCAAACTGCTTTGAAAGCTATTGGTTCATGTAATCACACTTACTGCTTATAGTAGCGAATTGTCTCAAGATTATTTTCCTCCTTTGGAATTGGATAGTGACAGCACGTATGCCTTTGTGCTATACAGTCTAAGTACCTTCAATTCTATTCCAAATGTAATACAGGATCAAAATGACTTGTTTCACAACTTTTTGATTAGAAAAGATTATGTCTACGTTGGACAAACTATAAGAGTACCTGAGGGATCATATGAAATAGAAGCTATTGAAAAATTACTATATGATCTAACATTTAAAGATCACGAAGTATACCTTAAAGGTGATTTCAAAAAGGATAAATTCAAATTTTCCATAAAACCTAACATGAATACTAAAAAAGTGGAAATTATAGCATCATTCCCAATCAGTTTTGAATTAAGCGGACATATTGGAAACATACTTGGATTTGATAAAATTCATGTCGATGAAGGAGCAATGTTCACATCCAATACTTTAGTTAAAATTACATCGATAGATATTGTCAATGTCGAGTGCAACATCATTAATGGATCCTACATCAATGGCTAACCATCTCACACATTATATTCATTTTGTCCTAATGACGTGTCTCCCGGATATAAAATAAGTCAACGTCCTACTAATATGCTTTATTTGCCAGTTAATACCAAAAGTATAAGTAATATTACCCTGCGTTTAGTCGATCAAAGTGGAAAATTGGTCAATTTCCGAGGTAAATAAGTCATAGTTCAATTAAATTTAATAAAGATACGCTAATTATCATCATCATCATCATCATCATCATCATCCTATCATCACTATGGGTCTTGTTTATAATAATAGCGGATGTTCTATTGGTGGTAATAAGTTCCTAACTGCTTTCCATCATTCTCAGCATAAGCCTCGACATAAATACTCCTCCAAGATTGGAAAAGCTTACACTCGTCATTCAGTAAGAAAGAAGTTAACACATAAGAGTCGCTTGATTCTTGATTCCTTAAGTTACAAAGTTTGTTAAAAATAGTCAAAGTTTCATCATGAATTCTGCTCAAATTCTAAATGTTAACTCTAATGTAAATTTTGAAAATTTAATCTCAAAATTTGTGTATCAAGCCCATCAACCTTTAGCTTCAACTCGATACGCTTTCAACGAAGAAATTCGTATTCCTATTCAACAAAATGATGTTTACACATTGCCTAGCCGGAGTTTCCTACAAATTTGAGGAAAATTGAATAAAACAAACGCATCTACAGCACAATTTATTCAAAATGGTATCGCTTTCCTATTTGACCATATTTGTTACAATTTGAATAGTATTGAAGTGGATAAAACCAGAAACCTCGGATCAGCTACTCTACATAAAGGATTAGCCTCGTTTACCAGAGAAGAATTTGAATGTTCAGCAAATTCTGGTTTTGCAAACTTGAATATAGATCAACTTTTAGATAATAACGGTGAATTTAGTGTTTGTGTGCCATTGAGAAACTGGTTGGGATTTTTCGAAGATTACAATAAAATTATAATTTTGATGAAACAAGAGCTCATTTTACAGAGATCCAGTAATGATACTAATGTATTATACTCGTAGATAATGATACACCATCTGTTCAAATTCATAGCATCAATTGGCTCATTCCATACATTACCTGTAGCGATGCAGCTCGAGTTGTTTTACTTACTCTGGTTGAGAAAGAAGAGCCAATCTTTATTCCTTTCCGCAGTTGGGAAATGATAAAGAATCCAGCTCTAAGTACAACAACAAGGAATAATTGGTCTATTATGACATCTACCCAACTGGAGAAACCTAGATATGTACTAATCTCATTCCTAAGTGATAGAAAGAATCATTTAAAGAAGAGAATGGACAAATTTGATAATATCCAGCTGAAAGACGTTAAATTATTTTTAAATAGCGAGTATTATCCCTATGCAAACTTGAATTTGGATATAGATAAGAAAGATGTTTCATTTTATATCAAATGTATTACAATTTTCAAAATTCCTACTATCATCGAAAGAATTATCGCCCCATTTTAGATAGAAATGAATTTCTAAGTTCAAATCTTTTTGTTGTATTAGACTGTAATTTTCAAAATGATACCATGAAAACTGGATCTGTAGATATCTGCTTGGAAATTGAGACAAGTACAGCTGTTCCAGCAAATACTGTTTGTCATTGTCTAATCATTCACGATAGAGTTATTCAGTATTCTCCTCTTACTATCCTTGTGAAAAGAATGTAAGAATTTTAATTTTTTTTCATAAATTTATATAATATACATTCAAACTGTACAGATATACAAGACATACTGATTTATATACATTTATACATAGTAAAAAATATTCAATTAACTATAATAAATAATTAACAAAGAAAATATACAAATTTTTACAAAATCATACGCTGATAATTATTAATATGAAAACAATTTACACTTCTATATCATTTACAATCGATTTCATTTTCAACCCTAGATACGAAAAACTTGACAAGTTTTGTACAGATATGTTCATAAATTGAATATGCAGCTCTAAGACAAATTTCAGAATCAATTAAAAAACACCAGGTATAATCTAAATTTAAATAATCGCAACTTAAATTGCTACAAGGCAATACACAAGTTTCGAGATTAATGAGATTACTTTTCAAATATTCGATTGTAAAACATAAATTTTTGTTCGTATGTTGTAATCGAATAAAATAATAGTTGACAATTCTATCGTGTACGATACGAGCATATTCGCGATATTTTTTGAGAAATAAGACTCTATTGAATCGCTGTCTTATAATTACACATTAATTTTTGCCAATGTTCAAGACGAATATCTAAAAGTGTCTTAGAAATCATATAGAGTTGACGATCCGAGAAACGTATAATATTTGTTAATTTGAACATGGTGACAGCATATTTACCAACTTTGAAATCAATTTCATTCTCCTCCATTATTTCGGCACTCGTAATAAACTGATTAATAATGTACTTTAATTTTGAAAAATCTTCGACATTAAAACTTATTTTTTCTGTACTTTCAAATGAAGTATATGCCAAAATAATTTTGATTGGATAGTCTCCATTGTTTTCCAACAAACACATACCCACTTCCAGACATATTTCCTCGTTATTCAAATAGTAAAAATCGGACATTATAGACGAAGAAGACATTATCGATATTAATTTAAAGCGAGTTTGGTTATCACAACTTTTTAAAATATTTTTAGCAAACATATGCGTACATATATTCTCACAAATGACTAAACTCTTACATAGAGAACTATAGATTGAGACAAATCAACACTTCTTTTAAGCACAACCCTCTATCTAAAGAGAAATCCCTCTCCCTACCTCAAAACTGAGTTAATTTTATTAACTGTAAATGTAAGTGATAAGTTTATTGTTGTTACTTGTAATCGTTAATGTCCACCATCATACCTCCAACTCACTATTGAAATCTTCTTCTTCTTCCTGATGTATGATTGAGTTGCATGTCCGAATAAGATCATCTTCTTCCCCAATGCTATAGTGGCCCCATGCCAATGTGTGCATACCATCGGGGAGAATGAATCTCTTATCATCATCCATGGTGAAAGTCTTCTTTCGCTGCTGAAGTGTGAATATCTCCTGATTAAAGCTGAGGATGCCGCTCATGTCATGATATGTAGGTTTTTTGTTCATTAGACTGTTAAAGTAATCGTTTGTTGTTAAGTATTTTTTAATTATGTGTTTTTTAACGCCTTTAGCCTTTTTCAGTTCTTTACCATCTATGACTATTGAATATAGTTTTGCCTTGAGAGCAACGATGCGACTAATGGGTTTCCCCTTAGCCTCATCCTTCATCTTGGCTAAAACTTTGTTGTTAGTAGGATAGTAAAGAGGATGGTCGTAAGGATAGTCTGAAAAATCAAAGTAGGACTTGTGTTGTAATAGTGGATCAGTTAATGACGAAGTATGAATGTTATAGACAAAACTGTCAGTATCAGTGTAGGCTAAAGTTACAGGTGTGTTGGGAAATATAGTGTGTTTTAGTGTTTGGTAGTGGAAGTCATACATTACTATTTTGGAAATATCTAAAATAGCACCCCCAGCTTGAACAAATTTGTTAAAGTACAAACTCGTAGACCCCATTTCGACTAAAACAAGGTTGCTACACTCGTTCAAGATGAGACGACTTTTAAAGTTTGGTTTGCAGATGAGTTTCTTCACCTGTTTCTCATTAGTAGTTAGGTGGAAGGTACAACGTTTTCGAATTGATTCTAAAAACTTACCAAAGCAACTATTGTTCATTAACTTGTGGAAATCTTTAACAAACCTTCCGTCGTTCAGTGTTGAGTTGAATGTAGGGTCGCATCCACGGCTCTTGATGGAATCGAACACCTCGATGGATTTTTTTCAGCTTCAGTCCATCACATAGAGTCGATTGTAGGTATCGATAGTGGACTATACATATAGTTATATTTATTATGTAGAGTTGCCACTAGTTTAGTAGGTGTACCGGGTTTCAGGGAAGTTTTAAGTTGTTGTGGACAGTAAGGATAATCATTATGTGCATCGTGAATTTCACTCGGGTATTCGAGGTCAACCTCTAGAACATAGCCTGTAGGTCCTTCCTCCTCGATGTTAGGTATGTCAAGTTGGTTAATTTTGTCCTCAGTTAGCCAGTTAAAGTTGCATAATGGTAGGTAGGAATTCATTCCCACCCCGTATAAGTTGTTAGCATCTATGTAAAATATGTGGTTTTGTTCCTTAGTTGGGTCAAAGTTTGGTAATTTATCATTATTTGCCTCAACGTAACGTTCACTTGCTGCACAGTAACCTCCTCTCACACTAGATTTGTAAAATAGGTACATTGTGTAGTCAGTCAGTAGTTCATGTTCAGCCCTGGTCACTTTCAACATCGCATTCCAAGCAGGTCCAGGAGCTGAATAGTGCCAAGCTGCATCAAGTTTGTAAATGTCGAGGCATAAGTTTCAAAAGTTTTCAAAAACATCTGCCAGTAGTAAAACATCAGTTTTGAGGTAAATATCGCTATACTCTCCTAGATTCTGACACTGGAAAAACTCAAATACTCGCCTCGCATGATCATAATCTTCCTCTGAAACCATTTCATCTGTCAAGCTGCTGTAAAAAGCTTCTTGTGGAGGTAAATGTTGCTCATCATATTTTTCAACGCTAGAGATGTATTCATAGGGAATACACCCTTGCATTTAACAAGCTCGAAACAATCATCTTGGTGGAAAAATTTACGAGTATGAATCAATTGTGAATTTAAATTAGATACTAGAGTACACAATGTGGAGGACATAAATCTGAACAAATCGATAAACCGAGCACTTAATTTATTAGTTACCTGCACATCAAAGGAAATGAAATTTTCCGTATTTTTGGTAATAACGTTAATATCACCAATTTTCCTTGCACGAGTCCTCTTTTTCTTCTTTTCATTCAAACTTCTCTTTCGACCTACAACTTCTTCACCTGGTTCTTCTCCCTCAAACAGCTCAGCCGCACGTTCACCTCCTCCATTTGTGTATTCCTCATCTTCTTCCATGTCATACTCACTATTGCTAACTTCATCGGTACTTAATATAAAATCAGATCCGGATTTTTTCTGTCTTTTACCTCTTCCAGAATTATTCTTACTTGACATGTTCCTCGAAGTTGAAGGAACATTATCATCCTGATCTGACTCGGGTGGTACATAGAATTTGCGGATTAATAATTTAAAATCATAATGCGATCCATTATGAAAAATGATGGGGACAAAGTTGGGCAACTGGTATTGAAAGTTACAAGTCAAATATGCCCACCCCCTCAATTTTCCGGTCAAATGATCATGGTCCAAGACCAAATATTTTTAAATTTCACCTTCACTATTTCCAACAAATTAGCAAACCACTCATCTAAATTGGCTGCAATGAAAACTGGCTCACTTGAAGTGTGTAAAGATGTATCCAAATACATCATTTCTCTATTCACATCTTGCTTACAGATATTCAAGCTAAGAGACGTAGCAATTTTAACGGCATTGTGGAATACAAGAGCCTCCTCTACTCGAGCTTGTATTCCATTTTTGAAATAAAAAAACGAATCAAAAGTTTTGTGCACCTCACCTAGGGTCTGATCCGCAGCTTTAAAATCATTCGGAGCAGCGTATAATACATCGTAGACTGTATTATTATGAGCACTGTGAAGAACAATACCATTTTCAAATACACGATCTTCCTTCAAATTTCTAGCGCAAACTGCAGTTTTGTGTACCTTTGACAGCAAATGCTGATGCCAATACGATTTGAAATGTTGGCTGATGCACACCTGACATGTAACGCGAGCATTTGTGGCTGGTGATGATGATGCTGTTGATGAAGTTGATGCAGTGGTTGATATGGATTGTAGGTTTGACATCTAAAGGAGAAAAAAATTGTATAATAATACCTTCGAACCTTTAAGATTTGAAATAAATAACATACGAGAAGATTGTTGGTGATATAGGCAATTTTTTAAAATGTGTCCAATATAGGTCATTTTATAAGAATTTTTTATGAAATGGCAAACAGGTTAAAATTTTTTAATTGATAGGCTTGAATTATGGTATACACAAGTTTATATAAAACCTGTTAAATAGCGAAATGAATATTACTTACCTTATGCTGAATTATCAACGTTGAATTTTTGATGAGGATGTTCAAACATGAAATATTTCAAAGTTGAGTGGAATCTACGAATTTGTAAAAACAAAAAACATTTAATAACTCACTCTGTTTGAGTCACCAATATAAAAAGCAGGAGAAAAAAAAATTACTTATACTTACTTTTTCTGTATTTGCAATAGTAGAATAAAATAGATATCGATTGAAACAAAACTTCAAGAATTGGAAAAACTGAACTGAACTATGAAGTTATATAGCGGATAGTATTTTTGATACTATGTTAAAAGGCTGTATGGATTGTTAAAAGGAAAAAGAGAAACTATGCTACAACTAATCAGTACAATGAATTCTAACAGCAAATATTGTGTTAATGGGTTTCATAATCTAAATCTACACAAAGTAGGATGTAGAGTGTCCAAAAGAAAAAGGGAAAGTTTAAAGCAGAATTTACCGAAGAATCTACACATACGCGCGCACTAATTATACCTCATTAAGGTAGGTATAGGTAGGTATGCCTACCCATCTCCAAATTTTATTTATTTATTTTTTCACAGGAAAAAAAAAATTTTTTTTTTTCACTCCTATTCAAATTTAAATGTCAAATTCGAAATCCCCATACCCGAAAACCTACATATCGATATATCACACCCCTACCCCACTATCCCCTATTCCACTATACCATTATCCCCCTACCCCCTGAGCCTAACGCCCTTACGCCCATTCGGATTCGATTTTTAATATCAAATTCGAAATCCTCATACCCGAAAACCTACATATTGACATATCACACGTCTTATTCACATAATCAAAAGCTCAACTTTCAAGGTCATTGACCTCCAAAGTTCAACTTTGAAAGCTGTGCCAGAACATACATTTCCCTATCTACTAACAATGCTAAAACATGCTATTAATTTTTCAGAAAGTACAAAATTTGTCAGAACATTCCATGGAAAAACCTCTGGCGCATCATCACTTTGCTAGAATATCCAGTAGTCAGTTCATTCATAATCTTTAGATTATGAAAACCTCAATCTAGGTTAAATAAAAGTTCTTCAAAAAATAATTTTCAAAAATATTTTCGAAAAGATAATCAAATCAACACCAGAATAATCGTGTGAAAAAACGATTAAATTATCTAATTATTGTTAATACATCTCAAATAAAACCTATTTGAATCAATTTCAGAATGCCCTTGCATTAAACACCCTCGTAAATATGAAACGAGATGTTTCTAGCAACATAAGGAACTTGCTTTTCTCGATTAATTTTTACCTAGTTTGGTTGATTGTTCTCCAATTTTCTCGGAAACTACTGAAATCTGAATCAATAGGCACTCGGCTGTACTTGCCACTTTTTGACGATTATCTCATAAAAATTTTAGCCTTTGGACTATGTGGATACATAACGCATAATTCTATATTCTTACATACAAAAGCCACTTCTGTAATGCTATCAAATGACCATTTTTACGAATATATTTGGCTGTGCGTATATTTGAGTCTAACTTAAAATCATTTTTTTTCTTCAGTAATATCACATCAGTGCACTTGGTTTTAATGATAATTCCAACACATTTATGTAGATCTGTGTGAATTGTTGCTGCGCAGCAGCATTGAGTGCTTGCCAGTAATACATACATTTATATTCCTAACATTGAGAGACCCGAGATATCATACAGACTATCCGAGACCCTGTTTTATTTAATTAGCTGGGGAGGTGCACTCGAACAGAAAAGTAATTTTGATTGAAATTTTACTTCTAAAATGAGGTCTTACGTAATGATTTTCTAATTTTTTCGTTCTCAGACTTTCTTAATCAATGTTCTACTCTTGCAAAATACTAAAGTGTACCCCATAGCTTTGTTACGTAATTCATCCATTGGAAACAATTAAATTTCTTTCTCAGTTCGTCAGAAGGTAATCTAAATTCAGCTGTTGATTTTTTAGTACCAGAAAAGCAACAAAGTCCATATATAATCCTGGTAATTTTTCAAATTTTTCCGTTAAAAAAAAATCAATTACGTTCATCTTGTCGTTTTTATTTTTCAATATTGCTCGGTGCTATGTAATATGTATAAGGGAACTCCACTTCACTTGATGAAAGATTTCCTCTCACTTCTTAAAAAAGAAGAAGAATTCCGATGTTTCGGTTGTGAGTCGTTGCATTTTAGTGTACTTATTGTTGAATCATTTAGGTGCTAATTTCATGTATTTTATACGCAATTACTGGCTTGTCTACGTTATGTTTTTGTACGCCTTAACAACCTTAATTGATGTTAATACAATATTTTAAGATTTACTCAAGTAACCTCTCCCAATAAAACCTCTGTTTCCAGTTTTTTTTTTTCTCCGTGACGGGAATAACAAAGTGATCCTGAAGTACGCCTACATCGATTTCGAGTACAAGCAGTTGGTAACAATATTTTATTACACGTGATTCTCGTTGAGTAGAATTATTTAGTTCCTTGTTACACTATCCTATTGATAAACAAGTACAGATGCAATACGACGCTGCTGGATAAGTCAATGTGTGATTTTTGATTAAGGTACGATTTAATAATGTGAAGAGAGAAAAGTTCTCTGAAATTTTTATTTAGTGATATATGTGAAAGGATGGTGGACTGGAAGGGAGAAGCAAAGGTGAAAGCATGAATAGTAGTTGTTGCGTCAACAGCTACTTGTGTGAAAAAGGTACTTAGTTATTAAAATTGGATCTAAAAGTGCAAACATGCACTTTCTTGTAAGCAGAGGATAGATAATCGAAACTTTGAATTAAAATTACTTAATTACTATAAAATTTTCGTTTGAGTAGCCTATTAACAATATGAAATTGCTTCGAGGATGTTACAAATATGGTTGGAAGTCAGAAAAGACGATCTACTGAGACGAAGATCTTGAAATTGGTAGAGAGCAGACTCTTCCATTCCAGATTAAATATGATCGAGTATAATTGATCGCAAACTTGTTGATTGGACAGTTTTTACTTAAACCTTTAGGTTTTGCGGAGTTGTGAAAAGTAACGCGCGTCGGGTTAACCGAGTAAATTTTTTATACAAGTAATTGAAAGCGGAAAAAGGCGTCGTTACGTACCATTTATTCTTGTGATTTAGAGTGTTTTATGTAACAATTTTCCGAGCAGGGTTGTGAAAAATGTTGAAAAAAGTTAATGTGGCCTTTACTACAAATATAGAAGGGTCACGTGACAATGTTTCGAAGATATATTAGATTATTTTTTCTGGTTATTGATACGCATATTGCATCTGAGTGGGTGAGAGAGATAGATAAGAATACTTGCTTCATCTTTTGTCTATCTAAAATTCTGGTACGTATTTTTCGCAATATTTTAGAATCAAATTATCATTTATCGCATTTAATACAAATTTCTCTCCATTTTTTGAAGGAATAGAATGATTTTCTCAATTTGTTGTATCGAAATACTCAAAAATACGTCTTTGTTCACTTTTCTTACTTCTCACTGCATGAAATTTTGCGTCTGCTCATTCAGCTATCTCATTTAGCAATTTTCTGCACAAATTATGTTCAGTCTGAATGTTGTTTCTGTTGACGTTCTAATTAAACGTTCAGTTTCTTTGGGTTAACCTTACGTTGGTGGTTATTTATCTGCTAGCAACGAAATGCGAACGCTTAAGCTGTTCAGGTTATATAACAGCACTTATAAAACTTCGGAGAATTCATTTGAAGCCATCACTAGCAATACTATCGCTAGAAATATCATTGTAAAGACCAGACCTTATTATTTTGTACTCAGCCTCAGCTACAGGGCTTATAATTTTGAGACAGCAAAATTTTCGACACTTCGAATCAAAAATGTGCAGTACAATCAAGTTTTCACATGAATCAACAAAAATCTACAATTAGGGCAGCTAGAAAAGTAGTCAGCGACCAGGCAAAAATTTGAGAAAACTTAGAATTCAAAAAAGAAAAAATACTGAATCGAGGATGTCCCACTAAATAAGTTCTGACTTCTAATAACTGTCGTAGAATCTTTAGGTATAAGATACGTTTTAGGTTTAGTAAGTTTTGAGGATTTTTTGTTAATTCAGAAAAAAAATCTTACTCAGACATTTTGGTTTAATATGAGAAAAGAAATTTGTATATTTGGTAGAAATTTTCTTTTGATACGTGTGCAAGGGGAATCAGAGCTCCTGCTAAAAAATTTTAATGTTATTCTTCTGCTTGTCCAAAACTCTTGTACGTATATTATATATCTATTGCAATAATGACAGTAGTTTTCTTTGCAATAATTCTTATTCTTATTGTCGGCTTCTAATATTACTTTACTATTTAAGGTGGGTTAGGTTACGTCTTAATGTGTGTATCAAGGGAGGAAGGTATCATTATTTTGTCAGTTATAAAGTCAAAATTTTCAACTATTTTTAGTACCATAATTTATTCTTAGGTGTGCTAATAGTTAGTTGTTCACTTGTCTGTAACCTGCTGAAAATTTTGAATTGAACTTTGTTTAATCCAATTTAAAAATTGTGCTAACGAACCAATTCAATCGAATTTTTTAAGCTCGAATTAAAAATTCTTGTCACGATATCTCTTCGTGTTGTTGCTGTTTTTGTTTAACGTACGTACTTATTCCATACAAAATACGAGAATCGGTTGTTTTCACTTGGCGAAATGTTTCTGGAGAACGCATATTGAATAATATGCGAGTCTTTCTCCTAGTCTTGATATATCGCTTTGTATCTTGATTTTTTAACTTTTTTGTATTTTAAAATCATCGTATTTGTAACAACCGCCGTAACAGAAAAGGAGTTAATGTATTTGGTATGAAGTACGTGTCTTCAACGAAAACTGTTACGTTTCCAATACCACCACAAACAAAACAATTATAATATGCACTACCACAAACATAATTATCTAGCATTTAGGATACCTTCCAAATACTAACACAATTTAACATAAGTTAAGATGCAGCCGAAAAATGCTACCAGCGAATAATACTGCCAGAACAGTACTATTAATGGCTAGTCATTATCATTTAAAAAATGTTTTCTTACTTCTTTTGCTGACTCTTTGTTCTTTGGGGCTAAATTTCAAAATTTACCAACTGACTACAAAAATTTCCAATTTGCTATCATAGAAAAAAATGAAAAGAAAAGTAGAGGAAAAAGCTTGTCCTAAATTGAGACAGCGCAGGGGATTGAAAACTACTCTCCTTCGCGCTTTATCAACCCCAATTTGAAGCGCCGGCCTGTTTTCCAAAAGTGTTAAAAATGACAAATTTTTATAATTTTATATTTCCTAAAATTCTAAAAATGTTGATTGAAGTTGAAAAACTCATAATGCAACTACAGCTTCGTTAGAAAAAGTTAGTTTTCAAACGGTAGAAAATTAATTTCTAAAAAGTTAGCAATAGATCACGATTGATGATTGTATTAAATTTTGTAACTGTTGACCTAAAATAAGTTTATATAACCATTATCTTTTTCAAAATCGAAACAAAAATAGATTTTAAGAAGGTACCTCCCAGCCAATCTGCACAACAGTATTAGAATATTCGAAAAGGTCGTAATAAATATTTGTTTCGAATTTCGTAGTAATCGGTCCAAAATTAGACAATTTATAGCCAAAATAAAAACAAAAATTATGTTTCCGGAATTCTCATCTGTCATATCCGCACCCAAATTGATAACATGTTACAATAAATTATAGTCAATATTTATTTTAAAGAAGCTCTGAAGCACTGCTCCAGGGCGCTTTGGTCTGTACCAGCCCTTGATTTTTTGTGGTAACACTGTAGAATTCGTTGTTTCGGAGGAAACAAGGAACTTTTTTTTTGGGTCTGGGTGGGTTGTGACGCATGCACATCGAATATGAGGGAATAATTGGCGAAATAATATCGGGAAAATAATTTTGTAAAATATTAACAAATTAGGCGTTTGTTGACTCAAATTGATTTATCAGTCTGACGCAGGCAGACGCAGGAGTTCTAAAACTGTGCCTCGATCACAACGTCGCGCAGGACTGCGTCCGTTTGTAAACCTGTGTCAGCAGTTTCCTGCGCTCCATGTTATCTGGTATCCTATTTATTTAACACTTGTCACAAAGATTGCGCTGCGCTCAATTTAGACCTAGTCAAATAGGTGCGAGAATTTGATTACATATTCGCTTAGCTGTTGTTTTGTATAAGTTATATTCATTTTTTTTTTGTCTAAAACATCACCATTTTCCAACTTTGCGGCCAATTTCAAATTATTGGGGAGAAGGGCTAACTGGCTCTGGTATCAGTGCTTCAAAACAGTGCGAAAATAAGAGAATGTGAATTTATAGAGAACAAAGTAGAAACTAATAAGAGGGTGGTAAAGGAAAGAAAAGGATTTACTCGGCTGTAAATTGATGCGATCAGAATTCATTTCACGTTTATTACGAAAAGGGCATATACTGTATTTGTGGGAAGAAATACTCGAAACGTAGGTATTTAACTACTTGAGCTTGCACCGGTGACCGGTTATAAGGTTATTTATATTAATGTTTATCGCCCTTTTTCCTCGTCACCGTGTCGCTCCAGCATCAACGATATAAAAAAATGATAAAAATTTGGTCGCTGCGAACGGAAACATGGAATAAAAACCATTTCAAAACATGGGAGAAAATTAATTTTTTTTTCCTCTCCATTCTTTGTTCTGCTGGTGAACAGTTCAAAGGCGATTTCCCCATTATTAGATTGTACTAGATGTCAAACGACAAAAGATAATTTATGATAATACCTTGTCGAGTTATGTGTAGTATGTAGGTACGTCTACGTCGACAAATAAATTCCTTGTGGAAAGGCGAGAAAATGAGATTGAGATAGGCTAACTGTAGAAATTCGTAAAAGAGCTTCGGCTATAGACGTCGAACGTCTTTAAAACGCTAAGGCATCTATCCATCCATCCATCCATCCATCCATCCATCCATCTGGCTTTTCCATTCATTCGATCCAATTACTATTGTAATCTTTTTATTGTGTGGCACGTAAAAGTCGTTACCAGAAATAGAAAATGACTGAGAAGAGTATTACGTTTCAGTGCTATACGAGGGGAAAAAATGAATAGTAAAAAAAATAAAAGAACTCTCCTTTTACTATCACTTTATCACTCGTTGATGCCATCTTTCAGATGCTCTTAGCCTTCTTTGACATTCGAGTGTTTTGAAATGCTTCCTAAAAAAGCACATCCCTTATATGGTATAAAACCGGAATTGTAAATCACCTATGGATAACTTCTTTTTTCTTCTGTGCTTTTTCTTCTCTCTATATGTATTATAGCGTACGCTCTATGCTACGTGTTGATTATCCTTAGTTTTCTCTTATTTTCGTTATTTTTCTTCTTCGTAGCCTAGTGTAGAATCACCTACGTGCTCTTCGGAATTGATGAGGCGAAAAACGTACACTCGTTATTTGACTTAATTGTGCCTACAGGCAGGAGGAAGACATTGTGGGCGATTAGAGTGAAGAACAATTTGTTGAAACCTTGAAAAATCATATTCACGGTTTATTGAAAGTGAAAATGAAACTGTTGTGCCGGTTGCACGATGCGTTTTTTCAGGAGTGTCTGTTAAACGTGCGAATTCTGAGTAATTCTTGTTTATGACGATTTTTTTTACCTCCGTAATAGTGTAGGTACCTGAGATGAACTATGTAATGTACTTTTGAGATCTGACAATAAGTCATACTTATCAGCATTAATTGAACAAAATTAGGTAACTACCTTTGTGCAGTGTCGAATTACTGTCGCTGAAAATCTTGCATTTGTGTCACATAGGCTAGTGACTAACAGCATGCAATGTATGACTTCTTTGTCAAGTAATCGCGTCGGGGAAGTTCTTTTCATTAACATTCGCAATTTTATGAATATTAACCTAATAATAATTAATTTATAATTTAGTATATTTTTAAAGAGGTGGATTAAAAAACAATTTCATCAGAAATTTTCGAAATTGATATACTTGAAGATTTCTTTAAAGATAAAGTATTCACGAAAATTGCGATTATCCCGCAGGTTTTACTGCGAAAAGTGGCTTTTTCATGCCAGAAAATATGAAAAAACGCTTAGTAAAGACATTACCCTAACAATTATTTTTGTCTTGAAACATAAGTTCGGCAGACTGTATTTTTTGATGTGTGAATGTCCTAGCTTTTGGACCTCAGTAGGGGCTACGTGAGACTCAAAACGTCGGAACGTAAATCGTAAAACTGTCGATTGTAAGTCTCGTTGATATTTCTTTTGTGTGTGTACATGTGTGTGTGTGTGGTTGCGTGCGTGCCTCTCTCGTTAATTGAAATTGAACACAACATTTCATTTTGGAAATAAACCTCTTACATTTCATTCGATGATTATTCAGCCTCCATTTAAGCTGGTAAGGTTGGGTTGGTGTTACTGGAAAAAGGATAAAATTTACATAATTTTCATATCATTTTTTAATCATCTTTACCAATTTATAAATGAATAAAATACAAATATTATAAAATTTGTCATTTTTTGTAATCTAGAAACCTCTCCTCCTTAGTCGCTATTTAAGCTAGAGAGCTGAAGTTAGATTGGTGTCATTGAAAAGAGGAGAAAATTTGCAAAAATCTATTATCCACATAAATTTTCTATCATATTTAGCGATTTGACAATAAATGAACGAAAAAAAAAAAATTTAAAGGAAAATTTGTCTTTTTGGGAATCTAAAAACCTCTCCTCTTTCACTTACTAATCCCTCAGTCGTTATTTAAGTTAGGGAACTGAAGTTAGTAATGCTAAAAAAAAATGAAATTTATTGGAATCTACCTTTCGTATAATTCTTCCATTATCCTCAGCGGTTCGAAAATAAACGAAAGAGAAGACACAAGTAAATGGAAAATTTAGCGTTTTAGTGTTGTTCAGATATTTTCAGGTTTAGGCATCAGTCCTTCATGAGTAAGGTCACAGCGGCACTCGCTTTTTATTTAATCAATCAAACCTCCTTTTATGTACTGTAGGTACTCTGAAAGTTCATTCCAGTTTCCAGGAGTGACATTTAATGATTAGATTGAGTTATCGCAGGATCTGTAACCTATTAAGTCATCATTCATCTGTGTATTTTAAAATCCCACGTAGTTCTTGAAATTTTTTGTGATCAATAATCTCAATTTATTAAACCGATTCTTGGCCTTAAAAAAAACTTTTCGAATTTCTATCTCGCACCTGTCGTATTTCCAATTTAAATATTTATTGGAAGTAAATTGCGCATAATGATAGTTGCTTGTAGCAATTATTGGCCATCCCTTAGCGTGGAAAAGAACAAAAAATTTTTTTTTGTTTCAACTCCTCTATCTTTTTTCGATTTTACTCTCCGTTTGCTCACCAAAGATGTTTTAAATTTTCGTTGGCATTAATGATAGAATTAAAGTTTAAATTTTGAAATGTCATTTCCTCGCCGCATTAAACGGTTCGTTAAATTTTCAGGTTCGTGTGATTCGATGTTTTCTATTTGGCATCTTTGATTCGTTTTGTGTGTGCCATAGGTCGAAATGTGCGAGTGCACTTTTCACGGTGGTGGATTTCGGAAAAATTAATTTCGCTGATATTGAACGCGCTAAATCGTGACGATTTCGTTTCTATATTTTTTTTAGCTCGATAATAAAAAAAAAGAAAATATCTTCTAGCTTATTTATCCTATTATTGTAGTGTCAAGTGGGTAATTAGTGAGGAAATGGTGTGGGAACGTAATTTAGGCTGATATTCGTAGTCGACATTAAGTGTTCACTAAACCTAAGGTCTGTTTTTAAACAGCAGTGAAGCTGTAAAAAAAAAGTTTAGCTGAGAGTAATGAGAAACGTAGCTTTCTTATGACAAACGATATTAAAGCTATTGTGGGAACCACCATACCCTGTCTAATATAAAATACATTCGCCAGTTATAGTCGGTGGTGAAATGGCCGTGCGGTTAAGTTCACCGCTTTTAGCTGGCGAATATGTAGGTCCCAGGTTCGATTCCCCGAGCCGACAAAAACCTACATCTGGTGACCCTTGATGTGTGCTGGACACGCACGCACCCTAGTGGTGCATGGTGGAACTCACAACTCTCCTTCCTAATATGAGTCGCCGATAGATGGCACCCTATATAGTGGAAATAGAACCCGTATAGGTAGTATAAGCCTGTGTGTATAGGTATAAGAGGCGTTTCTATTCCGCCCAACCTCCCACAGCATCTAATGTCGTTCAACTCGTGTTGAGTCTCTCTAGGGGGGGAGTGTGTGGGAACCACCATACCCTGTCTAATATAAAATACATTCGCCAGTTATAGTCGGTGGTGAAATGGCCGTGCGGTTAAGTTCACCGCTTTTAGCTGGCGAATATGTAGGTCCCAGGTTCGATTCCCCGAGCCGACAAAAACCTACAGCTATAAAGAAAACTTAGTTTCATTTAGAAATATAGTGGAGAACTGCAAATTTTAAACTGATCCTTAGATCAATGAACGCTAACTGTCCACTATGAATACCGGCCTTAATCTTTCATGCGCGTAACTTCTCTGAAGTTGATTGTTGGTTAAAGTGGGCGGATGCAGGACATTAAAATGTAAGTTATTTGAAGAAATGTTTCAAGCCTATCCATCGGCATACGTCAGGGGTGTAGCCAAGACTTCTTTAAGGAAGGCAAAAAATTATTTGATGACTTTTTTGGCTCGCCACTTTTGAAATTTAGAAAATTTGAAAAATTTTGCATCTATGGAACCCGTTGTCGCATATTTATTGCTAAAATGTTTTCCAAATTTTTAAAGTGATAAATAAAAAAATTAATAAAAATTAGGTCGTTGGGGCAATCGCCTCCCGTTTCCCCTTGCTATGCCTTTGGCAGACACTATGTAGTCGACCGAAGTTCTCACTGGAAAGATTTTATAAAAAATTTTATTTTATGAGTAAATCATTTTTCAACTGAGAGCCGGACTGCTGCAGATCGAGACCATACAGTTTGATTCAACTTCAAACGGAGAATGTTGTAGAGAATAAGATGTAGAAGGAAAATTACTTCTCTTTTGTTTGCTTATCGTATTTAGTTGACTACCTTTTTATTTAAAATATCAAAATGTGTCCACGAAGTGAAATTTTATTTTCACCTCTAATTTTATTCAGAAATGTATTTCTGACCCGTCTCTGATCAATCTTTCTGACAAAGAAAAAAAAAAGAAACATAAAAAAGGTAGGTCACTAGCCCCAAATGTAGAATTTTAATCCTTTCTATTTTGTTATTATCTAAATATTAAATCCTCAGTTTAAATTACTTGGAAATTTGAATTTATTAAGATTATTTTAATTTCCGCAATAAAGTAACTTATTCATAAAAAGATATTATTTACTCTTAGAATTAAAGAGGCAGTAAGAAAACGGTACAGTTCACAATATAAATTAGTAAAACCTCTACCCTTTCCCACTTACTTTCTATTTTTAGTCCATCGAAAAAATTTTTTCACCTGCATTTTCTTTATTATTATCATTTTTAATGCTGAAGTAACTTCTTTCATTGGTCAAGTTTTCTGTTTTTATTTCTATTTTATTGTTAGTTGAATGTTTGCTGTACAAATCATATGTTGCTTTAAAGTGCTTAGTTTCAGTTTTTCTCTATACTTTACAGTCGAGTCTAATTTTCAAACGAGTTTTTCCCAATGCTAGCTGGATAATTCCTTTCAGAAATTTGGGAAATCTCATCACTATTTGTAAGATAGATCAAAGTTTCATCAGTATTTTGAGTGAATTTGTTTTATAAATTTTGCTTGAAGTTTTGAAGTTTGTTTGGAAGTTCAAAATTCTTTGATGGTTATGTTTGGAAGAAAGTATATCTAAAAACTTATAAAATAATCTCTTTTTATGTAGGTGTGAAACAGAATATTTTGGAATACTTTAGATTTTTCAAGAATTTTTTCGCACATTTTATTCCGATAAATAAGTTACCGAACCTAATATTATGTCAGGCTAATTTTTACTTTATTTTAAATTCCTAATAAAGTCGATGATACATATCTGTAAATTTGATTTTCTCTCGTCTCATCAGTTTAAAGTTGAATCGGTTTTGCAGTTAACGTCTGTAGTCCTCAAAAACTCGATTTCCATGTGTTATTACTATCCATTTAGGGTTGAAGTCACTAGAATTCGAAACCTTTTAGACATTTCATTGGGATTCGTGCAGTCGACCCTTTTTCGTATCTTTGTTCGTCACTAATAGTATAACTACGAGTTAAAATTCGTTCAACATACAAAAACCTGACTTTATCGTGTTTCAGTTGTAACGGATAAAATAATAATGAATAAACATAGGAACGAAAAATCTGTTCCTTCACTCTGATTCATTGTGGTACACGTAACCTATAGCATCTGATATTTTCTATTCGGATATTTTTTTAAGTAAGTAGGTTTTCAAGGAAAATGTGCTGTTTTTCTTTTCTTTTTTTTTCGTCATCATCGATAATCTAAAGTCAGTTTAATGTTCGTTTTCTTCCATTGTTCCTTCCTCGCTTGCACATCAATAGTAAGAATTTTTTTGAACCTCTCTTCGTGCATTATAGTTGCGTCATCGTGGTTTACTCATTTTCTGGAGCCACAACTAGCAACTCGGCCGTCAAAGAGAGCATCTAGCCTAAGGGCAACGTTTACGCCGGGGCCACGCCGCCACAAATTTTCTCAGTTTGCAAGTGGTCGGTTTTTTTTTTGGTTTTTTTGCGTTTACGTGACATTTCTATGTCCTATAATAGGTATTGTAAAAAATGACGAACAACGAACGTGTTCTTTTGTAATATCTCGTCGTATATTATGTAGGTACTATGTGGAGTATCAAAAAAAAAATTAACGAACCTTTTTTTTTATATATGTTTCAGAGGGTCGAGTTGAAGTGTCACGAGAGAATAAATACCTGAGTACCATCGCAGGTGGTAAAGTATTCGGGGAGTTGGCCATCCTGTACAATTGTAAACGTACCGCTACAATTAAAGGTATGTATTTTTTTCCATCCTACTTCAATTAATTAATTTTCATCATCGTAAGTCAGTAAGTTGTGTCTACCTTATGTGTGTGTCAATGAGCCTGCTGAGCCACAGAACCTTGTAAATGTCAATCATTTGCATGTAAGGTTTTATTAGTTTATGAAGATGTTTTTGATGCCTCTATAGAGCGATCGAATGTAGTATTTATGTAGAATGATTGAATAACAAATGGTTGAAAGCAGACTCAAACGCAGGGATGTTTCAAGGAACTAGAATAACCTCTTTGGACGAAAGTAAAAAGGTTTCAAAATTTTTTGCTCGTATTTATTGTAAAACGCCCCCGTTGTAGTACCCGCTTCGTATGAAATTCATATCGTTCAGTAGAAAGTGTGGTCTACATTCCACTAATCAATTTTACTCAGAACTACAGCACTCTTCTTACTGAAAACATAGTCGATTCATATCGAAGAATAGAGAGTACATTATTCTGATGGTATTGATGTTCTATTAATTTACTTTTCGGAGGATTTATGAATATGGAAAAATAACAATTCTGTCCCGAGTTCAGTAATTTAGGTGCCGTTTAAATGAGGGAAAAAAAAGAAAAAAGATCTTGGTTATCTACTTATTTTCAACCGGTTAGGTTGTGTAATTATTCACTTTTTTTTTTAAACTCGACTTATTTCCGTGAAGATCTTCCTATGTTTTCTTGTTTCTGCCCCGTTGACTGATCAAATTTCTATCACATTGAAATTCGATTACATCAACGATTATGTTTACTTCTATAAAATAAGAAAAAAATTCAACGTCAGTGAGTTGTATCTAAGTTTTTAATGTCCAAAATAGTATCTATTTAATTTAAATTTATAATTATTTGGTGATATTACTTTTTGGTATGATATTTGTTTTATGTTGAAAATCCCCAAAAAATACATTAAATTCTGTTTGTTGGTGCAATTTTGAAAAATTTTCTTCTCAGCTCTGATATTATCTTGTAAAATTGTTCGGTAGAAAGTTATAAATTCATGTTAATGCATTTTAGGTGACTTTTTTTAAGTACCTAGATTTTCTTAAATTTCTCTATTTTTACGTAAAAAGAAAAAAAATTGTATTTAATTCATACTAGCAGAAAATAACGTTACCGGTACCACATTTTTTTTGTTAACTGCTTTATATAATCGTCTAAATATGGTGTTCGTTCTTGCTTTCATTCTCAGTCAAGCATTTTAATATCGATGCGAGGTCATTTATTTGTATTTTATAAGGCGACCTAGTTCCATATTTAGTTCCATTAAATGACAAGTCCGTCAGTCAAAAAAATAATATTCTTTATACCAAAGATTTAAAAAAAATAAAAAAATAAAAACACAAACCTTATTGATGTATTAAAAACCTTCTTTTTTTTTCAAAAAAAATATAGTATCTGATTGATCGAAACAAAAACGTTTCAAATGTCTCACTATGTTTGATGATAAGGTTATACTCATATCTGTTGTTTTCTTCTTTGCTATTTTTAGCTCTTGCAAATTAATCAAGTAACTATTTTTAAAACCGATGAATTTCTATTAAATTCAAATTTTCTGATTTCTTGTTCGATTTTAAAGTTTATTTTCAACCATCGAGTTTGCCATTTAAACCATACTTAATTGTTCATTAATTGGAAATGATTGAATATAAAATTGGAAAAACTGTAATCTTTTGGAAACCTAAATCTTTCAACAAAAGTGGAAGTTAATGGATGTTTTATGTAGAAAGTTTGATCCAACCAACAAATTTCCTGGATAAAAAAAATATTTAATCGACATTCAAAAGAAAAGAAGAGCGGAAATTCTCACCTATTAATTTCAAATCATCAGTCGCTATCATTTTACATTCATTGGGTGGAAAATTAATGTTTTTTTCTATATTTTTTATTAATTATTTTCTCTCCGCAACTAGTATAGGGAAAACTTGAAAACTTATTTTCAAAATTTTAACTTATCGCATAGCCCTACTACCTATTCAGTAATCTAAATATTTAAGAAAATGTAATGGAATTTTTCCATACGAAAACCTTCGTTGTTGTTATTGTTGTTATTATTATTATTATTATTATTATTATTATTATTATTATTAATTTATTTATTTATTTATTTATTTATTTATTTTTAAATGAACTCCCCGTTTCTTTATTCTTTTCAAGTGTATTATGGCCTTCGAACAAATAATACATCGATTGTGAATCGATTAATGAATTTAAATTCCTGTTACGACTTCTTTCTCAAGGTTGATTTAAAATTTCGATTAACTGAATTCGATATAGTCTACGAATGATTAATTTGTGGAATAAGACCTAAATTTTTACTGAAAAATAGCTATAGTTCACTTTCAGCGTTTTAATTCCCTTTGTTGTTCCCCTTTCTGTTTCCATGCAGCTGCAACTGACTGTAAATTATGGGCAATCGAAAGACAATGTTTCCAAACCATAATGATGCGTACCGGTCTCATCAGACAAACGGAATACACAGATTTCCTCAAGAGGTCGGTGAATCTAGAATCAATTATTTTATGAATTTTTGTCAATTTTATGTATTTTTTTCTGATTTTCTACCGCTTGACCACGTTTATGCTCGTATGAATCAAGTGTTAGATTGTTGAAAAGTGACAAATTTTGATAAAAATTGTTCGCCATTTTTAATTTTTTTATCTGGTGATCTTTTAATAGGTTAAAAATTACAATTTCTAATTGATTGTACATAGTTCCTACAGATCATGCATTTTTATTTCTACTCCCTAATCACTGTTTGTAGCTGCGTTTGTTTGGGTTGGTGTTTCTTGTGACAAAACTTCCCCGTTAAATTTTTGATATACCGTAAAAATGGAAAATTTTTCAATCCATTATTGCTTTTTCTCATATAATTACTGATTTTTGAAATTTTGATATTTGCAAAATTTTATGCCTAAATTTAATGGGTACCTAATACCTATTATTAAATGGGGATTCTGACAATTTAAATTTCTATTTGTTTTTTAAATGTGAGAATTAATGAAGCCAAAACAAATAATACATTTAAAGGGCTTCAAGTTATCTTCTCATTGATAATTTTTTTATGTTGTCTAAGTAATATGTAAATTTCATTTTTTTTTCAGTGTTCCCATTTTCAAAAATTTACCAGACGATACGTTAATCAAAATATCAGATGTTTTAGAGGAAGTAAGTTTTTTTTCGTTTTATTTCTCGATTAATGTGAAAATGTAATTTACCTCAGAGTATAGATGTAGTTCGGAGCTTCTATACCGTGTATTCTGCCCCTCCATCCGGCAGTAATACTGTCATCACTGATGAAGACAGTCATTTTCAGATGTCAATTTTTTTTTTTATCAAGTTAGGTGTTCCTTTACATTCAGTTTTTATTAAGAATGCAGGAAAACTTAATGTGGGTATTGGCTAAATCCCACTAGAAGGTCGCCAAGACCAATATTAATGGCGTCGGCGGTGTTGCGTGTTCTCTCTCAACTTACAGTGGTAAGAGGGTGCCAATCCTTTTATTTGGAGAGAATCGTGTACTGGCAATTTTGTATTATGTGTGTGCGGGTATATACGGGTGTACTTGCGCACCGTGTCAGTGAGTGGCGAAGAACAAACCTTTCGCCACTCTACGCCGTCTGCCGAACACCGCGTCGTTAGCCGCGGCATCGTAATATACATCGGCTAAACGGAGAACGAATCTACATTTGATGTATTATGTAGTTTGTCCGTTTAGCCTATGTAACGGCGCTAGGTTAGCGGCTAAACAGAGTACAAATATACGTAGCTCTGTTTGGCCGCGCCTACGTATTATTTTAATGTCTGTGGACAATTAGTAGCCACCGGTAATGGACCGGGGCAAACATCTATCGACGGAGGCCGAGCCTCAAATCCCTACGGGGTGAATCCCCACAGCACTCCCCCCTAATGAGTGCATACGAATGGTAAAAACCACAACATTGGGGGGATTTACTGCTGTCTATCCCTCTCCTTCTTCTCCCTGCTAAATTCCTCCCAGTCGCCTATTGCCCGGCCAATTGCACAGCCGGCCTTACAATACACCTCGAAAAGAGCTAAATGCCTAGCATGGTATTGCTGGTGAGAGTTTTGTCCCCTACGTCTACGGGGATGACCATTTCCGCAATTATGGTTAATACGAGATGGTGGTTGGTAGGGATGGTAAGTATTTCGAGGGTGGTTTGGAAAATAACTAGGATGGTAATAGTTGTATGGTGCTGGAGGGTAGGGAGGTGGAGGCATCCGCTCATTGATAGGTATTTGAGACGGGTAAGGTGCCATGTAAGGCAAATTGGCCAAAGGGGCTAAGTGTGCCAGAGGAGGAGGTGGCATGATGGCAATTGGGCCCTAGGTATCGGTGAAGAATTAGGTACCGATTGATCTTCACGCCTACTAGGTATACCAATATCCATGGCCAAAGCCAATGGTTGTTGATTTGCTGGTGAGGGTGGCGGAAGAGGTGTATTTTGGGGTTTAAAATTCCCCATGTCACGTGATGTGGATGTGACAGGTGGTAATGGTGGAGTGCCAAGAAGTTCCTGCTCCACAGCATCTAAGTCTGCTTGATGTTTGACGATGCAACGCCTACGCATTTCCTTAGAAAGACGTTCTGCATTCACCTCATCTTCATCAAGCATGTCTTCCTCTGATTGAGCAGGTGGCAATGTCACCATAGGCAAAATAGCCGTTTCATTGGTCTGATCGGGTAGACCTTTGTTTGGGGTTGATGCCATTTGGGAAAAGTCGCTGAAATTTCCAAGCGAAATAGGTTTTGAAAAACGAGAGAAGAATTAAAGGAGAGAAAACAGTGGACAGTTAAGTTCGAAATATTATTTGGAAAAAATGTAGAAGAAAAAGTATAGAAAAGAAGTCACAAAAAGACAAGTTGTCGAGACAACGTTCAATTAGGCTAGTGAAATAAGTGCAAGATAAATTATGTGCACTGTGTCAATTTGATTTCCCTAGTCTGACAAAGATGCGCACAAGATACTGCATCGAGTGTTTAGGTATTGTACATTTAGCCTAGAATTTGTTTTACCTCAGTATCTGATGATAAGGGTGTGTTTTATTGCAATTGAACGTTTGCCTATTGTGTGAGAGTGTATTTTCGTTTTTCTTAATTGCATGGATGATTTCTACATGTAAAATTTTATTTATTTTATTTTTTCGATAATCCCAGAGTTTAGAAAGTGTCGCGTGGTATGGGTTCGAATCCTGTGACCGGCGGAATTCTAATTTGATTTTTTGGATTTTTTTTTTTGGAAAATTTTATTTTTTACTGGTGATTTATTTTATCGATCGCCACGTGTCTGATGGTGGTAAAATTTTATTCAGTTGCCACGTATGATTGGAGCAACTGATTTTGGCAAACATTATTTAGGCTAAGAATTAATAGAGTTGCCACGTATGATTTGAGCAACTTATTTAACCTAATTTGTTTGGACAATATTTTCTTGTGTGCTTTAATCGTTCAGACTTACGGGTTACTATTTGATTTTTTAATTTCCTACTTCCCTTAGGCCTACCTCTTTTTCGAGTAATTATTGGCTTGTCAGGGTTGTATTCGTTATATTTAACGTCGTCTTTGAATCTGACTTTTTTTATGATTTTATTTTTATTTGTTATTTTTTTTATATTCGTCTGTTTGTGAATTATTTATTTTATTTTCATTTTTTATTGTGTTTTCCTGTGAGTTTTTTGTTTCGACTAATTCGTTATCAACCTGTTGTGAATTTGTGAGGTCTTGTGATTTAGTCTGAGTTTTCTCAATTTTCTCTTTTGTTTTTCTTATTTCCTTGGCATCGTTATTGAGTATGAAGGCAGGTTTAAGTCTATCAATGGAGACTGTTTTTTCCTGACCTCCAACGAGTATCACAAAGTTCTTTTCGTTACGTGACACTACTTTAAATGGGCCGACATGTGGTTTACTCAGTCCTATTTTCATCTTGTGTTCTCGGACAAAGACGTGTGAGGTCTGGGCCAGATGTCTCTAGACATAGATCTTAGACTGACCATGTGGAGCTGCCTGTTTAAGGAAGTTGTTTGCATCGGTGCGTATTTGCTGCACCATTGTTTCGGGGCTTATTTCTTTTGAATTGGTGAAAAAGTCCCCTGGTAGGCAGAGCTCCTCGCCTAGCGCTAGTTGCGCTGCAGAATACCCTGAGTTGGTCTGGAGTGCTGAAAGAAGGCCTAACAAGATGGTTGGTAATGCTTCAACCCAACTTGTATTATCAACTGCCATTATTGAACTTTTTAAAGCTCTATGCCACCTTTCTACTATGCCATTGGCTTATGGGTGGTAGGCAGTGGAGTGGAAGTGTTTAACTCCTAACATTTTGGCTAGCTCCTGAAAGATGGAGCTTTCAAATTGGCGTCCTTGGTCGGTAACAATGACTTCTGGAACACCAAAACGAGCAATCCAATTTTTGTACAGCTCATTGGCTATTGTTATGGCATTTCTGTCAGTGGAATTGCTTCTGGCCATTTCGTTACACGATCAACCATTGTAAACAGGTATCTGTGCCCTTTAGATGGTGGTAATGGACCAACCAAATTTATATGTATTTGTTTGAATCGCTGCGTGGTCTTAAATCTTTTGAGTGGCAATTTTGTATGTCGTCCTAACTTGGACTCTTGACAGTTCAGACAACTGCGAGCCCATTTATGGCAATCAGATTTCATCATCGGCCAAACAAAGCGGGATGCTACTAGATTTGCAGTACCTTTGGGTCCTGTGTGCGATAGGTTGTGCACACTATCAAACGCCATTTTTCTATATTTTTTCATCAAGAATGGCCTATTCTTGCCTGTACTTACATCACAAGTTAGTAGGACGTTAGTATTGGGAATTTTTTTCTGCATCAGCTTTAGGCCTGTTTGCTCATTGGCTATTAGGTCTATCAGTTCTCATCTACTAACTGATCATTGGCAATATCAGAGTAGGGAAGCTGAGCAGGAGACGAGACAGCTTCTATACGACTGAGCATATGCAGAGGCATTTGACTCTCCGTCAATATGTTGGATGTCTGTGGTGAATTGTCCAACAAAATCCAACTGTCTAGTCCGGCTGGGTGAGGCTGGCTCGGTTTTTTGTGTAAAAGTATGTATGAGAGGACGGTGATCTGTATATACAGTAAACTGTCTCCCTTCAACATGGTGTCTGAAATGCTTTATAGCAGCAAAAATTCCGAGTAACTCCCTGTCATAGGTACTGTAATTTTGCTCGGTTGTAGAGAGCTTTCTAGAGAAAAACGCAAGCGGTTGATTTGACTTATCCTTGATTTGGTACAAGGTTGCACCTAATGCGAAGTCAGAGGCATTGGTAGCAATACACAATGGCAGACTGTCGTCTGGGTGAGCCAACATAGTTGCATTTGCCAGCAAGTTTTTGACATTTTCAAAGGCTTTTTCGGCGTCATTGTCCCAAACAATCGGGGTTTTATCTTTTTTCTTATTGGTCTTAATTAATGCAAACATCTTGGCTTGTTCAGCTGCTGCATTTTTCATGCAACGTCTGTAGAAGTTCACCATTCCCAAGAATCTTCTGAGTTCAGATACGTTGGAAGGTTTCGGGAACTCCAATATTGGCTTAATCCTGGTCTTCTGTGGAGATATGCCATTGGTGGAGATAGTATAGCCGAAGAAATCAATCTCAGGTTCAGCGTATTCGCATTTAGCTGGATTTACTGTTAGACCAGCAGTGTTAAGGCGCTGGATTACGATTCTAACATTTTTCTCGTGCTGTTTCTCATCACCGGCAGAGCATATACAGATATCGTCAATATAAGCATACGCGAAGGGCAAGTCTCCTAACAATCCATTGATGAATCGTTGGAATGTTTGTGCTGTGTTGCGGAGTCCAAATGGCATTCTTATGTATTCAAACAGCCCAAAGGGTGTAATTAGTGCAGTTTTTGATATATCCTTTTCAGCTACAGGTATGTGATGGAACGCCCAGTTTATGTCAATTTTTGAAAAAAGCGTTTTGCCTTTCATATTGGCATTAAAATCCATGATGTTAGGAACTGGATATCTATCAGGGATGGTTTTTGCGTTCAAGGCTCTATAATCACCAACTATTTGCTATTTCCCACTTGCTTTCTTGGTCATGTGAATCGGGGAGCTCCACAAGCTCTTCGAAGGTCTGCATATACCCTCACTGACCATTCTAGCATATTGGAGTTTGGCTTCGGCCAACCTATCGGGGGGCAGTCATCTTGCTCTTGCATGACAGGGCTGTCCCTTTGTTTCAATATGATGTTTAGTATCATGTACGTAGGTTGGTATTTTTGTAAATGATGGTTGGGTGATTCCGGAAAAATCTGATAAGATTTTCGCAAATTTTTCATTAATTTTGCTGCAGCTGTTCAGAGCATCTGAGAGTTTGTACATCAGAGCTTTGCCTTCCACATAAAGTCCTGTTGTGCCATCAATTAATCTAGCAGACTTCAGATCAATTAAAAGATTATAATGAGCCAAAAAATCAGCTCCAAGAATAGCATTTGGAATATCTGCAACGGTGAAGGACCACGTCATGTCTCTTCTGAAACCGATGTTTACTTCGCTTGTCTCTAAACCATATGCTGGAACACTTTGGTGGTTCACAGAGTGGAGGTGGTATTTCGGAGTACGAACCTTATGTGTTTTAGTTGCTGGCAATAGACTTAGGTCTGTGCCTGAGTTTATAAGGAACCATCTCCTATGTTTCCTGTCCTTGATGAACAGGCGGTGAGAGAATTTTCTGAGGGGGCAGTTGCCGCTAATATGGCCCCTCTTTTTAGTTTGACGAATTATTTTGTTTTGAACTGCCTTTAGTTGCCCATTCACTACAAGTTCGATGGCAACAATCGGCATTTTCGCCATATTTATTATGATAGAAGCATTTGCCACTATCCCAGTCCTTTTTTCGGGAAGGAGATTTGGACCTGGATTGGTTAGGGGGTGTACGTCCTGCACTTCTCCCCTGTTTTTCATTGTTATTTGATTTTGGGCCTCTAGATCTGGATGATCTTGAAAAATTTTTGCTACCAGATTTTGATCGATCGTAGTAATGATATTGGCTGTTTTTGTTTTTATTATTATTATTGTTATTTTTTCTATTATTATTTTCTACCTGAACTTTAAGTTCAGCAATTTGAGCTGTCAAACGCTCTATCTCATTCCCTCCGCTTGATATTGCACAGATGGTAGATTTTTTATTGAATTCGAGTGCATTATCAGCGGCTTTAGCTAATCGCATCAACTCATCTTCATCATTTACCCGGTTTAGCCCAACTGCAGCTAAGGTTTGGGCAACACTAGAAGGTAATTGTTTGCAGAATTGGTTTGCTAGAACCATTGGTGAAACTTCGTTGTTATTAAGTTTCAATAACCTGGCCATGAATATCGAGGGTTTATCATCCTCTATTTGGATTCCACCCATGAGTTGATCGATTTCTTCATTTTTTGTTTTACCAAAAGCAAGTCTAACCTTTCTACAAAACCAGTCGAATTTGTCCTCAACATCATTTGGACAATCCATGATGTTAGGTATTACGCGCAAAACTTGTGGAGGCATTCTTCCGCACAAGTGATTGTATCTTTTATCATTGGGTATTTCTTCAGTTTTGAAGCGTCCAATGACGAGAGACAACCAAACCTCTATTTCATTAGGTAAGAATTCCGGTATGTCTACTCTACGTTTTTTATTTTGATTGATATTTTGAGTTTGCATGAATTGCATAAATAAAATTGTTGGAAAAGCTCAAAATTTTGTGGTTGTGCATTTTGGTTATTTTGGTTTTGAGTATTTTGAAATTGGGCTGCAGCTAGTCGCTCATTTTCTAACCTAATGGCTTCAGCTCTAGCAGTTTGTGCTGCTGCAGCTAGTTGTTTAGCATTATCAGCATTAATTTCTTCAAAGGTTGGATTTGGCATATTTGAACGGTTACAAAAAATTTCAGATTGCTGTGTATTTAGAATTCTGATATTTTCTAGAGATTTGAATTTTCTTATTGAACCTAAGTTGGATGGATTTGAACTTGAGGAAATCTTTTTACCGCTTCTCAGAACAACAGAATTTAGATCCAAATTGGAAATTTTGTTCCCAACTTTTGGCGCTTGTTGCTACGAGTCTTTTTATTTTTGTTTTCAACTTCAATATTTACAAAGTCAAAAACAGTTACTGCTTTGTTGGAATTTGCCGCAGAACTAAGTGGCGATGGAAAAAGATGAAGAGGCTCTTTCGCAGTATCCAGGATCCAAATTCAATTTACCCCTCCAAAAAATGGGGGTTAAATATATTTAAAAAACAAGGGGGTGAATGTCCCACACTTGAATTTCGGATCTGGATTTAGTACTCTTCAGTACGGTTGCCAACTGAGTTGGAGCGAAAAATGATCGCCCGCAGCGCTAAAGGCACCCTAGTTTTGCCCAATTCTGAAAGCGAAAATAGAGAAATTTGCCCAGAAGCGCGATAATTACTAGCACCCAAAAAAAACGAACAAGCTGACAGCAAAAAATATCACGTCGAGGTCACCACTGTGGGTATTGGCTAATACCCACCAGAAGGTCGCCAAGACCAATATTAATGGCGTTGGCGGTGTTGCGTGTTCTCTCTCAACTTACAGTGGTAGGAGGGTGCCAACCCTTTTATTTGGAGAGAATCGTGTACTGGCAATTTGTATTATGTGTGTGTGGGTATATACGGTTGTAGCCGCGCACCGTGTCTGTGAGTGGCAAAGAACAAACCTTTTGCTACTCTACGCCATCTAGCCGCAGCATCGTAATATACATCGGCTAAACGGAGAACGAATCTACATTTGATGTATTATGTAGTTCGTCCGTTTAGCCTATGTAACGGCGCTAGGTTAGAGGCTAAACAGAGTACAAATATACGTAGCTCTGTTTGGCCGCGCCTACGTATTATTTTAATGTCCGTGGACAATTAGTAGCCACCGGTAATGGACCAGGGCGAATGTCTATTGACGGAGGCTGAGCCTCAAATCCCTATGGGTGAATCCCCACACTTAACTTTATTGTTTTTATCACATAACAAAATTCTTCATTTTATATTTTTGGGGAAAATTTTACCTTTTAAGTTTCAATTATACCTTTTTTTTTTTTGTAGCTAATTTACAAATAGGATGTGCTAGCCGCTATTTGTAATATTTCTAGTCTTTTTTTTTTCACTTCATTTTCAGTGCCTTCCTCGCGTTTGTGAATTTGTTTTAAATTACTCCAATTAGGAAGAAGCCTCATCTTAAATCTTTGGATGTTGACCTCTTATCACCCCTTATTTGGAAAACCCATGCCTGTATTCCAGTATCAGTATTAGTATCAGTATTTTAAGGGTACCAAATTGTAGGCTCCATATTCAAAAAAAAGTGGCCCTTAAACTAAACCAAGTATTGTATAATTTAAAAGATGGAAACCACTTTCAACATAACGCCTTAAAAATTTAGGCTACAATCAGCAGCATAACTTACACCAGAACTTCCATATAATGTGGTTGTGGACACTTTGATAGCATCACCAAGTTGCATTTCACTTTAATTGAAATTTGTGTATGATCTTATTTTTTGCAAAATTTTAAAATCAAAGCAATAATTTATTTTTCATATTTGCCCATATAACTAATATTTGGCTAAATATTTGCAAAAAACTGATTTTTTTGGTGTAGTGAGATTGTTTGATGAGTTAGCCCTGGGAATAGCGCTGGACTTTTGATATGTTTATTAAGACATCAGTTGGAATGGATTTGTGTAAAAAATTTTTAGTGGTGATTATGTTCAACTCCAACTCTTTGCTTCCTGAGCTATTCTTGTAATAGGGAGAAAAACAGTATATGGAAAATCGATGATTAATTTTTTAGCGACTAAAATTACTCGGGTAAATGACTCTTGAAGAATAGGCACTATTTTTCCCTCTTCATTTTTCGGTGAATTTAATTTCAGTGTCTTTTGTTTTCTTTTATTCTGTAATCTGTACAAAATAGTACTGGATATAAACGATGTTTTCTGTTTTTAAGAGCCAAGATGTTCTGTATGGGTTCCTTACGTTAATACATACTTTGTTTTTCTTTCAGATGTACTACAAAGTTGGCGATTATATCATAAGGCAGGGTGCTCGTGGTGATACCTTCTTCATAATTAGCAAAGGAAAGGTACGTATAATGTAATATTGTCACTCAAAATTATCATGTATTGCTAATCCTATTATTGTTTTCTACTTCAATAAAAATTTAGTTCTCAAAATTGAGCATAATATTTTGTCGATAGGTTAAAGTAACGAAGAAGGATCCGAATTCTAATGAAGAAAAGTTTATCCGTAACTTGACTAAGGGTGATTTCTTTGGTGAAAAAGCTTTACAAGGGTATGTACTTTGAAATAGAACTTTTAACTTCCTTTTTGAACTTCTACTTCAACTTCATTTTGTTTTAATGAGTTTGAACGGATATTGTAAAATTACAATTTATAACCTCTAGAGAACAAAATGTAAAGGAAAGTCTTGAGATGATGAATGATTTTGAAGAAAACTGAATAATTTCTTTTCAAAATGCTACACTTTGTAAAAATTGTATGTGATCACATATGAATGAGTTTTCAATGCAGGTATGATGAAGTTTTTATTAAATAAGAAATATAATAAGCAAGGGAGGACGTACAGAAAGTGGCTGGCTTCCTTGCTTTCTGTAAAAAATCAGTCGGAATCTTTGACTATACATATATAACTACAGTAAAACCTCGTTAATTTGTTTTTCAAGGAACCTCCGTGAAAAAACATATTATGTGGGAAAACGTTGTACATGGGAAGTGGCAAAAGTAAAAAAAGTAATAAAAAATATGCAAATAAAATTTTACTTTTTTTGGTATTTTACTAGAAAAAATTAAAGAGGACAAAAATTATGTTGTAATAAGAATTGATCAATATGGCTAAGTGTAACTTCCAATCTATATATATATAAGAGAATGTATGTCTGTTTGTCTTTTATGCATTACTATACCATTCATCCAATGGCCATGAAACTTTTGGAAGTTGTTGAGTATACTCCGGGGAAGGTTTCAAAAAGAAAATTTCAAAAATTTGCCCAAAAAATTCCCAAAATATGTATTTTATTCAATATCGATGTATCGAGAAAAAAAATATTACATCGATCTGGTGAAGAACATCAATACATTGCAAAAAATATCGATGTTTGTTGTATACCTATGTGATAACAGTGACTGCGAGTTTGCTTCTAATTATATTGCATAGGATATAGTAATATTTTATTAATTGAATATTTAATAGACAACCAAAGGATTTTGAGGTGAGGTTTTCAAGTTTCAGCATTTGTTAAACTCATTGAAATGCTCACGAATGTTTAAATTTACTATTATAATTTTATTTTTTTAGAAGGTGTCATTAATAAGTTCCGTTTTCCATTGGACTGAGAATTCATCTACTAATTTTCTTCGATTTGTCGCCCTTAAGTTAATCAGAATTCAGAGACAAATCAAAGAGAATTCGTAGCTATGAATTCTCTTCGATTCGTCACCATTAAATTAATTAGGATTTAGCGACAAATTGAAGAGAATTCATCTACGAATTCTTTTCAATTAGTCGCCGTTAATTTAATCAGGATTCAGCAACGAATCGAAGAGAATTTTTAATACAATAATTACATTAATTACTGTGGAGAATGAATTTGGTATAAATTTTACAACCCTCAATTCAACTACCTATTTTCTTTTTTCCAATTCCTTGAATTTCCTTTCTTCAGAGATCGCAACAACGTGCGATGGGTCAGCTAGTACTTTATAAAAACTTGATTTTTAAATTGGAATAATGAAATTCTAATTCTCTGAAAAGGCTTCTTGATTTTTAAAGGCAAAAATCAAAAAAAAAATTGTTATCAAAAAGTTTAGATTAACGCAATTAAACCTGGTCAGACCTGCCTGAAAAAAGTATTATGCGGAAAAATGGTATACCCAGCAACATTTTACCTGGGAAATTTTACATAGTTTTACTATGGCAAATCATGATATAACAAAAAAAAAGAGCGTAGTATATAGCTAAATGTCTTGCATATAAACAGGTTTCACTGTATATGAACTGAGTATAGTGATACAAGTTTAAAGGCAAGATATCCGTTATGAATAAGTATCATTGGAGAAATAAGGTCCTTCCGATTTTGTTTTTAATTGACAGTTTGAAAGGTACCTATATAACAAGTGGAAAAAAGAGTAATTTTAACCGAAATGGAAAATTTTCAGTATTTTGTTAATGGTAAAGTTGCTGAACTTTTTGTATCGCCTTCCACATATGATACTAATTATGTTGCCTTCGCTGGCACAGTTAAACTACTCGTAGTAGCCCAGTCAATCTATATTATAAAATTATATCTCACTTTTTGTATATTTATCCGCATTTTTTGCAACATTCATAATATTTTAATTTTGAAAAAAACTGCTCTTCTCTCACTTCACGATTTCTCAGCTACTATTTAAGATACAAAGCTGAGGTTTGTACTATTGAAAAGAGGAGAAAATTTTCTCGAGTTCTTTAATAAAATTAATTTTTTTATCGCCATTAGTTTTTCACAAATCGGCCATTAAAAAAACTGCAAATTAATGAGAAATTTGTCATTTTTTTAATTTTTAATTTATTTTAAAAACTACTGATGGCAGAAAAAAATGTTCAACAATGACCCCCCCATTTTTTAACATTAAATTTATTTCCACCATCAGATTTCACGTAAAACAAATTAATAACGAGATAAGGCGAGAGAGAATACAAAAACAAAACTGGGCACTCTGCATATTACTATATGTATAAAGGTACGTATATATACAAGTACTTTCTGCATAATATTTCGCCACCTATCACAGGCATATGTATATGATTTTGGTCTTCTAGGATTTGTAACTGGAGCGGGTGGAGATGGGGCGTAGACCCCTCCTCCAAAGGTAGTATAGGTAGTTATAAATAGTCAAATATCAGAATACAATTTTCTTCCATGAATGAATCATTCATATAAATAATACTACCTAGTAACCTACTACTATGCATTCGTGCGGAAAAAAATGTCACCCTATCCTTTGGCAAAATCATAAATCTGGTGAAGAATATGAGAAAGAAAAATTTTTCAAACAATGGAAAATATTGAAAATGCCCTATAATATTTTTTTAGTTACTACCGCTTAAGTATCAAAATGGAAAACACAATTTATTATTTCTTTTAGAAGTGCGTCTGGTAATTTTTGAATTTGTCGTTGAAAATATGTTTGTAAAATATTTAATTGTCCATAATATCTTCGAGTATGTATATGATGGAGAGGAATCGTTAGTTTTACAAAAAATAAGTGTCCTTAATATCTTCACTGAACACGTGTATACTGGCGTACAAAATAATACCTCACATCAACCAATCAGATTCTTTGGAGTCGGGTATTTTGTACGTCAGTGTTTACAAACAAATCCGTGTGGATTATTTTCCATCATTAAAATTTTTGGGAAGTCGTACACGTGGTCATAGTAGCTCTGTCTATTGTGAAGACACCAAACTACCAGTTGTGTCTTCTCCATCATCCTCGAAGGGTACAGTCGCTGTTTATGGGGCGTGGAGAAAATTATAATTTTCATTTTTATTTCTCTCATTCCACAAATTTTTTAAATCATTTCATTTTTAATTAGGGTGAATAATTTTTTAATCATAATATTTTAATTTGTGGAATTATGAGGATTCGTTTTGATACTATTAATATTTAGGATCACAAAACAATGCTAATAGAGATGTTATTAGCTATTCGGTAAAAATTATCAATTTTATCTTCAAACTATTATAGAAAAAACCTGTGTTTTTAAAATTTGCATTAATCGCACCAAAGTTTTAAAATCGACGCTAGTGACGTATAAACTATCAATAGACTTCTCATAATTTTTCTCTAAAATAATTATCAATATGATGCATCACTAATTGACATTTAGCATGAACTTAAATGAATTTTTAAGGACAGTCTGTTTGTCTTTGTGGTCGACAAATATCAACAATGAGGTAATAGTCGTAATATTTCCCCATCCTGATTCGAATTTTATCTTCGACTTTTATGAATTTCGTAGAACAGTTTTAAGGTTCACAAATAGCGACCTCCTTTTTGAATCTGCGAATTCTTATTTTCACATTCTCTTTGTACCTTATTTGAGTTATGTGCTGAAACAAACAAAGAGGAAAAAGAGTACTAATGAATCTCATAAAAACTTGCTTTCGCAATAATTTTCTTTCTCTTTACGAAATATATGAAGACAATTGAAACCAATTAATCGACCTCTTTATTCGCGTAAAATGTTTTTGATTCGAAGTTTTCCATTAATTTAATTGACTTCATTCGTAAATGGAATTCACACTGTTCATACTTCTACGGCTGAAAGAACACCCGAATTTATATTCTTATATAAAAATACATTTCCATTTATCTCATGTCGAATGCTCAGGTGTTGACGCTTTTTTATTCGTTAGGTCCGCTCTAAAAAAAAATTCCTTAGATAATGTTGTTGTTTTTCTTCTTCATCGTCTTTTTGTGGTTCAGCCTCTCTCGTATAACAACTTTTCTCATCGTCTGACTGCCTTTTTGTACTTGTAGATGTCCTAATCGTCTCTTCTGAAACGCAAAAATACTACGTGTATTAATCTTCCAAAATTGTTATCCAAAATCTCGGTCCGTTTTTTTTTGTTGTTTTTTTTCAATCTTTAGAATTAAGAATGCCATCATCTGAGGTATCCTTGTTCGTTGCAAAGTATTTTATGGAATGTTTATCTCCATGTCCTCATAGAATTCTGTTTAATTTAAAAGACGAATGTGCGAAAATCTTAAACTCTAATTGTGATGTTGTAAGTCATTAAAATTTTATGTTCAGAAAACATGCGACTGGTTGTTTGAAATTTTTCTCATTATTTTATTTTTTCAAATCAAATATCTTTTGAAAAGAAAAAAGTGAATCCGTTTCAATTTATTCACCTAGGTACTGATTAAAATTTGATGGTTTTCGTCTTTGTTGCAGCTTTTATAATCACTTTCAATTAGAAAATATTGACTTAAAGTGGTATAAAATCATAACCACTAATTTTTTTTTCTTTTTCATGTAAAATACTTTAACATGAACTAAGAAATGATTTCATTTTAACGGATTATTGAAAAAATGTTTGTTTGGTCTGGGGAAAAATCACTTGATTCCATCAAAACCAGTTTGAAGAAAATCCTTTTTTAACTTAGGCAAAACTAGGATGAAAATTCGTCTCTTTCTATCCTCATAAAATCCTACTAACTAAATGAAGAAGCATGAGATATATGTTTTTATCAGATAATGGAACATGGTACAAGAGAATTATTTATCTGAGAAAAACTCATACTTGTATAATAATGAATTACTAAGTCGAGGACTGTGCCACAAAGTTGGTTAAATGAAAATGAAAGAATAAATTTCTCAATAAACTGCTATAGCAAGTCTGATGGAATAGAAGGTTACCTGTTATAACAATTGACTGATTGCTTATAGAGTGGTCCTATTTACAAATTTGTGGAAAAAACTTCAATTACCAGAGTCTATCTCCTGAAACTGTGGACAGATGGGATGAAAATGGGTCTCTTCCTATCCAAATGAAATCCTATATCACATGTTTGTAGAAGTTTGAGATATTTTTGTATCAAATAGTGGAATATGTGATGGAGAATATTATTCATTTGAGAAAAACTCACAAAATAATAAATTATTCAGTGGAGGACTGTGCTGTATAGTCAGTAATGAATAATTTTTTTGTACCATGTTCCACTATATGATAAAAAATATGTCACATTTCTTCATTCAGAGCTAATAAGATTTTATGTGGGTAGAAAGATTCAAGAGACACTTTTCCCACAAATGTGCAAATAAGACAACTCGAAGCAATCAATCAATTATTACAACAACAGGTAATCTTTCATTCCTTTAAACTATCCATAGGAATTTCCCCTATTATTGAAAACTTTATTAATTCTTTCATTTTCATTTAACCAACTTGACACACTTACAATTAAATCTTGTAGATACGTTGGCAGGATTTTGAATTTTGAATTTTTTTAGAAATCCTTATCAGTAAACAAACACTAACTAAACAGTAAAATAAATAAGTTTACATTCAAAAAACGTTTTTAAAATATAAGTTTTTATTTTTTTTTGGCTTCAGGATCATACGAAATGAATATTATTTCATTGCGGAAAATTGGCTGCAATATTAGTATATTTTAAAATCGCAGTAGTGAGTAGAATAAAAGCTTATAAAAATAATACGAATAGTGCTTTGTATGCTGGAACTGGAAGTGGATTTGAAATATTCTTCATTTTCATACCTTGAATCAGAGAAATAATACATTTTGATTGAGTTGCGAACGCTATTTTTTGTGCCTTGAAAATAAATACGTAATTTTGCATTTTACAACATGTATTGTGAAAACTTTTATTTATTACCATATTGATTGCATCAAACTCAGTTCTTTTATAAGAAATATATTGATATTCTGAGCCTGAAATACATTATATTTCTTTTAGAGGACATTTTCTGGTCAAAGTAAATGGATTCTGTAGATTCTAGCCTTGGGCATTGCATTTTAAAAAAGTAGGTAGATATTTGTTCTGTTCTTCAATTTTGTACAAAATAAGCTCAAGTGTTGTACTCATACTGTCTCAAAGCTAGACAATTTATGTCTTACACAGTATCAAGGGCGGATAATATGCATTTATATAGTGTAAGGTTTAAGGCTGAAATATGATGTGCATAGAAAAAGCTGCTTATAAACTGAATTTGTGATGTATTTTGATCATACAAAATAGATGTTGCGTGTTTAAAAGTCATTAATATCAATATTTTTGCTTGAAAAAATGTTGAAAAGAACTTGTGTGCATCAGAATTTCCTGTTTTTGCTATTAGATTGTTTATAGTCTACACGAGTTGACTGATCCGATTTTATTTTACTGTTTCCATTTTAGTGTTTACTGATAAAGACTGCCAAAAATTTTATGATTCAAAATCCTATTAGCATATTTACAAGGTTTAATCGTAAGTACTCCTCACAACCCTTTGCAAGTTAATTCTTTGTTTTAATAGTATATTACCTTCCAATGCCTGAAAGTAAGTTATTGCAGGACGAGTACAAATTTGCGAGGTAAGCTGTAGGCAAGTTGAACAAATGTATGAGTTCAGCAATCTCACTTTTAGTTCTTGTAAAATAAAATACTTTTCATTCCAATTGGGAGAAAAGTATTAATGTGTTTCCAAAAAAATATTTATAGATCGAACATTCAAATAAATGAACTTGTTTGTACTGAAATACAATGTTATCAGTCGGAGAGGCCTGCAAAGTAAAGTTAATCAGTGTTTAAAAATACAGTTTCACAAATAACAATTTTCACTCTAAAAATCAGTGTACAAAACGGTGTTTTCGAAGCGTGATGAATGAAGATTTTTCTCAAATTAATATTTATTTGGATACTTTCTCTCTATTTGGTTCAAAAATATCTCATACTTCTTCATACCAGTAATAGGATTTAAGGTAAAAAGAAAGAGAACCATTTTCTTATCTCATATTTCAATACTTGATAATTTAAAATATGAAATTTTCATTGTTCAATATTTTCAAACAAATTTGCAAATGTAGTTCAATTCTAGACAATAATTCAATGATTACAACAGGTAATCTTCCATTCCATCAAATACCTGATAAGAAATTAGTATTATTATGGTCACACCTGAATATATTCTATAAATACAAATAAATTACTTTAAATTGGTAGTGATTTTTTTCTTTTCCCATGTAGTTGTTTGTTTTGATGAATGATTATCAACAACGCCATTTGATAACTTCGAAATTACAGCTCTCCCATGTGATTTATATACATAATTTTAATAATTGTGGATCATTTCCTATTGCAGTTTTTAAAAAATTTAAAAAATCTGCTTGTACATTGAAAACTGTTTTCATATTCAATGTTATCATTAGAGAATTTACTTCAATTGATGCATACAAAAAATGTCTTTTATTGTCATTCATCAGTTTCCTAGTCTCGAAAATACCAAAAAAAAAAAGATTTTTATATTACTAGGGGGGTTAGGAGTGGTGTAATTTTTCTTAAATCAGAAATTTTTACCAGACTTTGTTTTATGATATTGTTTTAAAATTTAGGAAAGTTTTCAAAAACTTCAGAAGGAAAATACTGTTGAACACGAAAGTATTCTGCAACCGTGTGTTACCATCAAAAATCAAAATACTATCTTAAAAATCGTTGATTTTAACAAATAACAAAAATGAAAGCGGCGTTGCTCGGAGTTTAATTGACTTCAGTACAACGATGACAAAATAAATATTAATTTTTACAGATGAGCGTGAGAAGTTTGCTTTGTTGTCTTTTTTTTGATTAACGACGTGTGCTCATTATGTATGCGTAAAAAATCGAGACGATTATGTCGAACGTAAAACCCATTAACGAATGAGAAGAAAGTGTTCGAAAAATAGGTACCTACACCTTTTTTTTTTCTCCAGAAATTTGATTATATCTTATTTCATATTGTCTACAAAATGATTAGTCAATAATGGCAAACATCTGTAAAATTTTTGTTGTTTATAATGCATCTTTTTCAAGTATCGTTGGTTTGGTGAAATTTTCAGGGATGATTTACGTACTGCCAACATAATTGCGGACGACGAAAATGGCGTCAGTTGTTTAGTTATAGACCGCGAAACGTTTAATCAACTAATTTCGACTTTGGACGAAATCCGTACCAGATACGACGATGAAGGAAACGAACGCCGAAAGTAAGTTTACTAAAAGGTTATTTCGTATTTTTAGCGTCCATATATGATGATATACCTATTAGATAATTAAATGATCATGTCCATAAATTTTTGTTCGTCATAATTACCCTGCTAAGCTCCCCTGTATGAAATCCATTTGGTAAAAATTAATAGCGGTAATATTCGAGTTCCCGCAAAAAAAAAGTGAAACAAACGTGCTCGACGAAAAAAAAGTTGTAAAATTTACTTGTTACCATATTGTCCTGTTTTATTATTATAAAATATTTATCCCTTTTCCTGTTGGTGCGTGCATGCAGCCAGGATCGTAACGAGATTGGTGAGTGCATATTTTATGAAATTTTTCATAAATCATTATACTCCATGAAAAATTCCTAAGTTCTACGTCTATTGCTACGTATATTGCGTTTATTCGTGTAAAAAATCAAATTGAATTTTTAACAATTTTTTCTATCTATCTTTAGCAGGATAAATGAGGAATTTAGATCCGTGAGATTACAAGATCTGAGGGTGATAGCAACATTAGGTGTCGGCGGTTTCGGACGTGTCGAACTCGTACAAATAACCGGTGACAGTGCGCGTTCTTATGCGCTTAAACAAATGAAAAAGAATCAGGTGAGCATATTGACTGCTGCTGTATTTTACTACTTACCTACCTTTTTAAGGCGGGTCAATATTACGTCCAGATAAATTGTCAGTTTATACCCGACTGAAGTATTCTAATTTTTATACTTAATGATTGAACCGAGAAATTCGAACATCATTATTTGCCTCTTCGCCAGTTGGAAGTCCCAAGAATTATGTTTCTGGATGTCCCGTCTAAATTGATGAACATTTAGTGAGAAAACTCGAGAGAAAAAAATAGAATCGAAACTATTATTTATTTCTGATGCTCTTTATAATGAATGTTTTATACTCATAATAATATAACGTTATCATCCTTCGAAAGTGTTGTGAATTTAAAGAAATTTCCTTTTCTTTTGAGCTGCGTAACATTTGAATTGGGTTCACTAAAATTAAAAGAAAAATTATAACTCAGCCCCACACCCACTTTTCCCCCTAATTATAATTTAAATCGTCAAATAACAGGATGAATAAGTTGAAATTGAGAAATATCTCAATTTTAAGTCATTGGTGGGGTTGAAAAAACAAATTGGGAATTTGTTCCCTCTACCTTAATTTGTTGGTGTGGAATGAATCAAAATTACATCAATTTTTTATACGTATAAAAGCCACTTCTGTAACACTATCTTGTGACCATACTTAGCATTCGGTGTCTATGGTAGGAGATAAATGAGAATTACTATCGTCAGATTTGCGTAAAGCCAGTCCCACACGATGCGCATATTTGGCAAACATTTGGCATTTGTCTGCATTCGCGCATTGTGTAGGAGAAATGCCAATGCAAATGTTCGGCATTGCCGAACATTTGTCTAGGTTCTGGCAGTTGTTGGTAAATAATTTGCGAGTCAAAGGGATGACGAATATTTGTACGTATTGAATGCTTGCAGATGGCTCCTACATGACGCGTGTGAATAAGTTCGTATATTCATGGAGTAGTGTAGGAGCCGCAAAGCAGCGAGGCAAATGTTTGGGCCGAATATTTGCCGAATAACATTCGCCAAATACGCGCCTTGTATGGGACTGGCTTAACTGTAACCCTTACAATAATTGTAACTCTTAATTGTATGTGTTATGTGACGTGTATGGGTGAGGTTGTGTGCATGCGCAACATTTTATGTTTACACATCAGTCCTTCATGAGTATACCTCAGCGGAACTCACACTTTTTTCCCCTTCATTTTGCATCTGATTAATTGATAATTTTGAACACATTTATTGTTCATGACTTCATGTAGATCTGTGAAATATTGCTGTGCAGCAGCATTTGGTACTCACTAGTATGATATATAAAACTGAAAATGATGGAAAAATTTATTAATGTGCCGAATCAGTCAGAGTGGGAATGCATAATTTTTCTAATAAACTTTTTAAGTAGTCTTGCTTGGTGTAATGAGCATGAATTTTTATACATTAATAGTGTTAACCTTCAGAAATAGCCCTTTACCCATCAGTCATTCGTGATTCTTACATCCGACGTCCCTACGTGAAAGAATTTCATTTGATCAAATTTAAATTTTGACTCTCCAAATATCTGCATCGAATTTCTCCTAATTAAAAGTCATGTTTTTGATATTGTTTAAAAGAATCCCATTTCTTCTTTATCATCGTAATAGTTCTTGACATAGATAACAAAATTTGTTTTGCCTTGATAATAACTTTCTTTGAGTGTAAATCCAATGAAACCATGTTTTTGGTTTTTATTTATTTTTTAATAGATTGTAGAAACTAGGCAGCAACAGCACATCATGTCCGAAAAGGAAATTATGCTCGAAGCTAATTGCGATTTTATCGTAAAATTGTATAAAACTTTCAAAGATCGTAAATATTTGTATATGTTGATGGAATGCTGTTTAGGCGGTGAATTATGGACGATATTAAGGTGAGTTTTCTTTTTGAATTTGAAATTCATAAATTCTTTCGAGTTTTAGATTAAATGCTTAATTTTCACATGTTTATTCTACAGGGACCGAAGTTATTTTGACGACAGTACGACAAGATTTTATACCGCCTGTGTGGTCGAAGCATTCGATTATCTACATTCGCGAAATATTATCTACCGAGATTTAAAACCAGAAAATTTACTATTAGATGTGACTGGTTATGTAAAATTGGTCGATTTTGGATTTGCTAAGAAATTACAGGTAATTGAAATAAGTTGTAGAATTTTGCGTTGGTTTGTTTTTGTTTAGTTTTCGATGAAACACTGTATTTGTTGTGTCTCGTTATGTGGCTGAGAGGAAGTCTATCGTTTAGTAATAAAATTTGAAGTCTGACCTAAGATTTCTTCAAGTTATGAATGAGAATTTTACAAAGCTTGTATTTCCCAAATTCTTTCTTCATGTTCTGTTAATTCCGACATTTCAAACAAGTCTGTATTATTTTAATATTAATTGAAAAAAAAATTGCCTCCGTTGAGATTTAAAAATTTGTCTCAACTTTCGGAGTCCTTAATCATAGCTACTACGCCACAAACACAATTGACAATGGATTAAAATTTTTACCTTTATTTCCTCATAGATGGAGTTAAATTCTAACATTTATACACAAATGGACGTATATACTATTCAAGCCCTGAATGTGCTGCACTGGTAACACTGTTTTATTCGTTATTTCGACGATACAACAATAGTTATTTGTGATTCAAGCTTCGGAGATATATATATGATGGAGATGACAAAATAGTTGTTTTGTTTTGCACTTATGGATAGTGCTCTCAACACCGTGTGTTTTGCTTTCTAAAAATCTGATTGGAGAAAAAAATCACCACGTGCATTTGTTTATAAACACTGGCATAGAAATTACCTCATTCTAGAGAATCTGATTATTCTGATTGGTCGATGTCGATTAATGTTTGGTAATTTGTATGCAAGTATACGCGTGCTCAGTTTAGATGTTAACAACAGTCGATCCCATTGTAAAATACAGCATGCCATCTCCAACAGATATGTATATATCCTCGAAGGATACAAGTATATAAAGTAGGTAATTTTGATCCATGTGTGATTTTTGCAGCACGAGTCAAAGGTCAGTGATACAAATCCCACAAGTATCAATCATCTACTATATATACGTGTTTCACACAGTATTTTTTGCAACACCTCCCTCTAAAAAATAAAATAATAAAAGTTGCAAATGGGAAATATATAAACGCAAACTATCTTTTTCCTTTCAATGAAACCTTGTGGAATAGTGGTTATGGCACTTGCCTACCAATGCTGAAGTTAGAGGTTATAATCCCTGTAATGGAAAAACTTCTACAATAAAAAATAAATTTAAAAAATTAAAAAATAAAATAAAATGACAATGTAGGCTAGGGTGGAGTGGTAAGACCTGTGTAAAATGACACATACACCCAAGGCAGTGTATAAAGTAAAGACCTATATATAAAGATCCTTTATACATTGCCTTGGGCGCATGCTTTATTTTATACATTGGTACTAACTACTTACTACTAAACATAAGTCTAACATCGTCATTTTTTTTTTTTTTTTGTAAAAGTTTCTCTGCCATGAGGATTTTAACTCAGGACATTAACATTCGCAGCCCAGCACCGTAGCCACTCTGCCATGAAGGTTTTGTTATAAGATAAAGGATAATTAACATTTACGTTTCCCATTTGCAGAAATATTCATTTATCTCAATCTTTTTTCGCCTTTTAGGGGGAGGAGGTTTTGCAAAAAACAATGTGTGACACACATGTATGTAGTATATGAGTGATACTCGTGTGATTTGGATCACTCATCTTCTGCTCGTACTGCAAAAGTTACATTCAGATAAAAATCACCTTCTTTATACACTTGTATCGTATAATATACCCTTTTTTTATCAAATTCATTTCCAATTGCAATTTTGGTTGGATTGTCACAAATTTTAACTTCATATTTGGGTCTGCGTAAGGAAGAACCCTATTGTTTTTGGTACAGATCGGATGCACTGTCGATGGGGTAAATTAGTTTATATATGCCATTTAGAGTGTAATTTTGATTCAGTAGTCACAAAATTTAATATACATATGTGTTTTACGACAAGAACAAGACAAAAGGACTACTGATTTTAGTTTGGATTGGACGTACAGTCCCTCCGGTACAGTTGATAATGTCACACATTGAAAATTCAAATGCCTTTAAAATACTAAATTTTGACATTGAAAATGTCTTGAGTACATGGTATTGGATGTACATTTTAAAAAAGTTTCGAACTGTGACATCAAAAATATCGACAATGTTCGCCGCAGATAGGTGATAACGAAAAACCAGCTAAAATACGAAAAAGAAAATTAAAAATCGTCATGTATGTTGAGAACATAGGAAGTTAAATTAAATATTACGTACTAAGCAAAATAAAAAATAATTTAGTAAAGAAAAAATTGTTATATACGTAACAGGGATGGTTATTGAAAAAGTATTGAAACTAAAATATTGGAAGGATAGCAAAAATAATATCCACCTGTAATTAGTTTCAATGTAATAATATCTTCATCAGTAAGGTGAAACCTGTTAATTTTTAATCCGGAGGTACAAAATTTAATAACTCATATCTGGACTTGGGGAAAGGGACCTATTGAATTTGGTCAAGTTTGGCTGTACAGTACATCCTCTTTTGGGTCAAATGCAATACAAGGGAGCTATTCCACTGACACTTTACGTCGTTCAGACCCTGACGCCGTTTAAGGAAATTTTAACTTGACGGATTGTTCCGTGAGATTCTTACAGGAATTTACGCCACGTAAAAGAAGACGTGAATGGCGTTAGTGGCTGAAACGACGTAAAGTATTAGTGGAATACCCACCCTGGTACCAATTTTCAATTTATAATCACAAAATTTGGTACATAATATACTTGTTTTGGATTAAGGTTTTCATTTATTGATTTTGGTGCTGATCAGACGCTCGGTCTGTCTGGTTAGTCAGTTTATTATGTACGTTTTCTATTGAACACGGTACAGGTTGTAATTTTCATGTAATAGTTACAAAATTTTGCGTATATATTCGACCATGTACATAATGGACTGCGCATGCTGATAAAATGTTGAAGGCAACCAAATGAAATGTACATTCCATTCAAAAGTTTTTTCCCTTATCGAACTGTACTTTTCACAGAATTCATCTACGAATTCTTTTTGATTCGTTGCCCTTGAATTAATCAGGATTCAGCGACGAATCAAAGAGAATTCACTTACGAATATTAAAAAGGAATAAATGACGCTATTTAATTTTAAAAACACTCTCATTTTGTAAAATGACAATGCAAATCCTTCCAAATTATTTAATCAATTGACGTATGATATTTGATAAATTCTGAAAAAAGAAAACTTGAATGAAATGTATGCCTTCATGATGTCTCCATATAAGGTCTTGTTGAATTCTCTTATCGATTTTATACCGTCGTAATGTTTTTTAATAGCATGGTCGGAAAACGTGGACATTCTGTGGAACACCTGAATACGTGGCTCCTGAAGTAATTCTTAATCGCGGACACGACATTAGCGCAGATTATTGGTCCCTCGGCGTATTAATGTTTGAATTACTTACAGGTTTATCTCTAATTTCTTGTGATGTTTCTATAATTTTTCGTCGTTGAATCAATTTTTTATTTTTTATTTATTTTTTACATTGCCATCAGGAACTCCTCCTTTCACGGGATCGGATCCGATGAGAACGTACAATATTATACTTAAGGGAATTGACGCCATCGAGTTTCCTCGAAATATCACTCGGAACGCTCGAGTTTTAATTAAAAAATTGTGCAGGTATTTTTCGCCGACCTTGATATCTAACTATCTAAATTTATGTTTATAATCTAATATACTTATTTGCTACGATTTCTTAAACAGGGATAATCCTGCTGAAAGACTTGGTTACCAAAAAGGTGGAATCAGTGAAGTTCAAAAACATAAGTAATTAATTTTTTTACATACTTAAACGTTTGTTTTTCAGGTGAATTCTTTAAAAAATCTAGATTTTCTATCCATATCGTGCCAAATCGTTAATTTCTCGCGTAGTACACCACCATTATTGCGAAGACTGACCACTATCCCCTGAAAAAATTCATTCGTGTTGTTACTTAATCGTTTCAGTTTCCATATTTGCGAATATTATTGTAGGTCTAAAAGATTGCTGCTTGTTTGAAGGGAGTAGCGTAGACTATTATCATATGATACAAATTTTTCTCCTCCAATTCTTTAATTAGTTTTTATGAAATATTGTTTTGTAGGTATTGTATCTTATTGTTGTTAAAAGGATCAGTTCAACATTTTCACATAAAACGAAAATTATTTTCCAATTCTTTAATAATTTTATCAAATATTGTTCAAAATATGTGTCTGAAAAATAGTTAGAAGTAAAATATATACCTACTTGAGTAACAAAAATATTATTATTATTATTATTATTATTATTATTATTATTATTATTTATTATTATTATTTATTATTATTATATTTTGGAATGATTGTGTAAACCGACATATTCTAGTTGATTAATCATGTGATTATTTTTCATTTTATAGATGGTTCGATGGTTTTAATTGGGAAGGTTTACGAAATCGAACGTTGATACCGCCAATTCAGCCAAAAGTTCGTAGCGTCACCGACACCAAGAACTTCGACGCTTATCCTCCAGACGCCGATGGACCCCCTCCGGATGATTTGACCGGATGGGATGCAGAATTTTAATTTAACTGCCATATAATTCATTTTTGTGCTTCAAAATCGTAAGAATACTTGCGTGTCTTCCATTATCTTGTTTCGCGCTGTAATAATTTTTAATTTAATATTTTCCGACTCCGATAATATTTTTAGAAGGGAAACTGACGTTTCGCGTAAAATAATAAAATTGTTCGTACTTGTGTTTTCACTTTACGGGGGGGACTTCCATCGTATCGATGCCATTCGAATTGATTTTCTCGTTTCCACATCGTCGTGTGTTTAGTTGTTCGATTCTCCATTCTCCTAAAATTCAATTCGTTATTGACTAGTTTTAAAAAAAAGAACGATATAAGAAACGAAAATTGTGTATTCGTTTTCAGCAGTGTATGCCAAAACTGGCATAATGTTGCAATTCCTTCTCAAATAATTCTCTTTTTGTTGAACTCAACTATCTCAGTTATCGTATGCATATCAGCGGTGTACATCGTATATTCGCGTTAACTTCTAAACTTAAATGGAGTATCTTCTCTGTTCGTAATATTGTGATATAGGTGATTGAATTCGCAGTCAAACAAAATATTAATTTTAACGCTGTATGATCCGACGTTTTAAAACCAGCGGTACCATATTCTTGAAATTTTGACGAGTTTATTTTACCAGAATCCAACGATTCCATCTATTACATTTTTTACGTTCATATTTTATTTTAAGGGCTTGACCTAGTCTTAATCGTGATCATCTTGTATACCAATTGAAGTTTTTACTTTGTTTTTATATTTGTTTTAATACAAATGAATATGATACACTGATATAGCGTAATACTTCTACGTGTTTTTTTTTTCTTTTTGTATTATAAATTTTAATTGTTGAATAATAAAACTGTGTATTTGTGTATTTTTACTGCAATAATTTAATGCTAAATTATTCATACCAGTTTCAGACCCCAACACTTTCTTGCAAGAAAATAATTTTAGGGTATTTTAAGTTTTGATATATATTTTACATACTCGTTGTAACGGCTAAGAAGGTGTGATAATTTGATATTTGACCACTTTCAGTGTTACACCATACACAAAATACTAATACCAGAAAAGTATCAATAGCTCTATTTGATAGGACTACACCAACTTACACCAACCTACACCAGAAGGGCGATTCCACAAATGTAGAAATGTTATGTGACTGCGCCAAGTTTTTCTTGAATATTTGTGGAATATCCCTACCGGTGTAGGTTGGTGTAAGTTAGTGTAATCCTATCAAACAGAGCTAATATCTCTGTAATATTTTAAAATAATTAATTTATTATCCATGAACTACTGTGGACTTTAACTGTTGAGAGACTTTATAAAGTATTTCTGTGGTGACAATACTCTCGTCACCATTACCCGGGGCTATGGCCGAGTGTATAAATTGCCATATTTTGGTGATGGTGGCGATTAAGGTAAGTATTTCTGTCAGTTGATGATTCGAGTCCCTGGGCTGGCAGGAATCCTCTAATTTCAAGCCCAAAGAGTAATTTAAGCACTTTTAATAAAATAATAATTTGTATAACACAAATACATTAAATGTTTCAAACACTGAGAATCGAGTTGAGTATTGGGATAAGCCCTTAGACTGTACAAAGACTGTCTATTAAACACAATATTTAAAACTATGTTTTAAACTGAACTAAGATTGTACATCAATTACTTCATAACCAGAGTTTATATACCCATTCACTGTACCTAAATATGCAAGGTGAATAGACTAAGTAAAGTAGGGACTTGTTATTATTGGGATATACTGACTCGTGATATAATCGAGGGACCAGCGTATTTGGTACTGAATATTATGACAGTATTCCTATATTCTCATAATATTCAGTGTGGGTATTTTAGATTGTTTAGAAAGAATTGTAGGATGTTTTGATTATGGCCAAATACCTGAATTACTGGTATTCAAAACAGTGTCACCAAATATATTCGTCATATTTAAAAATAGATGAAAGTATACGTTACACTTATGACGATGGTCTTCCTTGTCATTTTCCCCCCTTTCATTAAGTAACAATTATTATTCATTTTTTTAATGGTATTTGATGACATTTTAACATCGTTTATTTTTTTTAGACCACTGCCAAAGAAATGAGAGTATTGTGTTTAGGATTCATGTTTTTCTTTTTTATTACCGGCACTATAGCTGTTCGTTAGTCAAAAATATGATCTAATGTGATTGAATTTTATATCAAATCCATGGCCAAAGACAGGACATAATTAATGAAAAAATCTGTTATGCTTCTCAAAAATTTAGTTTTAAATATAATTGTTTTTGAATGTCATAAATATGTAGTAGATATTTTGTATTCAAAATTTAAAATCAGTCCTAAGCAGACTTTTTGAAACTATGCTGAATATGCATGTTGATGTTTGTGCTTGAGAATCCGTAATTGACCCAGAATGAAATTAATATACAGTAATATATTGGGAGTTTTTCAAATGAACCAGAATTCCACAAAAATAAAAATACTTTCCTCAATAAAGAGTATGCTCAAATCCAAAAATGAAAAGGATGAAATATTTATCTTTAATCCAATCTGTCAGCATCCTTTTGAAAGGATTCCACAGATTAATTTTTCATTTGAGAGTAAAAATGTAAAAAACATATCGATATTTTATGGGAAATATAGAAAAAATATTGACTTTTTTTTTGGAAATATCGAAAGAATATTGTAAAAATATTGATATATTGATATTTTAGCAGGATTTTGAAAATTTAAATAACTTGAATTTTTTTTTAAATGGAAACAGAAACAGAACCCAAAATAGAAACTGTTTGAAAAATTTGTTTTAAATCAGTAAAAATAATAAAAATGGAAACCAAAATGACGGAAAAAGAAATAAAAAATAACTAACATTATGGTAAATTTCATAAACTAAACTAACAAAAACAAAATGAAAAATGGTAGCATTTCTCAATCCCTAGCTTATAAATTTGTAACCTGAAAACTAACTTTCCTGAAATTTGTCAATACCAACTGTCAACTCAAATTTATATGCATATGGATATAGTGTATTATATGTACATAATTATGGTAGTATGACTTTGAGAATAGCTCGAGAACAGCACTTTTTTTTACCAAAAAGAATACAACTACTATTGCTTAAGAGTTTATTTCTTTAGGGGAAATGGACATCTGAGAAGTAGTAAATTACAATAAATTCATAAAACCAATCCCAATATGCCTGAAACCTCCAGAAGGCAATTGGAACTAATAAATTATTAAAATTAAAGAAGTCTATATATGGTTTAAAGATATTGTTGAAATCTTGGTAAAATTTAATTAATGAATACATTTTGAAAATGGGCTTTCAATATTCCAAAGCAGATAAATGTTTATACTTCAAAAAAAAATAAAGTAAAAGTAACTATGGAATACATTGGGAGAAATATTCACACGTAGAAGGTAATCTACAGCTTTTGCATGTTCTGCCACTTCATACATTTAAGTATGGGAGAGCCAAATCCAAAGTGAACATTGGCGATTTTGTAACTGGTTTTGTGAGCTTATATACTGGATTTGGCACACGCACATAGACACACATATATACATATACCTACGTATGGTATTATGTTATTGTTTATGTTGTTTCTTGCCTCTGGAAGGTGATAAGAATTGACGCAGCACATTTGTTGCTGGTCTGTGACATCACCAAGATCTTTATCAGGTAATTAGTTGCAGCCCATATAATGTATCTTACCTGTATGTACATACAGGTATGAACATACAAATGTGCATGTGTTATTCAGTTTAATGTTATAGAGATGAAATATGCCAGCCTTTAGGCAGAAACTGTTGTCAAGGGGTCCAAACCCCTCTACCTCATACAAGTATTGTCATCACAGTAACATATGTGGATAATATTTTAATTGCATCAAACTCTTTAGATTGGATCAAAAGAGTAAATGTTCCATTTAAAAAGAGATTTACTATGAAAATTATATATAATCCCCAGTTTTATATAAGATTAAATTATTGCAGAAAGTTGTCAAAAGCAAGAACAAAACCAGTAACTAAGTCAAAACTATTGATGAAAATGAACAAAAGAAATTATTTCAACAACCCTATTTTTATTTGTTGAACTGGTAAAAACATGAAATTGGATCGAAGATAACTTGGATTTCTAGGTTTACATATAATGACTAGATAAAAAAAAATTGAATTGCAAAAACCTGACTGAAAGGTGACTTTTTACAAAGATCCAGGACATGAAATTATATTAAAAAATGGATCTTGATGCCACATTTATGAGAAAAGAAAAAAAATTGATCTATCTTTAAAATGCACAATTAAATTAATTAAATGGAAATATTTTTACTTTTCTTCGTTGATCCCTAGGGATGTAACTAACTTTGATGTCTTTGTGATTGTTTCCAAAATGGCTGGTAATATAAAGGTTGAGTAAAATAGTTTGTATCAGGGTTTTCAGAAGTTAAAAAGCAGAAGACTACGACTTGATGTTTGAAATTTTGATCGCCATCGCTGGATTGATGTTTGAGGTTGAAGATTTTTTTCAATCTCATATCTGAGGATGTTAATATCAATTTAGAAAACTTTTTGAATTAAATTACATAACAATATACCGATTAATAGATGAATTTTAAACAATGAAGGCTATTGATGTTGTAGACCAATTTTTGCTACATCGACCTTTGTCTTCTCTGAGATTTTCAAAAATTATGAGATGCCAAAAACTTTTAATCAAGTTAACTGTTTTCTCGTACTACAAGTGATGAACTGTTATACTATATTTACTTTGATTATATGGCATACGATTTTAGTCAACAAAATTTTATTAAATATTACACATTAAATTTCAAAAGGATTACCAATTTTTGCAAAAACCTGTCCACAAATAACAAAGTCACTTTTAATTTAAAAGTAATTCACACTTACATTTGTTTTTAATTTTCTTGCTTAAATACCATATTGAGGTTCTGCAGGATCTTTTGGTGAAAAAAACAAAATAAACAAGTACAAGTGTGTTGCATTGGCAGATCAGCATATCTTAAAAGAAGCAAAAATGTACACATATGATTGACTGATCTGAAATTTATAATTTTTTGTTTTATTGCTTTCAAAATCGAGTAACACTTTATCATTAATGTCCTCAACTTCTTTTGACTACCCCCTGAACATATTCTTTGCCTTGAAATATCCTCCATAATGTCTACAATTAATTTTTCATTAAAAATGTCTAAATTCATATTTTGAATTACTTTTATTATATCTAAGGTATCAAACACTGCTATAATTTCAGCAGCCATACTTGATGAGGCATGTATTGTTTGTTTGGAGCAATTCCAATCTATTCAGTCTCCATTTGCAAATATCAAATGGCCTGAAATTGATTTCTTTTTTTATAAATTGTTAATATCGATGGGTTTATCATCTACTTGAGGGGCACATGAGGCATCTATATACGCCTGTATTCCATCATTTTTTGACTTATATGTTAATGTATAAGTTATTGTTGTATTAATATATTTGAATATTCTTTTTACCTAATTCTTTAAAATATCATTGGATGAGTTTTGAAAATTTGAAAAGAAATTCACTGGGAAAAAAATATCTGGTCTTGTTAATCTGGCTAAATATAATAATGCTCCGATCATAGACCTATATTCGGTGTCATCTTTTCCACCTATAATTTTATCAATTTTCAAACCTGCTTCCTTTGGAGTGTTCAAAATTTTGGTTTCATTCATCCCATATTTTTTCAACATTTTATCTATATGTTTATATTGTGTGAGGGTTATAGTTTTATTTTCGATAGATCTATTAATTTCTAATCCTACAAAGAATTTTGGATCTTTTATTATTGTTACTGTGAATGTTTTTTGTAATTCCTCATTTATTTTTGTTATAGCAATTTGTTTATTGAATGGGATCAATATATCGTCAACATATGTTAACATATATATTATTTTATTATTATTCTTTTTCATATATAAACACCTATCGGATTTCAATCTAATAAATCCCATTTCCTTTATTCTATTATCTAATAAATCGTATCAAGATTTACTTGAAGTTTTCAATCCATATATCAATTTTTAAAGTTCCAATACTTGATTCAAGGTTATATTTATCCCTTTGGGTCTTCTCACAAAAATTGGTTTTATTATGGGGGAATTCAAATATGTAGTTCTTACGTCATACTGGACAAGTATTAAATTATTTTTATTAATGGTGGACAATAGCCATCTCATCATGGAAATTGAGGCTACTGGTACATGGGTTTGGGTAATATCATATTCTGTTTGGTCCTTTCCACGTTTATCATATTTGATGGTAAAAATCCATCTAGTATCAATGAGTTTTTGACAATTGTATTCTACTATTTCCCATACCTTCATATCATCTAGGGAATTAAATTAATCATTAATCACTTTTATCCAATCATTTTTGAATGGGTTATTATTTATTTCATTAAAACTTTTTGGAACACAGTCCTCTATATAAGATTTATTGTAACTTACGTTAATGTTCATTATTATTGGGTTTATAATTCCTAAATTGTGGGTACAATTTTCCAGTTTCAAAATTAATGGCTTTTCTGCTATTTCCAGAGATTTTATATTCTGGGATTCATCCATTCTTACATCACATGCTATATAGATTTGGTGTCAAATGGGTCTCTTAAACAATATCCCGTATTAATATATCCCATCATTATATTTTTTTCTGTTCTATGAGCTAGTTTATGGTCAATTTTTGTTTTATTTTGTGATTTTGCCTTTATGGCATTTTGTTTTCTCACTTCTAATGGTATGTGTCTATATGTTAGTGATCCAAAAACTTTTAAATTTTTTAAATTTGGCTTTATCCCATAAAACATTTCATATGGGGTTATATACCCAGGATTTGGTTTAGTGGAAGATCTATTTATTAAGTATGCTGACGTAGGTAACTGCCGCATATGACCAATATTTTATGTCCAAACTAGCATCGATTAGCATAGCTCTAACCCTCCTCATCAAAGTTTGGTTTTGCATTTCAGCTACGCCATTCAATTCTGGGGAGTATGGAACTACGTAATCCAGAGTAATACCTCTTTCAGAACAATAATTAATTATTCTGCTATCAGTATATTCCTCTGCATTATTGCACCTAATCAAACCAATGGGGTGATCGGGGAACTTATTTCACATGGACATAATTATGTTTTTAAATTCCACAATAACATGATTTTTATTAGTAATTGGTGTAACAAATTGGTCTATAAAGATTAAGATATATTTTTGGTCAGCCACTGATGGGGTAAATGGTCCCATGATGTCTGATGAAGTGATTTCCAATTTTTGTGTGGGTTTGTTCCTAATATTATTATGACCTAATTTTGTGTTATTTGCAATGCAACATATTTGACAATTTTTGAAATCATCATCCCTAAAATTTATATTTTCTGGAATCCCTATTGATTTTTGTAAGTACCTACCATTTAAATGTCCTAATCTTCTACGGATTAACATTTTTTTATTTATATTATTATTATTGTTTTGTGTTTAAACATGATTTTCATCATCAGAATTTTCATTTTCATGTGTGATATTCTCATCATTTGATGCATGTTCTAAGTTTTAATTTCCTATATTTTCTTGATTATTCATATTATTATTATTGTTTTCACCCCCCCCCATCCTCATCATCTTGAGTTACAGGCATGCAAATTTTTGCAGAATTTTCCTCTATTTTATTATTATTATTATTATTATTATTATTATTATTATTTTTATTTTTATTTAAATCATTTATATCCCATTTTCTTTTATTGCAGTTATTAGTATTTTACCATTTTCTATAAAATAGACATTTGCTTTTTTATTTGTTGATCTATATTCATTAGCCCTGTATTTGTGATCTTTATGGCTGATATTATATCAATATTTAAGTCTGGTACATAGTGTACGTCATTTAACTTTATTAGAGACTGTTTTTTTTTAATTTTCAATTTTTATTTTCATTTTGCCTGTGTGCGTGGCATACAGAAATGCATTTTTCCCTGCACATTGTAATTTTATTGGGGTAACAAATTTTATGATATTTGTTAATTTACCTAAATCTGAAGTTAAATGAACTTCTACTCCATCTTGAATTTCTTTATTTTCTAATGGGATATAGTTTTCATTGTATTTTTCATTTTCAACTAATTTATTTAGGAGCCATTCATTTTGGTTTTGTGAATATTGTTTTACCATACATGACATTTTTACCTGTTGTTTGGGGGTTTCTTTTTTATTGTTTGAAGGATTATTATTCGTTTTTGGTGGATAATTATTTTGATTTTAGTTATTATTTTGTGTATTATTATTACAATTCTGTGCTGTGTGCCCATTCTGGTTGCATTTATAACATTTGATATCATTTGGGTTATAATTATTACGATTATTCCCTCTATAATTATTTCCATGATAATTACTATTGTAATTGTATCAATTCCCTTTATTATCTCCATTTCCATTTCCACCATTATTTTCATTACCATAATTATTTTTATGAGTTAAATTATAATTATAATTATTATAATCCTGATTCCCATTTCTATAATTATTATTATTTCCTCTATAGTTATTTATACCTCTAAAGTTTCCATTTCTGCCCCTAAAATTATTATTATTGGGGTTATTCTATAATTATTATTACTATATTGATTATTATTATTCATATTATTTTGTTTCTTGAGTGTTTGGTCTTTAAATTTCTGATCTGCATCCTCTCTTAATATTCTTCTAAAATTATCCATGTTCTTTTCTTTTTTAGGCAGACTCTCAAATTGCATTTTGGCCAATGCCTGTTTGTAGCATTCTCCAGTTCCTCTTTTTCTGAAACTTCTTTTCCAGCATCTCTTACATCTGTTATGAAGTCATCCCATTTTTCAAGAAAACCCCTCATATTACCTCCTGGTTGGAATCTAAATTCAGTCCATTTGGCCTTGGCCATATTAGCAGTAACTGATGTTTTAGTGCCATAAGTATTCTCTAACTTTTTTAAAATCATTATTGCTGTGGTACAATCCCTAATTTGTTTAGTTATATCATTTGAGACTCTCTCCAATATGAAAGCTTTCGCATTATCCAGCATTTTGCAATAATTAATCATTTGATTATCCAGTCTAAAGTTTAGATCATCAATATGTTTTATGTATAACTTTAAATATTCATATTACCCAAAAATATCATAAAAATCAACTCCTCTTATTGCTGAAATTATCATTCTCCTCCATTCCAGGTAGTATTTCCCATTGAAAACTTTTCCTAACAGTGCCTGAATTGGCTTAATTTCAGTAAGTGTTGCCATGATTTTATCTTTTATTTTTTCAAAACCTAATACACTATTCTTACTATTAAGTATTGCTTTATATTCTTTATTTTTTTGTGATTTTATTTCTATTTTTTTAAACTAGTCTTTTTTCTATATCCTTCGATTATAGTTATCCAGTTTTTATTTTTATTATATTTTATTTCATTTTATTGATTATCAAAAAATCTATTTAAAAATTTTTTGTTCTACTTCCAGAGAACTATAAATTTGTGACAAAAAGTAGTTAGGAGTGGAGTCTCATATTTTTAGATATTTCTCACTACTAATTTCCTCAATTTGCCCCAATATATCTAGTGTTAATGACTAAAAAGATTTCTTCTTTAAAATATTTAAAAAAGGGAAAATTAAATGTTTCTATTTTTAACTTGGCTATTTTTTCTCCTTCAAATTCTTTAATTAAATCCTTGAAATCCTCTTCTAACAGCTTAAATTTTCCTAATTTTCCTTCCTCTAAATTAATATAATTTGACATATGATTTTATACTTGACACTGTACACAATCCCCAAAATGAAATTCAATGAATGACAATGTGTACTATCTGCTAACAGCAAATTATTTCCCTACCTGTTGTGCGCAAATTCAATTTTTCTTGTCATTTGATCTCCTCTAACGTCGTTCTTCGTTGATTTTGATTTGAAGGTTGGCCTAAAAGTGATGGTCTCTGTTGGAGTAGATCTGCAGTGAGGTCTTTAAAGATGGGAGTAGTTGACAATCAGATTGTTCGCTGGATTCTTTGGCAGTCCTTACTAGATGTGCAGTTTGATATTTCCAGGATTAGATGTTTAGTAAATCAGGAACTTTTTGGTTTTTGAATGAAGATAAAAATTGAATAATTAAGTTTCCAATAAACTTCGAAGAAGATGAAAATATTTTGTACATAAATTCACATAAAACTCAAATTTCACACAACAAATAATTTAACATAAAAAATTCAATTATAATCTGCATTTGACTTTACTGTGTCTGAGTTTTCACGTTTAAACTGTAGTGATGGCTACCATGGTGTCAAGAGTGTGCAAAGATCATTCAAAAAAGAAAAACTCAAGACGAACAATTGCAGAATTATATTAACAATCAACTGAATACATTATTCGAATAAAGTATGCAATGGCGAAGCTCAGTGCCAGCGTAGATTGTAACTAGAGATATGAGATCATGAGAGAAGTGGAACGTATGACATATATATATATATATATATATATATATATATATATTAGTGGTGGTGATGATAATGATGAGTGAGTGAAATGGAATTTCCATATCAACACTTATTAGTTGTAGGATACAAAATGGGAAATTTCCTTTGAAGATATATATATGATGGAGATGACACAGAGGCAGTTTTGGTGTGCTACCTATAAAAAGGGCTTGTACAAACACGTATACTTCCAACTAAATATTTGATTGGAGGAAAATCTCACAATATGCATTTGTTTATAAACACTGATGTACAAAGTACCTCACTTTTACACCAATTTTTGATTCTGGTTGTTTTGGGTGTTCAGTTTGAGGTACTTTGTGTTGGGATACAATTCCCTCACTTCCTCACAAACACATAACTCTACATTGATTAACACTGTATGTAACATGTATATTACATTTATTTGTTTTACATGTGGCGACACTGATCGCCAACACAATATTCTTTCCGCCACTGCTCGATGGAGAATGTTCTCCGGTCATCAGTCGTTGTACTAACGTCGCTAATAAATTGTTTTTCTAAGATGGAAGTCCGTGCTTATCTTTTCTGTGTGAAGTGATCAGAACTCACCTCAATATGGTATCAGAGCTGCGGATCGGAAAAATAAGTGCGACAATTAAAATGTGATAATTGTATAATTAGTTAAAAGTTAAAAGTTTGTGTTTCACGCAAAGTGAAAAGGCTTAGTGCCGTGTGATACCTCCATGCAAAGTGGTAGGAAAAGTAAAAAATTTGTGAACAAAAAGTTTGGTTCAGTGATTAAAGTAACTATCCTGAAAAAGTTAAAAGTTTTAATTCAAGTAAATCAATACAGAAAAAGTGAAATTTAATGAAAACTACGGTAAATTCTTGGGTGCCTGTGAAAACGTCACAGTCGAGAGTCTGAAGAAAGCAGATAAGATACGAGAGGATTTTGTGGTTTGGTAGACCAGTGCATACAATCAAAAATGGTTGGCAATTGTTCATGCTGTGTTCCAGAGAATAAAACAGAGTAAGAAAATCGAAAATTCAAAAGTTGCAGAGTAAAATTGTCGGAATTTTGTGTCATCTGGGCAAGATAGCAGCAGAAAAACATCGGAAAACTACGAAAAGAGAACAAAAAAATAAAAGATAAGTAAAAAGTATAAATTAATTAATCATTAATTCGTGTGATTTTGCTCCAAATTAATTTGAAAAAATCAAAATTTCGGTAACACAAAGTTAAATTTCGATATGTTTTCATGTAAATTCTCAACCAAATTTCAAGTAAAGTCGAAACTTGAAAGGTGGTGTTAATAGCCTTTCAAACTTTATCTTGTTGGTCGAAAATTGTAGAAAAAGGAAATCTTTGTTGGATGAGTTTCATCGAATCCAACAATAGAAAACCTACATTTATGAACATTGACATTAGTGACAGATTTTTTCCTGTTCACATACAATAAAAGATCTTTTCAATTGATGAAAGCTAACAGATTATTTCCTTTTCAGCAGTAATCTCTTTCATATTTTTGTTGAATAATTTTTGCACTGAGTATTAATTCACATTTTAACGTATTTAACAGAATCATCTGTGTTCTGAAACAAGACTTAAGGCTTTAACCAATTTCATTTCAAACATTTTTGGCGATAAAGTCAGAGTAATTCAATCGCTCAAGAAGTAGAAACAACGGCGGAGAGATCACCTCATCGTCGGCAACACATATTTCGTGAGATTTAGTTTAAAATATTAATTAATTATTGAATGTTATATTATATAGTGTATTTGCATTCCCTATCGAGCGGTTGAGACTATGTTGTGCATTATTGTGTGGTTGAGACTGTGTTACCCCCTAGATTTAAGTTCTCCTGTTTCTGAGGTAGGATCTAAATTCCCAAACATCCCAAATTTAATAATAAAATGTCACGATTTGACACAAAAAAGGTATTCGATGGAAGGAATTATGATGCCTGGAGGACCACGATGGTCTCAACACTCTATGCAGAGGGATTATATCCGATTATGCATGATGTTGAGACCAAATTGCTATTTTTGGGACTGGAGTTGAACAATTTTTTAAACCCTGACTCTGGCAATGCTAGTTCAGCTAGTCGGATGGCATATTTTCGAAATCAGGAAAAGGGAAAGGCTTTAATCTATCAGGGATTAAACAACGAATTAATTGAAAGAGTAAAAGACCTAAAAACAATAAATCAAATACTAAAAGTTTTAGACAAAAGGTATAAAAGCTGCATGCAGGTTACATATATTAACGCGAAGCAGGCCTTTCAAAGATTAAAATTTAATAGTGATGGCAATATGAGAAGTTATTTAGATGTGTTTTCAAGATCAGCCCAAAAAATAAGGGACTGTGGTAAAACTTTAGATAAACAGGAGGAGATACAACAACTTTTAATGTCATTGAACATGGACTATGACATGACAAGGCTGGAGTTCAATACCTTAAGTCAGGATCAAAAAACAATTGAAACACTCCATGCCATGTTGATTGAAAGATCAGATAGGCTATGTGACGAGAAAAAGTCAAGATATTATAATAATAAATTTCGTAATTTCAACCAAAATAATAAAAATCAGAGATTTCAATATGGAGGAAATTACAATAGATATAATAATACAAATAGAAATCAAAACCATAGTCAAAATGTAGATCAGGGGAAAATGACATATAATAATAATCAAAAGTCAGAAATATCTCAGAACAATAATAATAATTATGAAAACAGAAAATATAATAATAATCAAAATCAAAATAATTTGCCAAGTTCGAATAACTTAGTATGTTTTAAGTGCCATGGCAAAGGGCACCTAGCCAAAGTATGTCCGTCAAATAAAGAGGGTGAAAAACCCCAAGATAAATTAGATGGTCCTGCACAAAACACAAGATACGGACGAAACAATCCAAATAATAATAATAAAAATAAAAAGGAAAATGATGTTCAATGGTCCATGATGATTAGATATAAGGATTATGAGCCGGAAAAAAACAAAAATAACAATAAATTAATAAACTTGATCACATCTAAAGACACGAAACAAGAGTCAGACTCAGATTATGTCCCTCTTACTAAAAGAATAATGTTAGATGTTGGAGCTGTCGCTCACGTAATATCAGATTTGTCAAAACTGTCTAACCCAATAATGCTAGAAAAGCCTATCGAGTTAGAATGTGCCATTCAAGACACCCTACTTATTGCCACACATATAGGAACTATGTTCATTAGAGTGGAAAACTCAGAGAGAAATCAAACAGTAATAAGATTAAAAAACGTACATTATGTACCATCCCTAAACGTAGACTTAATGTCAGGGATTAAAATAACAGAAAATAGGGTGCTAGGCATAGGTCAAAATTTCTCTGCAGCGCATATATACGTCCGAGGAACGGACAAGGTAATTTTTTCGGCCCCAAAAATAAAAGGTGTATACATGGTGAAGTACGAAATTGTACCAGAGTCCACCGTTAATATTATAGAAAATGAAGACAAATTAAATAGAATATGTCCTTATAACAACAAATCAAATAAATTGGCATGTATTCCTAATATAAATTCCTAAAATGAATGGATGGAATATGAAGTAGAGGAAGAAATTATAGAGGAAAGTCAGGAGGAGAACGAAGAGAATGGAGAGAATATTATTAATAATACACAAAAAAACACAATTAATAATAATGAAGATAATAATATTATAATAAACCCTAATGACGAACATAATAATAATGACCCAGAAAATAATGAAACGAATGAAGGTGGAAACGAAATAAATGAGGATGTAGGTATAAACACTAATAACAATATAATAAATGATAATGATATAATAAATGATGATCAAGAAGTCAACGAGAACATAGAAAAGTTAAAAATAGATAAAACAATGATATGGCATAGGAGATTGGGACACTTATCAGGAAAAAATTTAAAGTTCTTGACAAAGGTCTCAAGAGGTATTCCAAACGGAATCACATTTTGTGATGACGAGTTCGGTCTGTGTGAGATATGTGTGAAAGCTAATTCTAGAAGATTAGGGCACAATGGAATTTGCACACGGCCAGAAAGAAAACTCGAACTTATTTCATCAGATACAATGGGCCCCTTCTCACCAGGCATATATGGTGAAAAGTATGTTTTGATATTCGTGGATCATGCCACAAAATACACTTTTATCTCCACTATTGAGAAAAAATCAATGGTTTTCGAGGAGTTTAAAAAACTATATATGAAATTAAAGTCGAAATTCCCGGATCACCCAATAGCCACTTTAAGATGTGACAATGCTAGGGAATATCTTGACTCAAATATGAAGACATTTTGTGAGGACAACGGCGTAAACCTCGAGCCTGTTGTTCCGTATTCACCAGAATTGAATGCGATGGCCGAAAGGCAGAATCAAACGATCATGGCAAGAACAAGGGCTATGTTGTTTGACTCCGATTTGGACTTCAGTTTTTGGTCATTGGCTGTTCTGATGGCTGTTTATGTTATAAACAGAAGCCCAACTAGAGGCAACAAAGACCATAAGAACCCTTTTGAGATGTTTTACGGCACAAAGCCGGACTTATCTAATATGAGAGTTTTTGGGTCTCTCGCTCACAGGCATATTCCCATAGAGGTCTGTCAGCAACAAGCCACAAAAAATAAAAGAAAAAAAGCCAACAGTGAACACCTGAAATTAACCCAAAGATCGATAAACGAATTTTTGTAGGGTATACCAATAGTGGGTACTGTATAAGGGACCCATTAATAGACAAATCGCATGTTACATGCGATGTCAGATTTGATGAAACGAGAAATATAAAACAAATAGATAATACAAATAATGATAATGAAAAAATACAGGATAATAATAATATAATAGAAACCCCTGTAATTTTAAACTTATTTGAATCAAGATATAAAAATTACATTGAGGACCACATCCCTCAAAAATGGGAGGATGTCGAAAACAATCCTTTTAAGGAAGAATGGCAATAAGCCATTACAGACAAGCTGAAGTCATTATCTGATATGGGTGTGTGGGAAGTTGTCCCAAAGGAGAAAAATGTAAGGTTAGTAGATACGAAGTGGTGTTTCATCACAAAACCCAACAACCAAGGCGTTCATATACCGAAGGCTAGATTGGTTGCGAGGGGTTTTAAAGATCTTACTCACTACTCTCTAACTGAAACATATGCCCCTGTAATCCAATATTGGCTAATAAGATGGATACTATCAATTACAAATAAATACGGATTAAATATAACACAATTCGATATAAAGACAGCTTTCCTTAACTCACAAATAAAATACCCAATATTCATATCAAACCCTAAGGGATGCCAACTAGGCGAAAATAATTGCCTGAGATTAATAAAGTCAATATATGGACTGAAAACATCTTCCAAGAGTTGGTACGACTTGTTGAATTCAACAATAATTCAAGCTGGATTCATCCAATCAAAGATAGATAGATGCTTATATATCAAACAGGATAATATTGGTGCAATGGCACTCCTGATAGTCTATGTGGATGACACGTTGTTGGCTAGTAACCACGACGAGTGGACACAAGACTTAGTAAATATTTTCAATAAAAATTTCACATTAAAAATAGAATATAATCCAACTTTCCTCGTAGGTTTCGAAATAAGTCGAGATATCCCTAGAAAACAAATAATACTCACACAAAATAGATATATTGATAAGATTCTCCGGAAGTTTGGAATGACGGAATGTAATCCATCTTCCACACCCATGGAGATTTGACTTAAGATAAATAAGCCAACAAATGGAATGGATGACACCGAATATAGGGCTATGATTGGGAATCTGCTATATGTGGCAAGACTGACCCGCCCGGATATTGCCTTCGCCGTCAATTATTTATCACATTTTCAGGCATCCTCCAATAATGAAATAAAAAATTATGTCCGTCGTATTATTAGGTACCTTAAAACTACAAGGGACTTCTCTCTGGTCTTCCACTCCGACCAAACACACATTAAGGCTTTTGTCGATGCGTCGTATGCACCTGATGTAGACGATTCACCCATCAATATAAATAACTTGGAGAAAGGGTGCTCCACAACTGGCTTTAGGATATTCGTAAACGGAGACTTGTTAAATTGGGCCGTTCACCGGCAAAACACAGTTGCAACTTCGTCGACTGCAGCCGAGTTAATTGCATTGAATGATGCACTAGACGACATATATGTGATCTGGAGACTTACTGAAAGCATTTTCTCTGCAACCGACCCAGTGCAAGTGTACGAGGACAATATATCTGCGTCCTGTATTGCATCTGGGGGAGGCCAGAAACGCTCCAGGTCCCTTGCGATCAAATGCTACGTACTGCTGGAAGCTTTCCAACAAAAATTAATAAATTTTAATGATATTAGGTCACCTGATCAAGTTGCTGATATATTAACTAAAGCACTTGATCGGAAAACCTTCCAAAATATCGTTACGAGAATCCTCCGAACAAGTCAACTTTTTGGCCAATAGTCTTAATTGACATAACCCTCAAAATTTTTGATATTTGGTTTTGGACTGCGGATGGGCGTTGGTCTTTTAACGCCTATTGTAAACCAAGCAGTCCATATTTCATTTCACAATTCACATCACAACTTTCAATAGGTTCCCTGTCGCTGCTCTGCCTCTCTTACTGGCATCAGCATTCCCTAACAAATACAATTGATTCCAACAATAGCATATTTATCTAAACCCCATACAACTAATTATAAGGACATATACATAATGATATTTTCTCTCCACAGCTGACGATGAGGAGATATTGATCTCTCCGACCTGCCTTTTATATATATTTTTAAATTAAAATCACACAATATTTATAAGACGTGACACTATAACAGAAGGTTAAATGTATACCTCATGTTAATAATTACATGATATATTTAAGATAAAACAATTGATATATAAATCCACACACATTTTAATTATACATCATGATACTAGTCAACGACATACCTAATATTTTTACCATTTTTATATATACAGCAATTTTTTATATGATATTTATATGTAACAATTTTGACTGCTATTGCTTATTTATTTTTTTTAATACATACATTGTGTGACACATTTTTACTTATACGTTTGTTCGTCCGTTTTGAATTGCAGGGGGGTGTTGGGATACGATTCCCTCACTTCCTCACAAACACATAACCTTACATTGACTAACACTGTATGTAACATGTATATTACATTTATTTGTTTTACATGTGGCGACACTGATCACCAACACAATATTCTTACCGCCACTGCTCGATGGAGAATGTTCTCCAGTTGTCAGTCGTTGTACTAACGTTGCTAATAAATCGTTTTTCTAAGATGGAAGTCCGTGCTTATTGTTTCCGTGTGAAGTGATCAGAACTCACCTCAATACTTTGTATTCCAGCATGCGGCATCTATAGTCTGGATACTCAACCCCATGTTAAACTATTATATATATATCCTCGAAGAATTTTGCCAGACTTGTATTTGTAGGAATTTAGCGTGGCTGATATTAGTTCTGTTTGATAGGATTACACTAATTTACATTAACCTACACCGGTAGGGATATTCCACAAATATTCAAATAAAAATTGGCATAAAGTCATATAACATTCCTACATTTGTGGAATCGCTCTCCCAGTGTAGGTTGGTGTAAGTTGGTGTAGTCCTATCAAACACAGTTACCCTTTGACCATATACTAGATGGACTGGGCATACTGACAAAATGTTGAATGAAATTTATATTCCATTCAAAAGTTCCTTCCCTTATCAAACTGGACTTTTCACAGAATTTATCTACAAATTCTTTTCGATTCGTCGCCGTTAAATTAATTAGGATTCAGCTACAAATTGAAGAGAATTCATCTACAAATTCTCTGCGATTGTCACCCTTAAATTAATTAGGATTCAGCGACGAATCGAGGAGAATTCACCTACAGATATTAAAAAGGAATAAATGACACTATTTAATTTTAAAAATACTTTCATTTTGTAAAATGACAATGCTAATCCCTACAAATTATTTAATCAATTGAGGTATGATATTTAATAAATCCTGAAAAAAGGGAAGTTTGAATGAAATGTACGCATTCATGGTGTCTCCATATAAGCCAATGTTAATTTTATCATTATGCGCAGTCCTTATGTATACGGTAGAAGGAGTTACGGACATTGTAAACAATTTAAAATAATCATTCAACTACGATTCTAGTTGCCATAAGTGGAAGCTTTAAAAATAATTAAAAAAACAAAACTAAGATTGTAAATATTCTATGAATTTACTTAAAATTTAACCTTCTCATGACATTTCGTCCTCCGTTGGCGTATGTTCAAGCACTTGTGCATGCATTTCATTAGTGTCCTTGTTAGTTTGTGGTTTTTCTCTATTCACATTCTCATTACTGAATTTTCATTTCATTCTCTGTTTAAAAGTTGGTCGTTGCGGAAGTGCGTTTGTGTTGTGTGCTTCATCTAAACTTATTCCAGATTTCAGTAATAGTTTCAATTTGCTCTTTCTACTTACGTCTGGTATGTCTTTCATTTTTTCTGTTCAACATTGAAATTGATTAACCATTTTCTTTATTTTGCATTTAAGGCATTGTTTCAAAATGAGATAATTTCGAGGTTCTTTAAAAGAAATAACGTGACCTTTCTGTGATGGTATTGATTTTCGCCGAATTCAATCTTGATACATAGCTACGTGAGTGAAGGGCAAGTGACGAAACCAAAATTATTGCATAATCTTGTATCTCTTTAAGAAGATACGAGTTTAGTTTTGGGGTTGATTTACGCTGAATAAATTTCAATCGGGTGAAAATTTTTCATCGTTTTTGTGGGTGTTTTATTTAAAGTTTTTTAACGTTCAATATATTTGTCCGCCATTTCCCTCTGTAATATATTTTTCTTTCCTCTGTAATGTCATGACATTCTGTCGTATTATTTTCCGTTCTGCTTGAACTAAACCTTGAAATTCAATTTAACCGTGTAAACTGTGAAGTCCTCGGGCATTCCGCCAGTTGTCTTAATTGTTTAGTCTTATTTTCACTTTCGATTGACTCGTTATCGATGTTGTTGAGCAAGGTATTTTCTTCACTCTTTGCTGAGCCTTTTTTTTTCTCGTCTGATTTTCAGTTTTACTTTTGAACCAAGATGGCGAAACCCCCAACTAATATTGGTATTAACGGTTTTGGACGTATTGGACGTCTCGTGTTGAGAGCTGCTATTGCGAGAGGTGCCGGAGTAAGTTTATATTTCCACTTGAATTCAGTGCCAAAAATACTTAGAAAATATTTTTCAAACTTGACGGTTTTTTTTATTTTTCGTTTTGCTTTTGGTAGGTTTGTGCTGTCAATGACCCTTTCATCAGTGTCGACTATATGGTGTACTTATTCAAATACGATTCTACTCACGGAAGATTCAAGGGCAGTGTGACTTTCGAAGGAAACTATTTGGTCGTTAACGGTAAAAGAGACACGTTGTTTATTTCTGCTATTTTTAGTGATTCATACCTTGGGTTACTGACGTAATATTTAAAATAAATTTCACAGTTGACATCCTCAGCGCGTTTCCAAATTGTACCTTACGTATGCCAGTCAAGCATATAAATTTCTATTAGCATGCCAGAAAGATGAGATTATATTTCATTATAGAATTTTTCCATATCTCGATGATTTTGTTCCAAGCGTAAAATCCTAATCCATTATTAATTTCTATTAAATTATGGAACACAAACCAAAATTCAAAGAAGCATAAATCCTTCAACGCAAACTGAATTTGTGAATGAAAGTAAAATCATTTAATTTCGACTATTTCTCTGAAATCGAACGATTTACATTTTTCAGTGTTAATTTGATTAGTTATAAACATATTCGCCGACTTTTTTTTTTAGTTCTGCCAAATTTTGTAATTGTAATTTGTAAATGAGAGGAAACTGTTAGTTAAAATGGAAAAAATAATCTGAAAGTTGAGAGAGTGAATACTGATCCTCTTCTTTGAAAATTTGTCCTGTTATGACAAATTTGTTTTGTGAACCTTATTTAAATTATTTCCGGAAACATTTGAAGACTTATTTTTGGCCATTTGTTTTTAAAATTTTCTTTTGTAAAAAATTTAAGCCGGTTATATCGACATAACTGTGACTGTATTTTTGGAAATGATGACGTTTAAATAATTTTATTAGTTATTAGCATTACATCCGCTTCAACGTGTATTCTGCGATAATTCTAAAAGTATAATAAATAGTTATCAATTTTCTAGACCAGATCTTAAGTTTTCTTTCACTGTATTAATTGTTAATTAATTTCAAAAATATTACTTTCTAAAACAGAAAGAGGGGGATCCGAATTACGGTCAAGTTATTTGAAAACTTCATGCCTCTCTAAATATTGTTAATTTTAGTTTCAATTTCCAAATTATTAGTAGACTGATCTACGGTAAACTTTCTCTGGGACCTTAATTCGAAGTAAATCTGAGAAAAAATTAATGAGAACTTACATTTAAACTTTAATTGAAATTTGATTTAGTTTTTGGATATGTTTGAAAAGTAGTGTATTGTTCTTAAATTCCAGGAATTTTCTACGTATATTTTCATTGAAGGTAATTACTTTGTTTTTTCTTACAGGATGCAAAATTAAAACATTCTCTGAACGTGACCCTACTAACATTCCATGGAGCAGTGCAGGTGCTGATTACATTGTAGAATCTACGGGAGTATTCACAACCATCGAGAAAGCCTCGGTATGTCATCCATATTTGACGTTACGCTTTCGAGACCGAAACATATTTGTTGTAAATTATTTTTACGTTCTCTGTAGGCTCACTTGAAAGGCGGCGCCAAGAAGGTTATTATTTCTGCTCCCAGTTCCGATGCGCCCATGTTTGTTTGCGGTGTCAATTTCGATGCTTACGATCCATCAATGAAAATCGTATCGAATGCTTCTTGCACAACTAATTGCTTGGCTCCACTCGCCAAAGTAATCCACGATGAATTCGAAATTATTGAAGGATTGATGACAACTGTTCATGCTACCACCGCCACTCAAAAAACAGTCGATGGCCCCTCCGGAAAGGTATGTACTTGTATTGGGGTTGAGGTCCACCTTCATGAGGATCATTAGGTTCAAATTTAATTCTGATTTTAAATTGTATGTTTAGTTGTGGCGTGATGGACGTGGTGCAGCACAAAATATCATTCCTGCGTCAACCGGTGCGGCAAAAGCTGTTGGTAAAGTAATTCCTTCGTTGAATGGCAAACTTACCGGTATGGCATTCCGTGTTCCAGTTGCCAACGTTTCTGTGGTTGATTTAACTTGCAGGTAAAAAAACTTGTTCAACCAGTGATATTAGTGGGTCGTCCTTGAATGCGTGAATTTCACCTAGTCGTGTTTTCAACTCAATTTTTGAAGGTCTTTTTATCGAATTGAACCTTTTTTCACATCAATTTCGTTTTTTTTAAATGTTATTCGTCTAACTAGCATACGTGTTCACGTTATCAATTCGAAGGAGAAATGCGGCATTCAAGAATTTTGAACCTCTGACCTGAGTTTAAATAGCCACCATTGGCGGTAATTTTTTTTGTCTTTATCGTTTATCTGTTCCGTTCATTATTTTTTCCCCGCTAGTTCATGGTCACGGTTATGAAGAGAAGAATACTGTCTACTTTAGGCAGCTGGATAATTGGATTTAAATTATAATCCATGAATTCTGTTTCTTCAAAAGTCGACTGAGTTTACAGAAATTATTTTAGAAATCACTAACTACTGCACTACTTTGAAATTTATTTGTATTAAATAATTTCAACGATTTTGACATGGCATCGAATGTCAGTCATTAGCTTATCCAGTGGAAAATTTCTTTAGTTATAAATTGCTCAAATAAAAGTCGATGAGAAATCTATTACAATAATGAACTCTGTGTAGCCTAGCTAAAATCGAATGGTCTTACTCCGTATGAGATATGGTTTGTTCCAATTTGAATTTTACCTCGTATGAATTGAAAAGGAGTCATGCATTAATAGGATCGTATCCTTCCATGTTTTTGGTTTTTTTTGTGTGTGAATTAAATGCATGCAACGATAAACACAGTCTCTTAATTATTAGATTTTAATATGAACGATGAGTAAACAGAAATTTGAGTTTTTTCTTTCGCTGGCATTCAGCTCTGTTTACATTTGTAGTTTTGACCTTCAATTATGTAACTTTGTTTTCCATGGCAGAAAAATTCAAAACGAAGTTCCAAGTTTTTGACAAGTTGTGTTCAAACTTGAAATTTTTAGAACAGTTTCTTTATGGAACCAGTTCCACATTCTTATTCATGTAAAACAGCTAATGATGTTTAATCATTTTTTCTAAAAATTGTCTTTTTATTCCCGAAGATAAGACCTCTTTTTATTTCTGTGAAGAATTTAAGACATTTCTTGTCAAATTTTATTTGCTTCATCAGGCTGTTTTTTCCCTTCAAGTAACGTTTTTGGCGTTGAGATAATTTTGTAGGAGATGCAGTGCCATTACTGAATACTGAAGTTCCAGTTATAAATTTTCTTTTCATTTTCTCCAGTTCCCTGTTTCTCTTGTAGTTCCTATTAATTAGTACGATTCACTAATTTGTTATTCCATAAAATATAATTTTTATTTTTCAAGTTTTTATAAAACATTGTCACGCGTCCTCGTTCTTTTCGCTTCATAAAATACTAGTCTGATTCGATCATTTCAACATCGTCTCATTTGAACTCATAACTTTATTTCGTTTTCTTCTGTTTCCTCTCCAATGACGTCTTGAGGCGATAATATCTCACGCTGCTCGCTTTAGGAATTTGAAAAAACGATATAGATGTTTTATCTCAAATTGAATCACTTGTCTGCGGTATTTCGAAGTGTAGCATTTCCGACTGTTATTTTTTCCACGAAGTGCCATGATCTGCGGGAATATATAATTTTTTTTTTTTAAACGTAGAAAATTAATGAACTACATCATACATTGGGAAATTTTCGTGTCGAAGTTCTTATTTCATCGAATTATTTATGTTTGATCAGGTTCACTTGTTATTCAGTTCGTGATTTCTTTACTAACCGTTAGTCCTGTGAGAAAATATAACAACTTACTGTTTCGCAAAGGCCATTTTACAAGTTGAAGTCATAAGTTATCAGGATGAGCATTATGTGTTATTGTTTGAAAATTGAGATAAATTTTACCTGTTTTCTATTGATGCAAACAAAAGCCAAGCTCAAACTGACGCAAACGTGAAAAAAAGTGACTATTATCTAGGTTTCGAATTTTCGTTTTAGTGAGATATAAATTAAAAATAAAAAAAAGGTCTTTACTTCAGTGGCTCATTTTGTCTAAATTTCAATTTATGTTTATTGAATTTCCTACAGAGCAGAACTTCAAAATTAATTAAAGCTTCTTCTCCCTAAACATTCATACTATTTAAATTGGACGTTAAGTACCGAAGACAGATGTCTGTCAAACTGAAAACCCAAGAAATATATATTTAACAAAAACATTGAAAACATGACATGAAATAGTTCTCTTTTAACAATAACAACAACAACAAATTAAAAATCATGTAAATTGTAACAGTTTTTTCATGTTATATCTTCAATCTTTGTTGCATTTGTCTAATTCAGTATTTGGATATGATATTGGAAAGAGACCAATTGAACCGATAGTGGTGGGGAAACATTTTATTTTTGTTATCTACTCTCCAGACGTTTTCTATTTTTGACCAATTAATTTTTGATAATGTGTTTATGCCTGATAATTTCTTGTTACAAAGGCACCGAGTTGGTGCAAGTAGCGAAATAAATTTCCTTGAACTGCGACCAGTATTTTCATCTTATCATGTGGTTAAGTATGTTTTCTTCCCAGCTTTTTTTCTTGTTTTAAATATAGGCAGTAAGTTTTATTTTATTTCATTTAATTTTGATTAAGTCTTAATTAGGTAAGAAAGAAGAAAATGTAATGTTGGGTAGCGGGTTTAATGTTAGTTCGTATTTAAAACAATTTTTACAAGCTTTTATCTTACTTCACTTCTGACTGTTCGTTCGAGTCTGTTTTTCTGTCCTTGAGTAAATAATTTTTATATATTTTTTTAAATTTACCAAAGTTTCGTCTTATCGGTTTCCCTGATTCGCCTTTATTTTTGAGTGCTCTTTATGTTATCGAATTCATAAACACGAAAAAGTTCGAAAATAAGTCGTAAGCTTTTCTGGTTAGAAAAAATGGTTTTGACCCTAATGAACTCGTGGCTCAACGAAATTTTATTTATCGGTTTTCTTTTAACAATTCTTTCCAACATTAACTCTGTTTGATTGGAAAAGTGCAAAACTAGTTCCATGAAGAGGCTGTTCGATTTTACTGGGTTAAATTTGGGGGAAAAAAACAGTATCAAAAAGTGCAATTTACCAGGGTAGAAATCGAAAAAACTTGACTTTTCAAAATATGCCAATCTTTCTGACAGGATTCATTAAATGAGTTCTGATAGAAAAATTTTTTCTGGAAGTAAGATCTTATTTGTACCACATACCCATCTTATCCAAAAAGTTCTTTTAATTGTTCTATTTAAGATTTCAAAATTTATTGGTTGAGCTGAGGATTCACTTTTAACATAATTCATCTAATTGTAACATTTCTTCGCCATATCGAATCCAGACATTTTTTCTCTGAACAGTTCTTATTCTGAACCAACCTCCTTCGTGGTAATACGGTTGCAATGTTGTGTGAATCATTGATGAATTGAACAATTTTATTCAAGACTTCCTTTACGTGTGTAATGTTGGAATTTTTTTTTCCCAGGTTGGGAAAAAGTGCTACCTACGATGAAATCAAGGCCGCCATCAAAGCTGCAGCTGATGGACCTATGAAGGGCTGCCTGGAATACACCGAAGATCAGGTTGTGTCATCCGACTTTATCGGTTCGACTGCTTCGTCCATTTTCGACGCTGCTGCGGGCATCCAGTTGAGCCCGAATTTCGTAAAATTGATTTCATGGTGAGTTTTCATCTCGCGTTCAAATCATAGTTTTATGTCCTCGGCTCCCATCCCCCTTGGCCCTTCTAATTCTCGTAAATTAACCACAAATTACTTGTAATTTTTTTTACTCAGGTACGATAACGAATATGGATATTCCAATCGTGTTGTCGACTTGATCGCTTTCATGCAGTCAAAGGACTAAACGTGTATTCTGAAAGAAATGTGTCGAAGCGCTCCTACACAATAAAATTAAATAATTTAAAAAAACGTACGTCTTACACGGACGTTCGACCTATTTAAACGTATTCGCAAACCTGAAAATTTCAGCGTTTATCTTGCTTTTCACGTAGATTTTTAGTCGTAAGCGAAATATCGACGAGTGAATTTGTTGAAAATTGTGCTAAATTTTCTTTAATAATCCCCTTTTTATTTTGTTTTTCGTGTGATTTATTCCGTTGTAATCAGAAAGGAAGATTTTTTTATTGCGGCCAAATGTTTGCAGAGCGTAACAAATTAAGAATTCTGTTGAATAAATTTTAACGTACGAATTTCAGCGTTCGGTTATTCTTTTCATTTGAGTGGAAATTCGTTCGTCGGGTAAACCCCGTAGTTGAAGAAGATAAGATTAATCATTCAACTACGATGAGCGTTGTACCATTTGGCGTTGAATCATTCAAATACGATAAGCATTGTATAATTTAAAATTCAGGTGTGACATCTGTTTTTACGAATTGTTTTTTTGTTTTTTTTTTCATTCTTACCAATGATTTTATCGTGCTGCGTTATCAATTTGAAATTATTGCTTAGTTATCTTCGTCGACAATTGACTTTCTTGAAACGTGTTGGAAAAAACATGAAATATGAAAATTTAACGGGAATCGGTAATATAAAATCCAGTCCTGATTTTTGTATATTTATCCACGTTTTTTGCAATATTCTCAACATTTAAGTTTTGAAAAAAACTGCTTTTCTCTCATTTCACGATTTCTCAGCTACTATTTAAGCCACAAAGCTGAGATACGTGCTATTGAAAAGAAGAGAAAATTTTCTTGAATTCTTTACTAAAATCTTATCGCCATTAGTTTTTCCCAAATTAGCCGTAAAAAAATTGCAAATTAGTGAGAAATTAGCCGTTTTTTGATTTTTCATTTATTTCAAAAACTAACGATGGTAGAAAAAATTTTTCATCGTCAACCCCCCTATAGTTTAACGACAAATTCATTTGCACCATCAGATTTCACCTAAATCGAAATAATCACGAGATAACGGCGAGAGAAAATACAAGAACAAATCTGGCTGCTCTGTATATAAGTATGTATATATATACAAAGGATTTTGGATATTTCACCACCTATCGGATATCTTACCCGCACATGTATATGATTTTGGTCATCTAGGATTTATAACTGCAGCGGGTAGAGAGGGGAGTAGAACCCTCCTCCAAAGCTAGTATATTATTATTGATCAAGACAGTTCATTGAAATGAAGATTATTGATTTTCGTTCTTGAGTTGAACGTTTCAGCTGAAAGTGTTGCAGTGGTTGTAGTGAATGAATTTTATTTTACGGGTTAGATTAATTATTTTGATCTTCATTTTTTAAAACTGAAATCTGGCTAAATTTGCTGTTTTATTTGTCGACGTGAACAGTCGGTGAAGGTTTGGGAGCACGACACGCAGAAACTGTAACAAATCTAAGGTAAGAGAAGCTGGTCCTGCCTTTAGCCAAAAATAAACTTGGTCTTCGTTCAGTAGGATACAGTCTAAAATGTTAAATTCTGTTAAGCATCATTGAAATAAAAAATTATATTTCCTTTCCCTTATTAGGCCGCCACTGCGAAAAAACAAGTTAATTTTCGTCTTGCTCAATTGACTCCTGCTGATAACGTTTATTAAAATTATTGATTTTTAGGTTCTATAGTATCGATTGGAAAGATGGCTAATCTGATTTACTAATACTACTTCACAGACTTTTGAGGGCAAAATGGCGGATTCCGTTTTTATCGGAAGTGCTTTCTGCATTTGTTGTGTTTAATGATCGCAAATGCTGAATTCTGATATCACTTCTTTTCACACGATGAAGAAATTGTCAATCAATACTATAAAATAATTATATGGATTACAAGAAAAAAAATTATGTTTCAACAGATGTTCGAACTAAATTTTCTCAATAAGTGAAATTTATGATCGATTTTTACGTGACCAACCTAAAACATTAAATAAGGTACTTCGAACTTTAAAATAAAATTATAGTTAATGAATGTAACTTATTTTAATATCGAAAGTTGAAGGACTAGTTAATGACGTGGCTTGTTAACACCATGAAGTTGTACATGTTTCATGCATTTAGAGTAAATTAGAATCGAGTTATTTCTCCACCACTAATGTGAAGAATGAACCACCGAAATTGTTTTTAAACTATTTTACTTTTTGCTGTTTCGAAAACGAGGGCATCGTAAAATATAATTTTTTTCCAGTTTGTTGATGGAAAATTTTGACAAATTTTTTGTCGATGTTTTAGTCGATTGAATTAAATTAGCATTTATTTTTCCTTGAAATTTTGTTCGTGGTTATTTTCGACGAAATTTAGCGGAAAAGTAAGATTCGCAGCCAGAATTTAATAGAACCTATCAATCCTTAAAACTGTATGAAAAAAAAATTTAACATAAATGTTCTGAGCAAAATAACGATTCGTAGAATTTGCAATATTTACACACTTAATTCTGTTTCATTTATAGCTGGTCGACTGTTACTTTTTCTCCACTGCTTTTTCATCATAGTATTCTCTTGTTTGACTGCATCGTACTTTTCGCTTAGTTCTTGAATGCGATTTTCCAATTTCAAAATGATCTTCGATGTTTCATGTTGCCATCTAAAAAAAAAATGAAAGAAACAATTGTCAATTGATGTTGTTTTTGCTTTGTTTTGTTTTATTTATTTATTTATTTTTTTTTTCAACCAGTCTTACTTCTTCGTTGTAACTTTCATTTTCTTTTGCAAGGTAATCAAATTCTGTTTTAAAAATGAAATAATACTGTTCATTTTGAGTATTCGATTTCTGTATTTCTTCAAATGAAGTTGATATGAATTTAACTTTGTGCGTAGTTCTTGATTTTTCTTGCCGCATTCATTAGTAATTTTTTTCAGCCTAAAAGTAGGTACATTTTATTATCAAATTCCGTGATTATAGTAATTTATTCGTTTTTTCTTTTGCTTGAATAATGTACCTTTCAAGTCAGCTGAGTATTTTGGGAATAGGGTTTACAAAACTAATCAAAAAATTTTCTGAAAATTTTCAACAGATCGATAGTGTTATTTTATTGTTCGTAATTTCCTATTACCTTATGTAGGTGTTCTAATAAAAAATCAAAATCTATTACACAATTTTTTCGGTGTAGGTAAATAGATAAGATTTCCATTGCGAGGTAGGTAGGTACCTACGATATTTATTTGAATTATGGAAAATAATCTAATTATTTAACTATGAACCTACCTGTTCACCGATTTGCACAACTCAAATACCCCGTTGCAAGCATCGTCAAAAAAATTTAATTTTGATTCTGCATCAATCTGTAGATAATAAAATATAGAAAATTGAAATTTACTAACATTAATAACGCGTCTGCTTGTTCTTTTAAAACCTTGATTGAGAGAAGTCATACCTACGCGCAACTTTGTTGAACTTTGACTAAATTTGTTGGAAACATTAATTTTTTCATCAAGCAGGTCTTGCGTATCCTTGTTCGCTTTTTTGCATTCGCTACTAAGATTCAGCATCGCGTCTTTCAGTTCTACGATTTCTTCTACAGAAAATTTGAAGTTGAAATTTTCATAAAATTTAATTCTAGACCAACTCCGGACAAAACAAAACGATCCAGATAAGCGGTGTTAAGTTAGCTTTAAGCTTTTTGAGTTTCAAGCTCTAAGCTGAGATATATTACCTCTGAGCTAAACCATAAACTAAGCCAATCAATTCATTGAGTTTTAAGTAGAAGATTTGTTCATCGCAATTTAAAAACAGTCAAAAAAACATTACTCGAAAGTTCAAATAATAAATTTGAGGTTATAAAGACAAAATTGGTTAATTTTTCGAAAAAATTATTGGTAAGTAAGAAAAAAGTGGCTCTAAGCTTACTAAAGTTAAGCTAAAGAAACAATCGAGTTTCAAGTTTTAAGCTTAAGTTTAAACACTCAGCGTAACACTCCTTCTAAGTATACTATGATAAGGAATAATTATATAGATATACCTTTGAAATTCTTGTTTTTTTTTGAGATCGTAGTCTTTTCATTGATTGAAAATTTCAAATCTTCATTAACTTTCTGTAATTCTTGCTCGTAATAATCTATTTTCTGATGGCAAACTTCTAAGGCAAATTCTAATTCATTGCAATCTTTTGACAGTATTACATTTTCATTTTGCAATTTATCCCGTTCTTCTTCCAAGTCGTTTACATGCTGATACTTATTTTGTAAATCTAAAATAAAATAATCAAAATATGTTCCATTGTATTAAGGTTATTCTCTACGAAAATTAAAAAACCATATTAAAAAAAATTAATTTCACCAACAATATAATTTTTTTTCTGACTCGATGAGTTCATTCTCCAGTTGAAAAACTTTTTCTTGTTCCTGTTTCAGAGCATGTTTCAAATTTGTAAACTCTACTTCGTTATTGTTAAATTTTCCATTTAATTCGTCAATTTTCCCATTTAAAACTTTAATTTCTCGGGTTTTTTTATCACCATTTCTTAGTTCACAGTTTAATTTCTCTTGCAGAGTCTTTATTTTTTCGCGCATCGTATCTATTATTTGAACGTATTCTTTTTGCAGCTAAAAAAAATCGCATTTTTACACGGCTAGGATTATGCCTCGAAACAATGATGAGTGCACATATTTTTCATGTCATTATTATTATATTAAAAAATCAACATAAATATAAACTTGGAGGATAGAAATTCTATTAAACTTCTTTAAATATGCTATGCAGGGTGAGTCTGTTTTTGACGCATCATAAGGAAAATTACCTTTGGTGCGTCAAAAATAGACTCATGCTTTTTCAACGACTTAAAAAAAAGAGGAGGTTCTATGTTCGTCAGGTATTAATTTTATTTATGTGTGCACAGCAATTACTTAGTAACTGCTGAACTGATTTTGATGAATCAGGTTTCATCTGAAGGAGGATAGCCCAGAGGTGAAAATCGAATCAATACTGGATCTGAAATTACGAACCAAAAAATTAAAATTCAACCAACTTCTATGAAAATTGGTATCTTGGAGTTATTTTGGTTGATTATGAATCTGCTGTCAGATTTTCAAAATTTAAAATTTCAGTTCAAATTTTGTGGATTTAAAACTTTAAATTAAACTAATTTGAATAAAAGTTAGTAGGTACCTATCGTGGGTTGCGCCCACAATTCCCTGCAAACCTGGCGGGCAAGCAGGGAACTTGTCTACCGAAGCAATGTAGGTAGACGAGTACTGGGCTGAAGAGGTCGCCAACATTCGTCGTTATATGACTGAAGCGAACAGAGGTGCGTGAAAGGAGTGTGACAACGATCTATTTTATAGTCCCTTGGACGTTAAATAAAATATTATTGTACCAAGTAGTAGTGTCTCTGCTACTACATGGTAGCAAGAGCATCTGGAGTTTTTACACATGATCAGATCCTTTTTACAGAATCTGATCCAAATTAATATTTTATAGTCCCTTGGACATTAAACAAAGTATTATTATATAAGTACCGAATAGTAGTGTCTCTGTCACTACAGTACCTATGTAAACAAAATGGAGGATTTTATATTGGGATCTTTTTTTTTCCATATATAGAAAATTGAAACGAAAAATTGAAAAATAATAAATTTTTTTGTCAAAATAATAAAATTGACTTGAAAAAGTTAAGCCTACATTAAAAAAATAAACTGAAAAAAGCACTTCAATAATGGCAAAAATAATTTCTGATGATGTAACACTACCATCCCTTTTAGATCGAGGATGTTATAACATCAACATCTCCTTTTTAGAACAAAAATTTTCAAGTCGGTGCCAAATTTTAAGGAATAAATAGGTAAATTAATTTTTAACCTAAAATTTAGCATGATTTGAAAAGTTTTGTTATAAAAAGAAGAATTTGGTTTTATAAAATCCTCAATAAAAAAGAGATGGTGTTATATCCTCAGAAATTTTTGATGTGTGACAGAGGTGCCGAGATTCCCTAAAGCTTTTGAGAACTTACCCCATAATTTTCTTGGGCCCCTTCCCCCTATTTTTGCACCCTCCTAATTTTTTTGCGGCTCTCAATACCTATAAAAATCCTTCTTCCTACCTAGCTTTACTTCTGTCCCTGGTCCCTAAATCATTAAAAATAAATTTTTAAATCAACAAATGAAATTTATTTATAAATCAACATATTTGTAAGTAGCATACAAGTATTAGCAAAACAATAAATAATTTTTTCATTACCAATACTTTCTGAAACTTCTGATTCGATAGCAAGAATCAACATCACACTCACATAAGGATCTAACATGACAATGCGCAAATGGTTTTTTATGATTTTATGTTTACTAAATGCACGTTACGGGTAAAGTAATTAATATTTTGATTAAAGCTCTCAAAGATGAAAACATTGAAAACTGAGAAATGAGGGAAAACGGTTTTCCAAATTTTCTGGCAATCCATGGTTTGAAATCTTCCTCCTCCTCCTTTTCCTGTCACTCTTTCTCTTCTTCAAGCTATGTTTTCTTTTTCTTTACAGGGACAGGGAGAAGATCTGACATGTCTACATTTTTCTCTAAAATTGGGTAGATTTTTTTAAATTCATTTGCTTCTTTTGAAACCTGAATGGGATACAAATTGTAGAAACGACACAAGTTATCAATGTCATTTGGCTCAACTTTTTTGTTTTCTATCAATTTTTGGTGTATTAAAAGATTAGCTTAATTTAAAAATTCCAACGTATTCTCAGTGAATTGTTCCCTCAAAGCTTCCAAAAGATGATCAATTACAACGAACCAAACATTAACTTTCAAATTAAGAAAACTGTTGAAATGTGTCAGTATCTATACCCATTTCATTGTGGAATCTTCTTCTGATACATTTTCTTTTAGCTTCCATCATTGGTATATTAAAAGTAGAGCATTTTTCTTCAATAGACTCGAAAACTGTACGAAATATGTTTGAACAATTCTCACTCGGCATTGTTGAAACTTAAAATTAAGTATTACCAAACACAAATGTATATAATATTATGTTGTATTTACATTTTACAAAATTTCTATTTAAAATTTGCGAAGTGATAAGCTAGTGGTATACAGGTCAACTGTTGTGTACATAACAGGGAGAAAAAAACATCACTGCATCCACATGGCCATGCATGTTAGCATGTTGCACATATAGCATGTTACAATTATCATTATGCTTGTTACACAACATGGCAACACGCGTGATGCGTAGCTTTGGCAAAAAATTTTGTGGGTACAATACTACCAAAGACCGTTATCAGGGTGCCTAGTGATTTTTGGGAATAATTTCAGCTACGGATTGACGGATTGTGATTTTGGAGGGTATTTTTGGTGTTAGATTGTGATTTCTAAATTCCCCCAAAAATCTTTTTGAGGACTTAGTCCTCAAGAATATGGCTTCTCAGCACCTCTGATGTGTGAACATCTTAGCAATCAGTCTATGGTGGGGCTATAAATGAGATTTACAAGCGTCAGATTCATGTAATTCTAACTTCTTAATAACAACTCTCATTTGTGTGTGTGTTACATGACATGTAGTTATGTGGTTGTGTGAATATGCAATGTGCACTCACACAACCATATGTTCCAATATTTTTATGTTTACACATTAATTCTTCACGAGTATAGCCCCGGTGGAACTCGTGCTTTTTTTCCTTCTCAAGTGGGTCTTTTTAGTTCACTTTTTTAACGTAGGTTTATGTTTTTTTAAGTCAGTTTTATCGTTTTGAAAAATTATTTCATCATTTCATTTATAAATGAAATAGCGAGTTATTATTGGATGTACCAGGAAAATACGTAATGCCTGTAACAAGATATGAACTAGTTCACCATCTGATCAAGCAACAAATTGCACTTGAACAGGGTTATTCAATAGGTATTTAGTTTGGAATCCTTGATCGAAAGTCTTGTTGGGTCTGTTTTTATTGGTGGTAGACTATACCTTAACCAAAGACATACAATTGAAGAGATGTCCAATGGCCGATCAAAAATATGTCAGGGACAGGATATTAATGATGTGATAACATAAAGTCCTTGGTGATGACGCTAGTCCCCAAAAAATTCAATAATAAATTTCACGAAATGGGCGCAGCTTTAGATGTGCAGAACGTACAACTAGAATTGCTTTTTTTTTGTTATTCACGTTTTTTTAACCGCAGTACATGTGGAGCGGTGGACATCTCTTTAGCTATATGTCTTCGACCTTAACACGATAGAAGTATTTAAAACTTTTGCTGGGAGAAAATAATATCAGTCATCGTCACAAAAGGGTGCGAAATTCGGTATCAACATGGCAAGTGTCCTACCCATAATTACCAGTCTGCAATAGAGTACCTGAAAAATTCGTTTCTTTAAAAAGTAGGTAACAGCATATCTTGGCCACTGCATTCACCTGACCTTGCTCCATATTATTTTTTTCTGTAGGGTCACCGTACACCTCTTTAATTTAACGTCGACGTCAGTCTTTTGTTGACCTTGGCAATTAACAAAGAGCAATTCATCTTTGCTGTGATAGAGTGAATCACACTTAATTATACTAGATACATATTTAAGCAAGCATCGTTTTGTGATAGATTTAGCTATTATGTTCAAGCCAATGAGGGACATTTTGAACAATTAATTTGAATTTTCTCCAATAATCAAGTCTGAATTTGCAAGTGTAGGTAGGTACGTCATTGTTTCTTGCAGTAAAAAGGTTTTCATTTGATTTACCAATGATAATTTATTAATAACTTTTCATTCACCTTGCCACGTATGGAATAATCAATACACCTACCTACCGTTATGGTGCATCGAATAATAATTTTATGTTTTATTTTTGCGTGGAAAAAGCATGGCCAGTCAATTTCTGACGCACCAAAGGTATAATTTTCCTTGTGGTGCGCCGAAAACTGACTCACCCTCAGGCATTATATATGATGATAATATCTTTTCTATATTGTATTACCAAGTTGAAGAAATGCTTTTCACTGGTTGGAGACATCTCCTTCAAATTTTTCAGTTCCTCCTCTAATTTTTCAATGAGGCATTTGCTTTGATTGTGACGTTCGATGGCTTCGTCTCTCTCCTGTAAAAGTTACATGAAAATAAAAACCGCCTTGCAACCTTAAAATACGGTTACGCGACTGCCAGAATGTTTGAAAAAGAAAAAAAAACAATTTTTTAGAAACTGATTATAAAGACAAACGTAGCAAAAATATAATCATACGGCCAGAAGTGTAAAGCGATTAGATCGGTTTCTTCACGAAAGTTAGGGCCGAAATCAACGAGCTCGCACTACGGTATCAAGTTTTAAGTTTTTTATATATATAGGTATGTACCCGAACTAGTAGTTGATGATCTTCCGCCTTCATCATCCTAAAATAGAATTTTCAAAATTAATTACTCGCCTTCCACAAACAGCTGCGCGGACGATTAAACTAGGAAATGAAAAAACTGCCCAGTATGTGGTTCGCGTGTTTCGAGTGTGTTTTCATATTTCAAAACTGTTGCCTAGTAACGTAACAACGATTTTGAATATATAATATTATACACAGCCTATAATATTATAATCTCTTATATTCTCATCGTCTGATCGTATCATAAAACCAGATCTCCATGTACTTACTTGTTAGAAGATAGGAAAAGGTGATGGCGATGGCTGCCGTGATAAATTAAATGACCATGCAAGACACAAAAATTTCGAAAAAAATTTTTTCTATTTTTTTTTTTGAGTAATTTAGTTTTTACGTATCTGCTGAAGGGGAAGAGAGAGGGGCTGACTGATCCGGAATTGAAAAATTTTTCAAGTTGTCTGCTGCACTACATTTTCTTCGTATTCAAACAAATTGTTTTCGTCATTTCATACGTCTGATATAATTTCAGGATTTTGAATTTTCAAAAAAATGAAGTCAAATCCTAATCCGAATTTTAATTGCCTCCCTAATCATCCACACATCATGTCCCTTATCTTCTCGAACCGAGTATTGACTATATTAACACAGATGCGTCGATCATCGAGTGTTTTCTTAGACCAGGAGGGCTGGGCACGAGTCCTGGAGCTTTCACCGTTTTCGAATTGTTTCGCATGACTCGCATAAGACTAAATAGAAGGTGGTGAAAAATCTATCATCGTCGATAGATATATTCTTGACTTATACCAAGATAGTCTACGCGTATGGAAGACCCATGGAATACGTTCGCGTATTTGGCGATAGGTGCCTGGTTGTCTATCATCCCCTTACCAAGTTACCAAGCGTATCAGTGGTTATGGGGCTGTATGTGTCCGTCGGCAAATTTCTGTAGAACTAATAGACCAAATTTGATAAACTTTTTTTCTTTTATTATAGCGGGCGATCTTATTAAGGTCCTTTAGTATTAATTTCAGAATCGATGAAATTGTTTTTGAGTTATCTTCAAAAAACTGTTTGTACCTATATGTAAGTTTGTAGGTTTGTCCGCAAATTTCTGAAGAAATACTTGACGAATTTTGATAAAATTTTTAACTAAGTATACAGAAGGTGATCAATACTCAATCATTATCATATTATTTGTTTTATAATCGGTTTTTGAGAATTATCTTCACAAACCAGTTTTTTATAAAGAAACAATTTTTCGTTTTGTTTTGAGCGAAATTCTTACTACAGGAGTAGATCCTTTATCGCAATGGAACCGATGGAACAATTTGTTTTCAACGTGATAAAGGTTCCTTTCATAAGAATTTGCAACAAAAAAAAAAAAAAGGATGAAAACTGGATAAAAATTTCCTATTTCTGTTTTAAATTTTATTATTATAATAATGCCACAAGGGTATACTTACCTATATTTTTCATAATATTTAGATAGGCTAAATGCTGTTCGAAAATTGAAAGACCAAAACTTTCATTTTATTTTTTATTTTTTCCATCGTGATAAAGAATCTACTCCTTTAACAAGAATTCGGCTCAAATAAAAGAATGAAAAATTTTTACTTTAAAATAAACAGTTTTTCAAATATATAGGTAATTCAAAAACTATATCTTATCCATTCTAAAAAAAACAATTTCAACACTCCCTTTGCCAACAAACTGGGTAATAACATGATATTAATTATGGGATTAACTTCCATCATTTAAAAAAAAGGTCATTAAAATCAGTTGAGTAGTTTTCCAAAAATTTGCAGATCAACATACATATCCATTCAGACAAATAAAAAGTTTTTTGAAGATAAATCAAAAATAATTTTATTAATTTTAAAACAAATTTTATGAGACCTTGATGGGTTTATCTTATATCATTTAAAAAAAAGTTGATTAAATTTGGTCCCATAGTTCTCCTGAAATTCGCAGGTAAACATACATACCTACCTATACATATATAATACACACTGATATACCTGGCGACTTGGTAAGGCACAGATATATACCTATAGGCAATGTTTCGCTTCAATCATTGTGAAATTCCAAAGTCTCAAAATCAGAGAACTGAATGATGAGAGACAATTAGAGAGTTGAACAAACAGATATCAGACAAACATCATTGAGTAAAGATTAACCTTTATATTTAATTTAACACCAATTACGAACAACTGAGTTAAATTACTTGATTTACTTGAGATTAAGAATAAAAACACATTGAAAATATTAATTACACTTTAATTAATAAAATGAACAAAAGAAGAGTGATCTCCATCTTAATTCTATAAAATGAAAGAGAGCGTCACCTCATGACCAGAAAACATTGATAGAAAGTATAAGGCACCGAACAAAACAATTAGAATTTGACTGTATAATTATTGATACCAATAATACCAACTTCTGATATCTAACATTAACACACATAAATGAAATAGATAACATTAAAAACAAGCATATATTGCACAAATAAGACAGTGTAGTTGATTGATCAACAGATATTACATGACTAACATATACAGTATAATCACAAAACAGCTCTGTTTGATATAACTACACCAACTTATACCAAGTTACCAACCTACACCAGGAGGGTGATTCCACAAATAAAGGGATGTTATATGACTTTGCACCAAGTTTTACTTGAATATTTGTGGAATATCCCTACTGGTGTAGATTGGTGTAAGTTAGTATAATCCTATCAAACAGAGCTACTGTTAAGTGCTGTGTAGTAGCACCATATCACAGATAACAATGTATAGAACAAGTGAATGAGAATAGTTTGTCACAAGTGATTCAAATGGGAATGATTTGATTCATTATTAATTATTATTTCACAATCATGTTTTGCTAAGTGCTGGTTGTACCAAATAGTAAACCACTGATGAGTAGGGTTTAACTTTACTTTACATTACCATGAATATTATCAGTTAAGCTTAGTTTATTTCACAGTTTAATGATGGTACAACCAGGCCTAAGTTGTTAATATGTATAGGTAAGTTAATATACATCCTATAGCAATAATTGTATGTAGGTAGGTATGAATGTATGTAAGTACGTTCTAAAGAACTAAGCCAACAATGTCATTGAAATTTACAGGAAAGGGGTTTTTGGGTATGAGAAAACAATCTAGATAGGTCCCAAGTTTGAGAAAATTTGTTGAACAGAAATATGAGCATCTCAATTTATCTATCAGTGCAGTTGGCAATAACAACGAATGATGAAAAATTTGCCTGGCTGAAAGTAATGGATATGGACAGTTTTATTAATGAATTTTGGTTAGCCTAGTCTGCGTATGATTATTATGATTTATGACTAATGAAGAAATGAGTTTATAGTTACAACCTTAAATTTTTAGAAATTTTGGGAGGAGTCTTCGAAAATTTTGAAAAGAAAGATTGTAGAAAACGTAGAATATTTTCTTGAAGAGAGGATGAAGAAGGGTGACAAATTTTAGATGAAAAAAATTTCGGAAATGATTGAGTTTGACCCCCAAAACTCTTTCCTGTTTATGCACTTTATTATAATTAACATTTACCTACGATGATACATTTATTTATTCCCACTTGGACACAGACTAATTACAATGTTTTAAATAAAGTGTAGAAGCAATTTCTGTGGCATAATAATATATTCATGAAGAGCATGAATGATCAAGTACACGAACAAAATGTAACATACGTAATAAGTAAAAGTAAGAAACGGTTAATCTTGAATGAGACGTTTCTACTCAGTGTAGCCAAATACAAATAACTAAATATGTATATCAATATTGCCCCTCTTGAACTTAAGATTAAAAATTACATACATTGAAAGACAACACAACAATAAAAATTTGGTAACTCAAATCACTTAATACCTAAAGAATCTCGGTGTATAACAAATATATTAGCACCTAATGGCTTAGTCAAAATATCAGCAGTTTGGTCATTTGACCTCACAAATTCTACATGTACACTACCTTTGGCTACTTCATCATTAATAAACTTATACTTTACATCAATATGTTTACATCTCTTATTATTATCATTATTGTTACAAAATAAAATGGCATTACGATTATCTTCGAACATAACCACAGGTCCGGATAAAATATCAATTTCACTTAGCAATTGCCTCAACCAAAGTGCCTCTGTAATGGAAGTGGAAAGTGCAACATATTCGGCCTCCGCTGTGGACAGTGCCACGCTAGCTTGCTTATTCGACTTCCATGACACCGCACAATTACCTAAGAAAAATACACAACCAGTACGAGATTTACGATCTATATTATCGCTACCGAAGTCAGCATCAGCAAACCCTTTCAGAACGAAGTCAGAAGACCGCTTATAACGCAAGCACAAATCTATGGTGCCTCTCAAATAACGAAGTATACGCTTGGCATGACCATACATTTCTTCGGTAGGACATTCTTGAAACTGACTTAATTTATTCACAGCAAAGCTGATATCAGGTCTCGTGGTATTAGCTATGAAGTTTAAACATCCTAGGAGCTGCCTATATGGCTTTTTAGTCATTAAGTTTACGTTATTACAAGGTTCAATTTTGAGATTTTGCTCCATAGGCGTACGAGAAGGATTACATTCTTGCATCCTGAACTTCTTCAAAATCAAATTAATATAGTTACTTTGAGATAATGTCACCTCACCTTGCGACATTTTCCATTCAAGGTCAATTCCAAGAAATTTATCTGCATTAGAGAGGTCAGTTACTTTAAATCTACGAGAAAGCTCATTCTTAAGTTCTTGAAACTCAGTTTTGTTGTTACTAATAATAAAAATATCATCCACATATAGTAAAAGATAAGTCTTTACGTTGTTTGAGTTTTTATAGTACAGACATAAATCGTTCTTTGATCGTTGAAAATTAATAGAACTTAAGAAATCATTAATGCAATTATTCCATTGTCGAGAACTTTCACGAAGACCATAAATTGCCTTTTTAAGTTTGCACAGTTTACCTGTGACCTCAAATCCAGGTGGCTGTTGCATATAGACGTTTTTATTACGATCTATTTCACCATACAAAAAGGCAGTAGTGACGTCCATACAGGACACAAACATTTTAAATTGAACAGCGACGCAAATCAAAATTCTCAAAGTCGAATACTTAGCAACAGGAAGAAAAGGAATCCTCTTGTTCGAGAGAAAAACCTCTAGCAACCAATCGTGCCTTGTGGGTCTCCCTTCCCTCTCTCTCCTTGTAAGAGAAAACCCATCTACAAGATACCATTTCTCCCCTGCTACTCTCACTTCTGTCGACCAGATTCCATACGTCATTCTCATGCATTGAATCAATCTCTTTTCTCATCGCTTCTCTCCATAGATCAGCTTCACCAGAAGCCATCGCCTCCGCATAGCTTACAGGTACATTACCTTTCACAGCAGTCAAAAATGTACCTACCTCGTAATCTTCAAATCTCTTTGGTAACTTCCTTTCACGCTGGGTCCTCGCTGAAACACCTGCTTCTAGTTCATCTGGACCAGTCTGTACAACAGGTACAACTGGTTCAGCCTCGACTGGTTCAACAACATTACCACTTTCTACAGTCCCTTCATTCAAGTTTTCATTTTGCTCGTCATTCACAGGTGTTTCCTCAACTTCATTCAGGCCAAAAAGTTCTGAATTCAAAACAACTTCTTGCGTCTCCTTCAAATCCGCTACGTCCGACCAGTCAGAAATGTTTAAGCACTCTTCAAATTCTACATTCCTAGCCTCCTTAACCTGATTGGTAAGAGGATTCCATAGTCTATAGCCAGAAATAGTAAAACCAATCAAAATACACTTTTCGACTTTTTCAGAAAATTTAGCACGAAATTGTTTAGGAATATAACGATATGCAATGCATCCAAAAATTCTTAATCTAGACACGTCAGGTATTTTGCAATAAAATTTCTCAGCAGGTGTAATACAATCATTACCAACAGGGCAACGATTTAAAATGAAAATGGCAGTTTCCACGGCATCAGACCAAAATTTTACGTTAAGTTTCGATTGCAAAAGTAAAGCTCTAGCTTTCTCAACGATAGTGTGATTATTACGTTCAGCACAAGAATTTAATTGTGGCGTATAAGGAGCAACATACTGAACACAGATTCCATTATCTCGACAAAAATCAATAAATTTATTCCCTGTGAACTCGCCACCATTATCGCATCTAATCGTACCTACTTTAAAATCTGTCTGAGCATGAACAAAATTCAAAAATTCTTTCAAATATTTCAACGTTTCATCCTTACTTCTCATGCAGTAAGCTGCTTTAAAAGAAGTATAATCGTCAATAAAAGTAAGGATATAGCGATCACCATTTCTACTATTTTGGTTAACAACGACAACATCCGTATGAATTAACTGTAATGGACGAGAACTTCTATCATAATTACGTTGATTAAAAGGAGCTCTAGAAAATTTACTCAAAATACAAACTTCACATTTTTCAAATTCAGACGTTTTTAAATTATCTAAGTCAAGTCCATGAACCAAATCTTTTTGTGCTAAGTTTTTCAAACTATTATAATTCAAATGGCCAAAACGCCGGTGCCAAATTCGTGATCGCTCATCAATAGAATTGGCAAAGCAAGCATTTGCTTGGACGAAATCAACTTTATCAACATCAAATATAATGCAGTATAAATTCGAATGAGTGTGACCAGTGGCTATTAATTCATCACCATCATAAACAAAAACTTTACCATTATTAAAAATGACAGAATAGCCAATTTCATTTAGTCTTCTAACAGATAATAAACTACTGTGCAAATCATCAACTGCCAAAACATTTCTTATGGTGATACTAATTTTATCACAAATAACATCCAAATCACCATAATTTTTACTAATTAAAGTGCTATTCTGTTTTGAACTACTGACTTCAAGTGGTACATCAAAAGCTTCTACGTTATTCATTAAGTTCAACAAATTACTTGAAATCATATGATCAGTAGCTCCACTGTCTAAATAAAAAGGTAATCTATTCGGTTCATCAGGTATATTAGGAGTAAATAAACTAACAGTAAAGAAATTTCTCCTTTCATTGGTCTGGTTATTATTATTTACGTTACTCCTACAGTTCTTAGCTAAGTGACCAACTCTATTGCATAAAAAGCATCTTTTATTCTGATAATTATTGAAATTATTACTCCTATTGCCACTGTTGAAGCTACTATTTTGGTTACTGTCAAAATTATTACCAACATTATTCTCATTTCTATCAGACGAAAAATTACGATTTGAAGAGTTTCGATCAGAAAAATTATTCGAATTTTTATTATCATGAAAACGATTACCAAAATTATTTTTATTATTATAACTAGAATTACGACGAAAGTTACCAGAATTGAAATTATTACGATGTTGAGACGAATTATTATTTCCACCATGTCTGTTGGAAGAATTTCCTTGACGAGAGAATAATGCAGCAGAATCCTGCTTGGTCTCAGAAGAAGATTCACCAGCCTTTGATCGCCGAGTTTCATCTTGTTGAATAATTCTGGCCTTCAAATTTGCTAGGTTTCTGTTTGTCTCTGGCAGAGCATCATAGTACGCAACTACTGTGTCAAAAGATTCAGGCAAAGTTAATAACAAATATTTAATTATATCAGGCTCCTTGACCTCTTCACCATAACCACGTAGCTGATTAATCAATTTCTCAAATTCTGTGAGGTGATGAACAGCATCAGGACTGTCATCAATGGACATCTTCAAAATTTTCTTTACAACACGCATGCAATTCAATGAGTCTTTATGATTATAAACACGATCAAATTCTTCCATCATACCTTTAGCTGTAGTCTGACTCATAATTAGTTCAAGTTGATTACCATTAACACGTTCTGTGATGAGACGAATAGCTTTACCATCATTCTTTGACCATTCTGCAGAAGGGGCAGCTGGCAACGGTTTCTCAATTTGATCAATCAAACCTTCGGATCTGAGCAGCACTTGGATTCGGAACTTCCATTCACGAAAATTCGTCCCATCAAAGGGTTTAAGCATAACAATTGATGACAGCGTACTGGCCGCCATTGTTATTCAGGCGAAGACGATCACATTAGCAGACAAAAAAAAAAAAATGACTAGATTTATACAACCATCGGACGTAGCAATTCATGAAGAAGAGGAAACACACGATCAAACATTAATTATTTTGAAAACCACGCTCTACTACCATTTTAAATAAAGTGTAGAAGCAATTTCTGTGGCATAATAATATATTCATGAAGAGCATGAATGATCAAGTACACGAACAAAATGTAACATACGTAATAAGTAAAAGTAAGAAACGGTTAATCTTGAATGAGACGTTTCTACTCAGTGTAGCCAAATACAAATAACTAAATATGTATATCAATACAATGTAGGTACCACAAATTGTTTTTTAGTACCTATACCTATGTATCGTTTGATATTGCCTGCACATATATGGAATGTAAATAAAACAAAAATTGGTGTGAGCTGCTATAACGCTCACGCATCGTTTATGCTTGTCTCTATAGAGTTGGCAGGTTCTAATCGCAATGATGCCGCATGCAATAAATTTTTTTTCTTAATTTAATTTAATTTTTTTTATATTAAGGTACTAGTACCATAACTTTGTTATGATAAGTAATTCTTCAGTTATTATTGATAAGTATCGTTCTTGTATTTTGGACTCTTCAACGCACTCATGTCAGATAAGTAACCTATTCAACTGCAGAGTTTGAAAGCCAGCCAAAAGCCGAAAGCTTTAGGTGAAAAGTCAAAAGCCAAAAGCGAAAGCTCTATGTTTATAGAGATTTTCTTTATTTACATTTCTCTAGTGGAAATTTTCAGACTAATATTTTTCAGTTTTCAAAATTATAAATTTTTGCTAAGCTAATTTTTTTTAAATTAAAAAAAGTTATGAAAAAGCTGGAAGCCGAAAGGCGAAGTCTTTACGTGAAAAGCCGAAAGCAAAAGCTTTACGTTCAAGGTTGAAAGCTAAAAGCCGAAAGCGATAGCTTTTTCAATTGGTTTTCAAACTCTCTGTCCAACAGGCCTATAAGAGACGCAATCGTGTGAGGTTCTGTCTTCGTTCAAATTCTCGCTGCTAGGCAAAGGCGCAAACGAGTACGGTTTCAGAAAGTAAAAAAGAAAAAAGAAAAAAAAAAACGAAAGTAATTTACACTTTACTTCGGCCTTTCCATATGGCCACGGACGTAGACCCGTAATCTAGCCGCGAGCAGCATCAGCAGCGTAATCCTCATTTCGTGCATTACCATAGAATGTAATTAATTATAGCCGTTCCAAGCATTCGCAAATTGGGCGACCCCGTCAAACCACGCCGGACGGGTGTACAATTTACTCGCGTTATACTTTGTCATTTAAAAAAAGAAAAAGAAAAAGAAAAAAGGGGTCGACTAATTGAGAAGAAAGAACGAAGAAATACAATAATAAAAGAGAATAAAGCGAAGAGCGTGGAAAGCGTACCCTCCGCGGTGATATGACCAAACGAATTTCGGCCAAAAATGAGAGCACATCGCATCCGGGCATAAGGCGCAGCCTTTTCCCCAACGTTCCGCCGTACATAAAGTTTTCGAATCGCGTGCTGAAGCCGCTGCCGCGCAGCATTCGCCGGCTGATGCGGTGGAAGGATAGCCGCATAACGCCGATGGTGGTGCGGCGCGTCGTCAAGAATACGGGCTTCCTCATCAAGGAGGAGTGCGCCTGCTGGAGCGGCACGTGGGCCAACCAGATCAAGTGCGTCGAATACAGGGGTCTGCACGACCACCAGAAGTTCAACCACTTTCCGGGCACGTTTCAGATCGGCCGCAAGGACTACCTGTGGAAGAACATCCAGCACATGAAGCTGAAGCGCGGCGAACGCAGCTTCGACATCATGCCGACGACGTACGTGCTGCCGCAGGACAAGAAAACGTTTCGCGCCGTCTACGAGAGGTCGCGACAGGATCCGTACTGGATAGTGAAGCCGCCGGCCTCGTACCGCGGCGACGGCATCAAAATCATCCACAAGTACCGGCAGCTGCCGAAGACGCGGCCGCTGATCGTGCAGCGCTACATACAGAATCCGTTTCTCATCAACGGCAGCAAATTCGACCTGCGGCTGTACGTGCTGGTCACGTGCGTCAATCCGCTGCGCATCTACCTGAGCGAGAACGGCTTGGTGCGGTTCGCGTCCGCCAAGTACTCGCCGGATGCGCGCACCCTCAACGACCGCTACATGCATTTGACCAACTACAGCGTGAACAAGTTCAACGAGAAGTACGTCACCAATTCGGACGCGCACGCCTGCAAAGGCCACAAGTGGACGCTGACGTCGTTGTGGAGGTACCTGCAGAGGGAGCGACACGTCAATATCGACAACCTGAGGCAGTCGCTCGCCGATCTCGTCATCAAGACGATGATCAGCGTCGAAGATCCGCTCAACAAGATGTCCTGCAACCATTTGCGCTCGAGGTACGTGAATTTCGCACCATAATCTGTAGGTAGATACGTAGATACACACCCCAGCACCTACGTGTGTATTACGCCTTTGTCATACGCGTACGTGTAGGCCTGTATAGGTACTTACGTCCTAATCAGTATGTCCGTCCGTCCGGCGGCGGGTTTTGAATTTTGCCACCCTAAACTCACATCTCCAATCTGTGCGGTTGGGAAATTTCAACTTTTAGAGAATAGAAATCAAGAGAAACGGTATGAACTATAGCTGGGTGTTTCTCTTTATTGAACTTTTTAGGTATTAGAAGATTGAATCAACGAGTATAAACCATCATCCTTAAGCTAGCAAATGTTTGGCGCTCCTCACATTCTGTACGCAGGTATGGCAGTGGTTAAACAGATATATGTTAGAAAATTACAGGAATTGGAAGGGGGTTGAGCAGTTAAGAAAGAATTAAAAAATGAGTTAAATGGTGAGTAGGTGGATCGTAATAGTTATTTGCGATGCAAGTGTATAAAGTAGGTGATTTTTGAACTGATCTGTGATTTTTGCATCACTCATCTTCACCTCGTGATACAGTTCACGCGCGTAGTATCAATCACCTATTATATATGCGTGTGTCACATACTATTTTTTGTTACACCTCTGGAAAAAAACAAGCTGTTTTGATTCAAAACTGCAAGATGTTTTGCCTTTGCTCCTTTAATGAAAAAATAATGAAAAAAAAAAAAAAAAAACAAAAATAAAAACTAACAAGAAGAATTATCAGGTTTCCTGAAGAAAGGCAAATCAATAATTAATGTAATAGATCGATAATTTACATCTAGGAAACAGAATAATAATAAAATAACAAAATTACCCGAAGCAAGACAGTCCACTTACATGCGATTATGGAATTGGCCAAATATGTAAATACACTCAAGTTCAAGCAACTGATTTTTGAACTCGAACTAATTTCACACATGATGGAATTTACTTAAATGGATAAGACAAACCAACGGAAAACTAGTAAACTATAGACGAAATAATTAATTTCTTATTTCAACTTTTCCATGGAACAAAATTTAAAATCATAAAAAAAAAAGGTTTTTGGCAAATGGGTTGCAACACCTAAAAAAATAAAAAAAATAAAAATGAAAATAAAAAATATTTCAAATGGGAAAACATGTAAATGCAAACTATTTCCCTATTTTCAATGAAACATTGTGGCATTGTGGCTGTGGCACAGGCCTACTGTTGCAGAAGTCAGAGGTTTGAATACCTCTAATGGGGAGAAGCTTTTACAAAAAAAAAAAAAGTGAAAGAAAATGACGATGTATGCTAAGTACAGTAATAAGACTAAAGCCCATATTTACAAACGTCACTTTAATCTCCCTTCACTTAAATTTTACTTGAAAATGGCTTTCTGCATAATTTTGTATTTAGGAATGTGGTAACATTTTATTTTTACATTGAAACTCTTATTAGAGATACAATGTTCCCACACTTTTAAGTATGAAATTGTGCAAAAAAATTTTTTAAAGTAAAATTTAAGTAAAGGGAGGTTGAAGTGACATTTGTGAATATGGGCTTAAGACCAGTGTATAAAATGACGCACGTGCCAAAGGCGATGTATAAAGTAAAGTACTTCATATATCGGTCTTATATGATTCTAAAATTGCCTGCTTTATATATTGTCAAGATTGCGTTTAAAAATAAAGTTTATAAAAAAGTGTTGAAAAAAAATTAATGTTGTATTTTGTTTTTTTTTTTTTTTTTAATACTTAAAAAAATAAGAAGAAAAAAGGTGAAAATTTGCCAACCTAGATATGCCTGGCTTGCCTATGTAGGTAAAGCTGCCACTGCATCTATCTATTACGAAGCTATTCTATACACGAGCAAATAGGCCTCAAACTAATGTTTGAAGAATTGACGATTGTTTCGGGGGATAAGACCATGGGCAGGATACATTGGAAATGATTTTTAAAAATCCACTCATTAATCTTGGTGTCATGGAACAATCTGAGGGCAAGAGTAGGCACATTCCTCAAAAAAATTATTTGAATCACGAATCACAAATGCTTTACGACAAAGTGATTCAAATCACAAATTACAAATCCTTTAAAGCAAAGTTATGAATGCTTTCACTAGAGAGATTAAAAGGGACTCGCACGAATTATTTTTCTACAAATCACATGTTCACAAACGTCACTTTAACCTCCCTTCACTTAAATTTCACTTTATAAATGTTTTTTTGAAAATCTACTTTTTCTAATGGAGCTGCTGCTGCATTAGCATTTTTTGTGTTTGATTTTAATTTTGTTAAATAACCATGCTAAGGTAACCCTGCTAAATTTGTCATTTTTTATACTAGGGTAACACTGCTAAATTTGTTAAGTCGGGGGAAACCTTTGAAGATATATATATATATATATGGAGAGGACATGCTACTGTTTTGCAAGGGATCAACTATCATTAATATCTAAACCAAGCATGTGTACATTGACGTACAAATTATCCCACATCAATCGACATAAACCAATCAGAATAATCAGATTCTCAGGAATGGGGTAATTTGTACACCAATGTTTACAAACAAATGCATATAGCAAATTTTTCCTCTAATCAGATTTTTAGAAAGCAAACCACATGGCGTTGGCAGCCCTATCCATAGGTAGGACACCAAAACCACTATTATGTCATTTCCATCATATATACATATCCTCAAAGGGGGAAACAACAAATTTGGTTGTGTTAGTGTGCACATGTTGATTCATAAATACAATCAAATACACACACTCACTAACAAAACAATCATAATTTTTCATTTTGTCATTTTTCTCTTTTTGTTGCACATGACGTCTTCTTTTTTGTATGTACCCCAGGTTAAACATTTCTAATGTTAAAAATCTATATTATGACAATTTTCAATAGAAAAACTACTCACAACCTCATCTTAAACAGTTTGTTTCGCCTAGGGCTTGTAACCAAAACCATAACCAGAACAATAACCACTAAAACTAAAACAAATAGACAATATTGATTTGGAAACTGATAACAAAAACAAAAAACTTTCACCTAACCAATAACCAATTCCCATAAAATACTGAAACCATTAACCAGAACAATAACTAAAAAGAATCAGTTTTTATTGGTTTTCATGGAATATCAATATTATTGATCATTGTTTTCAAAAATTTCTAATTATTTCCCCAAAAATTATCAATTATAAATAATTTGATCTGGAAAAAATTTGTTTTGTCTATTTTACCCTAAATTTTGCATTAACTAATAACCAGGAAAGTTGTTTTGGTTAACCAGAACAATAACCAGTAACCAAATAATTACATTTTTAACCAATAACCAGTAACCAGAAACCAATATAGATTTTTATTGGTTCCCAGTAATCAATAACCCCAAAAATGTTTTGGTTACAAGCCCTAGTTTCGCCTTAATTCTGGAGATAGGTCTCGTTTCATAACCTATGCGACCTTAATTTATTAGCTCTGAAAAATCGTATTTCAAATGTTTCCACCAGAAGAATAAGACTTGTTAAGTGTTTTACATTCACAATCATTCTGTTAGATGTAATTCACTTTTCACATATATAATATACCAATGTGTATACGTGTGGATGTATTATACACTTCAAATTCAGAAGTTGGTAACTTAACATACTCGTTCCATAGTTTCAAAAGTTATTAGGAGAATATGGAATTATGGACATACTATCGGACGGGTCCCACGATCTTAATACCATGAAAACCATATAAAAAGAACTCGCACCGTGATATTTTGCTGGAAAACCTTTTCCAGCAATTTTTTCTTTTCCAGCTTTCTCGGAAACTACTAAATGAATAAGCACCAAAACTCCAATTAGATTGCACTATCATAAGGAAAATCTATTGTGAAAATTTCAGTTCGATTCCATTTGTAGTTTCTTTATTTAATATCTTGGAAAAACCACTTTTCCAAGAATTTTTAGTTTTCCAACTTTCTCAGAAACTACTGGACCAATAGGTGCCAAACTTCTTTCAGTTCTGGTCCTATGAGGACTACCTCAGCCCTCCATGAGGTCAGTTTGGTTCTTTGCCATACATCATAACTTGGCCCACCTGTTTTTGAAAACATAGAAAGCAGAAATTTTGCGTTTTTACGAGATTTCTACCAGAAGAATAAGAATTATCGAATGGTATCACAATAGTAGTACCACTAAAATGTGTTTTGTGCCTTAAATTCAATAAACAGCAACTTAACGTACTCGTTCAGTGAAATGACCTATTAGAAAAATTGCATTTTTCGAGTATTTTCACTAGGAGCTTATGAGTTATTGATAGGTCTTTCGTTGCTAATTCTTTTACTCTGTATTTTGCAAAAAAAAGTCGATTCACAATGCGACTATTTGAATTGTTTTTTATTTTTTATCGCGAAACTGGTCGATAAATTTCAAGTTGTTGATGGAAGAAGAAGAGAGACATGGTATCTCTTCTTTTCTAGAGGTGTCAAGAAATTATCATTTAATTTTTCTTTGCTTTGAATTTTTTATTGTATTATTGCGTACCTAGTTTTGAATTTTAATTTCATTAAATAAATGTACCTGTTTAGAGAATATAGTTGGATTCCTGGAAACATTTAATTTTATAGTACAAAGCTGGAAAGTCAATAACTTACTGAAAACATTTTGGTGACTTAATCATTTTTTTTTTCTGTGTATAATCTATCCCAAAACACTCAGCGGACAAATAGAAGTGTTTTTAATTTTTTTTAAATTTTTTTTTTAATTTTTTGCATTTTAGATATAACGCATACGAGTTGTTTGGCTTCGACGTTCTGTTTGACAGCAACTTGAAACCGTGGTTACTGGAAGTGAATGTATCACCGTCGTTGCATTCATCTTCGTTGCTGGACGAAGCTGTAAAATTGCCGATGATAAACGACACATTAAATATCGTCGGTTTCCATATACCAGTCAGCAAACGATTCACAGACGAAGAGTTGGCCGCTGAGCTTGGCGAAACAACGGCAAAACCGTTATTCTACGATAATCGCATGTACACACCGCTCATCACCAAAAATGAAAAATTTAAGCAATATAATTACTTAAATAAATTTAACCGAAGCGATTATATAGATAGAATTTTAAACGACCTAACGCCGGACGACGTCCGCCATCTGATCGTTTATGAGGACGAATTAACTCAACTCGGTACGTTTGAAAAAATATTTCCGACAACGGAATCTCACAAATATTTCAGATATTTCGAAAAAATACGATACCATAATTTACTGTTGGATGCATGGGAAGCGAAATACCATAACAATCGAGAAAAGGGCATCGCATTGTTGCGGAATCTGTGCGGACAAAAATTCCATTTACGTGTAGCGCGCAAAAACGAAGTCGCGAATTTACTTTAACGTCTTTACCGATTATCCTTGTCAGCACCCTATCAATGTCCGTTTCAAGTAAAAGCGCTTTATTGTTTTTTATTTTATTACTTTATCAATACCTTAGTATGTACATTGAATACAATCGTAAGATATACTTTTTATTCGGTGAAAATGGGCATCAAAATTTGTTCGCATCTACAGAAAAGTGATCTTTGAATAGATTAAGAGGGCTCTTAATTTTTACTTTTAATTGAATTTCTTTCGTGCTCAAAATACGGATATAGTACGAAGCTAAAGAAGTGGTATAAGGGATTTTTAACGATGAAAAAAACTAAAATTCAACTTTTAGAAGTAAAACATCAACTTTCGTCTCAGTGGCGAACCAAAATGAAGATTCTTGGGGGGGGGGGAACTCGATCATTAAATTCGCAAATGCTCGTTCGTTAGCCATTATTGAAGGATGGAGTTAATTAATTTTTTATCCCAAGGAGTTTCAACCCCCCATACGCCCTCTCGGTATGCCACTGTATGTCTGTATAGACTGTATAGTCAAATACCTATCTAAAAAATAAGTAGATTTTCAATAAAAAACCTACTTAAAAAGCAGCTAGCTAGACGAAGAAGAGAATCACAAACAAGGGAACTGCTGTCTTGAAAATAATAGGTAAGCACCACAATGCACGATTCATTCATTACGATTTATTTAAGCGGAATAATCAATTGGACGATACATATTTGATAAATTCAGTGCTACTCTCATGATTCTTGAACTCGGACTTATTCACGAATGACACATTAATGATAAGTTTCGTCAACAGGAAAAAAAGAAGCGGATATTAGCCACAAAGTGAAAGAAAAATCTTCAAGAATAATGATACACCAAACAGACGGAAAGACTAAAACCCTTCTAATGATCTTGACTTCAACTCATCAATGTTTCGTTTAGAAGACCAAAAAAAAAACTCCGAATAAAATTTTTTTTTGAAACACCTGTTTATAAACTTCATTTTTATACGCACCTTGACATTGTATAAAGCAGGCAATTTTAGAACCATTTAGGACCGATGTATAAAGTATTTACTTTTTATATAGGTCTTTACTCTATACATCGCTTTGGGCACATCCGTCGTTTTATACACTAGTACTTACTACTTCAGAACATAGCCTAACATCGTCATTTTTTACTTTTTTTTTTCGTAAAAGTTTCTCCTCCATAGGGATTTGACCTTCTCACTTTTATGGTCACAGGTCAAAATCATAGCTACTACGGTTAAAATGTTGAGGATAGTTTACACTCATATGTTACCAATTTGCAAAAATATTCTTTCTTCTAAATTTTATTTTGTTTTTTAGAGATAGGGGGTGTTGCAAAAAATAGTGTGTGACACACGAGTATATAGTAGGTGATTGATACTCATGTGATTTGCAGCACTCGCCTTCTGCTCGTGCTGCGAAAATCACACTCGTATCAAAATCACCTACTTTACACATTAGTATCACAAGTAACTATTATCAAGTTGGTATGACGTCATTTCTTCTCAGAAAAAAACTTATCAACCTTCCAAAATTCCAAATTTACCCAATTTTTAAGAGATATGAATGATTGGAATAATTTAATATTATTTCATTTCAGAAGAGTACTTCCGCCCCTTGATCCCTTTCACGCTAAATTAACTTGAATTTGTTGTTTTCCATCAATTGAGAGTCACTGAAACAAATTTTTGAAAATTTGTAATCAGTAGTGGAATTCAGTTTAAAATTTTTACACAAATATGTTGGAGCTCGGAAGACAGCAACATAGAATTTTTTTCTAAAACAGCTGACCTGTTTCGCTGATTTATCCATAACATAAATTTTGTAACTTTTTTTTCTTTTATATTCGCAAACACAAAATAAATCAAGTTCAAACTTAAGTACGATAGAAATGAGTCGAAGACAAAACCATAATTTTAAGAGTACAGCCAGTACAGATGACTCGTTATTCTCACAATTGTTTAAAATTAGATTTTCAATATTTAAAGAGCAGTCCTTGGTGAAATAATGAGATGATGGAATACAATACCAAGCTACAAAATCAATATCGTAATGAAGCAGACACCACAGTGAAAACAATAAAACATGGATTTATAAGAAAGTATCACAATTTACTCATCCCGCTGTTTCAGCGAATTATTGCAATAAATTTGATTGAATGAAATTAATATTAAGATGGTGTGGGCAAGGTAATAATAAAATTAAGATCATATTTTTAGCTTACTTCAAAAAAAGGAGGTTATGAATTTGATTTTTTTTTTTTTTAAATGTTTGTTCTACGTTATACCATTGACTTCGCCATTCACTCACGATGATTGAAATCTTGAGCTAATTTTCTGAAATAAAAAGGTGCTTCTTCGGTGTATTTTTCCGTACATACCGTGTAATTTTTGAAAGTATCATCATAACTGAAAACCACACGCGTATTGTTCTCATCAGTAATAATAAGATGCATTGCTGGAAACAACGCATACATGCATTCATTTTGTGAAACACGGAAAAATGACAAGCTGGACAATAGCTTGTTTAATAACTTCCATTCATAGCATAGGCCCTATTCATAACCAAAATCAGGAAATAGTTTTTATTTTAAAAAAATTTGCCATGAAAAATTCATAACTCTTTTGAACAAGATTTTTAGCGTATAATTCATATAGTAAAAAAAAATCAACAAAAAAGTAGGTATAAATAAAATGAAAGCGATCGTCCGGAAACATCGATCTGAATCATTTCGTTCGGAATCTGATTCGAACAGTTCGAAGAGCGACGACACAAATCACAATTTTAAAGAAACCCAAGAAGATGGAATAATAATATGCATGCTGGACGAGTCCAAAAAGTCCTGTTAAGCGATTCGTCGTATTTTTCAGTCTTGAATAATATTGTAAACGTGCATTTACACACACGATGATCGTATTCAGTTCAATGATTTCTAGAAAATGGCCACGCCGATAATCGACAAACACGAGGTTTACTGAACGAACTAGAACTAGACGAACGTTCTCTGAATGGTGGTGAACTGCTGGCCGAGGACGACGATGACGACGACGAATTGACACAATTGCTCGACATATAGGCTAATACTTTTTTAGGATCTTTCATGTCGTCGGCCTCTAAACTAAAATCTGAAAAGAATAACGAATCAAATTCGGACAACACAATTAATTGTTTCGTTACTGTGGTTGTTAAAAAGAATCGAATACCCGATTCCAAATCTACTTAGAATCGATAACATTTGAAATCTGATAACCCGAGAACCGATGGAATGGATAACTCGAGAATCAAGTATCTGTGGAATCGGGAAACTAATATATTTTTGTCTTATTTTTCTACCCCAAAGTAAATTAAGGTTTATTGTTTGCTTATCATGACATATTTTGAGTAAAAATTCTTGAAAAAGTTCGTTTGTAGTGGTTTTCAGAAAATGATCTGTTCTAAAATGGGTTTCAAGTTCTAATAATCGGTTCTGAAACTCGGTTACAATACTTGGTTGTGAGAATTAATACAATCGATTTTTTTTCCAGAACCGGGTACCTGATTTTTTGAATAAATTTTGACAGCACTATTCTTGACTGATCACAATTTCAATAGAAGAGTTTTCAAATTAATTGACGGGTGAATAAATCGCTTCCGATCCAAAACTGATAAAAAACTAAATTATTTTTAACCACTTTTAATATTCATTAGGTGAATCCTTAATTTCAAGTTAATGATCCAACCATAAAATATACTTAAATGACAATCTGCGTTAAAATTCTCTTCCGTCTAGTAAAGGATGAAGATGAGGTACATATTTAAAACCTCGAATTTGATCCTCTGAGAGATAAAATTTTGTAAAACGTATTTCCTAACATTATTCTTCGAAAAAATTTTTCCGAAAAACAGAATAATTTTTAGAGAATAATTTTTCGAGGGGAACATGAACAAAATTACGAGAGCACTCTTTTTTCTAGAATTTTGTTTTTAAACTTACCAATAATGGGCGTTTGATCGTACAGTGAACCATGTCTAGGAGTGACATAGGAATTACGATTAGGTTCGTTCATTTGGATCACCATGAAAGTATCGGATGCCTGTTTCCACCTATAATAAAAAGAAGTTTGCGGGTGCAATCAACATTAGACTAATGAGTCTACATAATGTGAACACAAACCTCTGACTATCTGCAATGTGTTGAGCCAAATGTTTATACCATTTCGCTCTTTCTTCGGACGATTCAACCCTTAAAATGAGTGTGTTATCTTTGTGGTCACTCGAAATTTCAATATCTACAGGTGAGCTTTTCTTCAAACTAATAACAGTATTCTGTAAAAAAATAAATAAAATCAAAAAATTATTGAATCACCTTAAACAAACGTAGTGAAAAAAATGCTCATGAAAGCAACAGAAGGAGAACATCGACGAACGTTATGGAGAGAACCGAAATGTGAAAAAAATAGATAAACAGGTAATAAAAACTAATTTTATAACTACCCAACCTTCATTCCTTCTCAATCAAATATTCACAGCACAAAATTTATACCCTCATTCTTTTCTAATTCTTCAATATTCTTCAAATAAAAAAATAAAAAATAATTTTCTAGCAGTATAAATGGAATTTTATGAATTTTTTATTCACAGATAAAGATGAGAATTACTTCATTTGAAACGATCTCAATTAAATCTCGATCATGTCTTGGATTATTTAAAATTCAAATTTTTTTCCATTGTAGATTTTCTGGTTGCTATTTTTGGGACTGAAGATATTTATAATGGTCATAATTTAATGAAAAACATAAAGACGAATAATATAAAAAAGAGGCAAAGATGCATTTTTGTCATCTAATTAGAGATGTAGATATCACACGAGTTAGGATCTTTTTTGAAGAATAATTTAAATAGATTTTTTCACCCTTTTATGTTAGATATAATTAATGATCAGTGATCTAACACCTATGATTGTTCATAGTTTATAATTTTATAAAAAATAAAATGAAATATTCACTGATAACAAATTAACGACAGTTCGTTAAATTTGTCTAAAGTTTTGAAAATCTATTTTTCAGCAAAGCCAAAAAAATAAATCAGAAACCCCCTCGAAAAAATTGAAAACTAGTTGGTAATTGAACTATTGTATCATTTAATTATGCATATTTTGAACAATATTAATGACAATGCGATTGGTTGTCGAGGACGTAATTATGTACATTAAGAAATAAATCAGTACATAATTTTTTTATCTCTTAATGTTCACATGTTAAAGAAGAACTACTTTACTGGTAATTTTGACATTGAAAAAGTACATATTATGTGTAGTAGAAGCCTAATATTTATGCACTTAGAATCAATTTCACTAGCTGTGTTAAATATGGAAAAAAAGTGCCACACTAAAATTGTAAGCGCTGGACCACGCAGACTATTCTATTAATGTTCGTATCACACATGGTTTTTACTGGTGCATAGAGTGACTCAAAATTTACATAAGTACAAGTTCTCCCTAGTCTAGCCCTATAAGTTATAGTGTGATATTTCTTTGCTATATCGAACTCAGCTAGTATCGCATCAATTAGTTCTAGCATTTAAAACGTGCCGAATTCTTTCCTTCCGCTTTTTACATCCTACGTACATGCATAGAATTCAAAGAGATAGAAATGAAAATCAATGTAGAAACATGATTTAAAAAAAAAAAATTAGTATTTTACAGATTTAAAACAAAAGAGAAAAAAAGAAAAACTTGCGGCCCACTAGCCACTTAATTAGAATATAGGCTGAAACCTTAAAAACCATACCTTATTCACGCTCATAGAAGCATCGGAATCGCGATTTTCCAGAAAGTGTTCGTGTTTGATCCAGAATTTCAATTTGAATGCAATAAGTTGCGTCCAACATTTGGCCCATGATTTTCGATCTTTAGCATTGGTACCTCTGACGAATGCATCTGGAACGTAAGTAAACGCCGAATACGTTTCCTGCATCATACAATTCGGCTGGGCAGCTAAACGACAGCAAAAGTGACCGAATAAAGGTAGTTGGTGTCTTCCGTTTCCTGTATAACAATACATAACACAATCAAAAAGAGACGACAGAAAGAGAGGTACGAAACTTTGGGAAATTATTTTATAATCCAATGCACCATCGTAATCATCGAATTATCGTTAATAAGGCTAATTTTATTGTTTTTATTCAATTATTAACGACATTTTTATTTTCAAAAGTATTCTATTGGTATATAAAATATATATATATACTTTTTTGTTAAAATTATTTAAAAATAAGTTTTCTTTGGCACAGAAACAAAATACAGACCTGTATTTTCTATTTTAAGGTCGTGTGTGCGTATATTGTCATTCGTATCATCCAAAGACAGACTGGCCGATGCCATCAATTCGAAATTTGGTCCACTGAAACGACAAACGACAGTTACTACATATTACACCATTTTTCGCCTCTTCTAACGAACAACATTGCTAGCGAGTAAAAGTATACGGCTCGAACAGGAAAGTGTTAAACCAACATGAAAGCATTAATTTATTATGTTTTTCACAGTAAAATACACGCGACTTTCAATTTCTATCCTGGCACAGAATGGAAAAACTGATTAATAATATGAAAGAAATTTCCACTTGTTTCGCACAGCCGTTGAATTCATTCGTACCCTCGTTCTCAATTAATTAGTATCAAATAAATTTTTATCATGTTGACATTAAAATTTTTCAAATAATTTAATGAAGTTGACTTCAAGTGATTGACGGGTGACAGACAACAGACGTTGTTCACAGCCAAAAAAATAAAAATAAAAAAAAGATACCCCATACCACAGTGGTTTTGTAAAACAGAAACCGATTAGAATAGGTCGAATACGAGTTTCCATTTACCGTGAAAAAGACTTGAATTTTGTTCTGGGGACGTACGTCGAGATTTCAACCCATATTTCTAAAAGATAGACACAGACTCTCGGTAATTTTTTTCTAAAAGGAACAAAATCGATGAGTTCACTCACATTTTGCCGGCATTAAGCTCGTCTCGTAAACTAGCAGCTAACTTTTTACCCACAGTTCGACTAATTGACGTGTGGATTGTATTTTTTATTCTTCTGGGAGCGCTGGCAATGCTCAAATCGTCTTGCAGCATGTGACTGTAAACTTCCAACTTCAGTTTAAAGTCCGAAGACACTTTATTACTGCAACAAAAAAGGAAAACATTATAAATAAACTTTTTGATATTAAAATGAACTGGCGATAAGGTTAATAAATTACAATGTAATAGTTGTGGAAATTAAGATACTAAATACCAACAACTACAAGGTACGAAGTGAAGGTGATTTTGATGGCTCTCTTGCGTTTGTGAATATGAATAATTAAAATATATGACAGGAACATGAATGAGAAAGGCGTATCGAGAAAAATAGCTTTCTAAATATATATTAAATGAATTTTGAAAGTTGACAAAACGTAAGATGAGAATTCATAACAAATTTATTAATTACGTGTCTACCAGAAAGATGATGAAACAATTAATATTTAAGTTTTTATTTTACAATCGCCTTTTCCTTTGGCCTGCGTACTCAAGAGACTTAATTTCATGAGGAAAACGATTCGAATTCCAATTTTGATGGAGAAATAAATAACAAATGACATGAAATGCAGGCACGTTAACGACGAGATAGTAAGTTAACACAGAGTATAAAGGGTAATATAAGCAAAACAAATTAATGTACATGCCAAAAACTAAGAAAGTCTGAGGAAAATTTTGAAATTAAATTAAAATTGTATAAATAAATGTGAAAAATGAATATACAAAAATTAATATTGCGATCTACTGCAATAAATATAGCATCATTCAGAATTGATTTAGTATCGATTAATCTACGAGATAGACAACGACCACAGAGTCGTAGGCGTGCACTCACAGAAAAACGGATACTCGCATGAAAATCCGAGATTTACATGCAAATACAGTTCGTTTATAATAAGGAGAGAGAGTTAGAGGCAACGATGTTCTCGAACATGCAGTCAAGCGGTTGTCGTTTTCTACAGAAAATGAAAATTATTACCGTTGAGTTATCGATAACTACTCGCATTTCTCAGATGTGAATGAGAGAGGAAAGATGGGGTGAAATAGATGGAAATATCAAATTTTTAAGGAGAAGCCAATATGTAGTTAACCTTAATGATTTTTGAATTAAGCAAAAAATAAAGTAGGTAATAAAAAAAATTTTTCCTATGCCAAACTCTCACTTGAGAAAGAGTAAAGAGAAAAATTTTAGCTCCAGACTGCCTACATCAACACAAAATATAAAAATTTGAAAATGGAAAGAATAAAAATAATTCGATGTAAGTATGGTAACAAAAATTAAACAAAATATCCGAAAAAGTCACAGACAATAGTTAAAAAATAACCAATGGATCTTTCAAAACTGCCACTGTTTGAAAAACAAATTGTGTCAACTAAAATAAGAAAATTCTAGTCTAAACATTAAAATTTTTTTCAAGCAATCGCGTTTGTATCTGTTTTCTTAATTTTTCTCACTAAAGCTGTTGTCATTGTCCTATTATACATTTATATTTTTTATTCACACGCAATGCGTCTCATTTTCGAAAAATTCATGTAATAACATAGAACTTTGAACGGTGAGTCTTTTTAACATGCACCAAGTACCAAATGGGAATTTACAATGATGCAAGATAAACTGATTTACCCTGTAATTATTCACGAAGCCTATCTAAAATTAAATAAAGTAAAATATTGATATTAATTTTTTAGGAATATTAGATATCTCACTTTGATAAGAATTTGATAGCATATAACATTGATAATACTAGCAAAAAAAAAGAATACTTCGTCACCTTGCATATCTTCATGACAAAGCCGTCCAATAAATTCTTCAATGCAGTATTTTTCAAGAAAGCAGAAAAAAAAAAGTTAGCGATAATAATAAATAAAAAATGCGTAGGTAGAAAAACTTGATGCTATGAAAGACATCGGAGCATTTATTAAAAAAAAAAAAAACAGGCACGAAGAAAGTTTTAATACAAGTATTTTTGATATGTGACATTGACAAAATTGTTTGGGAATGAATTCAACGGAAAAATTCGCCATGTAATAAGACTAATTTTGTTTACCAAGTACAATTTCTTTTTTCTTTACACCCTAATTACACATTTTTATTTTGCTGCTCGTCGAGTAGCTTGATAATGAACTCTTTTACGTTATACGTCAAATTTTTTTGGCATGCAAGGTGAGGGTCCCCAGTTTTGGCTTGAGGAATCAATTTTCAAAAAATATTTATGATTTTTAGGTATTTAATATTTTTGTAAAATACAAAATAAAATTATATCAATTTCGACGCTGTTCCAGTTAAAGCCAATTTCAGTTTCGAAAACATCCCCTTTCAAAAATAACTACAAAATGACAGAACTTCTCGCCGGGTGAGAGTGAAGAAGGAAGAAGTAATTACAGCCTGATTTTTTTATAACAGTGTTTTTTTATATACATTATTATGATGATGACAATGATTGAAATTTTTTTTTGGGCACCATATGTATGGAACGAGGTTTTGGCTGAAATTTGAACATGTTATTCTTTTTTTCTGAATGATTCACGACTTCGAATGAAATGTAAAACATGTTCTATAAAATTATTCAACGTCTAACGTAATACGGCTACACTCAACAGACAATAAGATAGAAGTACCAGAAATGTTTGAGTGTAGAGATAACTCCTGTTTGAGATCAAAGAATAATAGAAATCATCGACTGCTAATATACCTACGTACAGTTCGTCACATTCAAATACATATGAACGATTTAACGAAAAAATTATGATTAATTATCAAACGATTAGAAATGCATGATTCCCCATTGAAAAATTAATTTTTTACCAAAAAAAAATCATACTTAGTACTAATTTTGGGAAACAAAATGTTCGAAGGAAACAGATATTTCCATTCAATCCAAAAAATATAAATTTGAAGTTTTCGTGGATCTTCAATCTGCTGAAAAATATAAATTACTATCCTAAATTTGAAATCATGAAGTTTGATCGCAAACTGTTTTTTCAAAATGATAGGTAATTCCTTACTCCTCCCATCCAAAGTTCATATCCTCATAAAAATGGTCACAAAATGACTTTCTAAACTCAGAATTTTATGCCTTACTAAGAGTGGAGGTTGCCTTATAAAGTTATTGACTTGACACTTTGTGAAAGTGTTTAACTGCGAAGAAACAGAGGAACTGTGGCGAATTCACTTTTTTAAATATTTTGTGGGGTGGGGGTGAGGGAGGAGGTCAGCAATCCGATGCTAAGGCTCGGCAATTTCATTTCGCAATTATGTATAAAAATTATGATCATGGACCACCTCTCTCCATAAACCATGAAGTTCCTAAGAGGATTAGGAAACTCAAAGCAGAGTGGATCCCCGTGGTAAGGCATTTGGCGCCGAGTTCGAGAAGACAATACTTTCCGGCTTCCGAAAGCGTGTTCCACGCTTTTAATTTCACCGAACATCTGTGTTATAGCCACAACCAGAAAGGTCTAGCAAGGCGAAGCTTACCAGAAGAGGCCGAGAGTCAAAGGAACAAAGCCCATTAGATTTTTGCAGCGAAAATACATTTATTTAGAGAAATCGTGTGAAGAACGAAAACAATACGGAAGTAAAAGCAATAAATAATCCATCACATTCCCATTATAGGTTTTAAAAAAGCGAAGAGTAAACTACTTACAATATTAGAGAATCGGGGAAGGTAAGATCTGTTTGAGACCGATCGACTGGACATAGCAGAGAGGTGTCGTACATTTCGGCTCCAACCTTTACTAAACAAAAAACAGCAAACCGTCGATAATCGCCTTTGTTCTTGAAATGGTCCGTGTCGCGCCATATTAACGGAATTCGTAGATCAGATAGTGACAGACGACCTTTGTTAACGTGCGCGGTGGTGCTGCGAACAAACAAACACACAAAATTCTATCAACAACATCCAATGGAGACGAAAATGAAATGAAAAGTCGTAGGTACTTGAACAATTGACCATTCAGAGCCTCGAGAAAAAAGCCTGGGGAAAGTTTCTCAAAAAAGTTATGAAATTTATTTTACTTTAATCGGTTTTTCAGCCATTTGGTTTTCTGGTCATTTATAATAAAAAAATGGAACTGTTTGAGAACGCATTAATTAAAGCTGAACATTTTAGATTTTATTCAACAGAATTTCAATACAGTTTCTTTTTTCATGAGTGGAAGAGTGGGTGAAGAGTTTGAGATAAATGTACAAAAGGTAACAAGCTAGACGTAACGTTTCGACCAGCTTGCTTATGTGAATTGTAAAATTTCTTTAGTAAATCTACTGGAATTAAAATGAAATGAAAAAGCATTACGGTAAGTTAAGAATTTTTTTCAAAAGAAAGAACCGACTTTAGAAAAACAATAAAAAATGCGCAAAAACGAAAAAAATACTTTTAAAACTTTTCCAGCAAGATGTAGATGTCTAATGATTGGAATTATTAAAGTTGGCGCTCTTTTTTTGTCTCATCATGTAGGCTTTGGCTTTATACGTCAATTTTGACAAAACTTTTTAATTAGTGCTGATTTCAATAATATCAGTCCCTAGACCAAGGTACATCTTATTGGAGAAACTTCAAAAGAATTAAGGCTTCAGTACACCGGCGTAATATTGAAACGGTGTGGTCTAGGCAATACTGAGGAGGTAAGAAATATCGCATGCGATACGTTCTAATGCACGCATTTCTCAGGCGGTCTGATTTGTTCGGACGAATTAAACCGCTTAGGTATTGATGTAAACAAATATTCTGAATACATTTTATTTGGGGTTATCACTGTACCACCTGGTTAATCCGCACAAAAATTTGTAGCATGTTACAATAGATTGATACGAATATTTGTTTAAAATTTCATACCTATTGATCCAAAATTAAGAATTTTATAGCTAAAATAAAAATGAAAATACCAGTCAGTCCACAACAAAATCATTTAGTCTGATACTTGGTTTAGTTTGATTGTTTGTACCAAACTTTGTGACTATCTGACAAAAATTGAGACCAATACCAAGGTAACAAGAAAATAAAATAGATATAATTAATTATAAATAGGTACCTAAATAATTACAGCTAATATTACCAACATTTTTTCGAGGACATAAAATGAAAAACATACTCACCCCCATTTTTAGAGGCTAATACTGGATCGAAATTAATGAGTAGATTTTCATATAAACCCACTTGAAAATTATTCTCGCTAATAAATGGGGAATATCTCACCAAATGCAGAATATCGCATTCAAAACACTATATATCTCATCTGTGGGCTACCTTCCATTTACATATATGAATTTTATTTTACCGACTCAGTATCGCCCCGGTGTGCCACCCTTTATTTTTCTCTTTTTATCACATTTTTTATTTTTATTTTTGAAGTCGATTATATTTTTTGAAAAGAATTATTAATTACCATAATGCTTTTTCGTTTCATTTTGATTCCAATAGATTTAAAAGGAGAAATTTTGTATAAAATAATTATTTTTCATTTTCCAGAGTATTTTTATTAGTTTTTTTTTTTTTATGGTGGTTAAACTTTTTGATGAAAAAATGTTTTCCAATGATTTTTCATTTCTAACCTTAGTGGCAATATTACTTTAAAACTAACAGTTCTTTAGTTAAATATAATTCATAAAAACTACTTCATCAATTCAGAAAAATATTTAATCGGACCACATGGGGTCATCCTCTATTACTTAAAAAAAAGTTGATCAAAATCGATGCCCAGGTTAAGAAGTTATGCCGAAACAAACATTAAAAAAAAACAAAATTGGACGTCCTCAAATTAGTTTTTCGCGCATACCTCCATCGATATCAATTTTTGCGATAACATTAATACTGAGGGAAACGTGCGGTGTAAACGGGACACATCTGTTGCAATATTATGCACATCACAATTCGCGATTTTGATACTATTTGACAACCTTTTTAACTTCTTTTGTTTCATCTCGTTTAAATTCATTTGGTCTAAACGATATTTAATAATTTCTGTTTCTGTATCTCACTCCTCTAGTCATTATCGTGAACTAATGTATTGAAACAAATTTCATTTCATGTACATACTGCAACTCTCTATGTACTGGTCTCGGTTGTAGATAAAAACATTTGTTAAATAAAAATATAAGAAATATAAATAATAACATTTATAATCTTTATCGCATGAAACTTTTACATAAAATCTTTTTTTTTTTTTTACTATTGATGAATTGTATCACCTGCAGCTCTAATCGTTCAAAATTTTTATTTGAAAATATGAGAATTAATGATTTGGAACATCGAAATTACGTAATTGGCTAGAAATAAACATTTTATTGATGATGGACCAATCGAGGAGTTAATATGATATTAAAAATTACATGAAACGTTCTAGTTGAAATAATCAACCAACATTGATTTACAAGAGTCTAAAAAGCAAAAGAAAAAATAAAAAATGTTCAGAAAAATCGACATTAATTTGATGAGTCAGAATTAACGAGTCTCACTTCATAATTAGTTTGTTTACGACATGAGATAATGAAACTGAAATGCAATTTTTTTAACGAGTAAAGAATATGATTGTTTTTCGATGGATGTATTACATTAATTAGGAAAACAAATTAAGCTGGAACGTAACACGTATACTCGATTTCACAGAACAAACGATTCGAAAGGGATGATGTATCACTGTCACTTACAATGAAGGAACATTGTAGCTGCTGAGTGTTGATAGCCATTCGAATTATTGAATGCGTTAAATGGTCGAAACATAAAGTGAGTTCATAAATTTTCAACAGGAAAATTCGAATAACGAAAAATAACAACGTGAAGCCACATTTGAGTAAATTCAATGATATTTTGAGGGCCAAATGCACGAATAATACGTAGGAAATTCTTAAAGACTAGTTGTACCTAATAATTCGAACAGATAACATTGATAACAATGGATCAGTCCAACGTCTGTCCCTTCTAGGGTTATCTGCCTAGTCTAGGCTCACCTTCACTTTTTTATCCTTTATTTTCATTCCCCCATTCCAATTTTGGTGAATATTAATGGCATTCCCACATTATGCACATAAAGTTCATAGAAATTTGTTCATCCATTCTGACGCAAAAAGCAGAAATGGTTGCTGTGACCTTATCACGTATACATATACATACACACATATTTGATAAGAACTTCGTATAATAAGTAATTTTGACTGATATGCTACGACGACTTTTTCGAAAGAAATATTTAAATACAATTAAAATTAAGGAGTCCATCTTTCTGATATTTAAGAACTGGTCAGAATAACACCAAAGTATTTCTTAAATGCTTACGGTAAGTAACGTTCTAGTGTACTAATGTTTTGGGCGAGAATATTTATACTCAAATTGGAGACGAAAACTAAAATGAGTACAGTGAGTTACGACAGGAAAACAAAATAAATAATAAAATCATTCTTACAAAAATTGTGATCCTGGATTGGGAAATAGATCTATAGTTCATATTCTACTCAGGTACGGTTTTAAGATTTCTTCTTGGGGCCGGATTGAATCATATTCTGATATTTACGAATTTCTTTGGGATGGATTAACACTTTTTTACATATTTCTTAGACGTCAAATTTGAAAAACTGAATAATTTTGTTTTAAATTGACCTTTTTTTGGCGCTATGGGGGAATACACCAAATACCCCCTTAAAATCGGCCTTGACTCTACTTATAGGGCTAAAAAAATTATTCATGCACCTCCGGTTCATAATAGCACGTTTCCTGCCCTCATATTAGGACTGAAAGTATATCTTTTTGGATCAGAGGACTACTTTTTGGCAATAGGATCGAAAAATTCGAAAAATGACCACATTTAATTATTTTCTGGTCCACGAACCAAAAAATGAAACTCACAGGTACGGTCTTAGGACCGAAAAATCAGTTATGTCAATGAAACATCATGAGAATCTTGTCTGAAATAACAACATCATTTTGAAACAACATTTTTATTTTGAGAAAAACCTATTGTCTTTCATTCGATGATTTCTTAGCTGTTATTGAAACTAGAAAGCTGAAGATGGTATCGCTGAAAAGAAGAAAAAATTTACTCAAATTTACCACCAATAATTTCTTTTTTATTGTTAATGACTTCTTCGTAATTAAAGAATAAAAAGTAGCTAATTAATGGAAAAATTGCCTTGTTTTAAATTATCGTTTATTTCAAAAAGTAATAGTTGTAGAAAAAAATTTTCATCGATAACCTTTCGGATTTTTTAATTGCAAATTAATTTTTATCATCAGATTTCATTAAAAATGAAGACATTTTGAGTTAATGGCGAGTAAAAATATTAAAAGAAAGCTCAAACGCATTTTTTAACGATAACATTTTTTCTTTGAATTTTATGGTATAAATGGGTCTACATGAAAATAAAGCCCATAAATTTCCCAACAAAAAAGGTTCTTACAATTTTTTTATTGGGTCAACAATAATGTCGTCGGTCCAAAAAGTATTGGGTGCACCATGGGATTGTTTTTATTTTTACTTCGTCTGTTGGCAACTCTTGTCTTGCAAACTCGGGTTCGGCATAAAAATAGTGTATTACGCTACATGAGCGCAAAGTGAGCAATCCTTGACAAGTTCGAGATTGCAGCTCGAGCCATAGGCGAGTGCTTCAAACATCAAACGAGCGGGGGGAGCTCATTTTTCCCAACACAACCGCCGCAAACTTGGTAAACCGACCTGATTGGTTGATGGACGGAGCCAAAAATTCTGGTAGTGGGAGCAAATACTGGTTTTGCTCCAGGTATCGCATTTTTGCTCCTTTTAATGAAATTTAATCACTGATCACGAATTCATAATTTTGCTTTTGCGCTTCAAAATGAAGGGCAAAATCACCTACTTTATGGCATGTGTTGAGAAAAACAACTTTGTTGGCACAAAAAAAATAAAAAAAACAACATAAATAATGAAAAATGTTTATTTTTTTTTTGATCGCTTCTGCTATAAGGTTTGTGTTTTGCGCTACCGGTCGCTTCTGTTATCTAGAACACATCTGAAAACTTCCACACATATAAACGAAAAATTGAAAAAAACTCACCTATTTTTTGAAATTTCTCGTTTACGCCTTTGTAATTCAGTCATATAAGCGTTCATTCGTTCGTTCGATATGAGTAAATTTTTTGCAGCTTCAAGAGCTTGAGTTTGGTGCTTACAGGCGGCTAGTAATTTTGTCGTTCCTTCACGCATTTTTATTTCAAGTTCTATCTTCTGCTCCAAATCGTATTCCTGTAATAGAAAAAGGGAAAAATTAGTCTAATGAAATGCAGTCAGACATACGAGACATGGTGGATAACATGACCATAATATGATCAAGGACATTTAATTAATCTTCGTTTTCATCCAATGATATTTTTGTGATTATTGACACAAAATGTGTTTTTGAGTACCTGGCTCAAGTTTTTTTCAACTCGGTAGTTTATCTGGCATTAAAGATCATGAAAACCGCGAACTTATATTGGGCGTTACAACTTTCGAGTGTTTTTTGAATGCCATACCAACTTTCATTAGCAATGGTTGTTCAATTTTATTTTCTTTTTCGCCCTTTGACATAAGTTGGTCATATTCTAACTAATTTTTTCAACATTATTTCTTTCCCAAAGGTCAAATTTGAAAATATACGGTTTCGCACATATTCCTGGATGGATAGCTTGTCATCGATCAGTATTTTGCGGTACAATAATTATATTAGTGATGGATATCAATTTAATTCTATTTCACTTGCACGTCAAATATCGATGACTTTTATTTAAAAGAGTGTTGGTATTCTCCATATAAACGTAGTATGAAATGTTACCACACAAGTTTAACCAAGTAGTCTACAAAATTCTTACTACCAACTAATCGACATATAAACGTCAATATAATCAAATAATTTGGGAATGGTTCTTAATTTAAGGAAGTACTGAATTTAAGGATGTTCATTTACAGAATACAGTAATAATTCTTTTGAAAATTCAACATTATATTGTGTTGAACGATCTAATCGGAAATGTGTTTGTAGAATTTTCTACAAACACAAATGATATTATCAATAAAAAATTTATGTTATTACATGTGTATCATCAATAAATTTAACGGAAATTTTCATAACAATTTGTTTTCGTTGTAAGAGAATATTATTTGTTTACATTGAACGTGTACAGAATTGATCAATAAGAATAACTAATGTAAAGAAGAATCTGGGAAACAATATAAAAATGTTAAGAAACGTTAAGAACTTTTTTTTAGATGAGTCCAGTTTTGTTTATGGATTTACGTAGTCAAGTAGGTATAGGTTAAGCAGATTTTAATTTACGTAAAGTCGCGTGAGAATTTACTTGGCAATGCGCCACGTTGAAGTTTTCTTAATGGGCGTAACTGACTTAAAAGACTTAATCATTTTCTCATTTCTCATACTCCCCACAGGAAAAAGTAAAAACTTCTTTAGAGAATGTGTGGAACCACTTACTACTCGTACAAACCCAATTTAAAAATCAAAAATTCTCGAAAAACCCAACAGGACATTGTACTTAACTGTAAATAAGATAGTTTCAAATATTTTCAAATTTTTACACTTTCTTATAACAGCTGTTGAAAAATTTCTTAAAATTTATCTGGATAATAAACGAACAAAAATGCTGATAACATTAATAGGAATTTTAATACAACTTACTGTTTTAGGATGTCAAAATATCTACAGTAATATAAAAATTTCTATTAAAAAATGAAAGAAGAAGTGAATTGTTCATTAGAATGAGGAGTGTAAATTGAAAGTATGAAATCGATAGAAGATTTTAATAATTGCTAATTCTCTATTACTTGTTATCTGAATGAGAGAAATATATCGCACAACAGATACCTACTACTAAATTGGCTTTCAAGAAAAATTTCATTTAAGAATTCGTGGGTGATACACAAAGTTTTAGTACCAAATTTTTTAGATCACAAAAATATTAATTGTGGATGGGTTCTTTTCCCATTTCAGTTGAAATCCTATTATTAGTACACAGCAGTCCATGAAGTTTTTACAGATAATGGCGAGAATCGGTTCCAAAAATATTTCTATCTGAAAATATTAATGTGAAAACAAAATTATTCTGGAGTGTAAGCAGTAAAATTTATGAACATGAAACAAATGAAGGATCTACAATATTTGACTAAATTCCTATTTCTCAACTCAAATCAATTCCTATTAGAGTTTTTAAAAATTTAATAAACTTTCTTTGTTAGTTTCGTTATCTACAGTTTTTTTATTTTAGATTTTCAATTTTATATCATGAAAAAAATCAAAATATCCATAGTTTTGATTTTGAAAACAGAAAAAAGTAGTTTTCTTATTTTTTATAACAATAAATTTTTTTGTTTAAATAATTCTGAGTTAGAAAATTTCACCAAGATTCCTTGTGTATTATACAAATAAATTTCAAGAGATTTTTTGAACCGCTCTAATAGGAAAATTTATTCCACAATTTGTGATTTACAGATCAGTTCAATTTTCTATTTGGTTTTTAGAGAACTTTCTATTTTTAAATTGGTTTTGTATGAGCACCAAGTAATTCCACACCTTCATTTAAGAAGTTTTTATTTTTTTCTGCGAGAAGTATGAAAAGAGATACAAGGGTTAAAAGTTTATTGAAATAGCACTACTGATCATTCATGAATTAGGCACCTATTGCACAATTAGAAATCTCAGAAAAAGAAATATGTTTGCCTAATGACTCCCAATATCTGAACAAGGAATGTGAAGTTGAATATTTAGGATCAAATGCAAGAACAATATTCAAGTTATGACTTCTGAATTTCTTAGCCATATACAAGTACTGGTCAGATAAATTCTTAAGTGAACTTGAATATTCAGCTTCAAGTAATACAAAATGAAACATCGAAAAATTCAACAGAATTAAATATGATTTTTTATTTTTTATGCCATTAAAAATTGTATGAAATGTTAGGTCATAAATTTTTTTTACTACCATTAGGCTCTTTAGGTGCAAGCAAAAAAAATTATTTCAAGGAGAAAGGCTATGAAGATGAAAAACATAAAAATTGTGGATTAAAAAAATGAAAATGAAAACCTCCATCAAGAAGTCGATTTTAATAGTTAGTTTTCAGAAAACTAGCAAAAAGGGAAATGAAAAAATGATGGAGAGAAAAAAATAAAGGAACTGTCTCAAATAGGCATCAAGAATGAAGTGAAGGGTAAAAATTAAGAGGAACATGCCTACATAAGAAGAAAATAAGATAAACTCAAATTAATTGACTGAGATACACACAAAATATTTACATGCCAAATTTCCTCCCAATAAGCAAATAATTACGCTTTGCCCTCGTTGTCTTCAGATTTCAAATTCAAATAGCCGCCATTTTGAAACTAATGGACAGATTCGGCACATTTTTTAACTTAACTGAGATATAATGCATGCTAAATATATTTTGTTATATCCAATGTACATATACATAGAAATTAAAAGGTGAAGTGGCAGACTTTTTTTTTACTGTGTATGTTTGTTCATCCATGTTAGAATGGGAATATACTATAGTGCTCATTTTTTTTATTGTTAATATTTTTCCATTCCTTGCAGGTTATTTTTTTGCTTCTAGCTCACAAATTTTTTTTCTTAAAAAATTTAGAGAAAGTATTGTGTAGAGTTTGTGTATCGGACAGTACACGCCATGAAACAAAAAATTTTCTGCCCCTAAAGTTGATGGTCCCCCATTGACAGCCCCCTAAAAAACAGAATTTTGTACCATAAAATGTTCTACTGATTACAGTTCAAAAACTATTGGGCCTATGAAAAATATGTATATCACTTTATATGTAGAAAATTGTAGAAGAAAACTTTTAGATAAGAATAAAATTTTCTGTAGAATCAACCCTTACCCGAAAAAATCACGAAATATGATCAAAAACATTTGGAGGACTGAGGAGGGAGTATTAACTTGAGAAGTGGTAAGTGTTCAATTTTATATAGTTCAAGGTCCAATATGATAAGCCTCCAAAGGCCGAAGTGCAAAACATCTTTTCCATTTCTTGACAAAAACAGTGGTTATAATGTAGCGATCTAAAAAGTACGCCACTTTACCTGTGTATATATATATATATATATGTAAGTTTGTTGTGTGTCGCGAATCTAATTTGCACTTCAAAATAAGAATAGTGTGAGAGTTTAAAATTCAAAACTATTTATTCACACGTAATTACAATAATGGTGAAATTAGAAAATTCGGATATTTCTTACACACGAAACGAACAAAGATCTATTCTGTTAAACTGGGTCAACGTTGAATGACCGCACGAAAGGATGAATGAATTTATCAATGAAAAATAATCAGAAACGAGCTGCGAAGTCGATGACAATAACAAAAGAAAATGTACAGGTTAAGATTAGTCGAGAATGTTGTCATCGGATAAGAAAAGGAATGAATTTAATGAATGAAATGACGTTATTATAGATAAGTAAATCGCATGTGGTTCATTACTACATCGTAATGGCTTAGCCTAGGTCAAACATAAATAAACATGCAAAATAGTAAAAATCTCGCAAGTATGAGCGAGATTTGGTGTAATTTGGGAAAAGACAACATCATCTTTTACATATATATATATACAAAAACTTTTCGGGGAAGGGTTTCTTGGGGTTTGAGGACTATACTCAGAAAAACTATAGTGAAATTTTCTCGAATAGGTGACATACCACCCTCCGCAATGGGTAGATTTTACAAAATCTACAAAAATTAAAAGAATAGGAAAGAGCATAATTGAGAAATTGGGTAGGAATAAAATTATTCATGTGACTTTAATACTTCTGAACCGATTTAAGAGAAAGGCGACAACCAAGAAAAAACAATCTGCAGATTGGCAGTTCTGAAGAGTTAGATAATTTTATTGGAGTTTCAATCTTTAAACCTTGAATTCGGAACAGACCGAAGGATTCTGTTTAGGATTTAACTAAATTTTTTATTTTAGTAGTTTCATTTTGATTTTCATTTCGGTAACGAAAAAAAAAAAAAAAGATCTATCTCAAACATAAACAAGCGCATTACGAAAAAGTCGTGTCTGAAGTGTTTAATATGCTTCGAATATTACTAGGAATTGTTTTTAAAAACTCACCTCAGGTATTCACCAATACATTTCATAAAACCTAAATTCTTAGTTTTGGCGAAAATAACTTACTCATGAATGTAAAAGCAATTTTCAATAAAAACAGACGCAATACAGCAATATAGTAATGACGTTAGTTGATGGTTGATATACCTTTTTATATGCTTTTATTGAAGTTAATAACGCAACGAAATATGACATAATTTGGTACCAGACTACAGTGATCGCTTTTATAGAGTTTGTTGTTAACAGCTATTATTCGGTGCTATTCTGTAAGTATTAGGGCAGAAAGAGTATTACATTTTTATATTTACAGAATTGCATCGCGAAATCCGTTCTAAACAAACAAAAGCAACAAAGCTAAACTTAAATTATATAAAATAAAAGGGTATTTTTTAAGAACTAGTTTTTAATTTAATTTATTTTAAATTTATTATTATCATTATTGAGGCACAAAAATTAAACTGATTGAAGCATGATTGTATAAGATACTAAATGAACATTTCAATGGTCGAGTATCAGTTTTGCTCGCCAAACTAAGCTTATCTTGCTCGATTCGCACTAGTTTATCAAACATATTTCAAATTTTATCAAAAAAGCACACACAGGCGATGATTAATTAAAATTTTGTCGTCAAAAATTATGGTTAAAATTCAGGAGTATTTTCTCTAGTAAATTTGTATAACTCAAAGTTCCAGTAGATTACAAACGGATACTTAATTCAAAAAATAAAAATAATCATTTAAGATGGGCTACCAATTTTTTTTTTTTTTTTTTTTTTTTTTTCAGAACGCATCAAGTTAGTACTCAAAAACAGATGGTAATGATAAATTAAGAACGCATTAAGTTTGAAGCGCCCTGTTTGACTGATTTACGTGACGATTAACACGTGTTGTACGTTTAAAAAAAGGTCTTATTTAATACTTTAAATATACGTTTCCTAACTTACCATTTCATAATACAAATTTACTATTTTTGAGTTTCGGGCAACGAGGCTAGGGTTTACTTTACTCTGGTTAAAAATTTACAGTACATTTATAATGGGCCAGTTCAGTAGCCATCAGAAGAAATAAATAATTTTTTTGAATTATGAAAATGACGTGCTTGTTTCCAAGTGATGCTAGCCGAATATTTATTCATCAACCATTGAATAAATATAAGTCGGAAAACGAGAGGAAAATAGAAAAATTAAACAGCCGTGGCAAATATTTATTCGTCAATTACTCGAAGTGCACGTCTACGTTTTTTCCTTTTAGATAGAGCACGCCGGCTTTCGGCTGGAACACTACAAGGAATTTAAAAATTCCATCATTATTATACATAGAATAAATATTCACGCTGTAAAGTGTCTTAGAATATTAATCGAAAAACAAGCAGTAATAGAGTTCCTCTCATCTAGGTTGAAGAAGGACCGAAATAGCTGATACCTACAAGGAACGTAATTTTGCTGCTGAATATTCTTTCGAGTAGAACATAAGTATATGGTTTACTGGTAAAAGGTCACCGAATAAATTAGAACATCAATGATATTCGCAAGTAGACAAAAAATCATTTTATATAGGCCTACAATATTAGACAAGTTCAGCCGGTGAAAGCAATAATTTTTTGTCACATTTATATAGACTTCTTCCGTTTTCAAATTTACGAGAAAAAAAATTCAGTTATCTTCAATATTTAATAATTAAAACAGAAATGAAATTAAGGTACCTATATTATGAAAAAACTTCCTCCTCTTCATTTTTTCAACAGTTACTGGTTGGATTATTTTTTCTCACTCTCTCGTTGTTTTTTTTCCCCCACATGAAGGTTAATTCTGATGTAAAAAGGGGATACGAAAATTTATCCTGATATTATCGAGATACATCATATGAGTTTTTTAGGTGGTTGAATAGCCTAATTCTATTAGTGATTAAAGCTAACAGAACTGCAGCAATAAAAAAGTGCAGTAATCATCTCAATACGAACCTGGAGGCTCAACAATTAATTTAAAAAAAGAAGAGCTGCAGTTTCAAGGTCATCTTAATTTATTCTGCCAGTACTAACGGCTACAATAATTAAACGATATCAGCAGGTTACTGATGTTTTCTACATAGATAATTATGTCTTAAAGTTTCATTGACCCGAATCTACGCGAAAATGTGAGAGGTCTTCGGTCAAACGTATTGCAACTGTGTACGGAGGATAATTCATGCATAATTTGCTTTCTTAAGGAAAGCAGATTTTAGAAAAAAATGCTGAAATAAATGAAGAACAGATAGGTTTTTTTTGTTAGTTTTAATGTCATTAAGAATTTGAGGAGGTACACATCACATCACAATAAATAAAGGAGGTCAAGAATTTCCCACACAAGTTCGATTATAACAATCTCAAAGACGTCCAAACGTCTTGCCCAAATTACTTAAAACGATTTTTCGAAATTAAACAATCGGTAAGAAATAAAAAATAAGAAACCTGAAGCCTATGACACAAAAATTTATACAGGATTATTGCATTTAAGATTAGGTGAAAGATTCGATCGAGTTATTTATTCCAAAAACGTACAACCACTCGATAAAATTCAATGATGTGACTCATAGTGAGAATTCTTTCATCATGATTGCTATTTTAACCTCCTTCATCTTAAGACACGATTAAAACACCAAATCTCAGAGAGAGGACACGGATTGTCCTTAAAATATAATTTAATAACTATGGAATATGGATCCACCATACGTCTGTAATGTCTGTAAACCTTGAAAATACTTCAATAATCGTATTTTAAGAACACCAAAAGACTACGTGGGCATCTTAGCAGTTGACTTTTATTTTTTATTTTTTGTTTTGTTGGTTCGAAGTAAATATCACATCAATTTTTCGCAATGATACGATGATTATGGACTGACATCCGGAATTTGTGAGTAAGTAGAGTTTTATGGATGGAAACGTCAACGTATGAAAAAAAAAATTTCGAAAACGTCTTTTTTATGTACGCAGACGATGAGGCGTTGATAGTCTTCGTCATATAAGCACGTAAAATTTGGTTTTAATTCATTTTTTTCTCTTTTATTTTCATTTTTATTTATTATTATTTCTTTATTCACGCGAGTTTATACTTCATTTATACAATACTACAAAAATATTCATCTTCGGCTTCGTCTGATGAGCGACAACGACGCAGAGAATGCATTCGCAATAAATTAATATATTCTCAAAGCAGGAGAATGCAAAGATATTCTGAAGAAAAACCAACAGAGTTCTCGTGAGAAATACCATTAAAAAAGAAAGGCAACCGTTTCACGTATTTTACGATTTTTCAAGGGAAACGCTTAACTACTCACAAGGGTGTTCACAAACATCTGGTTTTATCTTCGCCGGTAGCAACTGTCACCATAAAGCAAAGCGCCGACCGGAAAAGTGTGCCCCATTCTACTTAATTATTGCAGACGCAGAACAGAAGACGTTCGATGTTGGATTGAAAATAGAAAAAAGTTATTTGGTATAGGGAACACATCCTCAAAATTAGACAAGGAAACAGAAAATTTATAATTTAGAAGACAATTAAAAAAAAAATTTTTTTTAATCATTCAAATGTAGGACTGTATCTCTAAAGCCGAAACGTAGTACACAAAAATAATGTTATAGACGAATAAAATTGCCTGCCGAGAACACACTCACATAGGTACTAAATTAAGTCAACACGAAAGTAAAATTTGACGAAGTTTATTATATTCAACCATCAAACCGCAAAGAATATTATGTAGATTTCAAGTTTGAAGGTACAGTATAAACGGAGATTTTCGAATCATCAGCAGCACTCATAAAACCACGAAACTGCATAAGACGGTTCGTGCTGAATGGGCCACTCAAGAGTAGACTACAAGTGTAATAAGGTAAAAAACAACCGCATGGAAAATGAAATTTTTTTCAAACCAAAAATGGTTTTTAATGTTTTTAACTTTAAGATATCAACAACGACGGAAATACCACCAATGCTGTTATCTGGATGATAGAGAATCTGTATTGCGCGGAAGTGGGAAACCACAGAATGTTCGAGACAATTTATACAGTGTTTTTGAGCAAAAACATGTAAATGTGGGCGACAAAAAATTATAAATAACTTTCGATAGTTACTATGCAATATATCTCGAATATCTGAAAACACACTATAACTTAGACAAAAAATCTTCTTTTATGACGAATAAAAAAATAAGAAACATGCACAGATCAGGCAAATAGTATAGTAGGTTAAACGAAATACGTTTTCAATTTTTAGCGACACAAATTGGGAAAAGTAGTGAAAGCTTCCAATTCAGGACATGGTCCTGAAGGAATGAAAATAGGCATCAAACATTTCGGAGTATTTTAATCGAATATTACATTTTTTTTAAATTACCCACGCGGATAGATAACACGAGCATCAAAGTAGGACTGTTTACCAAAGAAAAATTAATCGTTTATTTATCAACACGTAAATTTATAGTTACTAATTTTCCAACCAGATTTCACACCTCCGTCGAATTATTACATTGCTTGGTTGTTTGGTCCTTTATATTCACACGTTATCTGAGAAATTAACTGGTGAATTTATACGCACCTTTAGATCAGAATCCAACGTAAATAAAACCAAGTGGATATTACTGTGGACCAAAGTACCCGCAAACCTTTTGAATTGTTGATTGTAGTAACAGTACACAAAGTTGAAGGGATTTGACAGTGGTAAATTTTTTTAGAAAACAAGTAAAATTATACATTTTTCGTTATTTTTAAAATAAAATTTTAGGCTAATAACGTCAATGAACTAACAAAACAGAAGCAGGTGTCTTCGATAAGTTTTCATATAAACACGAAAAATAAGTAATTGAAGGGACGAGAAGAAAGTTACAATTATCTGAGGTCCGTTTTAAAAAGGGACACTGGCCGATTACTTTTTCAACATTCCATCAGGTAGGACATCATCATCACCACTCAAAAGTGAGACCCAAATTATACGATTAAGAAATAGACGATTCTTTCAAGAGGAGAAAAATAACATTATCAACTTTCAAGCTGATTTGTTTCAAACCCATTTTTGAAATTTTATCGTATTGAAAATATCCCTTGTATGAGACACCACAATTACCTTATGTAGATCATCCAACTTGGCATACAATATGACCACGGACCATCAATCAATATTCAGTTGCTAAGTTAGATGGTTTCTGTTGCTGATACGAGTATAATCAAAAAACAAGCGAAAACTGAATTCCTACTTCAAGAATGAAATTTCGAAAAATTTTATGGACTATATAATAATGGAAATTTTGGAAGCACAAAATAATGTGAAAAAGTCAATATCATCAACGCTCTACGAGAACAATAAATTATTGTGAAAAAAATCCGCGAAAATTATTAGGGATTTACTCATGACAAGGCGTAAAAATCCATAAATCACAGAAGAAGTTAATTACGAACTACTATGTATAGCCACCATCAAAAATTAATTTCATTGAAAAACTGCCAACTACAATATGGGCTATAACTAATTGATCAATAGAGATTTTTCCAACTTCCATCGTAAAACAGCAACAAAAAATTTACGTATGTGCAAGTGTTTTACAGATACGTCAAAATAATTTAATCGAAATAAAATAAATCGATGACGAAAACCTGTTAAAAGAAAAATAATAGATACTCAAATATAATTAGTGACTTCAGAATTACTTAAATTAAAAAAGTTATATCTAACTTCTATACTGTATGATCATATGTAATTGATAATGTGATAACGGAAAAAATGTAATAATTACTTAAGTATCGTTCTTGCATTCGGCCCTTTAGTCAATTTTCACGTTCGCCCACCACAACGATCGAAAAATTTCTCGGAGCATAAAGCGAATCAAATAAATTGCAAAATTACATGTTCAAATTTTAGAACTTCTAAATCTAGGTTTAATAGTGGAGCAGTGATCATTCTGTTGCTTCGAGCACTAATAAGTAATAATCCAAGGCTAGTAATGAAAACCACCCACTAACAACTGGACTACATGAAATGAAGATTACTATAATGATTCGACATTTGGAACAAATTTTTTAAATCCGAATCTTTCACCAAGGATGAAGAATCATTTTAACGATTACGATTAAGTAGAACGTTTGTTGCAACATCCATGAAAGGCACATCTTAGATTCAAATACAATAGCCATTATTTAAAAAATTTTGGGAGTGGAAATGTATAAAATAGACGAGTTTTCTTTCCAATTTCTGATAAAGAAAAACCACACGTTATTTGAATACTTGATTTCAATTGTTTTTATTAAACGTCCCACAAAGACAAATGTTGTAATATGACGAAGAGTCAGATGCAGCAACAATTTGCAAACATGTCGCATTTGCCAAAACCTACCATAAAGGCTGCAAAATGAAAATTTTACCGAAGTAATTATCAAGGAACGGACAGTCGTCGTTCACGGGAATGACTCTCGTCAAAAACTTTTCTTTTTTACACCATGTAAACATTTTAACAGACAGTTTTATAAAAATATAAACGTTTTGGTTTAATTTATAACCACTTTACTACGTTCACACCGGCGATGGTGATGCTTGGATTTAATGGAATTTTAAGTTTTCGTATATTCTTCTTCTTCTTTTTTTTTTTTTTTTTCCACTGGTTACATGTATATATTTTAGTTACGTTTTCTGTTTTTCTTGTTTCCTACAACAGTCGGTAGCAACACAGTAATTTTGTAAATACAATTTTAATTTTGTGATATTTCAAAAAGCGGGCAGATTATAAACAATTTAAAAAAATATTATTAGCAAAGTACCGTACTTTTAAAGTCGTGATTTCAGAGGACAGTATTTTACAGGGAAATGTGACAGTGAGAAATTCATACAAACGAGAATTTAATTATTGAACGTAACGAGCTCTGCGAGTAGAAAGAAATCGAAGAAAGTTTTTTTTTTGTTATCTTAAAAATGGTAGAAATTACTTTCATGCAGAGACCACCTAAATGAAAAGAATCATCGTAGTTATCTCCCTCGTCCTGTAATTTCTGCAGCTCAATGAGACCATTGTCAAATCAAATAATTACCAGTTATGACGTTCCAACCAAAGACATACGGTTGGAATTTAAATATTGTACAGAAAATGAATATTCACTGGAAAATGATGGGAAACGGGTAATTTTTTGAGATCACAGTTGTCACAGACACCTAAATAAACGATGGATATATGGCACTAATAGTTTATTTCCACCGCCCCTCCCAAAAAAAAAAAAAACAAATTTTCGTCCAATCTACAAGTGCCAATCACATCTACGTATTTCATTCGAACGAAAGTGAGGTGAGAGTGAGGAGAACTTACTCGTCATAGCTTCCTAACTCTCATCTAACAGCACAGCAACGAATTAACTACAAATTTCTTGATATTGTTAGTTCAATTTTTCTGAAGTTGTAACAGAATTTTGAAGCTAATCCAGGCTTGACATCAGAATAATAATTCGTCATGGTAATTGAGTGACAAACCAAGTACAATTCACATACACACCAAATTAGCCTTCACTCATTCTACCAACAAGGCAGCTTTAATGAAAATTGTTGAACAGTTTTTTCACTTGCATTCTCTTCAACACAATTTTTCCAGGCAACTGGAAAATTTATAATTATAATAATAATATGTACCTTTTCAATTTAATTTTCATAGATCTAGTAAAAATTTAGTCAGCAGATCAATGTTCGAAGTTTCACAAAACATTATCTCACGTATCATAAAGTTGGGTACAAAACACACACACCAAATCTTCTTGAATTAGTACATTGACATTGAGGACAGTGTTACAGTAGCTTAGTCTCCATACCAAACCAAGGCCAAAAAATACTTAAAGCATTTTAATGTATTTTCCAAAAAAAAATACAACTATTTCATTCAATGTAATGGCGGGACCTTGGGGGACCTGTGGAAAAGCGCCGATCATGAGTCGTAGATCACTCAAATTCTGTACACAATTTTTTTGTTCTCCTCTTTTTGCTCATTTTGGCCCTTTTTGGGAGTCTGTGGAGCCTCCGCTGTTTGACCTATGCAAATGAAACTTGGAATAGTATTAGTAGCTTTCATGGGCTATACATTCGTGTTAAAATTTTTGAAATTCATCCGCTAGTTTCGGAGGAAGGGGTTCTCAAAGTGTTGTAAACTCACCATGTTGTCATCACGTTAACTCTCGTAAATTAAAAGATTTTGACTTGAAATTTTTATGGCAATTGGAGACTATTAGGAAATGGTTTGGTATTGAATTTGACCGAAATCGGTTAATCGGTTTTCAAATGGCAGCCATTACAAAATTTGACACTTTTGGAAAATACACACTTACCGTGGTTGATACGCGCCAGACATATTTTCTAAATTAGAATTAAATTTACCAGGTTTTCTGACATTGATCCGTTTTATAGTAAATAAAATTTTTCCTAAATTTTTGAATCAATAAGTACTTCAGCTTCAGCAATATCAGAAAATTCAATTTACTAGTAGTAGAAAATATTTAAAATGATGATTTATTTTTTAATTTATGACGGTGCAGCCAGATGAAACGAAGTGCAGGGAAATTTTGAAAGCGCTTTTCTTACTCATCAAAGTTTGAGGAAAAAATCTTTAGTCGTTTTCATGCTATCTTCACAACTATTTCAAAGTTTTCAGATTTAAGTAGGTACATCTTCGTAAAGCAAGTCATTTTATACAACGAATTATTAGTCTAAAAACAAATTTTCACAAAATATGTTGCCATTTGCGACAAAGCAGAGTTTGAATTAGTCATTTGTATAAAGCTCGCATTCAAAAAAATTTCATATAAGAGTATCTAACATCCCAGATGTCAAGATCAAGAGGTGTACTCACGAATAAGGAAAAACTCTTGTTTAAATGTTGGATGACGTCACACATTTAGCCGATAAAGAAAAAATCATTGCCTGTGTAGTCCTCGAATTTTTGGTCATATCAAATTAAAGAGGAGACTCCGACGAATAAAATAGAATCAAGAACTAGTCTGAGCCCTTAGGAGCCGAGAAAACTTCATAGTAAGATGCAATTTTTTATTGACTTGTAAATTTGACACTGAAGACAACTGATGACAATATTTAAAAACAGCGAATTCATAAAGACAAGTAGGTAAATAAGTGTAGGTATCACGGACAATTTCTTCTTCTTCCTCAATTTCTTGGCTTTTAACGGCATAAACTTCTTGTTCTTGGTCTCATTTTATTCTTTGAAGTGTCCTTTCTCATTTGATGTATCGAACAAGAATTTAGTTGACTTTTGAAAAAAATTACTATCAATAATTCAAAGACTGCCCTATACTGGTCATACGTTGAATCTTACCGGCTAAATAGATGACGTCATGCTGAGTGAGTTGCGTCTTTATTTATATCTGAGTGAGCACACGCCTTGATCTTAATATCTGATATAACATCCAATGAACTATCATAGATAGAGTAAGTTATTTCCACCATGATCGTTAAATTTGGTTTTAATTGATACGAGAAAAATTTTACATTAGCATTCAGAAGAGTATTACATACAACACAATTCCAATGGAAAGAAATAAAACAACAGAAGCTTATGGAATCGTCACACACGAGATGATGAAATACTGAAAAGATGAAACGAGCACGTTTATGATCAATGAAAACTACATTTCTTGTGTTTGGTGACAAAAATAAAACTTGACACTTTATCATTAAACGCCTAAAAAACTAGCTCGTACATATTTTTCAGTACTCTAAAAATGTGACTCACTTTTTCTAATTCGAGCATAGTTACAAAGAGCTTCAGACAGATACGAGAAAAATTAATAAGAAAGGACTACGTGCTCTTCGAAAATTATTTTTCATAATAGATTTACTTAATGAAATTAAACAAATTTGCAATTTATAACTGCAGTTGGAAAGCATACTTCGTACAATTCTACCATCCAATTTTCGTCGCACAGTGCATATAAGAGTGGTGGAAATCATCAGTAATTTCATAAGAATTATTATTACTAACACATCATTAAAATGCATGCGCGTAAGTATATTAAGGATAAAGAAAATTTGATTAGTCCAAATTATTTGATTCTTATCACAGGAGCACCCGTTATAGACAGCCTAGACCTAATTTCCTAAACCAGATTTACGCCTCCATGAAAAATTAAGACACTTGTACGAGGCGGTATCGGTAGGAGAAAATTAACAATTTACCGTCATTAAAGGAGTAAAATAATTCAAATAAATTTACAACAAAAGGAAAACAACTCAATAAAATCTTGAGATTTCATTCAAATTAGGAACTCAATTTGCATCTTTTACATTTTTTTTTATAATGACTTTGTGCGTCAGTTTTAATGGGTGAACTCGTAAGACCTACTATTGACTACTTCTTTCTCTTTCACTTAAATATATAAGGTCATGGTCAAATTTCAACAAGCATAAATCAAATTCCGGTAGAAATTCGTCGAATGTAATAGGTATTCTAAAATTCATTTAACAGTTTTTCGCTATTTACACACAACAAGGAAATGTCATACGAGGATAAACTAAAATTCACGATTCTACATCATCTTAGTCAGTTGATTTAATTCGGAATTACAAATCTATCGAGGTATTAATACCATCGAATATCCAAACGAAATCACATAAATATTACAGAGAAAAAAAACTCTGGGGCAATACTTCGCTAGAAAACCCACTTTGCCAATTTTCATTGATAATATTTAAAAAAGTAAAATAAAAACTAAATTAATGTAATGCAGAAAAGACGCTGTAACACTTTTGTGTCGTAAATAAGAAAAAGATATTACCAGTGTGGGGACTCACTGGTATGAGGTAAAGGTGCTCGGACCCCTCGACGACAGTCGCCGCCCCAAAGGGCAGGCAAATAATCGTCCTCGTGACGTTAAACCACACTAAATACGTTCGATTGTAATTACCTGCAAGTACATGCAGGTAATGTACGAGTACCGAATCGTGACATCACAAAACAATGTCACGATCCGTACACGAACCAGCCAGCCATCTCTTATCTCGATAGGGGATGATGCAACCTGGCTGTTCTCACCAACATACGTATTCTCTTACGTACGTGTGTTTGTGTGCGTGAAAATAAGCAGTATATAAACCACCCAAACCGGCTCTAAAATACCCAGTGTTCGCCTTGGTTTTGGCTTACCCGTACTTGTATACGAAGTGGCTGAACACACTTAAATTCTGTTGAATTTCCTTCTGGTGAGAATATCTCTCACGACAAGGTATTCCACAGTGGTGACCCCGACGTGATTTTTGGCTACATTGAGAGGTTATAGAGGCGCCTTGTGCTATTACAAAAATTCGGCGCGGTGCGCTGGCGAGAAACTCGCTTGCTCGGCAAATAAAAATTTTTTTTGCAGACTAAGACACCTTTTAGGTTGTCGAAGTAGAGTCTGCTGAAGTGGGAATTCATACCCCTCTCCTTAAAATATACAAACAAGGAGAAACAAGACAGTAGACCTGGAGGAAGAAGGTTGGACTCATCCCCCAACCCCCCGACTTCGACTCGACACTCTACAAATTTACCAAATACTGAAGAAGGCCCTCAACCCCCAGAATTAGCACGACTGGGAACTGCAATAAATAAAGAACAACTAGCAGTTAAAACGTTGAGAAGTGGTCGAACTTTAAGCCAAAGTTCTGACCCAAAAACACCAGTCCTACAAACACAGGAGCCAGTGTTTTCAACCAGAAGGAAGGAAGTAGTTCTGTGGAATACACTTGTCATCAGAAAGACATAGCAATGGTCCCACCACCAACCTAAAACCCACAACCATCGCAGGGAGGAAGTAGTCAGCCACAGCTGACACCCGAAGTTTTGGCGCAGATTATGCAACTTTTGCAATTGCAGCCAGGGCAGAACCCCAACTTCTACAGACGGAGGATAGAGATCCCGGAATTTCTGCCCAATGAGGTAGACTTATGGTTGACTCTATTAGAAGGCAGGTTCAAGAATGAGAACATAACTCTGAACCAGCGGTATCTACACATCTGTGGAGGCATGCCCCCACAGATAATCCGCCACATTCTGGACATAATGGAATACCCTTCGACAGAAGATGATAAATATGCCTGGTTTGTCAAGAAGATCAAAAATGTATTTGGAAAAACAAAGAACAAAATTATTGATGATGTGATGGGTGGTATGAAGATGGGGGACAATAAACCCTCAATCTTCATGGCAAAATTGAGGCAGAAGGCAGATAACATAGTAGCCCCTTCTGTCATAGGCAATCAATTTTGCAAACAACTTCCCCAAAGTGTTGTGCAATGCCTAGCCGCTGTAGGTTTGACTGTGATAAACACATCCGCAGACTTGGACTTCCTTGCGAAATCCGCAGATAATGCACTCGAATACACCAAGTCAAAGCCCGTGGTCAGTGCAGTTTCTGCAGAGACTGGAGAACTCGCCCAACTTCGAGCCCAAATAGCTCAGTTGACCGATGAAGTAAAATGGAACAAAAGCCAAAGCTCTACGAAACCCAATAGTAGCTGGCGACAACGATCCAAAAGTAAAAGCAACAACAACAACAGTGGCAATAGCAGAGGACAACAGTCCCGGTCCAGAGACCGAAGATCGAGTTCCAGTAATAGGGGTCAAAGTTCAACTCCCCCAAGAACATCATCTCCCAAAAACCAGTCTCGAAATTGGGATGATAAAATTTGTTTTTTTCACAACCGGTTTGGTGCAGAAGCCACCAAATGCAACAACAGGTGCAAATGGTGGGGTAAATCCTACAACAAGGAAGCGTCAAACTAGAACAAGGGGCCATCTATGTGGCCGAAGATCCCTCGGAAAAACACTCATGCCGCCTGTTCATAAAGGACAGGACAAATAGAAGATGGTACTTGATAGACTCAGGTGCAGACTTGAGTATATTGCCAGTAAATAAAAACAAAAAAGTACTTCCTCCGAAATACTATCTCCGTACTGTGAACGGTCAAAACCTTCCAGCTTATGGACTTGAGACCAGCAAAGTTGACATCGGACTCAAGGAAAATATGACATGGTCCTTCACGGTTGCTGATGTTCCAAACCCGATCCTGGGTGCAGATTTTCTTGCACATTATGGCCTGATCATTGACCTCAAAAACAGCAAACTAATCAATAGTGAAACTAAAAATTGTGTGGATGGCAAAACACATGCTTACAAACTGGACACAAATATATCCAGCTATACAAAAGTTGACGGACAACTCTTACGGATCCTGTCTGACTATCCTGGAGTCACTCAACCATCAATTTGCAGGCATCCTACATACAAACACGATACGGTTCTTTACATAGAAACCAAAGGACAGCCTTGCCAGGCTAGAGCACAATGGTTACTGCCTGACAAACTATAAGCGGCACAGGAGTACTTTCATCTCATCATTGAGGAGGGCGTATGTCGCCCCTCAAAAAGCTCATGGAGCTCCCCTATCCACATGACCAAAAAAGCAAGTGGAGAGTGGCAAATTGTTGGAGACTACAGGGCCTTAAATGCCATAACAGTTCCTGATCGCTACCCAGTCCCCAATATAATGGACTTCAACGCAAACATGAAGGGTAAAACGATGTTCACCAAAATTGACATCAACTGGGCATTCCACCAAATTCCTATGGCTGACCAGGACGTACCAAAGACAGCGGTTATAATCTCCTTTGGACTATTCGAATACCTTTGAATGCCGTTTGGACTTCGCAACTCAGCACAAACTTTCCAGAGATTTATCAACGGACTATTTAGGGAATTGCGGTTTGCATATGCATACTTGGATGATATCTGCATTTGCTCTGAAGGTGGTGAGCAACAGCACGAGGAGAATGTAAGAGTTTTCATACAGCGTATACACACTGCCGGGCTTACTATCAACGTAGGTAAAAGCTTATATGCACAGACTGAAATTGACTTCCTCGGCTACAAAGTCTCGACCGAAGGCATTTCCCCCTTGAAGACCAAAGTAGAGCCAATATTGAATTTCCCGAAACCCTCAAATGTCGCTGAACTCAGGCATTTCTTGGGGATGGTGAACTTCTATAGACGTTGCATGAAGAATGCAGCAGCCGAACAAAGTAAGCTGTTTGCACTAATTTAGACAAGTAAAAAGAAAGACAAAACTCCACTCGAATGGAATGAAGAAGCCAAAAAGGCCTTTGAGAAAATCAAAGATACACTGGCAAATGCAACTCTATTGGCTCATCCAGACAAAAGTCTGCCGTTATGCGTGAGTACCCATGCATCTGATTTTGCTATTGGTGCAACACTGTACCAATTGGATAAAGACAATAAGAAGTTACCGCTAGCTTTCTTCTCAAGGAAGCTCTCAAAAACAGAAAAGAACTATAGCACATACGATAGGGAATTGCTCGGAATTTTTGCTGCGTTGAAGCATTTCAGGCACCAATTAGAGGGTAGATGTTTTTCTGTGTATACTGACCATAAACCCCTAACATATGCCTTCACACAAAAAGCAGAACCGGCATCGCCGAGAAGAGCGCGACAATTAGACTATATTGGTCAATTGACTACCGACATTCAGTATATAAGTGGAGAACTTAACACTCCAGCTGATGCCTTAAGTAGAATCAAAACTATCTCAGCTCCTGTCCAATTACCTTATGCTGAAATAACTAAAGCACAGCTTAAGGATGCAGAATTGCAAGAGTTGTTATCCAACAATGATACTACTCTCAAATTGAGACAGCGAAAAATTCCCGGTACTGACGTTTTATTAACATGTGACGTCAGTACAGGTAAGAATAGGCCATTTCTACCGGTAAAATATCGCAGGTTGGCTTTCAACAGTGTACATAATCTGCCACATACTGGGCCAAAATGTAGTGCTAATATGATTTCAACAAGGTTTGTATGGCCACAAATGAAGTCTGACTGCAACAAATGGGCTAGCAGTTGCCTGAACTGTCAAGAATCCAAAGTAGGAAGACACACTCGCTCGCCCCTCAAATCCTTCAAACAAACAGAGTGGTTTAAAACAGTACATATGGACTTGGTAGGCCCATTGCCACCATCTCAAGGACACAGATACCTGTTGACGATAATAGACAGGGCAACACGATGGCCAGAACAATCCCTCTACATGAGACGTCAGCTCCTACAGTAGCTGCCAGGTTATATGATACCTGGATTGCGAGGTATGGTGTACCAGAAGTCATAATTACGGATCAAGGTCGCCAATTCGAGAGCTCGCTCTTTAAAGAGCTGTCTAATAAGCTTGGTGTTCAACACAGTCACACCACAGCTTACCATCCTCAAGCCAATGGCAAAATAGAGAGATGGCATAGAGCTCTCAAAGCCTCTATCATGTCTCATGATACCAAGAGATGGGTAGACGTACTCCCTACCATCCTCTTAGGCCTTTGATCTGCCCTACAAACTGATACAGGTCACTCTGCAGCACAATTAGCATTCGGCAAAGAGCTACCCCTTTCTAGGGGACTTCTTCACAGAATTGAAGGAAGTTAGCCCCGAAATCATGGTACAAAATATAAGAGATGATGCCAACAATTTCCTAAAACAGGCAGCTTGCCATGGCTAGCCCAAGATTTACGTCTCAAAACACTTGGCCAATACTTCACACGTATTTGTTAGAGACAAAAAAATGAGATCTGCGCTGGAGAAACCTTACGCCGGTCCTTACAAAGTAGTATCACGAGATGAGAAAAACTTTGTGATACTCATTGCAGGCAAACCTCAAACAATTTCAATCGACAGATTGAAGCCTGCATACATGGTAAGTGACGATAAAAGAATAAAAAGGTTGCAAAGGGAGAACATAGAAAATATCCAGACAGATTCCCAAACAAATACGGAAGAATCTGTTGAAAAAAGTGAAACAAATAATTCACAACAGAAAACATTAAAAAAGTCGGTAAGATTTTTGGACGATGTTACCACTAAAACATTCGATCCTGAGGTCCCCTTATGTCCACAAAAAAGAGGCAGGCCCCCTGGCAGTAAAAAACGTAAAAATTCCCACCCTTCTCGCATGTCTGAGAGGTTAATGCGAAGAAAATAAAATTTACTCCCGAAAAAGTAATATCCGCTACGTAAGTTTAAACCCGATAAAAATATGCGACAAAAAACGGAACTCCGTGAGACAAAAGAAACTCCGGAGATAAGCAAACGAGGAATGCCAACAAAAAGAAAATGACAGGAATAAACAAATACATGTGTGATACGGAAATAAACATCGCAACGTGTGTTTACAAAGATAATCTCAACGTTGTGACGTCACAAGCGGAGATTCCTTTGTACTAAAAATTTGAAAAATATATTCTATGAGTTTATTTCAGGCATAACTCTGCTTAAACCGATCAGAACTTAACTGGAAAACTTGCATACGGTCGAGAATTTTAAGCGCTATCCCCTCTACATGCTGATAAGATGCGAAAATAATGAAACATAACTGTAATGGTAAATCAAAATCTGAAGTAAAATCACCCACTTCAGAACTGCCAGAGATCTTGGACGTGTTTTCTGAAATACTTTTGGTTCCTTTTTCCTCAAACAACCCATTCTAATGTCACTGCCAATCGATACCATCCTAAAGTCCGCCACCTCCCAATTTGCCCAGAAAACTGCTGAGTCTTTACAAACTCAGCAGAAAACCGAGCAGAAGACGGAGCTGGACCAGATAGAGGAGGAGCTGCTCATGGACACAGCTCCTCCTATAGACAAAGTCCTAGAGGAGATGACAACTCCGCTTCCCCCAATAGTCTCTCCTCCCCGGTCACCAACGGAATCGACCCCAATTCCAGAATCCCCAAGATCGGAGCCGAAACCCGCAGAGACCAGGGAGCTAATGAAGTTCCTCTTCATGGCTGAGAGGGCAGCAAATAAAAAGGCGAAGATGGCCGTCTTAGCATCAGAGACGTGAAACTCCCTGATGCTAAGAAAGCCACTCTTCGAGCAAACGCTGCCCCCTCACTCCTGCCACCACCTGTACGCCTATACAAAAAATTGTCCACCTAGGCGTAGGGGAGAAGACAGTCGCGCCCAATACCAGGCGCGTGCCGACGCAAGGCGACAATCATACGAGTGTGTTGGCGCTGCAGTTGGAAGCGCACTGGCCAAGTGGGAGGCAGACCAGGAGAGGCACTCATAAACCCGCAAGTCCCCCCTGGCCTGCGCGATTTGATCATTTTTGCGGCGCAAAAACTGGGGGGAGTAGCTGTGGGGACTCACTGGTATGAGGTAAAGGTGCTCGGACCCCTCGATGACAGTTGCCGCCCCAAAGGCAGGCAAATAATCGTCCTTGTGACGTTAAACCACACTAAATACGTTCGAACGTAATTACCTGCAAGTACATGCAGGTAATGTACGAGTACCGAATCGTGACATCACAAAACAATGTCACGATCCGTACATGAACTGGCCAGCCATCTCTTATCTCGATAGGGGATGATGCGACCTGGCCATTCTCACCAACGTACGTATTCTCTTACATACGTGTGTTTGTGTGCGTGTAAATAAGCCGTATATAAACAACCCGAACCGGCTCTAAAATACCCAGTGTTCGCCTTGGTTTTGGCTTACCCGTACTTGTGTACAAAGTGGCTGAACACGCTTAAATTCTGTTGAATTTCCTTCTGGTGAGAATATCTCTCACGACAAGGTATTCCACAACCAGCAAAACAATCGACTTGCTTTTCTCTAACTATTTCTCATTTTTGTTTTACATTTTTCTCAAAAAATACTAAACCAATAAGCACCAAACTTCTACCAAACTTTCACCCACATAATGACAATCTATTGTGAAAATTTCAGCCTGATCCCATTGATAGTTTTCTGAACACTGTGAACAAAAATTCTTTTCCAGATTTCTAGAAAACCATCTAACAAAGAAGCACCAAAGTTCTATCAGACTTTTACATTATATAAGGAATATCTATCTTAAAAATTTCAACTTGATCCCATTCGTAATTTCCTAAAAATCTTGGAAAAACCACTTTTCCAACAGTATTTTCTTTTCCAGTTATCTCGGAAACTACCGAACAAATGAGGAATATAATTCTGTCATACTTGCACTAACATAAGGAAAATTTATCCTGAAAATTTCAATGCATACCAGATATGTCCTTCTCTGGAAAAATTTTTCTAGCCGGTGTTGACCACAGAATTATACAATTCTTGTCTGATTTTGTAGTCACCTTTGGACATCACAGTATACATGATAAAAATTAGGTCAAAATTGGAAAATTATGTCATTAGTTTTTGTTGTGAAAAGGAAAATTTCAAATACCCCTGTGGTATGCGACCCTGGGTGGATTATCCCAGCCCAATACATAAACCAGCATAATTTCCCATTATAAAAAAATCACTCCATTGAGTGCTCCACGAGCATCTCCACCAACAGAATTCGGCGAAGATGCGAGTTAAGGGCCCCAAGACCTGCTCAGCTAGCCAGGTGATCGATTGGACCGCTTTATACCATGCAACAGGAAAGATGAAAAAAGGTGAAATAAAATAAATTTACCTCATAGCTGAGTATCCGAGAAGGCGTCTTTTTCGAAAAGAGCAGCCTGAGTTTGCCTCAAATAATTGCCTCGAGCGGGCCCGATGCCCGCGAATATTAAATTAATCCATTATGAAAAAATAAAAATATATTAAAATTTCAGTCTTCATAAAATACAGACGAAAAATATAATTCGACCTCGATGGTCGACGACAAAACGAAGG